>CM060985.1:115877880-116498297 GCA_030765065.1 Deroplatys truncata
TTAAACTCATTATTGCCTCAAGGTTACCTCATTGTTAGCAACTTTAAACGTATTAATTTCACAGCTCTTACACTATTAAACTACGTAATGCATTCACATAACATTATTGAACATGGATTCAATAATATAAGCATATGCAATGACTGTTACATACATTTTTTACAAATTATTACATACATATTGCTTCAAGGCTGGTTGTTATTGAATTTACATATTATATAATTTAATTGAAAATTATTCAAGTGTTAAAAATACTGCCTCAACTTTACAAATCATTGAAATTGTTAAATTATTATATATTTGTTTATTTTAACTGCATAACAGGATTGTTTTGGGCCACTTTTCTGTTCCGATTTAAATTCATTTATATTTCTATTTTAAGTTGATTTTCATTATTTGATATGTTAACTTCGTCATTATTGTTGTCAATTTAAATTTGTTAATTGTATAGGTATATTTTGTCTATATGGCAGCCCTTAATTGAGGGAAGTGTTAATAAATAAAATAGCTCGAACAATCGTTCGTTCTTCAACACGAAACATTGGACGGGAGTAGCCTACCCGCCTGCATTAGCAGCGATATCTCTCATTGTGATGAAGCCACCCGCTCAAGTATCACTGAAATGTTTATTTCACATGTCTCTATACAGAGTGTTTGTACAGTCACTATCAAATTAAATACCATAGTCCCAGTAACGATTTCAGTTCCACACGACAACCGTACTGAATAAAACAGTTTTTGCTTTTACGGCACTTTAATCCTTCTATGCTTGACATTAGTCTATCTCGCATCTTTCGTCAATTCCTGTTACTCGTGTCTGGATAAGCTTTTTTCTGGGAATCCCGAAAGATATTCCTTCCTCTTCAAGGTTTTGCTTTTCTTGTAAAATTCTGGGAAGGGAAGTAAGCGAGACGCTAGTGACTGCAGGAACTCTTTGCAGTTTTTGGATCTCTTTGAAAAGCTCAGGAGAGTACTGATCCTTATGCTTGGCGTCTTCCTTCATGTATTCATTCATAAACGTTAGCAAACACTTCATGATTTTTACTATAAAGTGCTTTTTACTTTCTTTACTACATATAGTAAGGGGAGCATTGCATTCCATCCAAGAATTCGATACGATACTTCACCGGAAATATATGTTTTGATGTGCCCTGAATCACAATAAAGAATTTTTGGAAACCTGTCTGTCTGCCTGTGAACAGAATAACTCAAAAACGAAAAGTCGTATAATTACCCAACTTAGTATTTAGGTTTAGTACCTTCCAAGGATGGAAGATAATCCCCTCCCACATACCCTTTACATGATACATTTTTCGAAATTTTTGATGTTCTAAAAATGGCTCTAACAATTTTGATTAAAATAAAACATATTAAAGAATTAACATGAAAAAATGTATATCAGGAATAAGTCCTTTCATCACAGTATGGAATTTTAAGGTCAGCGTATAGCGTCCAGTTCTTAAACATTTGATTGTCGCTGTTCCCTTTGAATCCGTAACGTAACTACTATTTATACAAAGGTTTATTTGGATTAAAATGTAGTAGTTAGGAAAATAAGCTTAGTAAAATAGTTTGTATACCCACTAATAAATGATAGATGTTAGAGAAAGTCATGTGAATGTATCACATCCGTTTGTTAACTTTTAATTAAACGAGGCATTATCACACAGTTAACTAACATACGTAAAGGCACACTTGTCTTACATCCATACAATACTTTACACTCAATGCATCCAGGGGCAAACGATTCACACTACGTATTGTATCAAGTAACACGAGTTTGCTGAAGGATAGAACCCGACTCGCTGTTTTCTGGATCAAGGTTTGTTCAAGAACAAATGTGCGAGCTACATAATACAACCAAAAATAAAATATAATATAAAAATAATCATGAATAAGCATAGGAATTTCCAGGATTTAAAGCCAGAACGGAATTAAATAAAGGTTAACTGTTACTGAACTATAGCTAGGGAGGTCGCATATAACAAACCTCCGTCCCATCCCTCGAACAGTGTTTTGGCGTGTGCAGACACCATTCAACTGCTTTATACCTACCTATTAGTGACTTGTCCGCAGTTTACGTTATTCGTATTGATAATGGTTTGAGTGTAGATAACTTGAAACCAAAGGCTTAAGAATTTGTATACCTGATATTTTGGATAATTAATTTAAAAAAACTTGTTAATGTTTTTGTTTGAAGAATCTAAAAAATAATTAACAAGATTGTTTTGGAAGCAGGTGTTGCATACTATAGCATTAACTCTTTGGAGTTCTAAGATTATACAAAATACATTGTGAATGGAGAAGACTTCACTGCCTATTACACGACACAAGGAAAAGTAGAATATCAACCTGACTGAAGCATTCATTAAACAAAAACATAAAACTGACCTGTGTAATCCCTAGTTAAGTTTGGGTCATGAATTCATAACTTTTTTCCAGAGAATGCGAGTAAAGGGCATACAAAACTACTTTTCTTTATTCTTATTTTTCAGACGAATAATGAAAATTCTGATGTTTGAAAGTTTATCCATATGTAAAACATCAATAATGTAAAAGTATATACAGGGTGCACCATTTAAGTTGAGATATACAAAATCTCCAAAACTAAGTGTTGTAGAAAGAAATGACTTGAATAAAAGTGGCTTGATATTGTGAGGGAAATAAATCTCATTAGTTGTGTTTTATTTGGAGGACATTCTGATGGTAATTTTAGGGTCAATTTAATATTACCCTAATTGTTGGTTCCCATTTAAAAAAATTAAATGATCCTAAAATGACTATAATTCGCTTTAAGCGATAGTCAAATATTTTAAGAGCTGGTTGCTATGTGCAGCATTCCATTCTCTTTGCGTGTCCAGGACATAAAAAACGAATAACGAATTCCCATTTGAGAAAAAGTATAAGTATTGGAAAATTAAAATAAATACCAAGGAATATCTCTGAAATTGTTCACTCGACAAAAAAGTATATGAAATAAATTAACGAGATCTGCATTTTTGTGTAGTAAAATTTTGTCTATCTCTTACGGTTTTCCACTTATGCAAAAGCCATTCACAATAAAGAGGATTTTTGGGAACATTCCCAGTAACTTCATGACATATATTTCATTTACCATGAAAGTGTCTTAAATAGTTATGTTCGTGTCGCATCTTTGAAATATACTGAAGCTAAATACTAAGTTTGGTATTTATCCGACTTTTCGTTTTTGAGTTATGCTGTTCATAGACACACACGGACTTTTTCTAATTTTTTTTAATTTAGAGGGCTTCCAAACATGTATCAAAATTTTTAGTCGAATGTAGTACTCCCCCTACTTGCTCTACGTAGTACAGAAAGTAACAACAGGTGGAAAGAATGCGTCGAGGAATGGAACGCAGGTTTCGCCCTATGAACAAAGAATAATACGTAACTCAAAAGCTGTGACGCATTACTTTAAAATCGGAACAGGTTTTCAAACCTGAGTCGTGACTAAAAATAAAAAGTAAATAAATGTTATGCTAAGAATACTTTACCCCTACGTTCTCATTTTAGGCGTAACACTACATATGACATAGAATGCCGAACTTCTCCGCAACCCTCAAAGAAAGGTAGAAACCTTTGGCAACAACGCGCTTTTCCTTGAGGGTGGGCGGGAAGATAACATTTCACGATTAAGGTCATGTCTGTCGCAGGGATAAGAAAGCAGAGAAACATACAGAGAGAAGAAAGCAATTAGTGAAATTTGTTGAGGCACGCCCATGCAATTCTTTTTATTTTACTGGAGGATTCTTGATATAAGTCACAAACGCTACTGAGAGATTTTTGTCAAGCATTTCCGTAGTATGTTAAGCCAGTATATTTAACATTTAAATGATTTCAGTTTAACTATATAATATATAAATTCAATAACAGCCCACCTTAAAGCAATATGTGTATGTAACAATATATAAAAAGTGTATATTACAGTCACTGTATATCTTTTATTATTGTATACATGTGTAATAATGTTATGTGAATGTATTACGTAATTTCATAATGTAGGAGCTGTGAGAATAATAGGTTCAAAGTTGCTAACAATGAGGTAACCTTGAGGCAATAATGAATTTGAAAGTTTAATAATGATACTTGTGATTCTTGGAAGGAATAGTGTAATTTTTGTGACAGTTTACAAAATAGCCAATCAACAACCAGAAAAAGCTTTAGTTAAATGAAGGTATTCTATTGGACTAGGATTAGCCAATCAGAAACTAACATGGAGCAAAATTTACAAATACAGAAGTTAATTGCTTGTAGACAGTGTTTCTAACCGGACGCGAGATGCGTCCTCGAGAAATTTAATACGTATTTTGTGTGAGACAAAAAAAGTTTACGTGTTAAAAAGTGCAAGTAATTAATAAAAAAATCTCACAGCTCTCTCTCTCTCTCTCTCTCTCTCTCTCTCTCTCTCTCTCTATCAGTGAAGTGTTATTTAAATCGTGTCAAGCATTAGCAAAATGGAGTGAAGTAAAATTATAATCTGTGTAAGCCTACATTCTTCAGTCGCACCACTCCCTGCTAAGACATTCATGTCTCTAAAAAAATATGAATACTGACGCAGCCGAGACAAACATAAATATATAATATTTAAAGAAACAGTCGAAATTACAAAGTTAATATTTTTTAAACATTTGGGGTGAAGGCTACCGGAAACGTTTTATCATACGTGCGGTTGCAACTACTTCAAGTTCGGCTCCCCAACATTCGAACTACAATACAACTCCTACTTCAAATCGGCTTTCCATACGTAACAGCGACAAACCTTCTTCAATGTAGACAAATTGGTTTTTAAGTAACTACCACCGGAAGTGCTCCAAATAGACAGCCCCTATTTATTTCTTAAATGGTAAGTAGGTTGATTTGTGGGCGATAAAATCATGGCAAAGGCCATTCCGTCGGCTTTTCCAACCGTCGCTGAATATCGTCATTGGAGATTTAAATTCACGCTCGACTCTAGCGGTACGCTATATCCATACTAATATGAGAGACATTTATGTAACCTTTATGCAAGGATTTTATACGATTATGACCGTCTCTATCACTGATCTTATCGGTGATAATGTGGATTTTCAACAAAGTGGTCTGAACACAATCTTCACCCCACACACAATGCGTAACACGGAGCCTATTTCGAGTACGTTTCGAAGAGTCTGCCCCTGTTTTACAGTAATGTATTCACACCTTTGTCATGCGTATATCAGCATAATATATTTCAATATTGGTGAACCAAACTGATGGTATATAACAGAATGCAATTTAATTGTAAAACCCCTGTCACGCTTTCATGGCTAACATTTTTCACCTGAACAGTTTTTCCAAGCCTCAGATTACGATTTTATAATGTCTAAAGAAATAGAAGTCTAGGGGTTACACAAATCTTGTTTTTGGAGGAATGTTTTATTAGAATTACTTTTTTATAGCATGCTTGTTATGACCTTCATTATAGATGGCGTTATTAGTCTATCCTCTCCAAGAATCCATAAGAAGGAATGTGCCGTATGCATCAGACGACATATGCTTTTATCACCCAAAGCTTGACACATATATCGATTTAGAAAGAAAATGGGACCGTCCATTTAGAGTACCTCCATTTTCAGAGAGACTAAAATTTTGAACATAATAGAAAACAATTACACGTTTACATAGAAAAAGGCTTGCGCTTAACAGTGTGCATTGCTTCACTGTTTGTGAAAATATTAAAGATTATAGTCCATTAAGAGGTTTTAAATACAGAGTTATTCAAAAAGAAGAAACAGACTTTAAATATTTATTTCTAATGAATGACAATAGATAGCAACACATACGAAACTTCAAAGTTTTAAGCCCTACAGTGCCTACACCGGCACTGGGTTTGTTTACGAGAAAATGGCGACGCCACAGTAAAAGTCGTTTTGTTGGCAGTGGTAAGCAAAGAATGAATCCATTGTTTCACTGCAGCATGCATTTTGTTGTCTATTCAGTAAAGAGCCACCTCCTCACTGGTCGTCCTCGCATAAAAAATGGTGCTCGTTTTGAACACACAAATTAAAATTTTGAACTTTCCTCTATTCAGTGATGTATCGCATTTGTCGCCATCTATTGTCGTTCATTTGAAAACATATTTAAAGCCTCTTCCTTCTTTTTGAATAACCCTGTAATTCTGTAAAACAGATATTATGTACTTAGTTCCCTATCCCAACAACTCTCATTTTGCTAATGCTTATTGTTTCCCAAAATGCAGTTGCTTGCTTGGCCACTTTGAGTCATGATGCGCGATTGTGGGCAGACTGCCATTGCTGTCTGCAACAATTCATAAATCAGACGTGGTTCTGGGCCCAGTGACGAGCACATGACAGCTCCGGGTTTTTGGTTCTGCTTTGTTTCAAGTTAACTGTTGATATCCACATGCGGCACTCTGATATAAATCTGGAGCGTCCCAATTCCGCGAAATGACAGGCGAGAGGCTCTGATAAAGGGTTTACAGATGGCAGGAGAGAAATAAAACCGCAGATTCTTGTCGGTACAAATGCGCAAATCGGCCTGGAAACAGCCAAAATGAAATATGCAGTAGAAACAGTGAATGTAGTATTTATAAAGCCATTCACAAGTTAAACATTAAACTGATTTTTGCACATAGAAACTGATTTTTCCAATAGGTACTTTAACCGGCATTTGATGGATGCCCTTAATGCAATTCTGTAAAAAGAATGGGATATCGCTTGCAATCGAAAGGTGGTAAAGCAAATCCATACTAATATTATAAAGAGAGAAATTGTGTGTATGGGGATCTCAAGAACCTCTCAAACTATTTTTATCATTCTTTCACCATAAAAAACCTATTCTTGTTCACGAACATGGGCCATGAAACACCTTGCAATTTCAATTCATCAGTTACAAAACGACTGAAAAGGATTTACAAGCCCTTGTACTGGATATGAGCACATTGGAGTTATAAAAGAACAAGCTTGCCAGGAAGAAAGGTAGAATCAGGCGACTGAAAAATTCAATGCCATCGCCGGGATTTGAACCACGGATCTCCCGGTCCCCATCCGGTTGCTCTAACCATTGAGCTACCATGGCAACATGCCAGCACGACACTAAATTCTCCAGGTGATTCGCGTTTTTTCCCGGTAAACCACAAGAAGATCTCAAATTGTATTGATATAACATACCCTGGCGACTTATAATATTGTAGGTACCTTCTTTAAGATTTTGACTTTCTATTTAGATTGCAATGGAATAGAGAATAACTGTTGATTGAGCCAGTTATGGTTCCCTTCCTTACAGAAAGCCCTTCCTGTCTGCACCAAGCCGTAGGGTCTGGCCTCAACAACTGCATTACCGGCCAAAGCTTTACATTACCTTTCGCCTTCGCCACTAGGTTCACACTACCTGCATTACCATTGGTCATCACTTCTCAGGAGAAACCAACAGAGAGCAGGCGGAGGAGAGCAAGGCCGCTGTACATGGCAACTGACGTCAACGCTTATGATCGTCGTCTTCTGAATAGATCCCGGATGGCCGCAAGGCACGAGAGGAAAATCCGTATTTCTTCGGGCGTTGAGGAAGAAACACTAAATTCTCGGTTCAGGAAGCGGCTTCCTACACGCCATTTCGGATTATTAAAAATTTAGTAACAGAATATTTTGGCGTAATAATTCTTCTAAATTTAATTATTTAGTGCATGTGTCGAATTTGTTTAACACACCGAACTGGAGCGAACAAGTATTCTATTACAAAAAATTTGGAGAGTGGATTTGGACAAGTTTCAAAGTGCAAGAGATAACAAAGGCTTATACACTGTTTTTTGATGTAGTAAAGCCAAGTTCTTTGTAACGTTAATGCATTTGTTAAAGAGAATACAGTGATTTCATATACACTCCGTGATCAAAAATATCACGACACCTGGCTGAAAATGACTTACAAGTTCGTGGTGCCCTCCATCGGTAAAGCTAGAAGTCAATATGGTGTTGGCCCACCCTTAGCCTCACTCTCGCAGGCATACTTTCAATCATGTGCTGGAAGGTTTCTTTGGGAATGGCAGCCCATTCTTCACGGAGTGCGGAACTGATGGAGAGGTATAGATGTAGTTCGGCGAGGCCTGGCACGAAGTCGGCGTTCCAAAACTTCCCAAAGGTGTTCTATAGGATTCAAGTCAGGACTCTGTGCAGGCCAGTCCATTAGAGGGATGTTATTGTTGTGTAACCACTCCGCCACAGCCCGTGCAGTATGAACAGATGCTCGATCGTGTTGAAAGGTGCAATCGCCATCCCCGAATTGCTCTTCAACAGTGGGCAGCAAGAAGGTGCTTAAAATATCAATGTAGGTCTGTGATCGCGCCACGCAAAACAAGGGGTGCAAGCCCCCTCCAGGAAAAATGCGACCACATCATAACACCACCACCTCCGAATGTCACTGCTGGCACTACACACGCTGGCAGATGACGTTCACCGGGCATTCGCCATACCCACACCCTGCCATCGGATTGCCACATTGTGTACCGTGATTCGTCACTCCACACAACGTTTTGCCACTGTTCAATCGTGTAATGTTGACGCTCCTTACACCAAGCGAGCCGTCGTTTGGCATTTTGCTGCTGATGTGTGGCTTATGAGCAGCCGCTCGACCATGCAATCCAAGGTTTCTCACCTCACGCCTAACTGTCATAGTATATGGAGAGGATCCTGATGCACTTTGGAATTCCTGTGTGATGGTCTGGATATGTGCCTATTACTCTTTACGACCCTATTCAAAATTTCGGTGGTACTGTCAGTCAACAGATGAGGTCGGCCTGTACTCTTTTGTGCTATACATGTCCCTTCACGTTTCCACTTCACTATCACGTTAGAAACAGTGGACCTAGGGATGTTTAGGAGAGTGGAAATCTCGCGTACAGACTTCTGACACAAGTGACAGCCAATCACCTGGCCACGTTCAAAGTTCGTGAGTTCCACGGAGCGTCCCATTCTGCTGTTTCACGATGTCTAATGACTACTGGGGTCGCAGATAATGAATACCACGCAGTAGGTGGCAGCACAATGCACCTCAGATGGAAAAGTATGTTTTTGGGGTGTCCTGAATACCTTTGATCACACAGTGTAGTTGCAATAAATGTAAAACTAATTTGTTTCGTGCAAATATTTCTTTGATTCCTGGTTAAATTCCTTTCCTAAATTATAATTAAGTTAAACATTCACGGCCTCCGGGGATACTTCATCATCGGAAGTATTTAGAGTAAAATGGGCCCAGCACTTAGACAATATGATATTTGAATATTTCTTATTTTGTATTTGGCCACCAAATGGTAACAGAGCATAATATAAAACGTTAGGCTTTAGCCTTTCCTTGTAATATAACTACCATTACATGATACTACACAGAACAATCATGCAAAATAAGAATATTTTATCCAAAGAATACATATGGATGCTCACAATTTATGAACTAAGATGGTCGCATCTCTCGATGGTCGCAAAAAATTGAGGTTTATTTATGGACGCTCTTTAACTACTACGGTCCTTAGCGTCCCATTCTATGTTGGGCGTGAAAGACCGGAAATTGTGCTAAAAGGCCTCTTTATCAGCTTTGAGGTTCTTTTATGTGACGTAAATCTACGACACAAGTCCACCGGCTTTACTTCCCTTCCGAAGGAAGCCATGCTACGCCCGAAAAAAATCTATCGCCCTCCGCCGGGTTTAAACCCGCGATCGTGGTATCCATTAGACCACGAAGGACGACTCGATGGTCGCAGACTGTGTCTTTTCTGAAGAACGTAACTTGCTGGCGGGGAAGTGAGGAATGCTATATTCACCAGCTTCATCTCTGTTTCTTGTTTATGTTAAGAGGTTGTGCATTATATGAAAACCGGTCACTTTTGAAACTTTCCAACAATTGTCGCAGTTCTCTTGGCTCGTGTTATCTTATTTTCTGGGCGCCTGTTATTGTTTAATTAGTTTTAAATTTGGTTCCTTTGTCCTCCGGCTAGCTATTATAACTCAGTCGAGCAAATATCTCTAAGCAGGGCGTGTAAACGGAAAGGAGTTGTTACTAAAAGATAACACTGACAAAGAAAATTGTTTTCACACTTTTATTGCCGTCACGCTTAATTAATAATTCACATCTTTAATCTTTATACACGCCTGACTGAAACTGTGATATTTCTGAATGTAACTACAGTCGTTTTAGTTACCGCGCACCAATTACTTGGCGTACTCTACATTTTTATAACTGACTTTGCTGCGACGTGTATCTCGCGAGAGATTCTTAAAGACTATGTGAAACATGCTTATGGCTCAAGAATATATACTCCTTCACTTCGAAATGCCTAAACATTATAATAGAGGTGCCATTGGATACCAAATTGCGCCCACTTTAGCGTCTGTTTTGGTCAGCCAATCACTACTACTACTAACATATATGCTCTAGGGAAGACATTCCCTCCATTTCTAAAAAAGGCACGCTACCCTGACGTCATTTGCTTGTCTCTTCTTAGTGATAAACAAATTCACCCCCTCGGCTTACTGTTACCCACTTCTATTGTCAGTTTCAGTGAGGCCGTGTAAACTTATTTCCTAACAATCCTTATGGCTAACAAACATCTAAAATCCTGTACATACAATAATATTAATTTACACTACAATCACTCTGGTATTCACAGCATGTTATGATATAAAATACTGCCTCACAATGTTTTCTCTCGGGTTTTATTGCTTTACAATCATGGTCATGTAGTGAAGTAGAATTTATTGTAGTGTGAGAAGCAAAGTTTGTGTGTTCTTGGAGATATTCTTGTAAATAATAAAACTTTTAGAAATGGCTCATCCGGATCTGTCGGTTTACATCAGTGATACCGAGAACATTTAGATGCTTACATTTGTCAGTATTTGTGAAATCCTGGCATCAAAACACCGCTCAGCAAACTCTTTCCAGGAACTAATGGAAGACATTATGCTAGGCGTAGTTAAATTAACTATTAGTGTTTAGTGTACATAGCTAGTCAGCATCATTTAGGAACAATGTATATAATTATATTGTGACATGTGGTGTGGTAATGCATTTGTTATATTTGTGGTTGGCATCATTATATGTGGTAGCACAGACCGGAATGATGTGGGGGGAAACCAGTTCCTCAGTAGTAGCGTCTGACACTAAGAGTCTCTTGGAACGCAGTGAACAGTGCAAATGGCAGGGTGGGACACTCCGTCGACAGCAGAAGATAATCTGTATCTTTCCATATTATTAATATAATTTTGTAATCTAAACTCCTGCCATCTAATTTCTTAACGTAGCCAGTTCCTTCTCTCCTTCCACACCATGATCTAGACATATTGTTTGGAATTTTCAGGTATGTAGGAACTTAGTTGAGCTCGCCCCTGTCGGACCTCGTGTAGTTTGTGATGTGTTTGAGGACCGGTACCTCGCTCTACCCCCCGTGAGTTAAAGAAAATGTAGAGATTACGACAATATAGGTAGTGCAATTTAGTGACAAAAATGTTGGCTGCATTACTGGAGAATTTGGTTTCTCTGAATTCTTCTGCATGGCCACATGCGCAGTAAATAAATAATAATAATTATAAAATTATTAACATTGGGTTAATAAAACGTTTTCCAACAGAAATTATCCAAATAAATATTTCAAAATGCATATTACACCAAACAATGTGAAGCTGCACTTGAAACGTATGCCACAGACGTTGGACATAGAAGAAATCTCGCGTCGCATGTTGTAAAGTTGGGCTGAAATAGGTTTTTAAGACATCTACATTTTTTTTTGTGCAGTACGTGTTTGTCTATTTCTTATCGTTCACCCGTTATACAAAGTTATACAAACTTCCTTCAGAATCAATAATTTTCATATCCTCTTCCCAGAAAGTGCAAGATGCCTACATGTTTTGCTTGCCATGGATGAGTTCTAATCAAAGTCGCTGGAGTCAGTTTTGAAAGATAAAATATACCGAAAATCTTTCCATGTGCACCACTGGACCTTTCCCATTCCTAGAGGTGTTAAATATTGTGGAAATGACTATCGCGTAGGAGCTAGGAATTGAAAAGAATCACCGGCAGATATGTTAACGATTTATTATAAAGTGTCGCATTCGTTAAGAATTCCATGATCAGCTTGTTTTAACATTTTAAAAGTTATGTAATTTACAAATAATATGCTCGGAGACAACAATATAATGTACTCTTTCACCTATTTGCAATTTAAGTTGCCGTACAAATTGAGAATATTTCTGAAAGAGTGAAAAATATAAATGCTTCTCCGGCAAACGTGAATTTAGAAACACAAAGAATAAAAGGGTTAAATTTTGTAGCTTACCAAACAGTTGAAAATAGTTTAGAAAAAGCCGAAAAGGTTACTTTAGGTGGTTTATGTCAAATCTCGCGGTCACAAAACCGGAACACAAGTCTGGGTGCTAGCCACTCGTTTCCTGGTCGAAGAGTGCGTCTGCTGCCTGCCCAGGAGTTGCTGGAGTTGTCCATGAGCGTGATGGCGCTGACATCAGTGGCGTGAACAAACCAGTCAATGGTAACTCTGCACGACGCTTTAAATTGTGGCATGATGAATTACGTCATGCATGACGGCATCTTTCTCGAAGCTTCGGATGTCAACTGTTTCTCTCGATGACCCACGTCATCATTTCCGAAGCATTGTGACGTTTTTTATGCTGGTTGCATAAGCCATGATCAAGGGGGAGTGTAGTTTGGGGTTTTTCTTGAAAATCTTAGTGTCACTTCTTTAAGTGATTCCGAGCTTTTATTTCATGTTTGTTTGTTTTGTTTTCGTTTTTGAGTTAAGTTGTTCATAAGCATACACAGGTTTTCTAAAAATGCATGTTTTTTATCAGTAGGCCTTGAAATACGTCATTTTCGTAAAAGTGCGATACCGAATTTTTGGGAGGAATTTTGTACCTTCTCTACCTACTGCGCACGTGGTAGAGAAATTAAATTGTAGCAAAGACTCGTCTGCACTCAAGTGATTGTGTAAACTCTACGTTAAATACAGTGTAATTAAAACTGCGAGAGCTGCCGGAAGTACATGTTGGAGAAATGGCAGAGAAAGCAACGTGGATAGTGTAGGAGAAAGGATGAGGGTCAGGTACGGCACGTGGAACAGAGGATACAACAGGGTAACATTTTTGACAAGATGAGGGCAAGGGGAGGTTTGGGTGGACTGGACCTAAGTGGCTGGTCTTGGGTTGTTCAGAAAGAAGTAGCTGTAAGAATTCTAGTTTTTATTCCACGGTAGAAGGTACTGGTATAAATCCACTAAATTGTCAGTCTATTGCAGTGTTTCTAAGTCTTTCGTCGTTAGTGCAGTTATTTTTAAGCATTGTATTTCCCAAAACCCCTGGGGCCGCTACTTTTCAGTCAAGTAGCTCCTCAATTGTCTCTTGGGGACCTAACGAGGCTGAGTGCACCCGGGCCATGTCTCACAGCGGGAGAAAATACACATACTGGTGCCAGGAATCGAACTCGGGTCTCCCGCTTGGCAAGAAGTTCCTTAAAGCTACTACAAGTATTTTTTTTCTCAAATGCACTTTTATTTGAGAATAAAATGAGAATAAATGATAAGGTTTCAAAACTTAAACCAAATAAAGAGATCGATCATGCGTAGGCTTATTAAAAAATACGTTATTAAAGGATAGGATTAAAGTATAGAGAGGGTGGCCATTTAAGTTGAGATTGTACAATAAATCGAAAACTAAGCGTTTTAGAAAAGAATGTTTTGAATACAAGTTGTTTGAAATTAGAGGGCAAAGTAAATGCCATTAATATTTTGTCTGGAGGACGATGTGAGTGTCATTTTAGCGTCAATTTAGTTTTTTTAAAAGGGAACCTACCCTTTTATGTTGTTTTCTACTCATAAAAAAGTAAACAACATTTGTGTAAAGCACTTTAAGATTGTTATTACACCATCGTAAATAACAACGAAAATTCGGAATGCTGTGCAGGAAGAGCGCAATGAATGGTTGGGCCATCCATGGACAGTCATTTGAGGCTCAAGTTACATTTCGTAATTGCGTATCAACATTTTTTATTTTGCTTCCTTATTTCTTATCCAAAATAAACAGTTTTTATAAACCATTTTCTAACAGGAGAACAACATATAAAATATAGGTTCCCACACCAGCTGTCTACACCACCGACTATGTGGTACCAACATGATGGGGCGCCAGCTCATTCTGCCCGTCGTGTAACGGCTGATCTCGATGCCACCTACCCTGAGCGATAAATCGCACGTCGTGGACCAATTGTGCGATGGATCGGACAGCATGGACCAATAGGGGAGGTGGCCAGCACGCTCACCAGATCTAACCCCATTAGGTTTCCTCTTATGGGGTTATCTTAAAGATATGGTGAACCAGAAGTGACCAGTGACCCCTAAACAACTCAGGGAACGCATTGTCTTAGCTTGCGGTGACATCACACCGGCCATGTTGCGCCTGGTTAGGCAGGCGATAATGGTTAGACTCGAGATCTTGCATCCGCCGGCATGGTGGCCTGTTTGAATACCTATTACAAACACATAGAGGGAACGGGTAAATTGTAAAGGTTTATCTGTGTGATGGTCCGGCATGATATCATAACCACTGTTAAATCCACTACTTTGGGAACCAGAGAGGTTCATAACAATCATAATATGGGCTTGCAAACTTATCCAGTTTGTATGTATGTACTGCATTTTGTAAAATCTCAGAACAATTTATTGGCTTTCTTTTGTATGAAATACTATTTAATTATGTCTTATGTTTGTAAGTTATGCTTACAATGTTATATGCACTTACGATGTTCATTAAAGCATATTCTAACAAGTCACAATTTCCGTTTTAATGAAATTCACGTAATTAAACTAAATAAGTGAAACGACACTTCCATGAGAAACTATCAGTTCTCGTTAAATTTACTAAACATCAAAAGTACCTTCAAGTGGCAGTATTTGAAACTGGGACCTTCACCACTGAAGGCCAACGCGCACACTGTTGCGCTACGAGTGCAAGTCACTGCACGCGATGCAAAGCAGTTATTTCGGCCGAAATTGATACGACGCGATGCAGTGGACAGTGTTTACGGCATAGTCTATACAAGGCCAGGACTGCATAACTTCTCAATCCGCAGGCTTAGAAGACTCAACCGGTATATGTATATACGTGTGTGTGTGTGTGTGTGTGTGTGAACACACGTACACAGTCGTGCTCCATGGTGTAGTGGTTACCATGCTAGCCTCTAGTTCCCGAGGTCGCGGATTCAAACCCGGCGGAGGACGATGGATTTTTCCGGGCGTAAAAATCCTTCGCATGGCTTCCTTCGGAAGGGAAGTAAAGCCGGTGGTCCCGTGTCGTAGATTTACGGCACGTCAAAGAACCTCAAGCCTGATAAAGAGGCCACTGAGCAAAATTACCGGTCTTTCACGGCCAATATAGAATGCGACGCTAGGGACCACAGCAGTTAAAGAGCGTCCATAAATAAAACTCCCCCCCAAAAAAGAACACGTACACAATTTGAAACTCTTCTATTTGAGATCCTCTAATAATACAAAATACATACAGAGAGAAAGATTGGAGAAGGAAGAGAAAAAGAAGAATTAATAGCTAAAAAGCTATACGTTACCAGGATGTTCATTCAGTTCTTTAAGTGTGCAATTTTAATATCTTCTTTATATTACTGCACACTTAAAGAACTTAAATACTGGAAACGTTTAAAAGGTATAGAAACATTTGTTAAAATGCTAGTAATTATATGAATTATTTTTTTAGTATACGCTCTCTAAAACAGCTGTTTGTTCGACTTTTAACACGCTTAGGCTGCTAAAGTCGCCATGGAAACCTTTAGCAGCGTAATAAAAAATTCGAGGTGGCAGTGACCAGTCCCAACTTTTACCCTTAAGAAAAGCGTGTGATATCAATATTTTCTTTTAAATACAAAGTAGTTTTAAGCATTGAGTGTTTGGGCCACAGTGAGGAAGCTTTCAGTGCCTTGTTTTTCATGTAAATGTCAGTATCACGTCTGCGTTCACAAGAGACACACAGCTTGGCTGGCACCAATCTTTAAATGCCGAGATTTTGCTGGCAACAGCTCCCATTCAATGTTTCTGCTGCGGGTTGAAATTTTCTCGCCTATTTTCATTCAAAAGCTTGTTGTTTAGAAATGAGCGCTCAGAATAAACACTGCTATCTGCATCCGCATCTAGTATTGTCATGGTCAACACTTTCTAGTAGGCGTTGGTGCGGTTCATAGCGTAAGATTCAGGCGGCTGTGGGAATATGTCAACAAATAGCTGACTATGCCTTTTGTATTGTATTTATACAGTTCTTATATTAATTTATTCATTCTGTGTAACATAATTTAAAAAGATATTACTAAAAGCTATGCACCATGTATGTAAAAGCCTTAGCGGAATTACCCAGAATATCGTCCGCTAAAGGCTTATTTTACGTACTTGATACATACATACATTACAGTATTGTTAGTGAGTCTTTAAATGTTATTAGACCAGGTTTTTCAATAAATTAAATTAGGAATGCCTATGATTTGCAGAACATCATAAACCGCTTTGATATGGCATATAATTTACACGGGTGTTAAAGCTATGGCTTTTTATTTGTATTAATATAGGTAGAGTAGGTTCCAAAATTCGGCTCTTCTCGTCGTTTATTTTCTTAGACTGCTCTGAATTCGCCAACGTTTTAGTCGTAACTTTTATAATAAATTAATTGTAAGAGCCTGACAGAATTGAAATTATGTCCGTCCACTTGTAGAATAATTAGTTATCTTCTTCCTTCTCGCGGATTACCTTAAATCTCGTTCAGCAAACTAACACTGGTGTTGTTTTTATATTTTTCTTGCTGCTTTATGGAACAGCGCTTGTGGTAATCGACCAGTAGCATCCTATGTACACAGAAGGGTGTAGATTTAAAGGTAAAGGTACGTATCATGGAGGGGCCCCCGGAACCGGGACAAAGCACCACACGCAGACCAGTCGGCCCCTTGTGCTTCCAAAGTGATCCCTGGGAGGGAAGGATGAGAGGAGTGACGCGAAGGGCAACCAGATCCGGATGCCTTCGGGCACAAGCATGGACAGGTTCCCGAACGGTCTCTGGAGCGGAGCCCCACGCTGAGGAGAGACCTAAGTGAGCGATACCGCAGCGACACCAGGGAAGAAGCCTTTACAGATGCAAGCTACCGCCAAACCGCAACCCGCCGAATACCGTCACCTGATCCTACAACCCTGAAACAGATGACAAGAGAGATGATGGGTATAGGAAATGAGAGGAAGGAGCGTCGTGGCAGAAGATCAACCACCCCAGCATTTGCATGGCGATCCGAGGAAACCACTAAAATCCATGAGCCAGAGTGGGCGGTCGCCTGGAATCGATCCCGGGAACTCCCAAATGCGAGCTACAGACGTAACTACTCGGTGGTAAACGTTTAACTCTTTAGTTATCTTGCCTTGGAGTGTTAATCCTAGAAATCATCTCCAAAATCTCATTTCCTTTTCTTTGATCCTCCTTTTGTTTGATTTACTACTACCCAACAGTCGCTATAAGTGCTGGCTGAGATACAGCATTGTACAATCTCAGTCTTAACTTTTTTTCTCATTAATTTTCCTAAATATCCTCTAATTGACCCATTTATTGCATAGTTGATTAAATACTTTCAGTAGCTTTAATACTGTTATATACTGCAATTTCATTTCCTGAGTATTTAAGTGAATTCATCCGTTCTAGTATAAAATAATTCATCAGTATTTTAGCTCTTGTACTGTTTTTCATTCCTTTGCCCATAACTTTCATCTTCATTATTGCCATTTATATTGCCAGCATTATATGGAGTTATTCTCCTATTTAAAGTTAATTGAGCAAACAAATCTAGTAATAAAAATCGTTCTTACAATAGTAAGAGAAAATATAATTTCGTTAATATATTTGCAACTACTAATTGTGCTTTTGTGGCTCACCCTTTTAATAATTTACAAAAACATTTAAAAAACAAGGGAAGCTTTAAGAGAGAACTATATATATATATATGTGTGTGTGTGTGTGTTGGGCACTCATGTATACTCAGTTATATATAATAAGAATGATTATTATTTCTAGAGTAACTTATATGACTTACACCTTGAGGGAGACTGAAAATTATTATCGTTGTTCCTCATCATCAACCTCTACACTTATCTTCTTTTCTTCTTTAACGGATTATAGGCTCCTCATTGTAGGGCTTACAGCCCTAAGAACTTTAAAGCCAATGCCTTGGTCAATAGGCTGTCGAGGAGCAAGCAAATTCTGGATTATAGCATATCCAGGATGCGTGATCAGCCCAATGCCTGATTCTAGTTATGAATTAAGCACGGTAATATTAACTAAGATGTCTATGAAGATTCCCCTTTGGGGCTTACCTTGGAGGAATGTCAGTGGAAGTTTCAGAGGAGGAGAACGACCATGAAGACAATCCCTACGACGGTTAACCAGGGAAGACCCCGGCGCGCTCCGAGCGCTCGCTTATATACCGTCTAGTTTCCTCTGGGGTCTCTCTATTGTCATTGCGGCGTTTACCATACAGGGTGTATTTTTATTGGTGTCATATATTTGGGGGACGTGTTCCTGACATCAAAACAGTAAAACCTTCACATGTACATGGATATGAGAATCAAGAGTTTCTTGTTATAGGTCAAAGAAGATGTATTCCATGAGTGAATAGACGGATATGCACTATACGTATGGCTGTGCAGATGGCAATGCAGCACGTGAACTTTATGCAGAAAGGAACCCTGACAGGCCGTTACTGTGTGCAGAACATTCGCACGAATTCACCAACGCTTGAGAGAGAATGGCGCATTTGAGAGGAGTACTAGGTATGTTGAGAGATCAAAACGAGTTCTTCGTGCTGTGAATGCAGACCCATCACAAAGCACAAGACGTATGGCTGTAAGGGAAAGAATTGTCATATGACTATCTGGAGAATTCTGCATGTAAATCTTCTGTACCTGTATCACCTTCAACGTGTGTGAGGTGGACTTTGAGCCAAGAAGACGTTTCTGTCAACGCATGTTACAGCAGTGCGCTGTGTTCATCAATTTCCTAGCCTGCATCTTATTCACGGTTAAGGTTGGTTTTACTCGCGACGGTATCTTCAATTTTCATAAAACTCGTAACTGGGCGTTTGAAAATCCTAACGAAGTACGACAGAACAACCATCAAGAGGTTCTCTCTCAACGTTTGGGGTGGAATCATTCATGATCAGGTTATTGGTCCCTACTTCTTCCCTCCGCGTCTGAATGGACAAACCTATCTCCAGTTTCTCAGAAATGAGTTACATCACTTAACTGATAATGTGCCTCCTGGCATCCAACGAAAGTGGTTTTTACACGATGGTGCTCCAGGTCATTTTAGTATGATAGTTCGTAAGTTTTTAATTAAGCGAGTTCCGCAAAGATAGATTGGTCGAGGGGAGCCCTTTTGCATTGCCTGCTCGATTGCCTGTTTTGAATCCAATGGATTTCTTTGTCTGGGGACATATGAAGTCCTTGGTTTATGCGACTCCTGTACCTGATGTTGACATTTTGAGAGGACGTATCCAAACTGGATTTGACCAAATACGAAACACACAGTAATTTTCAACATAGTACGCCAGAGCATGGAACGTGGGCTTACTGCATGCATCGAAGCAAGAGGAAGCCACATCGAGCAATTTGTGTAACTTTCGATTTTGTGTTGTAACTCTGATATATATAATTTTCACACCCATGTTCATATGTACTTCTTTACTGTTTTGATGTCAGGAACACGTCCCGCAAATATATGACACCAATAGAGATACACCCTGTATATGGTATGCCACCGCTCTGGATTTGCGTGGGTTTCTAGGGTTTTCCTAGAGACGCGTAACATCTCTTGGTTTGAATGATGCAACATTGTTCTATAAGTTTCTATCTGGGAAGTGATGTCACGGTAAAGTCCCTTGGGACTGCCATAGGACGGGGTAAGCCACTTATATCCTGTCACGTACACAGCTTTACAAAGCTTAAGTAATCTAGGAAAATGTAAAATACAATTCTGTATAAATGTAGAAAATCGTGACAGGTTAAAAATTTACATAAATTAACCTGAAATAGTGAACATGATAATCAGCTTTTCACTGACGTATCGTGACAGTATGACGAGTGAAGAAGAAGGAAATGAAATTAGTGATGAAAGGGATGATACAAAAATTTTCGTATCAAGTTATTCAACCCAACATTCACCTAGCGACCGAGGAAAACCGCGAAAAAACCTTCGGCCAGTTCGGTCGTCCCCAGGGGTCATTTATACTTGTCAGTTCGCATATTAATTCTTCTGAGTAATTTATGTGCGTCATCAGCTGTGAACCGTTCACGCCCTCCAGATTGGTAACAACTTTGGACCGTACGCTTTAACCATTAGAACTTATTAGCTCATTCGCATGTATGGTCTGCTTTTACGAACTCGAATCGTTTTAAACCAATAGCAATAGATATTCGTAATCGATTATAGGGAAGACCTGTATGTGTGTACAGCTTACCATTGTGCAGCTGTGAGATGGTAGACTTCGTTCTCTTACATTTACAATCAGTAGTCTGCCTCAGCGAAATGGCAAGAGGATAATTAAATTCGTACTTCCCCTCTAATTAAACAATAAACCTGAATGCTACCTGTTGAGCTTATTCTCTTTCTTGTTGTAATTAACTCTGTTAAGAGAGAAGCGAGCGAGTCAGCACTGTCACATTCACTGTCGCAAGGTATCATTGCAATATTCAAATTAAACCTACTCTTACTTTAGCTTCATGTGCACAATGTTAGCTTCTTAGCCAAATGAGAAACTCAGGTGAACTCGACATTGCATTTTAAAATCCTAATCATTAAGTTTTATGTGTTTCTATTTATTAAACTGCTTGGACTGTGAAATAAAGGAAAACCTCAAACAGAGAGTACCACATTAATTATAACCAGTTAGAGATCTCATTATTTGGAGCATATTTCTATCCTTCAGTTTTTTCCATGACCAATTTCTATCGAGATATTTTAGGTTTTTCGAAAACATAAAACACGTGGGTGGGACTCTCCTTTTCAAAACTAGAAGTAGGTCAGCGCGTAAGCAGGTTTCATTTTTGCTGTATGGCGCGTAATTCACGAGTATAGATAAACATTATCAAGGTACTCACGATTTGAAATCACTGGCACCTCGTAAAGCTTGTGCTGTACGTATTATTATCCACCAAACATACTCTAATAACGACTCAACTTCTAGTGGAGCTCACAAACATGGTGCCCTTATCGGTCAGCGACCGCGAAATACTTATTAGACGATGAAGACATTACTTCCGTAATGTTAGTGTAGGCCAATAGCCACCAAGTTGTACTTGTCATTTTCCCAACATTACATCACCCTTTCGTTGTGTTTGCATTAAGGGTCATGTGAAAGATAAAACTGCTAATTCTATTTCCCTCTCACTTCAGCTACACTCTTGTGTTTACGTCCAGAAGCCGGTTCTCACACTGACCTACCTTGACTTAGCAACGTTGCCTATGTCTTCAACCACATTACGTTTGCAAAACGGTCTTCAAAAAACGATTAGTTATTTCAAAACTCTGGATAATGTTACATAGTTGCCTACTAAATCAGAAATAGTTTACTCTACTCACAATACAAGCAACAAACTATTATCTTTATACATTCTCGTGGAATAAACCATCTAATGTGTAAAAACAACTAATTCTTTTTTCGAAAACGGCTGAGCACAAAAAATTATATTATACTTTTTTGTTTATAATACCTCTATGACATACATATTAGAAGGAATGCAATAAGTTTCCTTCCACCCTGTATAGGAGAGACCAGCGCTATCCAAATTTCTGATGTCCACTAGCTACTCTTCTCTACGTAGGAGAGATGCTTATATAAACTCGATGTACAACTGGGAAACATACGCAAGGGAAGTTTTCAAAAGATCAACTCTGTGGAAATACCGAATCACCAGTAGCCGGCGCCTCAGTGCTCGTTATGTGTGGAGAAAATTGTTTGGAAGGAACCAGATAGGGAAGCGCAATGCGGACCCTTACGAATATCTGTTAGGAAATGATACAAGGTGGAAGGGGTATGGGCGTAGATATCTGAGGGATGATTTTACACGGTATACTGAATAAAACATGGTAGCAACGTTTCTTTTCACTGAGCAACAAATTTATCGCATAAAGTAGATTATATTCGAATTTCATCACGTCTTAATATTTTCATATATTGAACATTAGAACACGCTGAAGACTATGAATAGTCTAAAAAAACCGAACAGATATTTCCTATGCAACTTTTTTATAAGTTTAATTGGTTTCGCACAATTAACAATTGCATTTTCCGCACAGTCGTAATTCTTGTGGCATACTCTGGCAACGGAACGCAGTTCCTTGGAATCGTGTGACACACCGTAACTTTTCTTATTCAGATCGACTATAGGCTGGTCACAGACAAGTGAGCTGCGTTAGCAAGCTGAAGTGATATGTTGTGACGATTATACGAAGGGTTACTTAAAGAAGTCAACAATGGAAGTCTTCACAAATTTGGAGCAGGTAAAACCGATTTTAATATACCAGTAACTAGGATACAGAGCTAGAAAATGAAACTTCGTCAATCCTAAGTTTTCCAGAAAAACTTACTGGATCTTGAATGGCTATTCTTCTACAAAGTAATAAGAGAGAGGTTATAAAATGCATCCAAAATCCTCAAAGAAGGATATGAATTCTGCTGCCAACTGAAAAGATCTAAAAATGAGTAACAAAAGAATAGGTAGAAAGTTTTAAATTTTTCACTGAATTATTTTAAAGGTATAAATGAGTAATTTCCTGTTAGCAGATGCTCGATATCCTTAGTGAAAGGATTTTGAACCACGTGTAGTAGTTTGTCTATGGCTGCTATCAACACTAGCCAGATACTGATAAGGGTATAGGCTTGTTCTACAAAAACCTGTTATCTTCCGTTTTCACAAACAAGTGAGACAAGAGAAGAACACGTATGCCAAACGTTATGTGCACGTTTTTCAATAACTATTTTTGAAAACTTAATTTTATATTGTCGTAGTCTCTTCTTAATAATACTCAAAAATGATGGGAGCAACTCGCTTGCAAGAGGGAACCGAGAAAATTAATCAACATCTTACATGGCGAGGCTACGACGAGAGACGCAGCTAAAGAAAGTACAGAAAATATTACTAATCCGAAACGTTACATGGCTTAAAGGAAGGAAAGGACTCTACACTAACATAATTAAAACTTCCAGAGAATGGATGGCTGATGAATTTATTATATAAAGATAGATAACGTAGTGCTTACACTCTTAGCCCACATGTCCGCCGGCGAGGCCGCATGGCAGTTGTACGTCCTTACAGCTCGAAGTTCACTCCCTGACTCGTCCCAAGTGACGCTACACAAAGCGTCAGGGAAGCCAAACAAACTCATCCCCTCCTAAAGCCTAGTTCCCCCCTACTCCAAACTCCAACTGCCATCTCAAATCCCGGTGACCAGAGAGACGTATGTCCTATAATCTCTGCATACGTCACATTTTTTTTTTGTTTATGCAACCGAGAAGAGGCGGGTGTGCCGCTTGACAAACAAATGAAGCAATGGAAAAATGTTTACTATGCAACTAGGAAGTGCGATAATATTATGTATATTTTCCGATGAACTTAGTGCTTTATCTATTAGTGCTGTGTGCAATAGATAGGGATAGGTATAAAACACTGATCGATGCGCGTGGTCTTTTTGGTGTAGTAGTAGTTACCTAGCTTTAACCCTGAGTTCTTGAGCTACCGTGAAGGTACGAATTCTGAACGTGGCTTCTCTGGTGCAGCATGGTCAGATATTGAATTTAAAATCACTTAATTTTATGACTTATAGATAAGCCAATGGTTAAGTATATTTTGTCTTTCGATGAATCTTAGCAATTGACGTAGACATCTACGCCGTTTCACAGTGTGAGTGTGCACATGTTCGTGTGCGTGCGTGCGCAAATCAGAAACCAAACTATATAAGAATTTCAGTTTTATAAACTGAGAATTTATTACGTATCAGAAGTGTAGTATTACTGTAAGTATAGCAATAAAATACTCAATAACATTTATAAAGCAATTTAAGCTTTAGCTGTTACAGTTAAGTTCACCAGTATTCTATACCTGGTATGTTTTACCACTTGACATATTACACGTATGTTGCGATGGAAATTTATAAGATAAGGACGCCCAGTCACTCCAAGAATGAAATGAGAAAATTAAATGCTGCAAATTAGAATGAAAATGCCTCAAGATTTCGTCAGATGCCAGGAGTAGCAAGTATATGAATGGCTATATGGTGCACTGTGCTGTAATGGTACTTAACTACCTCCCATACAACATGCAAATGGATGGAACCTACTAGGAAAGATAAGCACATGTATAGGAAAGCAGGAAAATTCGAATACAACACAGTTTTTAAGATTCGATAATTTTGTTTCCATCGTCAAAGTGCATATTTTGTTTTCTTTTAACGTGATATAGTTCTTCTTTGCTTCCTAAATTGTCTCCGGATAAACAATTAAATAAACCATACGTTAATTCATTGCTTGGGCTTCCACGTAACAAACGTGCCCAAAGATGTGTGTGTCCATTCACTATGTTTGATATATATGTTAACTCCATTTAACAATAACTGTACAACTTGGATAACTCTATCAATTTAACGTTAATTTAAAGTTTGAACATTTTAACAAGCTAAGCTTTAAATTTGTAACTTGAGATAAACCTTAAAAGTGTTCCAAAGTAACATCATTACATTAAATTGAAAGCTTACGTAACCTTTCCCTTTCTTCTATTACTTCAAGGAATTGCAAAAGTTAAACAACACATCATGGGAAAGGAAATTACACGTGTGTTTGGTGACTCCTGAACGAATCTCTCTAAAAATGCGTCACTCTGGCTAGAATTTCTGAACAATTATTAGCAAAAGGGAATTTAGATGAATACTCGTCGAAAAAAATGCAGATAGGGAATTTAGAGCCGAAAAGGAATTTTGAAGTACTGGCACATTCGTACCCTACATGTTTGTCTCTCCAGTTGTGATCTATCAGCTCGACGCACTTTTCCTTTCTTGTTCCGTTCTAGTCGCCACGCCGGAGTCGACCTGAACTGCAGTTTTCGCCGCTAGGGCAGCCAGTTACGTCACTCGGTTACCTATCCGCCGTAGAAGGGCGGCAATTGCTGCCACGTGACTAGGCTACAGACGGAGATGCCGCCTCTCTCGGCATCTAGCGGTCTGGTAGATAATGTATGCTAACCTTTCGGAGTAGGGGGAGCCGAAATGGTACAATGGGGAGGAGAGAGCCAACAAAATAGGAAGTGTTGATAGAAACCGACATCAAATAGAAAATTCCTCTCCTACTGGTAAGGTAACTAAACCCCCAGTGAGAAGAAAGCAAGACCATGAAATTGTCAACCCGTACCCAACGCAGTCAATGCAACCGGCGTAACCTAGTAGTGTGTGCTGTGGGAACAGGAACTAAACAGTTACGGAATAAGTGGACGGGGCATCGGATGGACAGTCAGGGAAAACAAAACACATCCGCAGTTCCGAGTTGCATTTGCTAGTGAGGCTGAAGCATGCAAATGTAGTACAGTTTTCATTGTGCAACTGTACATTCCTCTATCGTCTTGCCCCTCACTTTCCTTGATCCCTAACCTTGATGAGTTCGCATCGTCAGCAAAACAGTGGCATCCTCCTTCAAGCATACTAATATCCAAGCATACTAATATCCCTTGCCAGATATACCAATATGAATTGAAAACAGTTACAACTGAAATGATTACAGAGTACTAGGACATATAAAATATGAGGAGGATAAAAATGAGAAGAAAATATGATCAAGTACATATTTTGATAAGACGTAATTATATGAAACACTTTTGCCGAGTAATGCATATATTCAGAGCCTGAAGGGAATTAACAACACATTAGGAGAATATAGTACAGTACAGAATAGGGTTGAATGAGCGGACGGATATATAACAATGCTGCTCATCCCTCTTTCCCCAATACCTGTTTGACTAATTTTAAACCTGAGCATTAAGCACAAATTGCTTCACTTTTTCTTTGCCGCCTGCCAGTAGCACCCACTATGCCCAACGCTCTATTCTCCCTTGTTCCTTCAGTTCGCCTGGAAATGTACACTGACATGGATAAAAAGTTGTCGATTCCCCTAGATCGCAATAGCATTTTTCGCTCCATAAGGTTTTTATCTTCAAGTAACCAACCTTTGACTGCACTCAGCCGGTATAAGTTGTCTCTGAGACTGGCCTAAAAAAATGAACGAACCGATTATCCATTTTATAATCGATGTGAAATGATAATGCCTCCATGAAAGAGTTTATCAAACGGCAATATGAGAACCTACATCAAGAAAACGTAGTGTAGCATGAAAACTACTCAAGGTTTAAGTATATTAAAAGAACAACAAAAATAAAAAACACACAATTTCTTAAAATTCATCTTTATTTCTATGTTTTATTAAATTATATTTTGCGTCCAAACTCAACGAAACTTGCATCCTTCCAGGTAGCCGTCTTAACGATACTCCGCTAAGAATATGGGCAACTAGCTTGTAATGTTACCCTTCGGCAGTTAACCAATGTTGCCCTTCGACAGTTTGGTCAAATTTTGGGGGAGATAAAGTACGCTGTCAATCCAGTGGCAAGAATTATGCTCGAGGAACAGAGGAAGTTGTGTTGGAAGAGAGTGGGGCTAAATTTGTTAGTATGGGCGCCGTAGCCGTGTGGCTATACTGCTCGCCTTCCAACAAGGCTACATTACTTGGCTTAGATCTCAGGAGTCCGCATGAGAATTGTGGTGGACCAACCGGCGCCTGGGCGGGTTTTCTCCGGGTTCTCCGGTTTCTCCCGCCATTCATTCCACCAATTGCCTCATTATCACCTTCATGCCATCTTCTTCCCTCACGCTCATTCCTGGCTACGGGTCGTCCCCCGTTTCAGGTTCTTCATTCTCTGATTCCATGATCATCTGCTCCTCTACAGACCTCTGATTCTAGGCACGGTTGTAAGTCCTAGGGGCGTAAGCCCTATATACGAGGAGGGTGAGCCGACTAAGTAAGCATATACACAGAGCTCAATCCATTTCATTCATGATAGAACTTTCTCAATGAACTAAGTCTAACCTAGGCCACCTCAAATAATGAGTACAAAATATTTTTTCTGTGAACAGCCTATTATAAAAGTGCCAAAGGAATTGTAAAATTATAAATCACAGAGAACCTGGGTACTGTTACACGTCAGAGTTTTAATATTGCCATCCTAAAGATATTATACCTCTTTGTTAGATAAGTTTTCATTAGTAACAGCAGAAGAAGTTGAACAGATTTTATCTTCCAGGTGATATGCCATCATATATAATCCTTGTAACTTTTTTATTAAAAAAGAAAAACACTGTAAGCGTTGTAGGTGTCTCTGTGTGAAGCAATAACAGGCGTATCACCTTCCTTCCCCGCCCCTCTTACACTCGCTCCTTTATTTCTTTAACGTTAACACCAGATACCTTCCCTTTATGAAGAATTTTCTTCATTCCAAGTTTCTCATATGTCACATAGCAGCTGGTTTATTAAACATTCTTATCAGATTCCCACACGTAAAAAATCTCAATAGTGCTATTCTTGCACTGTTAGTTTCCAAATATAACATCTCTCTCGAGTGAATGTTTGAAATTGTTAACACCAGTATCGTATCGCCATACATGCAAGATTGCGGATTTTTAATATGTTTGGCCGATAAAATTCTTTCGCTAGATTTTTGTTTACACCTACGTTCACTGAAATTCACCTATAAAACTTCCCCATTTTATAAATCCACATAAAGGAAGCAAAAAGAAAAATCCGATGATATGTGACGGTCATATGACTTTCTCTACTCTCACCTGTCTGTTTCTTGTTAATCGGAATAAAATTTCATTACACATTTACATAATTCGTTGTAGCTATAGCAAGAATACAGCATAAAGAAAAATACAGTTTAAAAATCGGATGTCATATATTCACTAATCTCTATCGTTTGTTAGCGAGTATACAAACTATTCTTACTAAAGCTTATTTTTCTCTGTACTACATTTTAACCCAATTAAACCTTTGCAAAAATATCTACATTACACATTTAGTTATAGTTACAAAGGGAACAGCGATAGTCAAATGTTTAAGAACTGGACGCTATATGTTGGCCTTAAAATTCCATACTGTTTTCATGCAATCGCGAGAAACAACTTAATAGCAGAGAATGCCAAGAAATGAACAATTCGAAACATTACTAACAGATATATACATAAATTATCTACGCCACAAAATAACTTATTTGAAACAAATTGTGTTTTTTAAAGAGATCTACATTTTTGTGTAGTTCATATTCATCTGTCGCTTAAAGTTTATACAAGATTATACAGAATTTCTTCCAAATGAAGTGGACTTCAGAGGCTATTACCATAAAATTCAATATATGGTTTTTATTTGTAATGTAAATATCGTAATATGTGTTATTTTAATCAAAACCATTAGCCATTTTTTAGAAAATAAAAAATTTCTAAAAATCTTCCATGTAAAGAGTGGTCTGGGAGGGAGGTATTTTCTTGAAAATCTTCGTCGGATGCTATTTATCCAAATTTCGTTTTTGAGTTATGCAGACACACACTCACATAAGGCATTTTGCTAAAAATGTATTTCTTATTCAGGGAACCTCAAAACATGTATTTCCGGTGAAATCGCAATATCGAATTTTTGGGTGGAATACAACACTTCTCCTACTTAGTAGAAAAAGTAAATAATAAAAGAAAAACGAGTAACAACTTGACAATTGAGAAAAGTATAAAGTAATTGAAAATGCAAAGCAATAAATAATACCTGGGGAATATAATGCCACGAAAACTTTTTACATAAGAAAATTGTTGTTTAACGACACCTAAATTTGTGTGTAGTAAGGCCTTGTTATCTCTTGCGTTTTACCAGTTAAGTTATTCAGAATGAATAGAACTTAAGACACTATTCTCAGAAAAGTCAACATATTCATTTGATTTGTCATACAAATAACTCAAACCTGTGGTCTTTCAATCAAAACATTTTGCAATTTTCCACAAAATCAGAAAAGAAACAAAATTTTCCCATGAAAACGGTTGTTTGGAGTACTGGGATTTTCTTAAACCCCTTCCTGCCACACCCCTCAAAAACGCTGAACTTAAATACCAATTTTTAGTTTAATCGACTTTTGAATTCCGAATTATGTTGTTTAAACACGTACACACAGACCTTTTTCTAAAAGTGCATTTTTTAGTGAGGGAGCCTCAAAGCATGCATTTTAGGTGGAGTTTCGGTATTGAATGTTTTGTTGGCGTGCAATATACGTAAGTAGTACAGAAAGTAATAATCAGACCACAATGTTGTATAAAATTAAATCAAGTTTAGAGTGCATCGACAAATGATTTTTAAACTTCTACTTTGACTTTATACATGAAGGTTTGGCCAATAACCGCTAGGTTTAAATTTACTCTCATTAACAGGCTAAGGTTCCTCAACAGTGAAGGGAAGTATACTGTGCATTGAGTAAGGTGGAGTGAGTGGCGCATTTGGAGTGTTGTCTACCTGTGAGGCCGTGCACAATCCGCTTCGTGACAGTACAGTACACCTTGTCTCTCATTCCGATATATGTGCCCCACTTCATTTTCCACCATCACTTAAGTATACTGTTCACAGTAGCAAGTAATGCAGCTCATTGGTATATTTGTTTATATCAGCAGTACTGTGTTTATGGAACTCCATAGTAAGTTTTCACATACCTTGGTTGCTAACTTGTCCTGGGGCTTTAGCCTGCTAATTATAAACTACTCTTAATTTTGTATCGAATTTAAACCAACTTTGAGAAGCCTCGTTAAGTGCTCTTGAAATTTTCAATTCCGAACAGGCAGGTATTCGCGTTTAGGCTCTGTATGAAACCTGGCGTTAATTTTGTACTGATTTTTAACAAATGCAAGATTCATGTATGTGAAGTCAAAGGTGAATGGCTCAAACATGATAAGTTTTAAAATTGATTTGGCGTGGCTAAGATTGGGCACCTGGAAAGGCAACAAATTAACTGATGACACCGGAGTGAGAATATGTTCACTCTGTGGTGAAAGGGAAACATGGAATCATATTCCGGCTGAGTGCAAGAAAAGAATATCCACCACCGCAGTTTCTGGGATCCAGAAGGGGAATGGAGGCCTGCTTGAATGTAATGCTGAACGCGGGCTGTCATAAAGTGGGCTCTCTTTTTGTCTAAGATTCGGCAAAGGAGGTTAAACACTCTGGAGAACGGAAAAGGGGTAATGGTACATAAGAGCGAATTCTTAAAGGTCGGAGCATTGTATGTATTTGTAATATAATTGTAATTCATGCTTATTATTATTTTGTTTTTTTTCTTCCTTCATTATGTTAGTTCATAGTACATACTAGTACATGCCTATGTATGTATAGTGAATACATATTTAGTATTATACACACAGTGTTAGATTATAGGGACAGGAAAACCATGTACGGCAATGGGGCCCATGCGATTGTTGTATTGTACAAGACTAAACTGAAACTGTTCACAATAAAAGTCCTTCTTCTTCTTCTACTACTACTACTACTACTACTACTACTACTACTACTACTACTACTACTACTAAAAGTTTTAAAATACTCGCCCTATAACCTACTTTTAACATTTTATGGTTTTAACTTAATTGAAAAGGTGTTAAAGTTTTCGTACATCAAATTTCAATTGCGTATGTGCAGCAGTTCGTGAGATGTTTTTTGCGTATAGACCTACGCTGTTGTGAACAGATTTTAAATGGAATTTTCCTGGCCAATTTTGAAGTAGTTTCATTTTATTTGTATTGTTATTTTTACGTTGTTTCTCACATGTTTTGGGCGCAAATTTGAGGAAGGTTTGTATTGCAGTTCAACTGTTGGGGAGCCGAACCTGAAATTTGTTGCAACCACACGTATAGTACCCGCTTTCCGGTAGCCTTCGCCCCAAATGTACTTTCCGGTGGCCTTTGTCCCAAATGTTTAAAAAAACATTAACTTTGTAGTTTGACTGTTTCTTTAAATATTTATGCTTGCCTCGGCTGCGTCAGTATTATTGTTAGAGACATGGATGTCTTAGCAGGGCGTAGTGCGGCTGAAGAATGTAGGTTTACACAAACTATAAATTTTAATTCACTCCTTTTTATTAATTCTTGACACAATTTAAATAACACTTCACTGATGTAGAGAGCTGTGAGATTCTTTTACTTACTTGCACTTTTTAACACGTAAACTATTTTCGTCTCTCACGAATACGTATTAAATTTCTCGAGGACGCATTAGTAACACTATCTCACTATCTACAACCAACGCGTCCAGTTATGAGCGCAGTGTACAAGACACTGAGTTGATTTCAACTGCCTAAATTTGTAAATTTCTGTATTTTAAGTCTCTGATTGGCTAATCCTAGTCCAATAGAATACCTTCATGTAACTAAAGCTTTTTCTGGTTGTTGATTGGCTATTTTATGAACTGTCTCAAAAATTACATTATTGCTCCTCCAAGAATTACATGTATCATTATTAAACTTTCTTACTCATTATTGCCTCATTGTTACCTCATTGTTAGCAACTTTTAACCTATTATTCTCATAGCTCCTGCATTATTAAATTACGTAATGCATTCACATAACATTATTACATGTATACAATAATATAAACATACTCAATGACTGCAATATACACATTTTATATATTTTTACACACACATACTGCTTTAAGACGGGCTGTTATTGAATTTATACATTATATAATTAGACTGAAATCATTTAAGCGTTAAAAATACTGCCTCAATTTGTCCTGACTGTGAATGGAAACCGAACCTATGAAACAAACAGGCTACCACTTTTGCCCCAAGCCCATTTTGGAAATTTCCATATTAAAACGCCATAAGAACATAGCACAAGGTTTTATCTGAACAAATCTCCAAAGAAGTGAAAGAGAGTGGCATTGTTGGGCATCCCTGTGCGTCATTGATTTGTAGGGTTCTTCGTACTCCACTTGCAGAAATGGCGGTCAAGGTTGTCCATTCCTAATACGATCCAGGTAGAGCACTTTATATGTTTACTAAGCAAATACTGTTCTGCTCCTATTATGTTATTGTAAAATCATTTAATGTGTTTGGGATATCAGGCTACACTACAATCTGTTTCTTTTAAAAGAAGGATAATCAATGACATTCATTTGACACCCAAAATTCAACATGTTTGCAAGAAAAAAGGTATTCAAATGAATCAATTAAATCTGATGTGATACATTCACACGACCTTTTCTACTCTCTGTCTTTATTATCGGGCATACAAATTATTCTTACTAACCTTTTTTTTATATTTACTTCATTTTAATCCCAATAAACCTTTGCAGAAATAGCTTACATTACACATTTTATTATAGATACAAAGGGATGTTTAAGAACTGGACGCTATATGCTGGCCTTAAAATTCCATACTGTTTCCATGCAATCCGAGGAACAACTGAATGTTGAAAGACTTCAAAGAATGGCCAAGTAATGAATAATTCGGACAGTTAGTAATGTATACCTCGGAAATGGCTAATGCCAGAAAAATGTTATTTGAAATAAATTTTATGCTTTAATTTTTTTACAGTGTATTTTCTTCTATCACTTAACGTTTACTAATTATACAAGATTATATGAAGTTCCTTCCGATTGAAGAGGTCTTTAAAGTCTATTCCCAGTACATTCAGTATATATATTTAAATTGCAATTTAAATGTGTAATGCATGGTATTTTAATCAAAATATTTAGAGCCATTTTTTAGAAACAAAGATTTCAAAAACGTTCCATCTGAAGGGAAGTTTGGGGTGGAAGGATTTTCTTCAAAATCTTCGTGTCGTATCTTCAGAGGTATTAGCCTAAATACCAATTCTGTGGTTATCCTACTTTTCGTTTTTTATTTTTCTGTTCATATACACACCACATGGACGTTTTTTGAAAAGTGTTTTTTTATATTCAGGGAACCTCAAAACATGTATTTCTGGTGAAATCTCGATATAGAATTTTTGGATGGAATTGTGTCAATAGGGAATACTCTTTCCTTAGAGCGAGCATCCGCGCCATTTGTCAGATACCGTCATACACCTGGAATATTAAATCACACCAGAAACGCGAGAAGAAAACGGAATTTAAGGATGAAAGGAAATCCTGGTAGAAGAGAAACCTCCCCGGTTTTTGCCTACCAACCAGGTAAAAACAAACACAAAAACCCAAGTTCTGAGTGGACTTTCAACGGGAATCAAACCCATGACCTCCGAATGCAAGCCTCACACGTTACCGCGTTATTCGTGGATATAAACAATTAATTGCTCTGTTTTTCGTACTGTTCCAAACTTTCAAGAAGAGAATTTTGGTGTTTAAATGGCGGAAACAAACTTCCTTGATCTGTTACAATATATGGAACAACGGTTGGTTCCACATGTTGGTTAAATTAAATAGGACAAAAGTGCATGAACTTGGGCCTTTCATTAAAACGGCGGGGAAATGCTCCCTAATTATTTCACATCTGTGTTATTTCAGTGTAGCAACATATGTGCTCTTGTTTTTGCTGATCTCCCGGTCTGTTATACCCTGGAAATGTTGCATTAAATTTGTTCGCTTTGGAGAAGTTAATTTACAAATGTAAATCACAAAGTGATTTGCATGGAAACTGCTTATTAGAAAAACAAAATAATACGCATAATTATTTCAGCCTCAACATTTTTCCATTAACAGTATGGAAATCCAACAAGATATAATAATAATTTACATGTAGTTAATAAGAAGAGAAATAATGCAGCAAAAGAGTATTTCATACTTCCACTACAACTTTTATTGTGTATCCTTTGCTATACGAGGGCTGTTCAATAAATGATGATCATATTTTTTTTCTGACAGTATACCTTTACTCATCCTAATAATTTTGGTGGTTCTTCTCAAAATAGTCTTCTTTGGATGCGATGCACTTGTCCCAGCATTTCTGCCAGTCTGCAAAGACATGCTGGAAACCATTTTTGAAAGGTTCTTCAGAGTCGCATCTGATGGCTTCACTATTACTTCTGATGATGTAAAATGCCTCTCACGAAGGTGTTTCTTCAGGTTAGGGAATAGAAAAGTCACACGGGGCTAAATCTGGACTGTAGGGAGAGTGGGGGATGCACTTCACATTGATTTTTGCAATATGCGGCTATTCATTGTCATGTTATCCAGCTGTTTTACGGATATGTGGTCCTTTAAGCCTAATATGCACTTGCAAAGTTTTCAGGACATCCTTATAGTATTGTTCAGTTATTGGTGTGTATGCAGGTACAGCGTATTTGAAAAACCATTCCGTGAATATCAAAAGATGAGATGACCATAACTTTGAAGTTTTTAGTATCTTCACGTTATTTGCACCACGCTTTGGGCGTCAATTTGAAGTAGGTTGTGTTGTAGTTGAATTGCATTATATTTCAACTGTTGGGAGCCGAACTTGAAGTTGGTTGCAACTGCACGTATAGTATCCGGTTTCCGGTAGCCTTTGTCCCAAGTTTAAAAAATATTAACTTTGTAATTTTGACTGTTTCTTTAAATATTACATATTTATGTTTGCCTCGGCTGCGTCGGTATTTTTGTTAGAGACATGTTTCTCTTAGCAGGGTTGTGGTGCGACTGAAGAATGTAGGCTTACACAGATTATAATTTTACTTCACTCCTTTTATTAATGTTTGATACTATAACACTTCACTGATATAGCGAGAGCAGTGAGATTTTTTTTTAAATTAATTACTTGCACTTTTTAACACGAAAACTATTCTTGTCTCACACAAAATACGTATTAAATTTCTCGAGGACGTATCTCGCGTCCGGTTAGAAACACTGCCTGTAGGCAACTGAACTATAAATTTGTAAATTTTGCTATATTTCGGTTTCTGATTGGCTAATCCTAGTCCAATAGAATACCCTCATTTAACTATAGCTTTTTCTGGTTGTTGATTGACTATTTTATGAACTGTCACAAAAATTACATTATTGTTGCTCCAATAAGAACTAGTAGAATTATTAAACTTTCTTACTCATTATTGCCTCAAGGTTAGCTCATTCTTACCTCATTGTTAGCAACTTTTAACCTATTATTCTCACAGCTCCTACATTATTAAATTACGTAATACATTCACATAACATTATTACACATGTATACAATAATATAAACATATAAAATGACTGTAATACACACTTTTGATATATTGTTACATACACATATTGCTTTAAGGCGGGCTGTCATTATATTTTATATTATATAATTTTACTGAAATGATTTAAGTGTTAAAAATACTGCCTCAACTTTCCCAGCGGAAGCAACCGCTTTTGCTTTTTTGGAGGTTGGTGATGAAGATTCCCACACTTGCTGTTTGCACCCAGGATCAAAATGATGTATCCAAGTTTCAACAGTAGTAATTAACTTTGAAAGAAACTCCGGATCTCATTTCACATCAAAGCTGCATATTTTTCATCCCACATCACCTCGGTTTTTGGTAGGCGATACTGAACTTGTCTCAGGCTGCCCGCCTCCCACAGGCGGCAACCAGGAGTGCCAAAACTGAAACTAGTACAGCGTGTTTGCTACACATTTAGCTAACAGAATATCATAACATTAAATTCTAGCGCAAGAAAGTCTGACCGATAAAAAAAATTACGATTATTCTTTATTGAACAGCCCTCGTATATCGTCATTTTTAAGCCACTGAAAGATTAATTGGTACGAAGATGCTGTCACTCTTTTGCCTTCCAAATATTGCATCTTGGAGGAATAGATACATAATTTATACTTCCGAAATTTACACCTAGAAGCACTTTTTTTCTATCCATTACCACATTCTAAGTGTATTTTATACTATAATGCTTATAAAAATATTATTTTTCTATAAATGTGTTCCCTAAAAATAATTTCAAATTATTCTCTACCAGGGGCGTATTTTGTGTTCATTTAAAAAAATCCTGACAAAACTTATAGTTAAAATAGGTATAAATTTCGTAAAAAGTTCGTGATCATTTTAATATCATATGCAATGTGTCTCATTGTCGAAGCTGTGATGTGATTTTTTTTAAAATTTGGTTGGGGACATCGTTTCAATTGTTGCTAACGAATTTTGATCACGTGCAATGCTTATGTTCGTATTTCCGTCAGTTTATTTCTGTTGTTTCAACATGGTAAATTATTTTTGCGCTGCATCAGTTCAAAATGAAAGTATTTCTAACGGAATGCTCTCATCACCTGTCACGGATGAACCTGCAGGTCCTAAAATAGAATAATAATAATAATAATAATAATTATAATATAGTCTAAATTTTCGGTTTAATGTACCTTTACTAATGAATTCTCATTCCCTTACAGCCAACATCTTCAAAACCAATATATTTTTTTAAGTATAGTTTTTCTTTTTTATCGTAAAAATACAGAGTTTCGTAGAAACGATAAATTTTCACGAAAATTCGCGACAAAATTATAGCCATAAATTGGTCACGATTTTTCATAAATCGTGCATGTACTACATGCTGCATCTCAGTTACATTTTGCGTTCATCGTTAATAACAAAAACACCAGGATTAAACAATGCATTCGACTTGAAGAAGGCAGAGAAAGTGCTGCTGGAAGGTAAATAAGCAAAGTTGGGTCATTACAAACTAATTCTCAGATATTTATAACATATATCCATATTTGTTAGTAAAAATTGTGGGGAAGAATACAAGTAGAAAAAGTTGAGGAATTTCCCAGCTGAGAAGTAACTGACAAAACGATATTGTAACGACCCGAGGAACACCCAGTGGTACTGACTCGGGGATAGAATACTCACCTCGGGGCGTGCACTCCCGGGTGGGAGTTGAGGTGACAAAGAGAACTCTGGGTCTCTTGGTCCATTTTATTTCAGCCTAGGGGCATACGGTTAAGTCTGTAAGTATCTCAAATGTCAAGTATCTGGCTTTTGGCGAAGTAGTTCCGTATACACAATTATAAAACAAAGACTTCACATGGATTTGAGCTTCACAGGGACATCCTGCGTCGGATCTTGTGGTGTTCTATACCATGACCTCGATTCGTGAACTTAAACATCCTGCGCTATGAGGCGTCAGCTATCTGCAGATCTGGATTCACCTCGTACTATGACTTCAGCACTTCTAAATGTGTTGCTTCACTGGGGTTGGTTATCAGATATGGAACACTACAACATTTTAATAACCTCAACATTTTCCCTTGTGATTTTGACTATATCCTCTTTTTTCCTAGTTATTTAAAATTCAGTAAGAATGAAGAGGGCTTAACAAGATTTGTGCTTAAAACATACGTTTCATTTATTGCTTTTATACACATAATATTTTAACCAAAACCCTTTAAAAATGGATCCAAGTAATGGATTGTTTGGAATGAGGAGAATTTAAAAAATGCTGGGCTGAAATGTGAAGTTGTGTATTGATCTTGCGTTTTGTTGCTGAATTATGAGGTGCATACCATACGCGCGTGCTTGTCAACCAAATACTTTTAAGTGTTATGGGCAAAAATAGAAAGTAGATCGTTATATGAGATTCTAAGGTCAGTGATAATGTAATTAGGCAAAAATATACTAGTATTTAAAAGCAAAAGCTAAGCTATTTTAACTAAAGCTTAGTAACCTATGATGTCTGATACGTATAAGTGAGAATAAACTCCTGGGGAATTTGCTGTTGTTTACTCTATTTAATTTACGTCGCTGTAACTACATAGTCATATCGCGACAGTTCTGTTGGTAAATAACTCGTGGATCGATGTGTGGCGGACAGTTGGCCTTCTAGGTCTCATCCCTGTAACCTGTTCGTCACGTGTCCACAAAGGCCTTAGTGCATAGCAACTGGATCTTCTGTTTCATGCCGTGCAGATGGCATTAGGGTGCCGTCCAGTCTACCTTCTTTCATTGTCTGTGGATAAATGGCACACCATTCGCTATTAGCACCCATTATTCATTTTACTACTGTTTTAGACCTAAGGTGAGCTTTGGTTCGAGGTATTAAATCTCCAATCCGGTATATACCTTAACGACTGAAGTAAACCACGTAAAAAGCTCAGCCGGATTGGTCGGTTCAAGGGATGTGAACCCGGGACCTCCCGAATGAGAGCCACAGACGTTACCTCCTGAGCCATTTGTATTCTGAGTAATGAAGACGAAATTGGTGGTATTACTAAATGAACAAGAGTTATTGTTTTAGAGCGTCCCTTCTATGTAAAGCGGGTAGAAATAAGGCTTTATTTACCATAAGAATAATATATTTCAAATTTGGCAATGTTTAATAATACTTTGAATAACAATGTCTACATCAATTTTTTTAAACGTGCTCAAAAGTGAAAAAAATAAAAATATTGAGCACGAAAAAATACGAAGCTAATGTTAATGCCACATCGCAGAGGTGCCAATTGCGAAAATGTTCAAATATATATATACTAATCTATGGTAAATAATGATGTACGGGTGTCTATGCAAATGAGTGCATTAAGTCGTCAATACGTTGTTGAGCGGAGTGACTTTATTGAAATTTGTTAACGACGAGTTTTTTCAAAGGATGGCATTGAATTATTATTTAGAGCAAGGTTATATTTAATTATTTGAAAAATAGAACCAGAGCATTTCTCCATAGCCGGAATTTGAACCACTTGGGACTTATCGTGTCACTGCTCTAACCAATTGAACTACCATGGCTACATGTTGTCACGACATTGATTTTCCCAACTGGCTTACGTTTTAGCAATAAATAACAATGGCGACCTACCATATCGTCGATTTCAAATTTAGTAAAACTTGCTTATTTACAAGCATAGGCATTACAGCGGTTGCAACATGCCAAAACATCACTTAAATGTTTAGGTAACAAGCTCTTGCAGTGCAAATAGTTGAAGCTTTTAGGCATGTTCAATAAATAACACTTTGACATAATTTGTGCACTTTGATTAGCTCTATAGTTTGTTTTTGTTTTTCTTTTAAGGTTTAATAATTATATAAAATTATACAAATTTACAGTCACATAAATCTGAGCTCTAGGTTATTCAGAGACAATTTAAGACATTGATTTTATTAATAATGAAAATATCTTAAACATATTTTGTGTTAATCAAAGTCCTTAGAGCCATTTTGCGCCTGCAAAATCTTCGTATCACATCTTTAGAAGAACTGAAATACCAATTTTGATACTTATATGGCTTTTTATTTTTAGTTATTCTATTCAGACACACAACTTTTACTACAAATAATGTTTTTGGTCCTCTGGACCTCAGAGCAAGTATTTCGTTCGAAATCTCGATATCGAAATTGTGGACAGAGGACATAACTTCTATCTGCAAAAGTATATTTGTAGAGAAGTAAAAGCACATCGATTTTTATGCATTGTATATACCTAACGAATTATCTCGAAATCATCCGCAAGTATCTGGGAGATACTGTTACGTTTCACTTACTTTCTTCTCTCCTTGAGAGTCATTCAGAGTCGAGGACTGAAATTGAATCTGTATTTGTGGAGATGTACAGCAACATGTTGATCCGTAAACGTGCACATCTTTGTTTAGAGCTCATATTGTACGGTACAGTGCCGCTATACGTTTTCTACCGTGCTGGCTTTATTCAACTTGTCATTCATTAATTGCATATCTGACTTGGCGGGCTTGTTGTGGGGTTCACTGAGGCATTAATGTACAACGGTCGTAGCTTTGCATTGATTTGCACGTCTGCCACAGCCCTATGTGCATAAACAAACAGAGTATAACATTGTACTGTAGTGTTGTAATTACGGCTTGCTTCCAGCTCACGACACGGTCACCTGTGTTAGTGATCACCTGGGCAATGTTTCTCTACAGAGTATCTACATTCAAGTGATACATGCTTGCGATAATTATAATGTTGAACTTTCTTCAAATTTGCGCCTTTGCAGTATCAGATTCTGATGGCAAGCATCTACATTCGAGTACGGAAACATGCTGATGCTTTTGGTTTTCTATAGTGTTTTTCTTTATTTAATGTTGGCAGAAACTCTTATCATTTGTGCTCCACGCCAGCCCTGGATGAGCCAATCTCTTACTGGTTTGAATTAAGTCCAACAGGCACACATTAGCCTGTCTACAAAAGTCAGGTCTAGGTGAGAGGCAAAAAGGGAGGAGTACGGAAATATTTCAATTAAGTGGCTGGAAAGCATGTTTCGAAACGACGGTGCATACCATCCCTTGAGTGAGTTCGTCTGGCATTCAAAAATTAACCTATTAACACAGATCGGTTTCAGGCTTAGGACAACAGGACAAACATTAAATAAAGTGTTAGAACCAGGTAAGGCATGAGGACTGGGCGTAGCTGAAGAAATTTATCATTTCTTTACCACCAAAAATCCCTGCGCTTTATATGGGCAAGATTTCATGCACTGCACTGTAAACTCGGTCAAACTAAAACTGGCAGGTCTCCTTAAGTAGTCCCTACAGTGAGTGAGCGGTTTACAACCGTCAACTTCTGTGCGCCGCTTGGATTAACTGTATAACACAAGGAGTTGATTTGGGCTACCTCTTCACCTTGTAGTTAATCTAGTTCTACTCAAGCTATTTGATTTAGATTCTCCGTAGTGAATTGCTATCTTTTATTTTTTACAACTCGTTTTGTTATAATATAGAGATAATACTACTTTTGTTCCTTAATTTTAGTTACAATAATAATTACAATAATGGCGAAATTTGTGGTTATAAATTAAATTCACTGAGTATGAAACCTCCCCGAACGATAAACTAATAACATGGTTGCCATCTACGAGTATGACGAACTTCTAAATAAACGCTACATGTATAAAAATGAGATTTGAACTTGCAACCTCAGGAGCAGTAAGCTAATTCGCTATCACTGAGCTAAGAGAGCTGCAGTAAGCTTGGCATTGTAATGAGCTTTAGTCATATTCCACTTGAGAACCGTAAATCAATAAGCTGTATTTTAGTTACATATATTCAGTGTTGAAGCACTCTGAAATATCTGTCTGTCTGAAATATCGTATATGAATTATTTCCTCGGAAGACTTTCGCGATTATAGTTGTGTTCCCCATTATAGCTACTACAAGAGCATACGCAGCCTTGTGAACTAGCCTGGCTGTCCCGAGCCTCATAGAAGTATGCGATTCAAGCTCCGTCTATCAGACACCGACCAGTTTTAAACTGATCGAGTATACATCTTAGCCCACAAGGACAACATTAACCTACAAATATTTCTTAATTTTCTTCCGTAAAAGGCGTACCAATGAACAACGTTTAAGCAGATTCCAATTTGTAGTTAAGTTATTTACGCAGTCCACTGAATTTTCATATTCTGTCTTTATGGTCTTCTTGTTACTGGTTTAGCATTGTTGTCTCTTTTCGCGTGATTCTAGAGAGCTCGAATTGAAGACTAGCTGTCTCATTTCTGAAGCGTTCTTAACGGTTTATTACTCGTAGTAACTATGATCGCATTTCATGCGCTAACAAAAGTACTCCCGCTTTACACAGATGCGCATTTTACAGCTTCTTCTGAAATGTCGAAACTTTACACATGTAGAAGATTCGTGCGCTAGTTTCCGAATTACTATTCTATATCTTATAACTAGTGTCCACGAGCGACTGGAATTCCACCGGCTGCCACAACAGTGATTCTTACAATTCGTACAGAAACCTGCCTATTTTATTATTGATTCCAACTGTATTATAACAAGTAGGAGGGGATAATATTGCCAGATTCATTATAGCAAAAGATGGTGGATGTAAAAGCCAACATCCTATACTACGGGACATGTACAGGAGCAGCAACTACATAAAGGGCGCAAGGAGACAGCTAGGGTGCATTTCGGTTCGGCGATTGCTTCGAGCGAAGCCAATAAAGCAATTGTTGCACTAATCAGTATGCGGTAATCAGTATGGTTTCAGTTGGAGCTTCGTGGATTAACGCGGAAACGGACGATTGAGCTATGCAGACGTTGCAACAAACAGCAAAATTCACGGATACACGGTGGAAAGTTGGATATCGTGCATTCAGTGCTGGTAACCTAGTTTATCTGCGTATTTTTCCTATTGTACTGCACTATATGTATTAACTATATTGAATCCACTAACTTTCGATATATTTATTATTACAGACATGAAACATTGTTTTTGTTGTTGTTTATTAATCCTGAGCACTTGTCACTGCAGTATTTTCCAAATACTGTGACTGGATAAATCAGCTGGACATCTTTTTGGGTGCTTCTGGTCCATTTCTTCTTGTAGAGGATACAGGGAAAGTGGGGAAGAAGTAATTCTAATTCTGTGCAGACAATCATGACCTTATTTATTTAAAAGATGAAACACCACTTTCCTTTGGATATTCAGCAATTTTAAATAAACTTGTGCTAGGACATTCCCCGCTTTTATTTCTTGAAGCTTCATTAAAATAATTTGACGGTATATTTTTAAGTTCTAAATTTTGCGATTAGAAATGAGACATCTTATGAAGGTTTCTGTATGATATTTATTCCTTTTTTCCCAGATAGGCCAGCGATTTCATTTCTGGATAACCGTAGTGTTCGGGGCTTGTGAGTAGATGAAATAACCGCCAAAATATAAAATGTGATAGCTACGCAAAACGATAACACTCAATGCCTCGTCTTATCTCCAAATCTAGTTCTTATTGTTACACATTAATGCCAGGAGCAGTAAAATGTTCCGCAGGTAAAACAGTCCCCCAATCGGATCTCCGGGCTGGTACTCTTCATTCTGACTTCAAGCAGAATGAAATAAAAGTTGAATAGTTACCCCAAAAAGAGATCTAACCTAAAAAGTAGAAATTATTAGGAACGTGAAGAAAAGCTTTATTTTTATTTGTAGATAGATCACTATTCCCAGAATGCCAACATTGGAAAATAAATAAATAATTTCTGAAAGGGCAATATAATATTTCACATCCACCAGCCCGTGACATTCATTGAATAGATAATTATTCCATCGTAAGCTCAACTTTTGATGTTTTGTCGGTTAGATCCCTTTTTGGGGTAACCATACAATTCTACAATGGAATACTGGTGGACTTACGCAACCCAAAAGATCAGAACTCTCTAAAATTATTGATGATAACAAAACAGACATGGAATAGAATCTATTTGATAGTTGAATTTTGTCATTCAAACCTTATTGGAGCTTTTATTTCATTTTTATAGGCACAGTGGTAGCGCGTGGTTTTGTTTCCGCATCTGGTACTGAGGGTCCGAGGTTCTACTCTCGGCTATGGGGTGGCGATTTTAAGTTGGGCCTATACACGTATTCACCTCTGACTTGCTCATGTGGAGAATTCCAAAGGTCCAGCGTGGCTCGGAATCCACGGTAAGAGCTGTAGGTCCTCTCATTCCACCACCATCCTCATCACCATACCGTCGGAGACAACGCAGAAATAGATCCAGTCACCGCTTGGTGGAAGGAGGTGTCCCTCTAAGGTCATAGGTCATATGGGGAGCGTTTGAAGCTACGACTTCACTTTTATCGAATATTAATATTTACTTACGATTTATTCTATGTAATACCTAACAATGAGTATGAGTTGCAAGTTATTGATTTGTTTAAGGTGAATAACTAAGCATGATATCGATCGCCAATTTTAATGTTAGTGACCTGCTATAGGAATTACCGTGTTCAACAGATGTTAGTTATTAATTTTACTTTCGAGCAAGTACAATAGAGAAATAGAAAATGCTCGTATTTTCAAACCCTTACTCGTTCTCCAAGATGTACGTATAACACTTATGCTGCTCTAGTTACGTAGGAAGTAGGTTACAGTGTTTCTGCATGTAAGTGAGAATAGAATTGATTTTGAAACTCACATTTTGATTTCAGACAGAGCCAGCTCAGAACTGATAAATCACAATAACGCCCGAGAGAACAGGGCTTGCGATTTTCGTGTTATAAGAAAATAGAGGGAAGCGAGTGGTACAGAACAATTGGAAGAAAGGGTTTAGACATGCAATTTGTGGTAATAGTGAAGCCCGAACAAAAGACGATATACTCCGAAAAGCGCTAAATGAATAAGATGAGCAGGCAAAGGAGAATGAAGAGACGAAATGGCGAGCGGCTTAATGCTAGAAGACGGAAACAAGAAGAGTGATAAATTAAGTAAGTAATGGGAGACAAAGAAAGCGTGCAATGAAGAAAGGCAATACCTCAAACTTAAAAGTTAATTAGAAAAGAGATTTTCCGCCGTTAGCCTATTGCTTCCGGTCGGCACGTGCACAAACGCTAACTTCTGATTTATGTAATGTTCAATTAATTAATGGAATATTAAATATCACTGGAATTTTTCAGATATAATTATACTGATTGGATTGTTAAGACATTATTCTTACTTCAGTGGTGTTATTCTCTGACACCACTTACTATCATAGTTAGCGCTTTCTACCTTCTCTACTAGTAAACCGGGTGCAAGAAACGTGCTGATATAACGAGTTGTGTTTTAAGTTGGTGCGCAGCTCCTCCCCATTCATGGCACCACCTCCATCCCTTACCTAGTTCTACCAACCCAAATTTATTGGGGGTTTCGCATAGCCCTTTTTTTGCGATGGCCGATGTGCACCAGAGGCTAAGTTCCAATGCAGTTTTAGTCGTTGGGAAAACATCATCAATTTGGTTCTATTAATTGTCCTTCCGTCGACTGAAAAGATAGAAGCAGAATGAGAAAGTCTGTAAGTCGACATTGTGGTACGTTATCAAGTGAAGTTGAAGATGCCTTGCGTTTTACTAAGGGGAAATTGGAGTCAGATGGCGAGTTTCATGACACATGTCATGTCGATATTTTAGCTCAGAGACCAGCCAATCCTTTGACGACATCTTCTGACTACACACATCGCATAACACTTCCTCATCCCATTGTCACCATCTGTCTTTTAATCTGTCCGATAGGGCGGCAGCACAGCAATTTCTACATACTAGCCTGGGTGCTATGAGGGCCGCGCTACCTTTACCGTTCGTTCCTTTTTCCTTCCGGTGGAGGGAGTTTTAGTGGGTATCGCCGACTATTGGCAAGTCCAACGTTCTCAGTCTCCGACATCCCATTGGGGTTGGGGTAGTGCCTTCAGTATTTTCTCCTCCACTCTAAAAAAGCAAAACAAAACAAAAAACAACTTAGCGGCTAGAAGCGGTACCTGAAACTGTAGGTCGGAGATACGAAACCCCCACTGCGGCATTCCGTCTTTAAATCTGATTCTACGTTTTCATAATTAATTCGGATTTACTATTATCTTAAATAAACTTTATTATCAGAGTGGAAAGTGATAAACAGATGACTGAAAGATTCAATCCCATAGATCCGTGGTTCAAATCGGATTTGAACCACGGATCTCACGGTTTACGCCCAGTTGCTCTAAATAACTGAGCTATCATGGCCGCATGCGTGTAGGACATTAAATTTTCCAGCTGACTCACATTTTCCACGGTAAAACACAAGGAGATTTCAAGTTGTTAGAGATGACACACCCCAATGGCGACCTACAATACCGTAAGTACTTTAAGTCCCGTACTTCAGAGTTTTTGCCTCTATTAGGTCAATTAATTTATAGATTATCAGAGTTTTGCAGGAAAAAGCATCAACAAGTTGACAATCCTGTCCAAATAACGCGAAAATGCTATGTTTTACGGATTTTTTTTCGCTTTTTCGTTTTGTAGTTCATTTCGCATAACTCAGTTCCTTACCATGCTTGTTTGTTATATAACCCAAAATCAATATGTCTATTGCTCTGACTGCTTTGCAAATAATTATCAGAAGGACACATGAAGAAGAAGAAGAAGAAGAATAACTACCTCATAATTCCATAACCTATTAAATGATTTATTCAAAGTAAAATATTTTTTATCTCTGCTATAAACTTTATTATTTGCATTGTATCCCGTTGTGACCTATTTTTGAAGATTTTGGTGCCATGCAGACCTCATTATACATTTATAATTAAATGCACCACCTGGTTTGCGTGTCCAAAACCCCGTTCCCTGTATTTGTTCCACCAGGTAGACGCTGTTGTTGGAGATGCTCCATATATCGCAGCCCTTGCCGCACTATAACCTTGTTCATTAAGAACAATTTTCGTTTTGTTGCCCATAGACTTTGTTGCTTTGAAATGAGATATAATAAAGAGGACATTGCTTACAGGCAACTTCATCCAACGCTTCACATAATGTTTATCTCACCTGGCTTCCTGCGTTCCTGAGCCGAAAATCGGCCTCTGTTCATTGGTTAGAGCTTCATTGCCTCGCTTCTGACATACCAATAACAGACGGACTGATCTGGCGAGCGCCTTCAAGCCACTCAGGTGAGATTCTTCCCTTTCCCACCCCTTTCACCGCTCGCTTTGTTCAAACAAATAAGAGATTAGCACAACCGTGTAGGTGTGGAATACAACCAATAAGCGGATTCTGCCGACATTAAATAAAAAACACTATAGAGAACCAAAAGTATCGGCAAATTTTTTGCACCGTACTGTACATAGTAGGTACAGAAGTTACTACATTCCACCCAAAATTTCGATACCAAGATATTGCCGGAAGTATATATTTTGAGCCCTCTGAATCTAACAAGAGCTTTTTTAGAAAAAGGTCCGCGTGTGTGTTTGACCGTGAGTAGCATAACTCAAGAACGAAAAGTGAAATAAATATAACATTTGATATTTAGGTTCAGTACCTTCCAAAAATGCGACACCTGGCTTTTAAGAAACTCCAGCACCCCAAATACCCCTTAAATGAAACACATTTCGAAATATTCTATTTTCCAAAAAATGGCTCTTAACGATTTTGATTAAAGATATTTACATGACAAATAAAATGTATATCTGAATTTTGTGAGAATAGCCTGTGAAGTCTTCTTTATTGGGAAGGAACTTTGTATAAGCTTATATAACTGGTAAACTTAAATGATAGCCGAAAACGTGGTGAACACAAAATGTAGATCTCATTTAAACACGCAGTTTATTTCAAATAATTTTTTTTGGAGGGGGATCAGCAACTTTCACGATATCCGTTATTAATCATTCGAATTCTTATATACTTATCTAAGTCATTTTTTTGAAGTTCTGTCGATTTTTAGTTGTTTCTCGCGCTGTTAGAAAGATTGTAGAATGTTAAGGCTAGCGTACAGCGCTAGATCTAAAGCATATATTACTAGTCCCGTTTTCTATATGTAATGCAGCTATATCCGGATAGGTTAATCTCAACTAAATTGAAGTATATAGCAAAATAAAATTTCTTAAGAATAATTTGCATACATATTCTTCAACAATAGCAGATAGAGCTGGTCACGTGAATGTAACACATCAGATTTTTCTACTACTTGCCTATAGTAATTAATAGTACATTCTATGTAACATTGTAATTTATTACATAGAACTGTAGGATACTAACGGCTCTGTAATGCGTGAATGAGTAAAGCTTATGTACTGGATTGATCAGAGGCTCGTGGAGGAAGTCTGGCAATATAATACATAAGTAATTGATGTAACGCCATTATTAAAAAAATCATATAGGTTTAGTAATATATTAAAAAATGTAAAAGTTTATCAATGTGATCAAAAGTGTCCGGACACCCGCCACAGACATACGTTTTCCATCTTGGGTGAATTGTGCTGCCACCTACTGCCTGGTACTCATTATCTGCGAGCTCAGTACTCAATAGACATCGTGAAACAGCAGAATAGGACGCTCCATGGAACTCACGGACTTCGAACGTGGTCAGGTGATTGGGTGTCAAATCTGTCCGCGAGATTTCCACACTCCTAAACATCCCTAGGTCCACTGTTTCTGATGTGATAGTGAAGTGGAAACGTGAAGGGACATGTACACCACAAAAGAGTACAGGCCGACCTCCTGTGTTGACTGACAGAGACCGCAGACATTTGAAGAGGGTCGTAAATAGTAATAGGCAGACATCTATCCAGACTATCACTCAGGAATTCCAAACTGCATCAGGATCCACTCCAAGTACTATGACAGGCGTGAGGTGAGAAACCTTGGATTCCATGGTCGAGTGGCTGCTCATAAGCCACGCAGGAAAATCACGCTTCGCTTGGTGTAAGGAGCGTCAACATTACACGATTGAACAGTGGCAAAACGTTGTGTGTAGCGACAAATCACGGTACACAATGTGGCGATCCGATGCCAGGGTGTGGGTATGGCGAATGTTCTGTGTGTAGTGCCAACAGTGAAATTCGGAGGTGGTGATGTTATGGTGTGGTCGTGTTTTTCCTGGAGGAGGCTTGCATCCCTTGTTGTTTTGCGTGGCACGATCACGGCGCAGACCTAGATTGATATTGTAAGCACCTTCCTGCTTCACACTGTTGAAGAGCAATTCGGGGATGGCGATTGCATCTTTCAACACGATCGAGCACCTGTTCATACTGCACGGGCTGTGGGGGAGTGATTGCACGATAATAGCATCCCTGTAAAGGACTGGCCTGCACAGAGTTCTGACTTGAATCCTATACAACACCTTTGGGATGTTTTGGAACACCGACTTCGTGCCAGGCCTCCCCGACCTACATCGATACCTCTCCTCAGTTCCGCACTCCGTGAAGAATGGGCTGCCATTCCCCAAGAAACCTTCTAACGCCTGATTAAAAGTATGTCTGCGAGAGTGAACGCTGTCATCAAAGCTAAGGGTGGGCAACACCATATTGACTTCCGGCATTACCGATGGAGGGCGCCACGAACTTGTATGTCATTTTCAGCAGGTGACCGGATACTTTTGATCACGTAGTGTATATATATATTTGAAACACCTGCTTTCCTAAATTGTGAATTTAGCTCGATTACTAAAGCAATGAAGAGCCACACTGAAAGCTAACTTATGAACTTATGCAATCAAATGCCCCATTCAACCCTTAAGGTCACTGTTTGCCAATGCAAACATATCTGAGCAGCGGTTATCTTTCATTCATTAAGAATTTAGATAATACTGTACAGAACGCATACTAGGAGTAGTATTAGTCCCGGATGAGCCAATTGTTTTAACGATAATCCTGCCGCTAGGGGCGCTGGTGTCGCTAGTGTCGGTGCGTGCGACGGCGGCGGCGGTAAGTTTGAAAAGTGCCCTGAGCGTTAGGATTATCGTTAAATCGGTTGGCTCATCCGGGACGAGTTGAAAGAATTGAGGAAGTGACGTGGAGTGTTTTGATTGGTTCGTTAATTTGGGGTGGGAGATGGAGGAAGGGAGATGGAGGAGTATGGAGGTCGCGTGATGGAGAGGAGCTGGGTGGCGAGGTGTTGTCTGTGCGGAGGTCGGTACTGAAATGGGGGAAAAGATGGGGAGCGAGGGATAAAAAGTGTAAAGGAAAGTGACGTGTGAAGTTGTGATTGGTGGGAATAAGAAGTGATGTTATTGGTGGAAAGGAGCAAATGAAGGTTGTTGATTGGTAAGAATAAGAGAGATTATGATTGGTGGAAAGAAAAAGGAGTGGGGTATGTTGGAGGTGATGGGAAAGGTGAGTTTTGCTAGCAGCAAGATTTGCAAAAGCCTGTCTTGAACTGATCAGCAATTTTTGAACGTCGGATGGTAGTTTTCTTGAGTGGATAGAGAGATGGGGGCGATATGAGATGCGGTGGCGAAAATGGGAACTAGACAAGGTTGTTGAGACAAGAGGTTTAAGGACGAGGAAATTTGGAGGTTAGTGGTGAACACGGCGGTCGCAAGAGGTGGGGGTAAGGAGACGCAGTGGTGAGAATGGGAACTAAAAGAAGATGGGGGTAGCAAGAGTTTTAGAAGAGTAGATTTTGAGGTTAAAATAGTGGGAACTAAAAATGGCGGAGGGTCTGCGACAAGGAGATGCGGTGAGAACTAAACAAGATGGCGGACGCAAGAGGTGGGTAAGGAGGTTTGAGGTTACAGTACCAAAACACGAAAGGATATATTCCTACGCCAAGCAGGTCCGAAAAATAATTATGCGTGTGTTACTTACCTGTTACCGGTGTGGATGCGTCACCAAAAGCGCGGCACGCGAGACGGAAAAATAAAAGCAAACTGTTTTTGAAAATGCTTAACCAGCTTTAAGATCAACCAACATCACTACGCACTGATATACCTAGGTTTTTAAAGCGGTACAGACACCCTTTGCAGAGGCGTAATTTAACTATACCAAAAACCTGGTACTGGACCATCGTGATGGTCGCTAGCGTACGTAGGAGCAGGGTTCTCATAGCCGGTCGAAAGCGGTCAAAAACGTGTACGACGTAGGTGTTTGCAGTAGCTGCTGCCGAGGCAACCGTCGAGGTGCGAATGAACGAGATGTGTTCTTGCAGGCAATCTGGTTGAGAGATGAGAGGCGCGGTGGTAAAAATGTGAACTAAATAAGATGGCGGAGGCACGAAGTTGAGGTTAAGGAGCGGCGAGGTGTTGACTGTGCGGCGGTTGGGGTCTGAAAGAGGGGGGAAAGATGGCGAACGAGGGATAAAAAGTATAACAGAAAGTGACGTGTGAAGTTGTCATTGGTGGGAATAAGAAGTGATGTTATTGGTGGAAAGGAACAAATGAAAGTTGCTGATTGGCGAGAATAAGAGAGATTATGATTGGTGGAAAGAAAAAAAGGTGTGGGAGTGGGGTATGTTGGAGGTGATGGAAAAGGCAAGTTTTGCTACCAACAACATTTGCAAAAGCCTATCCAGAACTCATCAGCAATTTTAAATAACTAGTGTTTCGGGGGTTTTCTCTGGTTGGTAGACGAATGCAAGCTGTTTCTACCATACTTATATTATTCGTCTTTTTCCTTTTTTTTTAAAAAATAACTAATGCAATACTTCCCCTACTTACTATACGTAGTAGAGAAAGTAAAAAAGTATTGAAAAATTTAAGGAAATAACAAGCAATATCTCAAAAGTGTACTATCTTGTTTTCAAGGGTTTCCAGATCGGTAAGCGTTAGAATACTCTTAGAGCTTTTTTCAGGTTTTTTAGCGGTTGTCCCTGGCCGGTAGGCAAATGATAAAGTTTTTCTATAACGTCGTCGTTTTGGCTTGTGGCGCACGGTTCCTAGGCACGTACTCGCGCGCGCGCACACACACACACACACACACACACACACACTAAAATAGTAGCGTATAAAAAAAAACTGATGTGTTACACTGACATGACTTTCTCTACTCTTGTACAATCTAATTGGTAGCTTTTAAGCGATAGTCAAATATTTTAACGCTGGTTGCTATGTGGCGAATTCCATTCTGTTTGCATGTTCAGGACATAAAAAAAATGAATAAACGAATTTGAGAAAAAGTATAAGTATTGGAAAATTTAAGGAAATAACAAGCAATATCTCGAAAACGGTTCACTCAGCAAAAGAAACGTATATGACATAAGTTGTGTATTTTAACGCGATCTACATTTTTTGTGTAGTAAAATTTTGTCTATCTCTTATGGTTTACCAGTTATGCAAAAGTCGTTCACAATGAAGAATATTTTGGAGACATTCCCAGAAAATTCGAGATATACATTTTATTTGTCATGCGAATATCTTAAACATATGATATTTTAATCAAAATCGTTAGAGCCGTTTTTGAGAAAATTAAACTTTTCGAAAAATGTTCCATGTAAAGGGTAGTCTGGGGTGGGGGGATTTTCTTGAAAACCTTCGTGTCGCATCTGTGGAAGATACTGAACCTAAATACCAAGTTTGGTGTTTATCCGACTGTTCGTTTTTGAGTTATGCTGTTCACAGACACACAGACGCACAGACAGACAGACACACAGACACACAGACACAGACAGACACACACACGGACATGTTTCCAAAAATGCTTTTTTTTTTTGGATTCAGTGATTCTCAAAACATGTATTTGCAGTGAAATTTCGGTATCGAATTTTTGGGTGGAATGCAATACTTCCCCTACTTACTATACGTAGTAGAGAAAGTAAAAATGAATAACGCATTTGAGAAAAAGTATAAGTATTGGAAAATTTAAGGAAATAACAAGCAATATCTCGAAAATGGTTCACTCAACTAAAAAAATGTATATGACATAAATTGTGTATTTTAACGCGATCTACATTTTATGTGTAGTAAAATTTTGTGTATCTCTTATGGTTTACCAGTTATGCAAAAGTCGTTCACAATGAAGAATACTTTTGGAGACATTCCCAGAAAATTCGAGATATACATTTCATTTCTCATAACATTATCTTAAACATGCGATTTTAACAAGCAATATCTCGAAAACGGTTCACTCAACAAAAGAAACGTATATGACATAAGTTGTGTATTTTAACGCGATCTACATTTTTTGTGTAGTAAAATTTTGTCTATCTCTTATGGTTTACCAGTTATGCAAAAGTCGTTCACAATGAAGAATATTTTGGAGACATTCCCAGAAAATTCGAGATATACATTTTATTTGTCATGACAATATCTTAAACATATGATATTTTAATCAAAATCGTTAGAGCCGTTTTTGAGAAAATTAAAATTTTCGAAAAATGTTCCATGTAAAGGGTAGTCTGGGGTGGGGGGATTTTCTTGAAAACCTTCGTGTCGCATCTCTGGAAGATACTGAACCTAAATACCAAGTTTAGTGTTTATCCGACTGTTCGTTTTTGAGTTATGCTGTTCACAGACACACAGACGCACAGACAGACAGACACACAGACACACAGACACACAGACAGACACACACACGGACATGTTTCCAAAAATGCTTTTTTTTCTGGATTCAGTGATTCTCAAAACATGTATTTCCAGTGAAATCTCGGTATCGAATTTTTGGGTGGAATGCAATACTTCCCCTACTTACTATACGTAGTAGAGAAAGTAAAAATGAATAACGCATTTGAGAAAAAGTATAAGTATTGGAAAATTTAAAGGAAATAACAAGCAATATCTCGAAAAACGGTTCACTCAACAAAATAAATGTATATGGCATAAGTTGTGTATTTTAACGCGATCTACATTTTTTGTGTAGCAAACTTTTGTCTATCTCTTACGGTTTATCAGTTATGAAAAAGTCGTTCACAATGAAGAATTCTTTTGGAGACATTCCCAGAAAATTCGAGATATAAATTTCATTTCTCTCGACATTATCTTAAATATATGATATTTTCATCAAAATCGTTAGAGCCATTTTTTAATACAAAGAGAACGGGATTTCACAAGTGAAACAGTACTGTGATAACGATACCACTGAAACAAAAAAAAAAATCTGATGTGTAACACTCACATGACTTTCTCAACTCTTGTACAAAGTATTTTTACAAACGCTTATTCCCCATCTAGTTCATGTTAATCGAGATAAACATTTGCAAAATCTATTTTATTGCTAATTTTCTTGTATAAAAAAAAAATCTGATGTGTAACACTCACATGACGTTGTCTACTCTTGTACAAAGTATTTTTACAAACGCTTATGCTCCATCTAGTTCATGTTAATCGAGATAAACATTTGCAAACTCTATTTTATTGCTAATTTTCTTGTAGATGTAGGGGAAAATATATTTACAAGGGGAATATAGAAAAACAGTAGCCTTTAAGCACATACATATCTCTTAATAGCTGGTTGCTATGTGCAGCACCATTCTTTTTGCCACAGATTAATACTGTTTGCATATCAAAGACAAAAAAAAAATGAATAACGAAGTCCCATTTGAGAAAATAAATATTGGAAAATTAACAAACAATATCTCGAAAACGGTTCACTCAACAACAAAAATGTATATTACATAAGATGTGTATTTTAACGCGATCTACATTTTTTGTGTAGTAAAATTTTGTCTATCTCTTACGGTTTTTCAGTTATGAAAAAGACGTTCACAATGAAGAATACTTTTGGAGACATTCCCAGAAAATTCGAGATATACATTTCATTTCTCACGACATTATATTAAACATACGATATTTTTCATCAAAATCGTTAGAGCCATTTTTTTTAATACAAAGAGAACGGGATTTCACAAGTGAAACAGTACTGTGATAACGATACCAACAAAACTAATTATTATTCACCCACTGAAACACATAAAAAAAATCTGATGTGTAACACTCACATGACTTTTCTCATCTCTTGTACAAAGTATTTTTACAAACGCTTATTCCCCATCTAGTTCATGTTAATCGAGATAAACATTTGCAAACTCTATTTTATTGCTAATTTTGTTGTAGATGTAGGGAAAATATATTTACAAGGGGAATATAGAAAAACAGTAGCCTTTAAGCACATACATATCTCTTAATAGCTGGTTGCTATGTGCAGTACCATTCTTTTTGCCACAGATTAATACTCTTTGCATATCAAAGACAAAAGAAATGAATAACGAATTCCCATTTGAGAAAATAACTATTGGAAAATTTAAGTAAATAACAAGCAATATCTCGAAAACGGTTCACTCAACAATAAAGATGTATATGACATAAGTTGTGTATTTTAACGCGATCTACATACTTTCGTACTCACCTATAAGATATAGAGGGTAGAGGTCGTACGAACGTAGCACTTTGAGAATTTATATTCAACAGTTGGTGTTACTCCTTAGAAAGGAAGTATCTGCTGATTTTTATTTAATTCTTTACATTTTACATAACACGTATGCACTGGCACAACACAAAAGCACTACACACGATACTCAGTTTTAATATTTGCACTAATAACATCAGGAATAACTGAAGTCTGCAAACAGTCATTTCCCATGTGCAGCCTTACGTACAGAGAACGTGTGTGGCTGATCTATGTGTAAAAAGAGCCTGAGAGCGGATGTACGTCAGCGGTAAAATCTTTTAAATGCATTTTTATTGGCGATGGTAGAAATCGTGCAGTGGTGGATCGTGAAAATTCATATAAATGGATGTATCACCTCATAATAAGCCTCTATATACCAAGAATATTGAGTTTTTAAAAAGTCAGCAACTGTACCTGTGTTTCTATACGTGAACGTCAGATGGCAGCTTCGATACGTGTCCACGGAGACCTTAGTGCTAGGCAACTGTACCTCTGTTTCTATACGTGAACGGCAGATTGCAGCTTCGATACGTGTCCACGGAGACCTTAGTGCTAGGCAACTGTACCTCTGTTTCTATACGTGAACGGCAGATTGCAGCTTCGATACGTGTCCACGGAGACCTTAGTGCTAGGCAACTGCACCTCTGTTTCTATACGTGAACGGCAGATTGCAGCTTCGATACGTGTCCACGGAGACCTTAGCGCTAGGCAACTGCACCTCTGTTTCTATACGTGAACGGCAGATTGCAGCTTCGATACGTGTCCACGGAGACCTTAGTGCTAGGCAACCGTACCTCTGTTTCTATACGTGAACGGCAGATTGCAGCTTCGATACGTGTCCACGGAGACCTTAGTGCTAGGCAACTGTACCTCTGTTTCTATACGTGAACGGCAGATTGCAGCTTCGATACGTGTCCACGGAGACCTTAGTGCTAGGCAACTGCACCTCTGTTTCTATACGTGAACGGCAGATTGCAGCTTCGATACGTATCCACGGAGACCTTAGTGCTAGGCAACTGCACCTCTGTTTCTATACGTGAACGGCAGATTGCAGCTTCAATACGTGTCCACGGAGACCTTAGTGCTAGGCAACTGTACCTCTGTTTCTATACGTGAACGGGAGATTGCAGCTTCGATACGTGTCCACGGAGACCTTAGTGCTAGGCAACTGCACCTCTGTTTCTATACGTGAACGTCAGATTGCAGCTTCGATACGTGTCCACGGAGACCTTAGTGCTAGGCAACTGCACCTCTGTTTCTATACGTGAACGGCAGATTGCAGCTTCGATACGTATCCACGGGGACCTTAGTGCTAGGGAACTGCACCTCTGTTTCTATACGTGAACGGCAGATTGCAGCTTCAATACGTGTCCACGGAGACCTTAGTGCTAGGCAGCTGTACCTCTGTTTCTATACGTGAACGGCAGATTGCAGCTTCGATACGTGTCCACGGAGATCTTAGTGCTAGGCAGCTATACCTGTTTCTATACGTCAACGGCAGATTGCAGCTTCGATACGTGTTCACGGAGACCTTAGTGCTAGGCAACTGTACCTGTGTTTCTATACGTGTCCACGGAGACCTTAGTGCTAGACAACTGTACCTCTGTTTCTATACGTGAACGGCAGATTGCAGCTTCAATACGTGTCCACGGAGACCTTAGTGCTAGTGCTAGGCAACTATACCTCTGTTTCTATACGTGAACGGCAGATTGCAGGTTCGATACGTGTCCACGGAGATCTTAGTGCTAGGCAACTATACCTGTTTCTATACGTGAACGGCAGATTGCAGCTTCGATACGTGTCCACGGAGACCTTAGTGCTAGGCAACTGTACCTGTGTTTCTATACGTGAACGTCAGATGGCAGCTTCGATACGTGTCCACGGAGACCTTAGTGTTAGGCAACTGTACCTCTGTTTCTATACGTGAACGGCAGATTGCAGCTTCGATACGTGTCCACGGAGACCTTTCGCTTCAGGTGACAAAATAACACTAGGCACTTGTGTGCCGTGGTGTAAGCCGCAATCACGGTATTGGTAGCGTGGATCTCCTTGGGGCTCTCTTCGGAGTTACCTCAACACCACGTACATGACCTGGTTCGTCACGGGTACGCAGGTCTGCACTACCACTTCCTCGGCGTTGAGCAGGCCCAGGAGGCGATCGTACCGGTACACCAGCTAGCACGTGGACATGTTATCGCGCTGTGGTGTTGCGTGTGCGAGGTATGGAAACTCAAGGACGCAAAACATGCACGACCGAGGGTTAAAAAGCAGAACAAGTAGTGACGTGGAGCGTTGTGATTGGTGTAAATAAGACGATCTCTGATAGGTGGACAAATTGAAATAACGTGATGTGATAGGCGAAAATAAAATCAAAGGTGATTGGATGAAAAATGACGAGAAGGAATTAGCGGTGAATTTGTGAACTAAGATGGCGAAGATTTTTTTTTTTAAAAAAAAGGATAATATAAGTACGGCAACTGTAACGGTTTACGGCAAACGCGCGCCGCGCAATGCGTCACGCCCGGGCAATAAAACAAAAATCATATTGAGCAAGATGCCCGGCGTGACGCATTGCGCGGCGCGCGTTTGCCGTAAACCGTTACAGTTGCCGTACTTATATTATCCTTTTTTTTAAAAAAAAAAATCTTCGCCATCTTAGTTCACAAATTCACCGCTAATTCCTTCTCGTCATTTTTCATCCAATCACCTTTGATTTTATTTTCGCCTATCACATCACGTTATTTCAATTTGTCCACCTATCAGAGATCGTCTTATTTACACCAATCACAACGCTCCACGTCACTACTTGTTCTGCTTTTTAACCCTCGGTCGTGCATGTTTTGCGTCCTTGAGTTTCCATACCTCGCACACGCAACACCACAGCGCGATAACATGTCCACGTGCTAGCTGGTGTACCGGTACGATCGCCTCCTGGGTCTGCTCAACGCCGAGGAAGTGGTAGTGCAGACCTGCGTACCCGTGACGAACCAGGTCATGTACGTGGTGTTGAGGTAACTCCGAGGAGAGCCCCAAGGAGATCCACGCTACCAATACCGTGATTGCGGCTTACACCACGGCACACAAGTGCCTAGTGTTATTTTGTCACCTGAAGCGAAAGGTCTCCGTGGACACGTATCGAAGCTGCAATCTGCCGTTCACGTATAGAAACAGAGGTACAGTTGCCTAACACTAAGGTCTCCGTGGACACGTATCGAAGCTGCCATCTGACGTTCACGTATAGAAACACAGGTACAGTTGCCTAGCACTAAGGTCTCCGTGGACACGTATCGAAGCTGCAATCTGCCGTTCACGTATAGAAACAGGTATAGTTGCCTAGCACTAAGATCTCCGTGGACACGTATCGAACCTGCAATCTGCCGTTCACGTATAGAAACAGAGGTATAGTTGCCTAGCACTAGCACTAAGGTCTCCGTGGACACGTATTGAAGCTGCAATCTGCCGTTCACGTATAGAAACAGAGGTACAGTTGTCTAGCACTAAGGTCTCCGTGGACACGTATAGAAACACAGGTACAGTTGCCTAGCACTAAGGTCTCCGTGAACACGTATCGAAGCTGCAATCTGCCGTTGACGTATAGAAACAGGTATAGCTGCCTAGCACTAAGATCTCCGTGGACACGTATCGAAGCTGCAATCTGCCGTTCACGTATAGAAACAGAGGTACAGCTGCCTAGCACTAAGGTCTCCGTGGACACGTATTGAAGCTGCAATCTGCCGTTCACGTATAGAAACAGAGGTGCAGTTCCCTAGCACTAAGGTCCCCGTGGATACGTATCGAAGCTGCAATCTGCCGTTCACGTATAGAAACAGAGGTGCAGTTGCCTAGCACTAAGGTCTCCGTGGACACGTATCGAAGCTGCAATCTGACGTTCACGTATAGAAACAGAGGTGCAGTTGCCTAGCACTAAGGTCTCCGTGGACACGTATCGAAGCTGCAATCTCCCGTTCACGTATAGAAACAGAGGTACAGTTGCCTAGCACTAAGGTCTCCGTGGACACGTATTGAAGCTGCAATCTGCCGTTCACGTATAGAAACAGAGGTGCAGTTGCCTAGCACTAAGGTCTCCGTGGATACGTATCGAAGCTGCAATCTGCCGTTCACGTATAGAAACAGAGGTGCAGTTGCCTAGCACTAAGGTCTCCGTGGACACGTATCGAAGCTGCAATCTGCCGTTCACGTATAGAAACAGAGGTGCAGTTGCCTAGCACTAAGGTCTCCGTGGACACGTATCGAAGCTGCAATCTGCCGTTCACGTATAGAAACAGAGGTACAGTTGCCTAGCACTAAGGTCTCCGTGGACACGTATCGAAGCTGCAATCTGCCGTTCACGTATAGAAACAGAGGTGCAGTTGCCTAGCGCTAAGGTCTCCGTGGACACGTATCGAAGCTGCAATCTGCCGTTCACGTATAGAAACAGAGGTGCAGTTGCCTAGCACTAAGGTCTCCGTGGACACGTATCGAAGCTGCAATCTGCCGTTCACGTATAGAAACAGAGGTACAGTTGCCTAGCACTAAGGTCTCCGTGGACACGTATCGAAGCTGCAATCTGCCGTTCACGTATAGAAACAGAGGTACAGTTGCCTAGCACTAAGGTCTCCGTGGACACGTATCGAAGCTGCCATCTGACGTTCACGTATAGAAACACAGGTACAGTTGCTGACTTTTTAAAAACTCAATATTCTTGGTATATAGAGGCTTATTATGAGGTGATACATCCATTTATATGAATTTTCACGATCCACCACTGCACGATTTCTACCATCGCCAATAAAAATGCATTTAAAAGATTTTACCGCTGACGTACATCCGCTCTCAGGCTCTTTTTACACATAGATCAGCCACACACGTTCTCTGTACGTAAGGCTGCACATGGGAAATGACTGTTTGCAGACTTCAGTTATTCCTGATGTTATTAGTGCAAATATTAAAACTGAGTATCGTGTGTAGTGCTTTTGTGTTGTGCCAGTGCATACGTGTTATGTAAAATGTAAAGAATTAAATAAAAATCAGCAGATACTTCCTTTCTAAGGAGTAACACCAACTGTTGAATATAAATTCTCAAAGTGCTACGTTCGTACGACCTCTACCCTCTATATCTTATAGGTGAGTACGAAAGTATGTAGATCGCGTTAAAATACACAACTTATGTCATATACATCTTTATTGTTGAGTGAACCGTTTTCGAGATATTGCTTGTTATTTACTTAAATTTTCCAATAGTTATTTTCTCAAATGGGAATTCGTTATTCATTTCTTTTGTCTTTGATATGCAAAGAGTATTAATCTGTGGCAAAAAGAATGGTACTGCACATAGCAACCAGCTATTAAGAGATATGTATGTGCTTAAAGGCTACTGTTTTTCTATATTCCCCTTGTAAATATATTTTCCCTACATCTACAACAAAATTAGCAATAAAATAGAGTTTGCAAATGTTTATCTCGATTAACATGAACTAGATGGGGAATAAGCGTTTGTAAAAATACTTTGTACAAGAGATGAGAAAAGTCATGTGAGTGTTACACATCAGATTTTTTTTATGTGTTTCAGTGGGTGAATAATAATTAGTTTTGTTGGTATCGTTATCACAGTACTGTTTCACTTGTGAAATCCCGTTCTCTTTGTATTAAAAAAAATGGCTCTAACGATTTTGATGAAAAATATCGTATGTTTAATATAATGTCGTGAGAAATGAAATGTATATCTCGAATTTTCTGGGAATGTCTCCAAAAGTATTCTTCATTGTGAACTTCTTTTTCATAACTGAAAAACCGTAAAAGATAGACAAAATTTTACTACACAAAAAATGTAGATCGCGTTAAAATACACATCTTATGTAATATACATTTTTGTTGTTGAGTGAACCGTTTTCGAGATATTGTTTGTTAATTTTCCAATATTTATTTTCTCAAATGGGACTTCGTTATTCATTTTTTTTTTGTCTTTGATATGCAAACAGTATTAATCTGTGGCAAAAAGAATGGTGCTGCACATAGCAACCAGCTATTAAGAGATATGTATGTGCTTAAAGGCTACTGTTTTTCTATATTCCCCTTGTAAATATATTTTCCCCTACATCTACAAGAAAATTAGCAATAAAATAGAGTTTGCAAATGTTTATCTCGATTAACATGAACTAGATGGAGCATAAGCGTTTGTAAAAATACTTTGTACAAGAGTAGACAACGTCATGTGAGTGTTACACATCAGATTTTTTTTTTTATACAAGAAAATTAGCAATAAAATAGATTTTGCAAATGTTTATCTCGATTAACATGAACTAGATGGGGAATAAGCGTTTGTAAAAATACTTTGTACAAGAGTTGAGAAAGTCATGTGAGTGTTACACATCAGATTTTTTTTTTTGTTTCAGTGGTATCGTTATCACAGTACTGTTTCACTTGTGAAATCCCGTTCTCTTTGTATTAAAAAATGGCTCTAACGATTTTGATGAAAATATCATATATTTAAGATAATGTCGAGAGAAATGAAATGTATATCTCGAATTTTCTGGGAATGTCTCCAAAAGAATTCTTCATTGTGAACGACTTTTTCATAACTGATAAACCGTAAGAGATAGACAAAAGTTTGCTACACAAAAAATGTAGATCGCGTTAAAATACACAACTTATGCCATATACATTTATTTTGTTGAGTGAACCGTTTTTCGAGATATTGCTTGTTATTTCCTTTAAATTTTCCAATACTTATACTTTTTCTCAAATGCGTTATTCATTTTTACTTTCTCTACTACGTATAGTAAGTAGGGGAAGTATTGCATTCCACCCAAAAATTCGATACCGAGATTTCACTGGAAATACATGTTTTGAGAATCACTGAATCCAGAAAAAAAAAGCATTTTTGGAAACATGTCCGTGTGTGTGTCTGTCTGTGTGTCTGTGTGTCTGTGTGTCTGTCTGTCTGTGCGTCTGTGTGTCTGTGAACAGCATAACTCAAAAACGAACAGTCGGATAAACACCAAACTTGGTATTTAGGTTCAGTATCTTCCAGAGATGCGACACGAAGGTTTTCAAGAAAATCCCCCCACCCCAGACTACCCTTTACATGGAACATTTTTCGAAAATTTTAATTTTCTCAAAAACGGCTCTAACGATTTTGATTAAAATATCATATGTTTAAGATATTGTCATGACAAATAAAATGTATATCTCGAATTTTCTGGGAATGTCTCCAAAATATTCTTCATTGTGAACGACTTTTGCATAACTGGTAAACCATAAGAGATAGACAAAATTTTACTACACAAAAAATGTAGATCGCGTTAAAATACACAACTTATGTCATATACGTTTCTTTTGTTGAGTGAACCGTTTTCGAGATATTGCTTGTTAAAATCGCATGTTTAAGATAATGTTATGAGAAATGAAATGTATATCTCGAATTTTCTGGGAATGTCTCCAAAAGTATTCTTCATTGTGAACGACTTTTGCATAACTGGTAAACCATAAGAGATACACAAAATTTTACTACACATAAAATGTAGATCGCGTTAAAATACACAATTTATGTCATATACATTTTTTTAGTTGAGTGAACCATTTTCGAGATATTGCTTGTTATTTCCTTAAATTTTCCAATACTTATACTTTTTCTCAAATGCGTTATTCATTTTTACTTTCTCTACTACGTATAGTAAGTAGGGGAAGTATTGCATTCCACCCAAAAATTCGATACCGAAATTTCACTGCAAATACATGTTTTGAGAATCACTGAATCCAAAAAAAAAAAAAGCATTTTTGGAAACATGTCCGTGTGTGTGTGTGTCTGTCTGTGTCTGTGTGTCTGTGTGTCTGTCTGTCTGTGCGTCTGTGTGTCTGTGAACAGCATAACTCAAAAACGAACAGTCGGATAAACACCAAACTTGGTATTTAGGTTCAGTATCTTCCACAGATGCGACACGAAGGTTTTCAAGAAAATCCCCCCACCCCAGACTACCCTTTACATGGAACATTTTTCGAAAAGTTTAATTTTCTCAAAAACGGCTCTAACGATTTTGATTAAAATATCATATGTTTAAGATATTGTCATGACAAATAAAATGTATATCTCGAATTTTCTGGGAATGTCTCCAAAATATTCTTCATTGTGAACGACTTTTGCATAACTGGTAAACCATAAGAGATAGACAAAATTTTACTACACAAAAAATGTAGATCGCGTTAAAATACACAACTTATGTCATATACGTTTCTTTTGCTGAGTGAACCGTTTTCGAGATATTGCTTGTTATTTCCTTAAATTTTCCAATACTTATACTTTTTCTCAAATTAGTTTATTCATTTTTTTTTATGTCCTGAACATGCAAACAGAATGGAATTCGCCACATAGCAACCAGCGTTAAAATATTTGACTATCGCTTAAAAGCTACCAATTAGATTGTACAAGAGTAGAGAAAGTCATGTCAGTGTAACACATCAGTTTTTTTTTATACGCTACTATTTTAGTGTGTGTGTGTGTGTGTGTGTGTGCGCGCGCGCGAGTACGTGCCTAGGAACCGTGCGCCACAAGCCAAAACGACGACGTTATAGAAAAACTTTATCATTTGCCTACCGGCCAGGGACAACCGCTAAAAAACCTGAAAAAAGCTCTAAGAGTATTCTAACGCTTACCGATCTGGAAAACCCTTGAAAACAAGATAGTACACTTTTGAGATATTGCTTGTTATTTCCTTAAATTTTTCAATACTTTTTTACTTTCTCTACTACGTATAGTAAGTAGGGGAAGTATTGCATTAGTTATTTTTTTAAAAAAAAGGAAAAAGACGAATAATATAAGTATGGTAGAAACAGCTTGCATTCGTCTACCAACCAGAGAAAACCCCCGAAACACTAGTTATTTAAAATTGCTGATGAGTTCTGGATAGGCTTTTGCAAATGTTGTTGGTAGCAAAACTTGCCTTTTCCATCACCTCCAACATACCCCACTCCCACACCTTTTTTTCTTTCCACCAATCATAATCTCTCTTATTCTCGCCAATCAGCAACTTTCATTTGTTCCTTTCCACCAATAACATCACTTCTTATTCCCACCAATGACAACTTCACACGTCACTTTCTGTTATACTTTTTATCCCTCGTTCGCCATCTTTCCCCCCTCTTTCAGACCCCAACCGCCGCACAGTCAACACCTCGCCGCTCCTTAACCTCAACTTCGTGCCTCCGCCATCTTATTTAGTTCACATTTTTACCACCGCGCCTCTCATCTCTCAACCAGATTGCCTGCAAGAACACATCTCGTTCATTCGCACCTCGACGGTTGCCTCGGCAGCAGCTACTGCAAACACCTACGTCGTACACGTTTTTGACCGCTTTCGACCGGCTATGAGAACCCTGCTCCTACGTACGCTAGCGACCATCACGATGGTCCAGTACCAGGTTTTTGGTATAGTTAAATTACGCCTCTGCAAAGGGTGTCTGTACCGCTTTAAAAACCTAGGTATATCAGTGCGTAGTGATGTTGGTTGATCTTAAAGCTGGTTAAGCATTTTCAAAAACAGTTTGCTTTTATTTTTCCGTCTCGCGTGCCGCGCTTTTGGTGACGCATCCACACCGGTAACAGGTAAGTAACACACGCATAATTATTTTTCGGACCTGCTTGGCGTAGGAATATATCCTTTCGTGTTTTGGTACTGTAACCTCAAACCTCCTTACCCACCTCTTGCGTCCGCCATCTTGTTTAGTTCTCACCGCATCTCCTTGTCGCAGACCCTCCGCCATTTTTAGTTCCCACTATTTTAACCTCAAAATCTACTCTTCTAAAACTCTTGCTACCCCCATCTTCTTTTAGTTCCCATTCTCACCACTGCGTCTCCTTACCCCCACCTCTTGCGACCGCCGTGTTCACCACTAACCTCCAAATTTCCTCGTCCTTAAACCTCTTGTCTCAACAACCTTGTCTAGTTCCCATTTTCGCCACCGCATCTCATATCGCCCCCATCTCTCTATCCACTCAAGAAAACTACCATCCGACGTTCAAAAATTGCTGATCAGTTCAAGACAGGCTTTTGCAAATCTTGCTGCTAGCAAAACTCACCTTTCCCATCACCTCCAACATACCCCACTCCTTTTTCTTTCCACCAATCATAATCTCTCTTATTCTTACCAATCAACAACCTTCATTTGCTCCTTTCCACCAATAACATCACTTCTTATTCCCACCAATCACAACTTCACACGTCACTTTCCTTTACACTTTTTATCCCTCGCTCCCCATCTTTTCCCCCATTTCAGTACCGACCTCCGCACAGACAACACCTCGCCACCCAGCTCCTCTCCATCACGCGACCTCCATACTCCTCCATCTCCCTTCCTCCATTTTCCACCCCAAATTAACGAACCAATCAAAACACTCCACGTCACTTCCTCAATTCTTTCAACTCGTCCCGGATGAGCCAATTGCAATAACGATAATCCTACCGCTCAGGGCGCTTTTCAAACTTACCGCCGCCGCCGTCGCACGCACCGACACTAGCGACACCAGCGCCCCTAGCGGCAGGATTATCGTTAAAACAATTGGCTCATCCGGGACTATTACTACTTGAAAAAGCAGAAAGAGCTTGCATTTGTTTACCATCCGCAGAAAACTCCCAAAAAAAAAAAAAAAAAAAAACTAGTCATTTTAAAAAAAAAAAGGAAAAAGACGAATAATATAAGTATGGTAGAAACAGCTTGCATTCGTCTACCAACCAGAGAAAACCCCCGAAACACTAGTTATTTAAAATTGCTGATGAGTTCTGGATAGGCTTTTGCAAATGTTGTTGGTAGCAAAACTTGCCTTTTCCATCACCTCCAACATACCCCACTCCCACACCTTTTTTTCTTTCCACCAATCATAATCTCTCTTATTCTCGCCAATCAGCAACTTTCATTTGTTCCTTTCCACCAATAACATCACTTCTTATTCCCACCAATGACAACTTCACACGTCACTTTCTGTTATACTTTTTATCCCTCGTTCGCCATCTTTCCCCCTCTTTCAGACCCCAACCGCCGCACAGTCAACACCTCGCCGCTCCTTAACCTCAACTTCGTGCCTCCGCCATCTTATTTAGTTCACATTTTTACCACCGCGCCTCTCATCTCTCAACCAGATTGCCTGCAAGAACAGATCTCTTTCATTCGCACCTCGACGGTTGCCTCGGCAGCAGCTACTGCCAACACCTACGTCGTACACGTTTTTGACCGCTTTCGACCGGCTATGAGAACCCTGCTCCTACGTACGCTAGCGACCATCACGATGGTCCAGTACCAGGTTTTTGGTATAGTTAAATTACGCCTCTGCAAAGGGTGTCTGTACCGCTTTAAAAACCTAGGTATATCAGTGCGTAGTGATGTTGGTTGATCTTAAAGCTGGTTAAGCATTTTCAAAAACAGTTTGCTTTTATTTTTCCGTCTCGCGTGCCGCGCTTTTGGTGACGCATCCACACCGGTAACAGGTAAGTAACACACGCATAATTATTTTTCGGACCTGCTTGGCGTAGGAATATATCCTTTCGTGTTTTGGTACTGTAACCTCAAACCTCCTTACCCACCTCTTGCGTCCGCCATCTTGTTTAGTTCTCACCGCATCTCCTTGTCGCAGACCCTCCGCCATTTTTAGTTCCCGCTATTTTAACCTCAAAATCTACTCTTCTAACCTCTTGCTACCGCCATCTTCTTTTAGTTCCCATTCTCACCACCGCGTCTCCTTACCCCCACCTCTTGCGACCGCCATGTTCACCACTAACCTCCAAATTTCCTCGTCCTTAAACCTCTTGTCTCAACCACCTTGTTTAGTTCCCATTTTCGCCACCGCATCTCATATCGCCCCATCTCTCTATCCACTCAAGAAAACTACCATCCAACGTTCAAAAAATTGCTGATCAGTTCACGACAGGCTTTTGCAAATCTTGTTGCTAGCAAAACTTACCTTTCCCATCACCTCCAACATACCCCACTCCTTTTTCTTTCCACCAATCATAACCTCTCTTATTCTTACCAATCAACAACTTTCATTTGCTCCTTTCCACCAATAAAATCACTTCTTATTCCCACCAATCACAACTTCACACGTCACTTTCTGTTACACTTTTTATCCCTCGCTCCCCATCTTTTCCCTCTTTCAGTCCCGACCTCCGCACAGACAACACCTCGCCGCTGCTCACATCTCCGAACCAAATTGCCGGCGAGAACAGATCTTGTTTATTCACACCTCGACCGTTGACTCGACAGCAGCTACTGTCAACACCTACGTCGTACACGTTTTTGACCGCTTTCGACCGGCTATGAGAACCCTGCTCCTACGTACGCTAGCGACCATCACGATGGTCCAGTACCAGGTTTTGGTATAGTTAAATTACGCCTCTGCAAAGGGTGTCTGTACCGCTTTAAAAACCTAGGTATATCAGTGCGTAGTGATGTTGGTTGATCTTAAAGCTGGTTAAGCATTTTCAAAAACAGTTTGCTTTTATTTTTCCGCCTCGCGTGCCGCGCTTTTGGTGACGCATCCACACCGGTAACAGGTAAGTACCACACGCATAATTATTTTTCGCACCTGCTTGGCGTAGGAATATATCCTTTCGTGTTTTCGTACTGTAACCTCAAATCTCCTTACCCTCCTCTTGCGACCGCCATCTTGTTTAGTTCTCACCGCATCTCCTTGTCGCAGACCCTCCGCCATTTTTAGTTCCCACTATTTTAACCTCAAAATCTACTCTTCTAAAACTCTTGCTACCCCCATCTTCTTTTAGTTCCCATTCTCACCACTGCGTCTCCTTACCCCCACCTCTTGCGACCGCCGTGTTCACCACTAACCTCCAAATTTCCTCGTCCTTAAACCTCTTGTCTCAACAACCTTGTCTAGTTCCCATTTTCGCCACCGCATCTCATATCGCCCCCATCTCTCTATCCACTCAAGAAAACTACCATCCGACGTTCAAAAATTGCTGATCAGTTCAAGACAGGCTTTTGCAAATCTTGCTGCTAGCAAAACTCACCTTTCCCATCACCTCCAACATACCCCACTCCCACACCTTTTTCTTTTCCTCCAATCATAATCTCTCTTATTCCTACCAATCAACAACTCTCATTTGCTCCTTTCCACCAATAAACTCACTTCTTATTCCCACCAATCACAACTTCACACGTCACTTTCTGTTACACTTTTTATCCCTCGCTCCCCATCTTTTCCCCCATTTCAGTACCGACCTCCGCACAGACAACACCTCGCCACCCAGCTCCTCTCCATCACGCGACCTCCATACTCCTCCATCTCCCTTCCTCCATTTTCCACCCCAAATTAACGAACCAATCAAAACACTCCACGTCACTTCCTCAATTCTTTCAACTCGTCCCGGATGAGCCAATTGCAATAACGATAATCCTACCGCTCAGGGCGCTTTTCAAACTTACCGCCGCCGCCGTCGCACGCACCGACACTAGCGACACCAGCGCCCCTAGCGGCAGGATTATCGTTAAAACAATTGGCTCATCCGGGACTAATACTACTACTAGGTGATGGCTGTACGTAATGAAAAGTCAAGTACTTTACTAAACTTTAAACTGAAAGCAATCCAATACTGGTCTTAGTATGAGAGAACAAAACCCTGTTACTCTCGGAGAAGATCCAGGTGTTCTTTTCTTACACGCAAAAATCGTTCTGAGTACAGTTCACGCAGTTCATCAGCAAGCCAGAGTAATGGAGGTGTGGTCTAGGGGTACCTCTGTTTCTCGAGCTCTCGGGTTCAAATCCAGCGGTGGATGATGTATTTTTTCGGGCATAAAAATCTTGAGCACGACTTCTTTCAGTAGGTAAGTAAAGTGCGTGGTCCCGTGTCGTAGATTTACTACACGTAAAAGGACCTCAAGCCTGATTAAAAGGTCTCTGAGCAAGATTCCCGGTCTTTCACGCCCAATATAGAATGGGACGCTAAGAGACATAATAGTTAAGGAGCGTCCATAAATAAAACTGTTTTAGAGTAATGGAGGAGAGGCAGGCGTTACAGTGGAGGGGAGAGACGGCTGGTATTTCCCCTTGCCACGTTGTATCACGATGTATACAACCCAAAAGTTTAATACCGCCACAGTATGTAAAGTAAGTATTGCATTCCACCCAAACATTCGCTTCCTAGATTTCACTGGCAATACACTATTTCATTCTCCCTGAATAAAAAGTGGATATGTCTGCAAAAAGGTATGTCATTTTGTGTGTCTTTGTGTGTATGTGAACAGCATAATTCAAAAGTGAAAACTGGTTAAATGCTAAATTTGGTATTTAAGTTCAGCATTTTTCACACGTGACAGAAAGGTTTTCAAGAAATTCCCACCACCACAAACTACACTTTATGGAAAAATTGTCATTATTTTTAATTTTCTCATAAATGGTTCTTAACGATTTTCATTAAAATACCGTATGTCTAAAACATTTTCATAACAAATAAAATATATATCTTGAATTTTCTACAAATAGCCATGAAGTCCTCTTCATTCTGAATGAATTTTGTATAAGGGGTAAACGTAAGTCATGAACAGAATTTTACTCCACAAAAAAAATGTAGACTTCGTTTACGCACACAATGTCAAACACATTTTTACTTTCTCTACTACGTATAGTAAGTAGGAGAAGTATTGCATTCCACCCAAAACTTCGATACTGCGATTTCACCGGAAATACATGTTTTGAGACCTCCTGAATCCAAAAAAAGCATTTTTGGAAACATGTCCGTGTGTGTGTGTGTGTGTCTGTGAACAGCATAACTCAAAAACGAACTGTCGGATAAACACCAAACTTGGTATTTAGGTTCAGTATCTTCCAGAGATGCGACACGAAGGTTTTCAAGAAAATCCCCCCACCCCAGACTACCCTTTACATGGAAGATTTTTCGAAAATTTTAATTTTCTCAAAAATGGCTCTAACGATTTTGATGAAAATATCATATGTTTAAGATAATGTCATAAGAAATGAAATGCATATCTCGAATTTTCTGGGAATGTCTCGAAAAGTATTCTTCATTGTGAACGACTTTTGCATAACTGGTAAACCATAAGAGATAGACAAAATTTTACTACACAAAAAATATAGATCGCGTTAAAATACACAACTTATGTCATATACGTTTCTTTTGTTGAGTGAACCGTTTTTGAGATATTGCTTGTTATTTCCTTAAATTTTCCAATACTTATACTTTTTCTCAAATTCGTTATTCATTTTGTTTATGTCCTGGACATGCAAAGAGAATGGAATGCGCCACATAGCAACCAGCGTTAAAATATTTGACTATCGCTTAAAAGCTACCATATTCCCCTTGCATCTACAAGAAAATTACCAATAAGATTGACATCTCGATATCTCGATTAACATGAAGCATATGGAGAATAGGCGTTTGTAAAAATAGATTGTACAAGAGTATAGAAAGTCATGTGAGTGTAACACATCAGATTTTTTTTTATGTCCTGGACATGCAAAGAGAATGGAATGCGCCACATAGCAACCAGCGTTAAAATATTTGACTATCGCTTAAAAGCTACCATATTCCCCTTGCATCTACAAGAAAATTACCAATAAGATTGACATCTCGATATCTCGATTAACATGAAGCATTGGAGAATAGGCGTTTGTAAAAATAGATTGTACAAGAGTAGAGAAAGTCATGTGAGTGTAACACATCAGATTTTTTTGTTATGTTAACGATTTCCGCTATGTTCTGTTATAGTTCCGAGTTTTCAGTACTTCTATACTTTTTAAGTAGTAAGCAGCTAGTCGCTTTTTTTCTCTTGGTCATGCAAACGCATGGAATTTCAAAGTCCCCAATAGTGATATGATTTCTAAAACTCTGATATGTTACACTGACATAATTTTCTCTACTTTTGTACAAACTATTCTCACAAACGCTTATTCTCCATCTACTTCATGTTAATCGATATAAACATTTACAGAAACTTTTGCTAATTTTATAGTAGATCCAAGGTAAATAGGGTAAGCTGAAGGATAGCGAAATCTTTTGAGTGCTGGGTACTATGTGGATCATTCCATTCTCTTTGAATGTCCAGGACATAAAAAAACGAATAATCAATTGCCATTTGAATATCTCGAAAATGATTTACTGGACAAATAAATGCATTTGACGTAAGTTGTGTGTTTTAAACAGATCTACATTTTTGTCTAGTAAAATTTTGTCTACCTGTTCCGGTTTACCATTTATGCAAAATTCATTCAGAATGAAGATGACGTTTGGGAACATTCCCAGAAAATTCAAGATATACATTTTATGCGCCATAAAAGTATCTTAAACATATCATATTTTAATCACAATCGTTAGAGCCATTTTTGAGAAAATCCAAATTTTCAAAAAACACTCTATGTAAAGGGTAGTTAGCGGTGGGAGGATTTTCTTTAAAATCCTTGTGTTGCATCTTTGGAAGATAGTGAACCTATATACCAAGTTTGGTGTTTATCCGACTTTTCGTTTATGAGATATGCCATTCGTAGACACAACCACACAGATACAGATACGGACCTTTTTCTAAAAATGATTTTTTGGTTTAAGGGGGCCTCAAAATATGTATTTCCGGTGAAATCTCGATATCGAATTTTTGGGTGGAATGCAATACTTCTACTTAGTATACGTAGTAGAGAAAGTAAAAATAGATTATCATTTTAACTTACTGTATTCTTCTTAAACCTGCAACGAATTAATAAATAGGTAAAAAAAAGATTACATCTGTTAGCAAGAAGTAGAGAACAGTGAATGCAACATATCAGGTGTTTACTTTCCCTACCACGTACACTGTCGTGTATATAAAGTGGACCACTCCCCTAGATCGACATAGTGTTTTTCTCTCCGTAAGGTTTCCGCCTTCAGGTAACCAAATTTGACTCCACCCAGCCAGTATCGGTTCTCTATGTGACTGGCCTGAAAAGCAATGCAGGGACATGCAAACTAACCCGTAAACGATGCCTATAATCTATGTGGAATGAAAGCGTAGTTCAGATACCCGTCTAATAAAAAGTTTCACTACGTTGGTACACAAGGAAAGGCTAAACAGATTACAAATTGAGAAACGTTTATTTTATGGTGGTGTTGTATTGTATTTCGACTGCTGGGGAACCGAACTTGAAATTCGTTGCAACCACACGTATAGTACACAGGTTCCGGTAGCCTTCGCCCAAATGTACTTTCAGGTGGCTTTGCCCCAGATTAAAAAAATACTAACTTCTTAATTTAACTGTTTCTTTAAATATTATATATTAATGTTTGCCTCGGCTGCGTCAGTATTACTATTAGAGACACGGATGTCTTAGCAGGGTTGTGGTATGACTAAGAATGTAGCCTTACACAGATTATAATTTTTACTTCACTCCTTTTATTAATACTTGATACGATTAAATAACACTTCACTGATATAGAGAGCTGTGAGATTATTTAATTAATTAGTTGTTAAATCTGTTATTAAATTTATATATTATATAATTAGATTGAAATTATTTAAGTGTTAAAAACACTGCCTCAAAGTAATTCTGTCTTCTAGAGGGAGGAGTGAAGAATTCTTTGCATGTGTGGTTATATTGAACGACAGCTACGACATTTACATATATGAGAGCTTTCATCAGTGACATGGAAACAAAGGTTAAGTTATTGTTGTTGCTAAACGGCAATAAGAAAACGACACATAGAGAACAGTAGTGTAGCATGAAAATAATATAAGGTTTAAGTTGTAATCTTACCCTTCAACCACACCTTGGGGGAGGTAGAACACCCAGGCTATCAAGTAGCTAAAATTATGCTCGTCAGGCTGGTAGGGGGTATGCCTACATTTTGTCAGTACCTACATAAAAATCTCCGTTCCATTATGGGCCACATTGTATGCACATCAGTATACATAGTAGGCAGAGAAACTATCGCATTCCACCCCAAAATTCGATACCGAAACTTCACCGGAAACACATGTTTTGAGGCACTCATAATCCAAATAAAGCATTTTTAGAATTAGGTCCTTGCGGCCGCGTGTGTCTGTGAACAGCATAACTCAAAACATTTTGTGATAAATTCATATTACTTTCTCTACCCTCTATCATTTAATAGTGAGTATACTAATTAGTCTTACTAAAGTTTATTTTCCTATCTACTTTATTTTAATTAAAAGAACTTCTGCAGAAATAGCTACATTACTCATTTCGTTATAGTTACAAGCAGAACAGCGATAGTCAAATGTTTAAGAACTGGACGCTATACGCTGGCCTTAAAATTCCATACTGTTTCCATGCAAACGCGAGAAACAACTGAATATTGACAGGACTTCAAAAGAATGGCTAAGTATTGAACAATTCGAACCAGTAATAACGGATAATCTCAGAAATGGTTGATGCCACAAAAAGGTTATTTTAAATAAATTGTCATTACATTTTTTTGTGAAGTACGTTTTTGTCTGTCGCTTAACGTTTACCAGTCATACAAAACTATACAAAATTCCTTCTGAATGAAGCGGACCTCAAGGCTATTACCAGAAAATTCAAGGTATGCATTTTATTTGTCATGTATATGTGTAATATATGTGGTGTTTTAATCAAAATTGTCTGAGCCATTTAAAAAAAAACTATTCATGTCACGTCTTTGGAAGGTACAAACTTTAATTCCAGTTTGGTCTTGATGGTGTATTCCTTTTTGAGTTATGCTGTTCATAAACACACACACACCCACACACACCTACCTATTCTACAAAGGCTATTTTGTTTTCAGGGCCCTCAAAACGTGTGTTTCCGAGGTATCGAATTTTTAGGTGGAATGCAATACTTTTTCTATCTACTAGATACGTGAAAGAGAAAGTAAAATTGAAAAGCAGAATTTTTGGCTAGGAACAATACTTCCTACACTTATTAAAGATATGTGGTAGAGGTGGTAATAAAAATGAAAAATAATGGTTTGTCACACTCCTACACTACGTTGTTAACGGAGGAAACTAATTTCTGCTGCTGCGAGTTATGTATAATGAGAAATTGTTTTCAAAGTATTTGAAATGGAAGGTCTCGGGGTTATTGCTTTTAACAGCGCTAAGGCACTTTGTAATGAATAAAATGAGGAGGGGGAGAAAGGAAATAAAGAAACCCGTGTTGCGAAAATACCACATTCTTTTCTTATTTGCATCCCATTACAGGTCAGAGTAACGACAAATTAGTTTCAAACATGTATACATTCGGTGATCGCTGTTTAAGTAGCGAAGTTAATTTTCTTTCTCAAAAGTTTTATTTTTGCACTCTTTCCAGAGTTTGACTTCGTACCGAGCCATTTCCATAGAAGAGCTAAAAGTTCTCTTCTGCCTCATTCGTAGACCATTCCAGTTAATTAATCTACTGCTAAAACCCATAAAACTCTTGTTTCTCTTTGCCGCATACTCTCTTCCTTTCATTCACTTGAGACCTTTTCCTCTGTTAACATAAAGCGGTGGATGTGATTTCATATGCTGTCATGTTTCTATGGACCTTAAGAACTGTAAGAGTGGGCCGAGATAATTTAAATACTAGTTCAACATTAAAGCAACTGGATACATGCATATAGATTTAATATTACATGAGTCAATCATTTTAAAGGAGTTAGATTATAATGAACAGAAGTACTTTTTATTGTGATGTTATGATATGATAATTTAAACTGAGTCGTTATATGTTAATTCCCATCACATTAGCGCTAGATGTTAACTAAGGAGCGCTTTCGGGAGATATGTTTCTCCCATCTTCAGCTACGGCCAATTACCGGGCCGTTCTCACCCCTAACCCCAAGAAGTATTTCATCAGACGATTTATCTGTCCTCTGTTGTGAAGAATTGGAAACTGGTGGTGCTGGATTTGTTGCCATATGTGGTGAAGTTTGGGAACTCATCTGTCTTCTTTTTTCTCACTTGTAATCTGATTGGATCAACTGCATTAAGTAGTCTGTAGGCGGTATTTCAAAATTCAAAGCATTCTCAATGTTGAGATGAATAAAAATCTTTTCCCAAATTTCCAAGTGTGAAGGAATCTGTATAGATTTTAATAGTTTTATCTGTTGTCCTATTTCATGGTTACTGTTCCAAAAAGGGTTGGCCACTGCTGTTTTATCTATTTGTTTCAGTTTTATATTTCTTTGGTGTTCACTTAATCTTATTTTTAAATTCCTTTTAGTTCTACCTATATATGAGCCTTGGCAATCATGACATGAGATCTGGTAAATTCCTTATTTTTTTAGATTATCAGTTTTATTAGTCAAAGGTGTATTCAGCATATTTCTTAAACTGTAGGTATTGTGAGGTGTCAATTGGATCTGATATTTTCTGAATAATTTTTCAAACATTTTGAACATCAGTGGGTGGTATATAAACTTCTTGTATATTAAAACCTTTTTATTCGGATTTCGTAGGTTACTAATCATATGTAAGCTACGTTTCTTTTTATATCTAGTAATTAATTTATTGATAAGTTGAGGTTTAAAACCATTTTCAATAGCTACATTCTTAATATAATTTAGTTCAGTGACATAGTCTTCTTTTTCCAATGGTACATTAATCAATCTGTAGACCAAACTTCTATAAACAGCATGTTGGTGTGAAGTAGGTTATAGAAATTATTTTTAATATAGTTATCTACATGTGTAGATTTTCTGTAAATGCCAAACTTTATATTATTTTCTTTTCTTTTTACCAGTATATCCAAGAAGGGTAATGAATTATTAGTTTCTGTTTCCATAGTAAATTTGATATGTGTGTCTTGTTCATTCAAAATATCCAGTGATAAATTTATGCAATATTGAGGAATAATAGCAAAAATGTCATCTACATATCTATGCCAAATCTTGAAAATATACTACTTTATATCCGGTAGTCAGCTGTAGCTGATGATGGGAGAAACATATCTCCCGAAAGCGCTCCTTAGTTAACATCTAGCGCTAATGTGATGGGAATTAATAAGTAACGGCTCAGTTTAAATTATCTTAAACGAGTTATTTAACGGCGATAATTCGAAAGGCTACACATTGTAGGGCCTTTAGGCTCTGGGAAAGAATTGAACTGAGTTTTATTTATGGACACTCTTTAACTGCTGGGGTCCTAAGCGTCCCATTCTATATTGGGTGTGAAAGATCGGAAATTCTGCTCAGGCCTCTCTATCAGGCTTGAGATTCTTTTCCGTGCCATAAATCTGTGACAGGAACCACCTGTTTATTTCCCTTCCAAAGGAAGCCTGCTAAGGATTTTTACGCTCGAAAAACAATCCATCACCCTCCGCCGGGTGTGAACCCGCGACCCCTTGAACTAGAGGCTAGCATAATAGCCACTACAAGCTCTAGGGAGCCTGCCTTACCTGCTCCGCTCCCATTAGCGTCTGCACAAGGAGAGCTGAGCAGCATGCAGGTTTATAAATTCAGTGGCGTTTCCTGTAACTGCACGGGAGTAACTTTGCGATACAAATTTATTTGAAGTGTCATAGTCATATTGTTTTACGGAGGTGTAATGGTTATATTATTATTTCTATTATTAGTATTATTATTGTTAAATACAATTAGCAATGTTCAATATACCGACATATTATTAATTTGAGCGTTGTATCATAGAAGGGATTATACAAGCAATGAATGATAAACTATTTAATAAAAACCTTATAATTTGTATGTTCAAATGCAAAATAAACAGATTGTAAATTTTACCAGGGTGAACAAATCCACCAATGTCAATAAATTACCCTACTATCCAATGTAGTGTACTTACGCCCACAAACGTTGTACATTTCAGTTGTTCTAATAAACCTGATATTTCTTACCCTCCGTATTTTTCATACTGATGCGCATGGCAAGACAAATAATGACGCTGCGCATCAAACTTTCTTTATATGGTTTAACACCTTATTACAAATGAAACACACTGTTATCTTGTGCTGTAATAACATAAGTTTCCTCAACAGCAGGATTGAACCTAGTTTATGTTGTTGACTTGGGCTTTGAAGTATTGTCCTCCTTCTGATAAATGAAAATTATTCGACAGAACCGCCGCCTTGCTAAGGGAGGGTTGAATGGCGTCAACGTTTTTCCCTTTGTTGCGCTTCCAGTTGTTCCCATCACGCCTATGTACTGAGTAGGCAAGCTCCCAACCGGTCAATTGGCTACTATTCAAGAACAAAATCTTCACTGCTAAGCTCTTTCATGTTCCCCTTTTTTTCCCCCTTTTCCTCTTCATCACCACACAATCGATTTTAACCTTTTTTCGAGTTTAATGTCCTTGAATGAGCAAAGTGCTTGATACTAATATTAATTCAGGATCCATAAACTTTAGAGACACCATGCATTGATTGACTAAGTAGGCAAACCTGGGAAAAAAACCTATTCATGTAACTCGCCCCAATCGAGATCAGACTACGAAGGTGTTGAATGTGAAGCAGATACGGCTCTCATATGGCATCCTGAGCCCGAATTTTTCTTCACCTATCACTCCTTTACTGTGCATTTCTCAACGAGCAACTTATTTTTATCTAGTGTCCCGCTGATTTTTTTTCGTCTTCGTAACCAATTTCAGAATTTTTCTCAGTCAGCTTTATTATCAGTTTGTCTGCCACGTTCACACGTTTATTTATTCTCCGTATCCCATGTCCAACACTTTCATTTCCTCACAAAGTTTAAGCTCCATCACTATGTAATGTAAATGACACACTCCAAACATATCATTTCATTAATCGCTTTATTACTTATTTCCTCAGGGGTCCACAGAATACCATGCCTTATTTTCTACTTCTTTGAGGCAGTATTTATAACACTTAAATGATTTCAGTCAAATTATATAACAAAAAATATAATAACAGCCCGCCTTAAAGCAATATGTGTATGTAACAATACATAAAATGTGTATATTACAGTCATTGTATACGTTTATAATATTGTATACACGTGTAATAATGTTATGTGAATGTTTCTACGTAATTTAATAATGTAGGAGCTGTGAGATTAATATGTTAAAAGTTGCCAACAATGAGGTAACAATGAGGTAACCTTGAGGAAATAATGAGTAAGAAAGTGTAGTAATGCTACAAGTCATTATTGGAGCAACAATAATGTGAATTTTGTGAGAGTTTATAAAATGGCTAATCAACAACCACAAAAAGCTTTATTTAAATTAAGGTATTCTATTGGAGTAGGAATAGCCAATCAGAGACTTGAGATACAGAAATTTACAAACTTAGGCGGTAGAAATCAAGTCAGCTGGTTGTAGACAGCGCTCATAACTGGACGCCTTGGTTGTAGACAGTGTTCCTAACCAAACGCGAGATGCGTCCTCGAGAAATTTAATACGTATTAGTGTGAGACAAAAATAGTTGACGTGTTAAAAAGTGCAAGTAATAAACAAAAGAATCTTTCTGCTCTCTATATCAGTGAAGTGTTATTTTAATCGTTTAAAGAATTAATAAATGGAGTGAAGTACAAATTATAATATGTATAAGCCTACATTCTTCAGTCGCATTGGTGTCTCTAAAAATAAATACTGACGCAGCCGAGACAAACATAAATATATAATATTTAAAGAAACAGTTAAATTACAAAGTTAATATTTTTTAAACATTTTGGGGCAAAGGCCACCGGAAAGTACATTTGGGGCAAAGGCTACCGGAAACTTTTTACCATACGTGCGGTTGCAACTACTTCAAGTTCGGCTCCCCAACAGTCGAAATATAATACACATTCTTCAAACTGGCTTTCCATACCAGCAGCAACAAACCTTCTTCATCTTCCAAATGAAGGATTGGGCGTTTAAACCCCGCTCCGAACATCAGAGGATTTTAAACGAAACTGTTGTACCCATCTTTCCTTTGTCCGTCCCACATCTCGTCTTCCCTTAGGATAATAAACTAATGCTTGATGCGCTAGACGGTCCTAAGACACCCTTCTATACCGTTTCTTCTGATATGTTTTAATCTCTTCAACCATATCCTTGTTAAGTTTCAATTCTTGTCTTACATCCTGGCTCCTTAATCGTCTCTCAGACTCGATCCCAAGAGTGTCTTAAGAACTAAATTTATGACGTTTCTATTCTTATATATACTTCTTTTAAAATCCATGATTCGCTCCCATAAAGAAACGTTGGTATCGATACCACGTTATTCAGCCATAATTTGTATCATTCCCCCATTGTTTTCTCTATGTTTTAACAAGCCATTGATTGCATTGTGTTTTCCAATATTATTTTCCAATCCTTTATTTGTAATGTACACCCAGGTAGTTCTATTTGCTATTAAAATAATTACTTATGATAAAAGTGTTAAAAGGAGGGTTTCATTTCGCGAGTAAGAATCGCTACGAGCAAAATTAAATAACTTTTACATTTGTGTTATGAACTATTTTTAGACAGCTCTGACATTTATAAAATAACCATAAAATAATACTATATTGTAGCGGCCCTTAGGGGATGTCTGCCCCGGAGGTTCCAACTAGGGGAATGGGTTCAGGCGATAAAGCTTGTCTGCATGGGAGTGAAGGCGCCATAGGGGGTGTTCAATAACAATCCGGGGGTTATATAAAAATCTAATCACTATATTCTCATATAACTAAAAATGGCTTTGGGGGACCCTCAGTGAAAGCGTCGTGCATGCAAGAACGTAATTATATCCAGACATTTCTTACCTGTAAAGCTCGCAGTGACCTTGCCGATACATGGGGTTAAATGTTAGGTGTTTAGAATGGAGTCCGAAGCCTTTGAATGACGTGATCTCGGCGTCGCTCGTGTCACAAAGAGAATTGAGGGAGTTGACCTACATTCGCAGTCAATAAATATTATTTCAGGCGATGACTGAGCATTCTGATGTCCTCAAAGTCGGCGCTATTCACTTTTCGAAAGTTAACGTAATCTGATTAACCCTCGTCCGCGGATCGAACTCCACGACGGACCGCTTCATCATTTATTCCAAACCTATATGCAACTAAGAGAAATGGCGCATAGAGCATGTTCAGCCGACATGTGTAGAGAGGAGTAGATGTTTTGATGTTTTGTTCATTCACTAGCATTGCTCACCTTACAACAGTCAATGAAGTGATTATATGTTGTAGCATACTGTTTTCTGGAATTTTTATTAGACCTCAAAACATGTATTTCCGATTGGAATCTCAAATTCGAGTTTATTTGCTGTATTACTACACTTACACTAGCTACCATAGGTATGTGATGGAGAATGCAAACACTGAATGGGTTGAATGCAGCACTTTCCATATCCCAGATGATGTGTAAAGAGACTAGGAAAATCTGCTATACTTTTGTTTCCGTTAATGTGGTCTGTTGCCAATTTTTCAGCATTATGCTCCCCTTCATTATGTATACACTTAGAAGAGGTTGGGGAGCTAGACATGGCGATTTCCTAAGCCCGCTTTTCCGATTTTCAAACGGGGAAAACCAGATAAAGGCGAGCTTGTGATGAAGGTAATAATGATTTAATTATCTGAAGGAGACCGTCTTGCTTTGCGCCATTTGGCCATTATCTGATTATGAACGCGGCTAGGACTGAACAAAGGGCCTGATACAAGACGGGAATACTTGATGAGTACCAGATTATATCGGCACTGAATAATGAAAATACACGCTCAAAGCGCATACACTAGGAGACTGCACCAGTAAAAACATGATGTAGGTAGCAGATCCCAAAGATATCTTACAAAAGCAGTACTTGCCGAACTGTAACCAAATACGTCGATTCTACACGGATTAAATTTAAACCTTAGTTACTAATTCAACCACAAGACACCTCGTTTTGTTTTTCTGGAAGATGTGGAATAAAAAGTAAAGGCAGATACAAAAATGTTACACATACGACTTTCCCATCCCAATTAGATATTCACTCAGGAGTAATTATGTTAGAGATGGACAAGTTTCTTGTTTCATAAAGTTTTAACTACAGAGCATCGGTTATGGATAGTGGCCTGATAATGACGGATGTACGCTGTATGTTTTCGTGCTCCTCGCCAAATATTGAAGACAATATAATATAAAATATAATTTAGGTTAGGTAATTTTTACTTTCTCTACTACGTATAGTAAGCATTTTTGAAACATGTCCGTGTGTGTGTCTGTGAACAGCATAACTCAGAAACGAACAGTCGGATAAACACTAAACTTGGTATTTAGGTTCAGTATTTTCCAGAGGTGCGACACGAAGGTTTTCAAGAAAATCCCCCCATTCCAGATTGCCCTTTACATGGAACATTTTTCGAAAATTTTAATTTTCTCAAAAATGTCTCTAAAGATTTGGGGATTTGATTAAAATATCATATGTTTAAGATCTTTTCATGCCAAATGAAATGTTTATCTCGAATTTTCTAGGAATGTCTCCAAAAGTATTCCATTGAGAACGACTTTTGCATAACTGGTAAACTATAAGAGATAGACAAAATTTTACTACACAAAAACGTATATCCCTTTAAAATAAACGATTTGTCATATACATTTTTTTATTGAGTGAACCATTTTTGCTATTGCTTGTTATTCTCTTAAATTTTCAAATACTTTTTTCTCAAATGGGAATTCGTTATTCATTTTTTTATGCTGGACATACAAAGAGAATGGAATACTCCACATAATAGCCTACCATATTCCCCTCGCACCTACAAGAAAATTAGCAATAAGGTTAACATCTCGATATCTCGATTAACATGAAGCATGTGGAGAATAAGCGTTTGTAAAAATAGTTTGTACAAGAGTAGCGAAAGTCATGTGAGTACAATATATCAGATTTTTTTCATTGTTTTGGTTATGGCCCCTTTTTTAACTGAGCCATAAACATCTCGGGTGGGGATAAGCTGTAGTGGCCCAAATTGCAAAGAATCCAACCCTCCTGAAGCTTAAGAAGTAAGAAGATCAGCTCGGGAGAGACTTAACTATTTTATGCATAAAATATACTATTATTTTGACAATTTTAGTAACTATATTAAATATCTATGTAATTTTATTTGGCGGCACCGTGGCCGAGGAGTTAGACCGCTCGCCTCTCACCAAAGCGACCCGGTTCCATCCCAGGGACCCGTATATGGGACTTGAGGTGGACAAAGTGGCGTCTGGGGGTTTTTCTCTGGTATCTCCCGCCATTCATTTTACCAACGTTCATCATATTTTCTTTAATCCATTTCGCCATCATTTCACATCTTCTAGAAGTGTAAATCAATAAGAATCCGGTGATTATTTTTAATTTTTTGTAGGTTGCTGTATCGGTTTTGCGCGTGCACGTCGACATGTTGTTTCTTTGTCTCCGCTTGTAGAATGTTTGACCGTTATGACTCCAGTGAGTGTTGCATAATAAGTATGTCTGCACCCCTCACCGTTTGCACTAAAGAAGAACAACGTGCGGTTATCCGTTTTTCATCGTCTAAAGGTGTACCAGAATCCAAAAATCCAACAAAGACTGTGGACTGGTGTTACCGTGCTAGCCTCTAGTTCTAGTTCCCAAGTTCGCGGGTTCAAACCCGGCGGAGGGCGATGAATTTTTTCGGGCGTAAAAATTCTTAGCATGGCTTTCTTCGGAAGGGAAGTAAAGCCGGTGGTCCCGTGTCGTAGATTTACGGCACGTAAAAGAACCTCAACCCTGATAAAGAGGCCTGTGAGCAAAATTACCAGTCTTTCACGCCCAATATAGAATGGGACGCTAAGGACCATAGCAGTTAAGAGCGTCCATAAATAAAACTTAATTTAATTTGAAGACTTCCCGCACAAAATGGGGCAATGTTTACCCCGGCGGAATATGTACGAATGGATTGAAAGGTTAAAAAATGGCCATACATCTGTGAAGGACGAGGAAAGAGCAGGACGCCCATCCATATCCACCAGTGACGCCAACAATGAGCAAGTCCGTATCCTGATTCAGAGAACCGATGATTGACTGTCGATGTAGTGGCAAACAATAATTTCTGGTCCACTTAAAAATTCCGTCGGTTCACCAAACACCAAGGAGTGAAGGAAGCGGTGCATACATTGTTCGCTGCTCAACCGAAAAAACCTCTTTTTTGAGGACATCAGAAAGCTTTGAACGATGGACCATGCGCATTGAGAAACAATAAAACTGCGTTGAAAAATGAGCTCTCATACCAGGCTTCGGGCTGATCACCCTTCCTGGATATTCTACCTGATCCAAAGTGTCTATTCTCGACAGGACTTTGACACCAGACACCCGCTTGTAAGTCTTGGGTGTTGTTTACGAGGAGAGTAAACAGACAAAGAAGAATCCATCATCACCTTTCCTTTCATCCATTTCACCAACATTTCGTTTCATCTACTTCCTTCATCCCATACCAGGCATCGGGCTGATCACCCATCCTGGATATTCTGTGTGATCCATGAGTGTCTGCTCCTCGACGGGCCTCTGACCCCAGGCATCCGCCTGTAAGTCCTGGGGGGTCTAAGTCCTACATAAGAGGAGGGTAAACAGATAATGAATGAATGAATGAATGAATGTTACAACAGTGACACAAAAAATGAGAGCTCCTTTCATAATTCGGGAACATTCCTGGATGGTTCATCTGACCTTAAAGCGGATTCCTTTACCATGGCTCATAATTATGTGGGCATCTGGAACCGTGAAATCTGGGCACTTAGAAGGGTACAGGAAATCAAGCGATCCCCAAATTTTTGTTGCAGAAGGGCATTAAGCTCGACAATAAACACCTTCTAACATTGTTGATTTTGAAGTTCTGAGATGAATTCTTGTAGTTTCGTCGATTCTGGTAGTTCTATGTTGTTCGTTGATCTCTTCTTTTCAGATGTCGCAAATTCTTGTCTATTCTTGCCCCACGCTGGGCGCCAACTTGAAGAAGAATAGTTCTTTACGGTCACGCTAACAGCGCTGCTCCATATACTAGTATAGTCTCTGTCTGAAACGAAGGCGATAAATAACATTTGCCGCACAGAGGTTACAAGGAGGAAGAAGGGGAGCGTTAAGCGCGTGGTGGTTTGACGGGACTGGCGACATATTATTTTCTTGTTAAACGTTAATGCACGATATAATTACATAGCTCACTCGAACATACTCTGAAACAGACTACTGCTGATTGGCTTGGAAATACGTGACTACGTCGTCAGAGATTTTGCTGATGCGCAACCGCCTTTGTTCGTAACGGAAACTCGCGCAAACTTCATATTGCACGTAACTGGGCTAAGTAGTGGCTGTTACGGAAAGAAGAAAGACTTCAATTCGAAATACATAATTGAATTTTTGACGAAGAAATGCATGGGAATAAGGCAAATATATTTCGGATTTGCCGAAAATACAAACGTTTATTTTTTAAACTTGTTAATTTCTCTATTCGTATTCCTTAGGGTCAACTCTCTCTTATAGCATGATTCATATAAACCGAAGTTATATCACTTTGTTGTGCTAGCTTATTATTATACAACACACCCATGCACGGGCATTTTTAGTTTTTATGTAGTATTATAAATTGTAATTTCTTACTTTGATTTCATAAATGTACTTTATCATTGTAAGCACAATGCTTATAATGTTTATAATTTAAAAGCGGTATTGCATCTGTTACTTTGTGCTCTAAATCCACATCGCAAAACAAAAAATCCTAACTCTTAAACATATTGGAATAGAGAGGCAAACATCAGACCATCTTTTAAGAAAAAATTTACACTGCAAATGTCACTACTGTTTAATATCTCAGCTCAAGATATTCGTACTTTCTTTGAAAATATGAAAGTTTGTTTTCTCTGTTGTTACTCTGAGTAGGTAGAGAAGATACTGCATTCCATCCAAAACTTTGATACCGAGAGTTCACGGAAATGGATATTTTGAGGACCCCTGAAACCGGAAATTAAGCATTCTTAGTTTGTGTGTCTATGTGTGTATGTGTGTGTCTGTCTGGGTCTGCGATCCAGCATAACTCAAAAACGAAATGACGAATAAATACCAAATGATTTTGGTAATGATTTTGATTAAAATACCATATGTCTAAGTGCCAAATTAAGCTCTTTTTTAATTTTCTAGAATAGTTTGCGAAGTCGTCCTCATTCGGAAGGAATTTTATTTAATCTTTTATAACTCGGTGATAGACGTAAACGTACTAAACAAAAAACGTGTATCTCTTTAAAACACAATTTATTTCAAATATTTTTGTGACATGAGCTATTTCCGAGATATCCGTTCGTTTTGTTCAACACTTTATCACTTTCAGTTATTTCTGGCGATTCCATTGAAACAGTGGCGCCCAATTCTTAAACATTTTGACGATCACTGTTCTGTTTGTATCGTAACAAAATATGTAATATAGCTATTTCTGCGTAGGTTTATTTGGATTAAAATGAAGTAGATAGAAAAATAAACTTTCGTAAGCATAATTTTTATATGAATTATTAAACAATAGAGGGCAGAGAAGGTTAAATTAAATTTTAGGATTATAACAATCTCGAAGCCTGTTTTTGGTGCGTTTTGATGTTAATAGATTTTAATGTATGCTGATGTATTTTAATAAAAAATTGGTATAACTGAGAAAACAATATTGTCTTCCTCAGTAAACAACTTGTTGAATAAAAGCATATCAGTGAACTTGGAAGACATACATCTACAGCCTCTAAAAATTCAATCTCATATCTTAAGTAGTTTCAGATAATGGATCATAAATTTACCAAGTTTAACATTGACGAGATATATCCCTTTAAGTAAAAAATTTAGTATTTGTTTAGTTTAATGGGAAATTGCTAATGAAATATGCAAAATGCATGCTTCAGTAAAAACCAATTTCTCTTAAGCTATTGCAGATAAGCTCACCAAATTTAATATGAATATATACTAGCGATTGTTACATATACAATATATATTTTGTGTATATCTGATAAGTATAAGCTGTTTTTATCCCGAGGTTATATATTTTTATTAGAACTTTGTGTTCCTTTTTAGCAGAAACTATCAATAATAAAGCTTTGAAATTTGGGGTAGGGTCTCCAGATAATATTTCCTTTAATGCGATTTAGAATGAATCCAATAGCTTGATCCAACTTTAAAAAATATAAAATATATGCTGGAAGAAAAAAAATCATATTTGCTTTTACTACTAATAATATTCACTAATGTCCATATTATTCACTATGCAGAGATGGTTGTAGGTTACAATAATCAAGCATTATGTTAACATGTTCCTGCATAGTTTCACTACGATTTACCCACAAAGTGTATAAGGCAAACAAAATTAGTTTTGAGAAAACCAAATTTAAAGTGGGGGCATGGCAGGCATTTAAAGGCTGTACTGCTCCATTATATAGCCATTCTAAGTTTTAAATAATATCTATATATTATTCTATTCAGCAAGAATTACACCTTTTTCAGAAAACAAAAAAAAATTAAACTTCAGGCGCTTATCTCCCTATAAGCTGTAAACATGCACTCAAACAAACACACTCTTCTATATTCTCCATTTATTTAGGGATCTCACATGTATTTCAGGTGGAAAATAATATTTCCTTTACCTAAAATAAGTAAGAGGCAGAGGAAGTAAAACAAAAACAGTTTGCTGGAGGTTTAAATCAATGAATTGCGTTAGGATCTTTGAGTCCAGCTGCCATTTATTGACCAAAGCCATTTTATAAGTTGAAGGCCTGAAAGTGGTCCATAAAGCCTCCCTTTGTTTCAGCAGAGTATCGATCATGTAAATGTAAAGCAAGGACACTTAGAAGGGACAAATATTACGGTGTGCGCACACAAATTACCCGACACTATTGTTCTGTACTGAGTAATGGGGGACTGACCCGTGACCGGATGCAGCCGTATTGGCATCCTGTTCCGGATGCTTGGCAAGGCCTCTCTGCAACTCTCCTTTGGCCAGAGAGCGGGTAATTGTAAACTAAACATCCCTTAAATGTTCCGAGAGATTCTCCTTTTGGTGAGGAACGTATTGTTCCCGATCTATCGCGCATGTGATTCAGATTGTCTCTAGTTAAGCCGTTAAACGCATTCGATATTGCAGGACAGGTACAACTGAGTATAGTGCTTTGGTTTAAAATCTGATCTATCCATTCATTGGAAACAAGGGAACACAGTTTCCAGTTTCATTTTCTTTAAAATGTTTATGCTCGACCATGCTAAAATGTAGTATTTATACTACTGGTAGCAGTACTTTAATGGGCCTCATTAAAGTATTGGTATTCGACCAATCAGAAGTGGCCAAGTAACATTGTGAAAGCGCAAGTATCGATTATTAGGCGTTTTACGTCTCACAACGCTAGCAACTTTGTTTGACACAGGTAACCATAGATAAAGGAATAACGATTATAACCATCACTCAAACCACAAAGGAATACTTATGAAACCTTTAATTTAGATACATGGTCGAGTATAAACAGTCGTATGAAACTTGACTATAATGGTGATTAAAACGCTCGTATGATAAATGTTAATACTCGCGTTTTAATTACTACCATTATAATCTCGTTGCATAAAATACTATTGTAATGCACCTGTAATGTTCGTCGACAGTATCAATGTTACGGTCAAGCCCTTCCAGGTTTTTCATGGTCCACCAATATTATAAATTTGGATTTATAGTATAATAGTACTGAACGGGATGGCTCAATGTCAACCTCTACGGCCCGTATTTGGAAGGTTCCGGGTTTGATTCCCGCTGACCTCCCACTCTGACCATGGGATTTATCGTGGTTTTGCCCTGGTTGCCTAGGCCAGTGCCGGGGTAGTATATCCTACCACGCTTCCTCCCCCCCCATTTCCTCACCTTTCATCTCTCCCTTTCACGTTTCAAATGTGTTTTCAAGTCTTGTGGTACTGGCGGTGTAGGGCAAATAGAATGGATACTTGCACTTCGGTAAGATTTCTCCCGTGAACGCGCGAGTGTTCAAATTGGAAATTTTAGGGACTTTTGCGCGTCTCTTTGGACCTGTCTGTCTGAGGACCTGCGACCTTCTACGGCTCCTTTACCTCTCGGGGATTGTAGCCACAATAGATCAAGCTGGTCGCAGTGGCGAGGTGTGTCCGTCTAATAAACACATCTACATACCACACTATATTAGTTATTTATGCAACAAGCGGATAGGCTTAATGATTATGGTACGAGAGAATGTTTGTCGCATTTATTGTTGTTCGTGCGATAGTTTTCACTAGTGTGAAAATAACAATAATTCACATAAATTATGAAATAATTCACATCCATATATGGCATAAGTGAAAACGTCATCATACGTTCGTCAATACAAAGTTAGCAACTCTCCCTCGTTTCATTTGTTATTATCTGACGTGTTGAACCAATAAGATGGTCATTTGTATGCACTCCCTTGTTGGGAAAGAAGTGAGTAGGTGTTACGGACTGGGATGTAGCCTAGAAAAGAATGTTGCAAAGTGGTTTCACCTTCTCCATAGAAGCTATGGAGACTTGAAATACCGATACTAGGTCATTGTCTAATGAGCATATTATGCACGATATGGAATACAGAAAATACATTATGTCTTACGGCATTGTTTCACCCTTTGAACATGTTGCTTTCAGTTATTCTTATACCTACATAGAATATATCAGAAGTAATGGCACAATCTTGAAGTGAGAAGGTCGCTACTTCTCAATAATAGTTCCAAATGTCGGTTCCAAATACTTAATTAGTCGGTTTACCCTCCTCGTATGTAGGGCTTACACCCTTAGGACTTTGTCGTCCTCCGTGGTGTAGTGGTTACCATGCTAGCCTCTAATTTCCGAGGTCGTGGGTTCAAACCCGGCGGAGGGCGATGGTATTTTTCAGGCGTAAAATTCCTTAGCATGGCTTCCTTCGGAAGGGAAGTAAAGCCGGTGGTCCCGTGTCGTAGATTTCGTCACGTAAAAGAACCTCAAGCCAGATAACGAGGTCTCTGAGCAAACCTTCCGGCCTTTCACGCCCAATATAGAATGGAACTCTAAAGACCACAGCAGTTAAAGGGCGTCCATAAATAAAACGCAATTTTAATTTCACCCCTAGGACTTACAATCGTGCCTAGGTTCAGAGGCCTGTAGAGGAGCAGACGAATATAGAATCAAAGAATGGAGAATCCGGAACGGGAGATCGACCCATACTCAGGTATGAGAGTGAGGACATGAAATGAAGGTGATATGAAATGATATGAAATGAAGGTGAAATGGATGAAAGGAAAGGCGATGATGGAGCAATAGGGGAAACTGGAGCATCCGGAGAAAATCCTCCCAGACGCCGCTTCATCCACCACAAATCCCACATTTGTGTCTATGGGATCGAACCCGGGCCGCTTTGGTGGTAGACGTGCGATCTAACCACTTGGCCACTGTGCCGTCAGGTTTCAAATAACCGTACTAAAATAACAGACAGCTGTCTACTAGTATTTACTCATAACCGTAGCGGCAAGATAGTTCTGCTACTTAGGTTCTTTCGCATCATCATGATTATTCGTCACGGGTTCCAAAGATGATACTTCTCTCCCTTCATTCTCATTTTCACCATGCACGTGCGAAATCGTAAAGAATAATTCAGAAAATCATTCTGAAATAGCATACGCCGACAATTTTGTAAGTCGCCTTAGGGTGTGTTATCACAAAATTAATTTGTGAACGCCCTGTGGTTGAAGAAGGTGTATTGAAGGAGTTGCATTATATTTCAACTGTTGGGGAGCCGAACTTGTAGTAGTTGCAACCGCACATATAGTAAACAGTTTCCGGTAGCCTTCGCCCCAAATGTACTTTCAATTGGCCTTTGCCCCAAGTTTAAAGAATATTAACTTTGTAATTTGACTGTTTCTTTAAATATTATATATTTATGTTTGCCTCGGCTGCGTCAGTATTATTGTTAGAGACATGGATGTCTTGGCAGGGTTGTGGTGCAACTTAAGAAAGTAGGCTTACACAGATTTTAAGTTTTCTTTCACTCCATTTATTATTATTGCTTGACACTATTTAAATAACACTTCACTGATATAGAGAGCTGTGAAACTCTTAGCACTTTTTAACACGTAAACTATTTTCGTCTCACACAATACGTATTAAATTTCTCGAGGACACATCTCGCGTCCGGTTATGAACACTGTCTATTAGTAACTGACTTCTGAATTTGTAAATTTTGCTTCTTTTTAGTTTCTGATTGCCTAATCTTAGTCCAATAGAATACCTTCATTTAACTAAAGCTTTTTCTGGTTGTTGATTGGCTAGTTTTATGAACTGTCACTAAAATTACATTATTGCTTCCAAGAATCACAAGTAACTTTAAACGTTCTAATTCATTATTGCCTCAAGGTTACCTCATTGTTAGCAACTTCTAACTTATTATTTTCACAGCTCCTAATTATTAAATTACGTAATACAGTCACATAACATTATTACACATGAATACAATATAATATAAACATATACAATGGCTATAATATACACTTTTTATATATTGTTACATACACATATTGCTTTAAGGCGGGCTGTTATTGAATTTATATATTATATAATTAGACTGAAATCTTTTAAGTGTTAAAAATACCTCCTCATGGTTTACTGGGAAGAATATGAGTTGATTGGGGAATTTTATGTCGTTCCGGCATTTTTTGACATGGTAGCTCACTTGGTCAGTGCAGCGGCACGCTACGATCCATGGCTCAAATCCTGGCGTTGAAACTTCCAGTCTGATTCTACCTTTTTATCTTTGCCTATACACGGCATATGTGGAAGAAAAATTAATAGGTGGAATTACCTTAAAATCAGCTTAGGAACCAAACAGTCAGATATCAGACTCGCCCAGACAAGAACCGAAGTCAGGCCCTCATATTATAAAGCAGAGACGGTACCTTTATACCTAGGACGTGAGCATGTGTATGGACAGGTTAATACAAAAGCGAAAGATTGTCTAAATATCGAATGTTATACTATAAGAACCCTTTAATCATGTATGGGTAAGATTTTAGTGAATTCTCTCAACACATGAACAATATTTCATTTTTTGTTACTCCCAAAATTGGTTGTATAAATTTTGTTTAAAATATCACCATTTTGTAATATCGGCATAGCAAAAACTATGTATTAAATTCCTGTAAATACTCTACAAGGTTATCTTCATTCTAAATTCATTTTATACAGAAGAAAACCATAACATAAGGACAGAAACTGCAACGGGAAAAACCTTTCTATCTGATTCTGTGCACAAACAGCTTTTACATAGCATTAATAATTTAGGAAACGTTCGTTCCTGTATGATGGTCTCTTTTGCTATGCATATATGTCACATGCCTTAAAATGAATAACGCTTTTCTTTTGTTATGACTAGTGATAAGAAAAAGTATATTTCAGATATGAACTGTTGGTAGATGTCTCCGAATCCTATATATCCTGCCTTCCAAACTGAAAACTTTGTTGCAAGGTGTTTATGCCCATTAATTTAAGGTAGATATGTACAGTACTTGGCATAGCTATTGATTTGTAGTGGGTAGAGAAAGTCATGCGTATGTCACTCATACTATTTCTTACTTTTTCTACCACTTGTATACAGTAAGTAGAGGAAGTATTGCAATCCACTCAAGAATTCGATATCGAAACTTAACTGAAACCATGTTTTGAGTCTCCAAATAATCCAAAAATAGCATTGTTAGAAAAATACTGTGTGTGTATGTGTGTGAACGCACAACTAAACAAAATGAAAACTTTAATATCAAGCTTGCTATTCAAGCTGAGGGTCTACAAAGGAGGCGGGACGAAGGTTTTCAGGAAACTCCATCCACCCCAAAATACCCTTTACATGGAGAATGCTCGTTATGTTTTATTTACTCAAAAATGGCTCTACAAGGTTTATTAAAATACTACATGTTTAAGATAGTTCCATTAAAATAAAATATATATGTTCAAATTTCTAAGTATAGCCTGTGAAGGAATTGTGTATGATTTTTGTGTAACTGGAAAACCATAAAGAATTGAAAATAAACAATATAACACACAATTTATTTCAATTTTTTGCGGCATTAATCGTTTCCTAGATATTTTAAAGTCCTTTTAAAGTGCTGTCGCCATTCAATTGTTTCTCGTGATATCATGGAAACGATAAGGAACTTCTGGGCCAGCATTATGGTTTTTAAACTTCTGACTATCGATTCCGTTTCCTCTATCCTCCCATGTGCCTTCAAAGAAATGTCTAACGAATCTATGAAGTGGACAGAAAAATAAGTTTTCGTAGAATAGTTTGTAGAAGTTATATTATAATAATAAAAGATAGTAGGTAGAGAAATTCATGTAATACTTAAGAAAATGCCCCAAAACATACGCCGTTTTAATATTTGAAACTATCTATAAAACCCGATATCTCGGGCTTTTAATTTAAGGGGTATTTAGAAATGTGTGTTCTTTGCAAAATTGCTAGTTCCTTTTTCTTTGTAATTTTTTTAATAATTTTGTTATTCTTTGTTTAAGGATCGTCTTTTATGAGTCGACAAAGTGGTATAATATTGACACTGCTAATCACCACTCCAGGAGTGGAATTGGAATACTCTTAAGCCAAAATCGTTTGCTCCTTATGCAGGTCTTTTGTCCAACTATAAGGACGAAGGTAGATAGCAGTACAATGCAACCTGCCCCAGCAGCAGCACAAAGGTCCTCTTTATTCACAACACGGATATTCTAAGCCATCAATTTTCAAACTTTTTTCAACTCCAGGCGGGAAAACTGTCGTCTACGCCCAGTGTCGGGATTCAGGTGTTAAATATATGCTTAGCATTTATAAAACCCGGTTTCGATGCAAGCTGCATAGGTTAAACTTTTTTCCTCCACCATATTTACTCCGAAAAGCCAAGTATGAAGCAGAAGACCACCTACATAATCTAGAGTTCATTTGTTCCTATGCATTTGCCTTGAATGCAGTTTAAATGCCACGTTTTAAATTTATGATGCTGTTGTGCACAAAGATTTGCACATACTGCGCACATTTCCTGTAAATAAACGTCTGTTTTTATTCTTTGATGCCTGTATCTACCTGTACCATTTTAATGGGTATAAAAACTATTCTTACGAAAGCTTATTTTTGTATCTACTCTCATTTTAATGGATTTAAACGTTACACATTTCGTTACAGATGCTAAGGAAATAGCGATAGTCAAATTTTTGGAAACTGGACCTCATATGCTGACCTCACTCGTCCCGTTTAATCCCGAGAAACAACTCATTGTCGATAGGATAGGTCTTTAAAGAAACAAGAGTATTGATCAATTTGAATCATTGTTAACGGATATCTCAGAAATGGCTTTCGGACTTCATCTGTCTGCGGCATTGAAGACTTGCCCGTAACAAAGTAAGATTATATGGTTCATTGAGCAGGACGTCACCTTGTATTGTCAGGGAATTGAGAACCTCATTGCTCGTTCTGACAAAGTTTGAATACTTTGGTGATGTTTAGAAAATAAAAGAATAGTACAGGAACAAAATATTGTTATTTACCTTGACGTATCTTCAATAGTTCATCTATAAAGAAGTGATTTGGTTTACCCTTGTGTTTTCCACTAGAGCCGATTAAAGGCATATTGCCACCATCATTCATTTACAAATACCTGTCACACCAATTGAATATTTTTAAAATTATATTATTTTAAATTATTTATTCTAATACTATGACGGTATGTATTACAATTTCATATTTTTGCCATAAGAAAGCGTTGTAGATACAGCTTTATTACGCTTACTGTATATTAATATTATCTTTCACTATGTGTTAAGATGTATAAGCCATCATCATTATCAACCTTCAGGATAGACCAGATAGGTCTGTTTCGATTCGGAAGACGACGTAGACGTTAGGAAGGTCCCTTCTACATCTGTAGCATCTGGTTTGTACTGCAAATTCTCTTTTGTCAGTCTTTCCTCGGCTTTCGACAGATATGATGTTTCCACTTCATTTTATATTCCCTGGTTTTGACATTTAAATTAAATATTTTAATTGTTATCGAATTATTTCACTTTTAATGTCATCTTTAAGACCAGCCAGATTCAAAAATTTAATTTAGGCCCTTTCAGTTAGTCGTTTTATCATTCCTATGAAAGGCCCAGGTCTCGGCTACATGTCTTCTCTTACGGAGGGGACTCAGCACTGATTCAAAGTGGATATTGTATCTACGCCTCACGAAGGGGCGTCGGGGGGAGGAAGGCTGCGGCGAGAGTAGAAAACGGCCGGCCGGATCCAGGAGCGACGGTACAGCAATGAGAGGGTCCGTAAGTTTCCAAATATGGACCCCAGCAGACGGATATGCAGACCGGTCACCCCCATACAGAGGGGGTCCAAAGCTCCTCGAGGCATCCTTTTCTCCTGCTACGCTGCACTGAAACACCATCGCCGACACTTTCGAGAGTCCATGGATGAAATGAAGGATGGAACGAATTGTAGCAACAGAAATTCGGGCTGAAAGAAGCTACTCCAGCATTCGCCAGACGATCCGGGAAATCCCTTAAAAACCCATGGGTCAGAGTGAGCGGTCGCTGAGAATCGATCCTGGGACCTCTCGAATGCGGGTCACAAATGTTGCCGCCTGAACCATTCTGCTCGTTCTATGTAAGATATAATATGCGCTAACCTAGTTTTATAAAATTTTAATATCGTATCTCTTCTTCTTTCGTTTTTCAATGTTTTATAGTGATACATATGTATTGAAATTTATATATATTTTGTTTGAAATCTCTTTCCTATTCATATAAACTATCACATCACAAATATTTCACTTGCTCAAGTACTTTGGTTTCTAGCAGTATGTTTTACGGGTTGGGTAAAGGCTATCAGTGTTGTGTTATTTGTAAACTTATATTTTGAAATAGTATATTGCGATAAAAATGTGGTAAGTGCATCTTCGTGATCGAGGCGTTTGAAAATACGAGACGAAGTCCTAATTTCTATCCGAGATTCTCCAATATACTTAACGCACCTGATTGAATAGTATTTTTTCGACGATAGTGGATAATAGAAGTAGTAGTTAGACGAAAATAAAATTAATTACTAACATCTGTTGAATGGGTTAGTGCCAGTATCAACGCCACCAACATTAACACTAGTTGCGAACTGGAGATCGATTAACCACGCCTGATTGTTGATCTTAAAAAACTCAACAACCTGTAGGTCATGCTTAGCTACTATATGAATTAAATCGTAAGTAAATATTAACAAATACAAACGAAGTAAAGACCTAGTGAGATTTAAATGGTAAAATTCAACCTTTAATATAAATATAATCCATATCTGCAAGACTAAATATCCCAAAAGTTAAGAGTATTTTATATAGTTCATGTACATACGTGCAGTAAAGTAGGCAAAACCGAGGTAGTTTAGGTTTCTACCAGTTAATGTAGGAAATTCAATTTTTTACCATGACAGTATGAACGCGAAGTGAATCAAAAGGCACACCGTCGTCGAAAACCATAATTTCCAGCAAAATTTCGGTATCGAATTTTTAGATGGAATAAAGTGCATTTAAGCTGTATCCATTCCATTTTGATTTGTGTGGATTAGTGGACCAGAATAAAATATTCCGCGGGTATAGACCTAACGTATTTCCAGTTAGGTTTATGTACCAAGCTCGAAGCCCTGATTCTCCGCAGAACCACGGATTTATGATGCTATTTAGAAGAGAAAGCAGAAGACGTAAGGATTTACATTCGTATCGACTGCAGATTTCACTTCAGGTTCCGTCAGAAGCAATCAGCTGGCGGAAAGGTAAGGCGAACTGGTCATTTCGTGTGTCGCACAAATGAGTAGCATTTCTCAGGGAAACGCAATCTCACCTCTCGACCTCTATCTCACTGGTTACATAAAAGTGTGCCATTGACCAGGAACTTTGGGTCTTGGCCTCTCATTTCATCACGGTCTTTCGCAACCCAGTGCAAGTAAGACAGTCCTGAATAGCTTTACTTTACCCAACTCCTCAGAACTGCAGTTCTTCGTTTTGTTTGTTTCATTAACAGAAATTGCTCTAGCTAACACTGTCGCGCAATAATAGGACAGGGCCTGAATCTCTCATTTCTGTGCAGGCTCTAAGGACTAACGTCGAAGTATTAGCTCCAAGTACAGTAAATGCGTCGCCTCTTTTGTTAAGAAGAACCTTCTGCAACTCTGCTTTTAGTAAAATATTATTCAATCCTGTGTCTATCACTAATTACCACGCTGCACAAAATTCAAGAGGCTGCATAAAGCTTAAAAATCTAATGTTTTACATTAGTATGACTTTATCAACCTACTATGTTTATTTGTATACAGTTTCTAAATGCCATTCTTACGTAGAGTAAGTAGGGGAAGTATTGCATTCCACCCAAAAATTCGATACCGAGATTTATCCGGAAATACATGTTTTGAGGCCCCCTGAATTAAAAAAAACACTTTTAGAAAAAGGTTCGTGTATGTGTATGTGATCGGTGAACAGCATAACTCAAAAACGAAAAGTTGGATAAATACCACACTTGGTATTTAGGTTTAGTATATTTCAAGGATACGGCAAGAAGATTTTCAAGAAAATCCCTCCACCCCAGACTACGCTTTAGATTAAACACTTTTCGAAAATTTTTTATTTTCTCAAAAATTGCTCTAAGGAGTTTGATTAAAATATCATATATTTAAGATATTTTCATGACAAATATGATGTATATCTTGAATTTAATGGTAATATCCCGAAAAGTTCTTTCTTTTAAATGGCTTTTGCATAACTGGTAAACCGTAAGAGATAGATAACATTTTTTCACAAAAAATGTAGAGCTCGTTAAAACTCATAATTTATATCATCAGAGATATTCCTTGTTGTTAGTTTGAATTTTCCCATACACTATTTCTCAAATGGGAGTTTTTTGTTCGTCTTTTTATATCCTGGACATACAAAGAGAATGGAATACCCACATAGAAACCAGCTCTTTAATATTTGACTATTGCTTAAAGCCTACCATATTCCCCTTGCACCGACAAGAAAATTAACAATAGTTTCCGCAAATGTTTATCTGGATTAATATGAAGTAGTTGGAGAATAAGCGTTTCTAAACGTAGTTTGTATAAGGATACAGAAAGTAATGTGAGTGTAACACATTAAACTTTTTTCTATTAACTAAGCTTATATAGATAAACTTTTGAAGAATTAGCTTTATACACAATTCGTTACAGGTATAAGGGAGAGAGAAGAAACCGAATCTACAATCAGAAGTTTAAAAGATGGTGGTCTTGAAATTACGTGCTCTTTCCATGATATTGCGAGAAACAAGTGGATAGCGACAACATTTTTAAGGGTACCCAAAGCTGAGATTAGGCCAAAGATTTTCAACAAATTCAAAACATATCTTTATGCCCAAAAATACTTTAAACGTTTAGCTTATAATACACACTTTGTAGATGCTTTTCCAAATATGTTTGTCTACCAATAGCATCACAAAGTGGGGCATCACAGTTAGAACCGGTGGGTAGGTACTCCGCGGAGATAAAAATTTTCAAAACAGCTATGAAATATTTATATAAAATCTTTAATCTGGAAGACAGCGATATTACCAAAGAGTGTTTTCATATACACAAAGAAAGTAAATGGATAGCGTCTGGCTATTAAAAAGTTAAGCAACAATTAGGTATGGGAAATGTATGGATAAATGCACAATATCACATAAGGCTTTTGGAAAGAAGAATTAAGGCTAGAAGATACTAACAGACAGGATGTTTTTGGCCGTATAAGAGAGAAGTGTTCTTGAGGATAATTAGGGAAGTAAAAACAGTATGGGAGGGGTCAAAGTACATAGAGACAGGGAATAAATTGGGGCGAGAAGAATTTGCATGGGCAAGAACACGAGTTAGAAGTTTGAAAGGCATAAGACATGACGTGGACACAAGAAAATGTCCAATATGCGGTGAAGTGAACACGGATTTCCACTGTATATTATACTGTAATCAAACACGGACATGGAGAGAACAAGTTTAGCAACAGAAATGGAAAAACTTGGATGGGGAAGTGTTAATACGGAATATTCTGACTGTAAAAGGAGATACAAACATAAAAGCTATGGGAAACTATTTGGGTAAGGTCAAAGGGAAATGGTTAAGAATGACTACAAAGAAGATAGGGGTGAAGGCAGACGAAATAGACAAATAATGTAAGCAAGTAGAAGTGGGTCATCAATAAATGGAAAACCAGGAGTTGTGTGCATGAAAACCGTAAATTAGCGTAAGCAGGCAATCCGAAAGGGAATTTATAGGTAAAATAGTCTAATATATTCAAATGTTAATATTATAGTCTAAAATGTTTGTAATTCAATTATGGCATTATAAATATTGAGAAACAAATCTTAATTCATACATACTATGACTTTAGCTCTCTTAAAAGCGTCAAAAGTGATCATGTATATGCCCATTAGCACACGTCCTAATGATCTATATTTACTTCCAATGCCTTTTAATTGACTTTTATTACTTTTTCTACCGTCCGTGTGTGTGTGTGTGTGTGTGTGTGTGTGTGTGTGTGTGTGTGTGTGTGTGAACAGCATAACTCAGAAACGAACAGCGGATAGACACCAAACTTGTTATTTAGGTTCAGTATATTCCAGAGATGCGACAGGATGGTTTTAAAGAAAATCCCCCCACCACAGATTACAGCAACCAGCTATTAAAAGAGATGCCTATGCTTAAAGGCTACTGCATTTCTATATTGCACTTACAAATACAAAACAAGGGGAAAATAGTACGCCTTAAGCGATAGTCGAATATTTTTAGAACTGGTCGCCATGTGTAAAATGTAATTCTCTTTGCATGTCAAAAGATCGTTTCTGCAAATGTTTATCTCGATTAATAATAAATAGATGGAGAATAAGAGTTTTTAAAAATAGTTTGTACAAGAGTAGAGAAAGTCATGTGAGTGTAACACATCAGATTTTTTTCTTGCATTAAACATTCTCCGCACGATGTAGTTTGTAACCAATCTTGTTCAAATTTTCTGCAGAAACTTGAAGAGAATGAAGAAAGTGGCAAATGTTTGTTGCTATACTTTTAAATTGCTCAAGATGATGCATAATTAATTTGACCACCGGGGATAAATTGTTACAAAAATGTATTTAAAGACTTAAATTTGTTTGTAAAACAACCAGAAGGGGGAAAAAATATATTCCAGTTTTGTGTATTACTATTTAAATAATCTAATAGAATTTATATTACTTTCTCTACTACGTATAGTAAGTAGGGGAAGTATTGCATTCCACCCAAAAATTCGATACCGAGATTTCACCGGAAATACATGTTTTGAGACCTCCTGAATCCAAAAAAAGCATTTTTGGGAAAATGTCCGTGTGTGTGTGTGTCTGTGTGTGTGTGTCTGTGTGTGTGTGTGTGTGTGTGTCTGTGAACAGCATAACTCAAAAACGAACAGTCGGATAAGCACCAAACTTGGTATTTAGGTTCAGTATCTTCCAGAGATGCGACACGAAGGTTTTCAAGAAAATCCCCCCACCCCAGACTACCCTTTACATGGAACATTTTTCGAAAATTTTAATTTTCTCAAAAATGGCTCTAACGATTTTGATTAAAATATCATATGTTTAAGATAATGTCATGAGAAATGAAATGTATATCTAGAATTTTCTGGGAATGTCTCCAAAAGTATTCTTCATTGTGAACGACTTTTGCATAACTGGTAAACCATAAGAGATAGACAAAATTTTACTACACAAAAAATGTAGATCTCGTTAAAATACACAACTTATGTCATATACATTTCTTTTGTTGAGTGAACCGTTTTCGAGATATTGCTTGTTATTCCCTTAAATTTTCCAATACTTATACTTTTTCTCAAATTCGTTATTCATTTTTACTTTCTCTACTACGTATAGTAAGTAGGGGAAGTATTGCATTCCACCCAAAAATTCGATACCGAGATTTCACCGGAAATACACGTTTTGAGACCTCCTGAATCCAAAAAAAGCATTTTTGGAAACATGTCCGTGTGTGTCTGTGTGTGTGTGTGTGTCTGTGAACAGCATAACTCAAAAACGAACAGTCGGATAAGCATCAAACTTGGTATTTAGGTACAGTATCTTCCAGAGATGCGACACGAAGGTTTTCAAGAAAATTCCCCCACCCCAGACTACCCTTTACATGGAACATTTTTCGAAAATTTTAATTTTCTCAAAAATGGCTCTAACGATTTTGATGAAAATATCATACGTTTAGGGTAATGTCATGACAAATGAAATGTATATCTCGAATTTTCTGGGAATGTCTCCAAACGTATTCTTCATTGTGAACGACTTTTGCATAACTGGTAAACCATAAGAGATAGACAAAATTTTACTACACAAAAAATGTAGATCGCGTTAAAATACACAACTTATGTCATATACATTTCTTTTGTCGAGTGAACCGTTTTCGAGATATTGCTTGTTATTTCCTTAAATTTTCCAATACTTATACTTTTTCTCAAATTCGTTATTCATTTTTTTATGTCCTGGACATGCAAAGAGAATGGAATGCGCCACATAGCAACCAGCGTTAAAATATTTGACTATCCCTTAAAAGCTACCATATTTCCCTTGCATCTACAAGAAAATTACCAATAAGATTGACATCTCGATATCTCGATTAACATGAATCATATGGAGAATAAGCGTTTTTAAAATTAGATTGTACAAGAGTAGAGAAAGTCATGTGAGTGTAACACATCAGAGTTTTTTATGTCCTGGACATGCAAAGAGAATGGAATGCGCCACATACCAACCAGCGTTAAAATATTTGACTATCGCTTAAAAGCTACCATATTTCCCTTGCATCTACAAGAAAATTACCAATAAGATTGACATCTCGATATCTCGATTAACATGAAGCATATGGAGAATAGGCGTTTGTAAAATTAGATTGTACAAGAGTAGAGAAAGTCATGTGAGTGCAACACATCAGATTTTTGGAAACATGTCCGTGTGTGTGTCTGTGTGTGTGTGTCTGTGAACAGCATAACTCAAAAACGAACAGTCAGATAAACACCAAACTTGGTATTTAGGTTCAGTATCTTCCAGAGATGTGACACGAAGGTTTTCAAGAAAATCCCCCCACCCCAGAGTACCCTTTACATGGAAGATTTTTCGAAAATTTTAATTTTCTCAAAAATGGTCCAACGATTTTGATGAAAATATCATATGTTTAAGATAATGTCATGAGAAATGAAATGTATATCTCGAATTTTCTGGGAATGTCCCCAAAAGTATTGTTCATTGTGAACGACTTTTGCATAACTGGTAAACCATAAGAGATAGACAACATTTTACTACACAAAAAATGTAGATCGCGTTAAAATACACAACTTATGTCATATACATTTCTTTTGTTGAGTGAACCGTTTTCGAGATATTGCTTGTTATTTCCTTAAAATTTCCAATACTTATACTTTTTCTCAAATTCGTTATTCATTACTTTCTCTACTACGTATAGTAAGCAGGGGAAGTTTTGCATTCCACCCAAAAATTCGATACAGAGATTTCACCGGAAATACATGTTTTGAGACCTCCTGAATCCAAAAAAAGCATTTTTGGAAACATGTCCGTTTGTGTTTCTGTGTGTGTGTGTGTGTGTGTGTGTGTGTGTCTGTGTGTGTGTCTGTGTGTGTGTGTGTCTGTGTGTGTGCCTGTGAACAGCATAACTCAAAAACGAACAGTTGGATAAGCACCAAACTTGGTATTTAGGTTCAGTATCTTCCAGAGATGCGACACGAAGGTTTTCAAGAAAATCCCCCCCACCCCAGACTACCCTTTACATGGAAGATTTTTCGAAAATTTTAATTTTCTCAAAAATGGCTCTAACGATTTTGATGAAAATATCATATGTTTAAGATAATGTCATGAGAAATGAAATGTATATCTCGAATTTTCTGGGAATGTCTCCAAAAGTATTCTTCATTGTGAACGACTTTTGCATAACTGGTAAACCATAAGAGATAGACAAAGTTTTACTACACGAAAAATGTAGAGCGCGTTAAAATACACAATTTATGTCATATACATTTCTTTTGTTGAGTGAACCGTTTTCGAGATATTGCTTGTTATTTCCTTAAATTTTCCAATACTTATACTTTTTCTCACATTCGTTATTCATTTATTTTATGTCCTGGACATGCAAAGAGAATGGAATGCGCCACATAGCAACCAGCGTTAAAATATTTGACTATCGCTTAAAAGCTACCATATTTCCCTTGCATCTACAAGAAAATTACCAATAAGATTGACATCTCGATATCTCGATTAACATGAACCATATGGAGAATAAGCGTTTGTAAAATTAGATTCTACAAGAGTAGAGAAAGTCATGTGAGTGTAACACATCAGATTTTTTTTTTATGTCTTGGACATGCAAAGAGAATGGAATGCGCCACATAGCAACCAGCGTTAAAATATTTGAGTATCGCTTAAAAGCTACCATATTCCCCTTGCACGTACAAGAAAATTACAAATAAGATTGACATCTCGATATCTCGATTAACATGAAGCATATGGAGAATAGGCGTTTGTAAAAATAGATTGTACAAGAGTAGAGAAAGTCATGTGAGTGTAACACATCAGATTTTTACTTTCTCTACTACGTATAGTAAGTAGGGGAAGTATTGCATTCCACCCAAAAATTCGATACCGAGATTTCACCGGAAATACATGTTTTGAGATCTCCTGAATCCAAAAAAAGCATTTTTGGAAACATGTCCGTGTGTGTGACTGTCTGTGTGTCTGTGTGTCTGTGTGTCTGTGTGTCTGTGTGTCTGTCTGTGTGTCTGTGAACAGCATAACTCAAAAACCAACAGTCGGATAAACACTAAACTTGGTATTTACGTTCAGTATCTTTCAGAGATGCGACACGAAGATTTTCAAGAAAATCCCCCCACCCCAGACTACCCTTTACATGTAACATTTTTCGAAAATTTTAATTTTCTAAAAAATGGCTAACGATTTTGATGAAAATATCATATGTTTAAGATAATGTTATGAGAAATGAAATGTATATCTCGAAATTTCTGGGAATGTCTCCAAAAGTATTCTTCATTATGAACGACTTTTGCATAACTGGTAAACCATAAGAGATAGACAAAATTTTACTACACAAAAAATGTAGATCGCGTTAAAATACACAATTTATGTCATATACATTTCTTTTGTTGAGTGAACCGTTTGCGAGATATTGCTTGTTATTCCCTTAAATTTTCCAATACTTATACTTTTTCTCCAATTCGTTATTCATTTTTTTATGTCCTGGACATGCAGAGAATGGAATGCGCCACATAGCAACCAGCGTTAAAATATTTGACTATCGCTTAAAACCTACCATATTCCCCTTGCATCTACAAGAAAACTATCAATAAGATTGACATCTCGATATCTCCATTAACATGAAGCATATGGAGAATAAGCGTTTGTAAAAATAGTCTGTACAAGAGTAGAGAAAGTCATGTGAGTGTAACACATCAGATTTTTTACTTTCTCTACTACGTATAGTAAGTAGGGGAAGTATTGCATTCCACCCAAAAATTCGATACCGAGATTTCGCCGGAAATACATGTTTTGAGACCTCCTGAATCCAAAAAAAGCATTTTTGGAAACATGTCCGTGTGTGTGTCTGTGTGTGTGTCTGTGTGTGTGTGTGTGTGTTTGTGTGTGTGTCTGTGAACAGCATAACTCAAAAACGAACAGTCGGATAAGCACCAAACTTGGTATTTAGGTTTAGTATCTTCCAGAGATGCGACACGAAGGTTTTCAAGAAAATCCCCCCACCCCAGACTACCCTTTACATGGAACATTTTTCGAAAATTTTAATTTTCTCAAAAATGGCTCTAACGATTTTGATGAAAATATCATACGTTTAGGGTAATGTCATGACAAATGAAATGTATATCTCGAATTTTCTGGGAATGTCTCCAAAAGTATTCTTCATTGTGAACGACTTTTGCATAACTGGTAAACCATAAGAGATAGACAAAATTTTACTACACACAAAATGTAGATCGCGTTAAAATACACAACTTATGTCATTTACATTTCTTTTGTTGAGTGAACCGTTTTCGAGATATTGCTTGTTATTTCCTTAAATTTTCCAATACTTACACTTTTTCTCAAATTCGTTATTCGTTTTTTTATGTCCTGGACATGTAAAGAGAATGGAATGCGCCACATAGCAACCAGCGTTAAAATGTTTGACTATCGCTTTAAACCTAGCATATTCCCCTTGCATCTACAAGAAAATTACCAATAAGATTGACATCTCGATATCTCGATTAACATGCCTATGGAGAATAGGCGTTTGTAAAATTAGATTGTACAAGAGTAGAGAAAGTCATGTGAGTGTAACACATCAGATTTTTTTTGGTCCTGGCAATGGAAATAGAATGGAATACTCCACATAGCAACCAGCTCTTAAAATATTTGACTATCACTTAAAGACTACCAATTTCCCTTGCATCTACAATAAAATTAGCAATAAGATTAACATCTCGATATCTCGATTAACATGAAGCATATGGAGAATAAGCGTTTGTAAAAATAGTTTGTACAAGAGTAGAGAAAGTCATGTGAGTGTAACACATCAGATTTTTTTTATGTTCTGGACATGCAAAGAGAATGGAATGCGCCACATAGCAACCAGCGATAAAATATTTGAGTATCGCTTAAAAGCTACCATATTCCCCTTGCATCTACAAGAAAATTACAAATAAGATTGACATCTCGATATCTGGATTAATATGAAGCATATGGAGAATAGGCGTTTGTAAAAATAGATTGTACAAGAGTAGAGAAAGTTATGTGAGTGTAACACATCAGATTTTTTTTTATGTCCTGGACATGCAAAGAGAATGGAATGCGTCACATAGCAACCAGCGTTAAAATATTTGACTATCGCTTAAAAGCTACCATATTTCCGTTGCATCTACAAGAAAATTAGCAATAAGATTGACATCTCGATATCTCGATTAACATAAAGCATATGGAGAATAGGGGTTTGTAAAAAATAGATGGTACAAGAGTATAGAAAGTCATGTGAGTGTAACACATCATATTTTTTTTTTTAATTACGGTTTCCGCATTGTGTAGAGCACCTGATTAATTAGAATAATAGAAGTAAAATAAAAAGTATATTAAACGTTTGTGTATGACATTTACAACACACCAATAATTTTGGAAGTGCGGCATGTGATACAGTTTTGAAAATATTTATATATAAGAACTGAAATAATTTGAAATTTTAACTACCGAAATTTCAGCCTTAAGTATTGATAAATTTAAATCAATAATAAAGGATATCTCGAAAACGTCTGATGTCACAAAAAAGTATTTACTAAATACTGTGATTTAAAGAGATTATATATTCTTGTTGCACTTTTTTTATATCGGTTAAGGGACAATGGGGCTGCATTATCTAACTATTTTAATGCTAAAGCCATTCACTTAAAAACTTGCACATTTAATATGAGTGAATAAAGAAATGACTATTCAAAAGCTCAAAGCTCTGCTTAAATAGTTTCTATATAATACAATTAAATGTTTTAATTAGGAGAAAATGCGAACTTTCTAGCACTGCCATGCAAATTCAGTTTTGTCAGATATGTATGATAGTGACATTTACCTTAGTACAGTGAAAATAAATGTAAGAATGTGATTGAAATTGTTATTAGTTGTAGAGAAATACATTTTTGTTTCTATGAAGTTGTTGATGTTAAAATGTTCTTTTTTTCAGTATAAATTTATTTTTTTGTAAGCCAATGAACAAAGCCACGCTTCAATCTTTAGATAGCACCTTTTAAATTACGTATGCAAATCTTCATACAAATCGGAGCAATACTGAAATATAAGGAGTAAATTTAAGGGTTAAAAATGTAAAACCGAGAAAAACACATACAAAAAGGGTCCAGTGGTGTTATAAGAAAGCACACAGGTGATTTATACATGTCGCTGGACATTTAAAGATAGCAGATCATGAAAATGTTTGACAAAAATTATTCAAAGGTATCTGTAAAGTAATAAATCGAACGTTTTGTCGTTTTTACATTAACATTCAGCCAGCCCAGTGTCCCTTAATGTTTACCAGTTATACATGATTACACAAAATTCCTTCAGAATGAAGGGAACACTACAGACTACTCCCAGAAAATTTAAGCTATAGGTACATTTTGTTCGTCATATAAACATCTTAAATATATGTTACTTAAACTATCGAAGATTTTTCCGTGTAAAGGTTAGTTTGCGGTAGGGAATTTTCTGGAAACTCTTCATGTCGTATCTTAGGAATACACTAAATTTAAATTATAATTAGGATATCTGTGGATTAAACAAAACGATAACAAAAGAAACGCAACTGGATTTTTATAAAACACTAGCTCTCCTCCGCTCCTCTACGAATCTGAGGCGTGGATAGCAAAGATAAAATGCATAAATAGAATAATGGCGTCTGAAATTTTTTAGATCAGTTGAAGGCGGTAAATTAGGTGATTAAGAGACGAGGATATTAGAAATGCGCTCAAAAAGTTTTCCATAACAAACAAAATTGATTCATGTAAGCAGAAGTGGAAGGAAAAAGTAAGAAGTAGGCAAAATAACAGATATCCTTAGTTAGTTTTACAATATATGCCCAAAGGAGTGAGAGATGTAGATCAGTCTACGAAAAGAGTGAACTAATAAGGTGAAGCTGGAACAGATTCTTTGAACCTAACCCATAAATGAAGATGATTATTATGATGATAAACGTTAACTAATGCCACAACTTGTTATTGTGTTATACAAAAGATACGCAATGTAATTTACGCCATAATTAAAATACGGACTTAATGGGACCAACCTGTAAACATTTTCGAAAATTATAAGAACAGAGACTTTGTGCGGTTACAAATTGTAATGTTTTTAAGAGGAATGGTATATAACGGCGCCGGACAAAACAGAAGTGCGGTTTTGAAGTCTAAAATCATCTCTCTACCCTTAAAAGTTATTAGTATTTTTCATTTTTTCAGTGCACGCTATCACTAAAATCACGTTATTACATTTCAACAAGGAGTCTTAAGCTGATAATAAATAACATTTATTGCTGTAAATTTATAGGAAAGTAAAAATGACTAAGTACATGCCTTTAGATGTAATTTTACTTTCTCTACTACGTATAGTAAGTAGGGGAAGTATTGTATTCCACCCAAAAATTCGATACCGAGATTTCATCGGAAATACATGTTCTGAGACCCCCTGAATCCAAAAAAAAACATTTTTGGAAACTTGTCTGTGTCTGTGAACAGCATAACTCAGAAACGAACAGTCGGATAAACACCAAACTTGGTATTTAGGCTCAGCATCTTCCAGATATGTGACACGAAGGTTTTCAAGAAAATCCCCCCACCTTACATTACCTTTTACATGGAGCACTTTTCGAAATTTTTAATTTTCTTAAAAATAGCCCTAAAGATATTGATTAAAATAACATATGTTTAAGATATTTTCATGACAATTGAAATGTATATCTCGAATTTTCTGGGAATGTCTCCAAAAGTATTCTTCATTGTGAACGACTTTTTCATAACTGGTAAACCATATGAGAGAAACAAAATTTTACTACACAAAAAATGTAGATCGCGTTAAAATACACAATTTATGTCATATACGTTTTTTGTTGAGTGAACCATTTTCGGGATATTGCTTGTTATTCCCTTAAATGCTCCAATACTTATACTTTTTCTCAAATTCGTTATTCATTTTTTTGTGCTGGTAATGCAAAGAGAATGGAATACTCCACATAGCAACCAGCTCTTAAAATATTTGACTAATATTGACTACCAATTCCCCTTGTATCTACCAGAAAATTAGCAATAAGATTAACATCTCGATATCTCGATTAACATGAAGGATATGGAGAATAAAGGTTTGTAAAAATAGTTTGTACAAGAGTAGAGAAAGTCATGTGAGTTTAACACATATTTTTTATTAAATAAAAGGCGTAGGAGGTAAGAAATTAACATTTTTAATTTATTTTTTAAAGTAATTTATGTTTTATTTGCAAATTATATGATACGTTTGCAAGAGTGTATGGAACACAAGGTTGAAATTCAAAATTTTATAAACTGCGCTGCTGGATTTTCCTATATCATTAAGGCAATATGAAATTCGTTAAAAATGTGAACATTTTGGATTTTTGTTTTCTGTTTTTTATTATACTTATAACTTGTACTTTCATTCTACATATTTGGTTTTTCAATACCAACAAAGTTGAACCCACAAATAAATATTGTCACAAATTAGTACACTGCGTGCTGCGAAGCACACTTTATCACTTAAGTACTCAGCGTCGTGAGGAAATTGAGGAAGTGTGACAGGCAGCGATCTTGGCCTCGTGAGCCAACTTTCCGGCTGGGGTTGCGTGATGCATATCATCTTCCCTCTGCCGTCGTACATGGGCGTGAGGCCAGCAGTCCGATTTCGAGGCCCAGGCCCTTCGCGGCCTGTAGCACCACGTGTTAGCATGTGTGTGTGTGTGTGCGTGCGCAAGAGTGTTTGATATATGTGTGTGCGTGAGGCATTTCCCCAGTGTTTTGTGTGTAAGTCTTATGTGTACCATGTAGTGCACCTTGATTTATAATAAACCTGAGCAAAATGTGAATTTGAATGTAATTGTTTAAAAATATACCACGCTCGCTTTAGTTTTGTGCAGCAAGTTCTTGGTACCTTTCTAGTTGCCTCTGTCTACGTCCCCCAGTGTTTATGCCGGGGTAACTAAATTTAATATTTTATCTGCAAACCTTTTGGCTTCACCCCGGTGTATAAAAATACTTTCCCTTCTTACTATACGTAGTAGATAAATTAGAAATACTTAAATTACTTTATAGCCTTGGCAACGTTAATACGTAGTTAATGGTCACACAATTGCCTTAATGCAATTGCACTTCCGGAGTACGTTTATAGCCTGATAAAGCAAGTAGGTACTACACTGAACCGTATTCCCCTTCTAACTACGGTGTAATTCTCTTTGTGAGGATTTACATCTCAGTGGAACGGAAATAACGTGCTTCTAGATTACCATACAAAAAGTGATATTCTTGTTTACATCACGCATGAATGAAACCACAGCCTAGCTACCGACAAAGGTCAGGCATTCCAGATACACGGAAGAACTGACACAGAAATTGGTGGAAACGATTATTCATGCTTTTGGGAGAGGCAGTTGCCCTTTGCTGTGGGTTACATCACAAAATAATATTTATAAAAACGGAGAAATAAAGCCAGAATACTAAAAAAAAAGCATTTTAAAACAAAATCATATACGCATTTTTCGAATCAATGGGTTTGAATATCACAGGCAGTATTAAAGTTGCGATATACGGTATCATTCCTTTACTGTCGATTAATATCGAACATGATGGTCGAGAGTCTCTTTTTGTAACCAGATATTCGGTTCTCCAACCCTGCTCTAAAACTTATACTCACGGGACTAATTAATAACTGTATAAAAGTATGATGTTTTATTTCAAAGCTATTTTGTAAAAATAGAGTAATTTCTAAGGTCTTGTATTAAAATTGCATTTTAATAATTGCTTTACCACAGGAAAATAATCTACGCTTCTAAACACTTTAGGGTACTTTTAAAGGTACCAATAATTTTTTTAAAAAATAACAAAACACTATTTTCCAAATACTTTATTATAATTCATTAGCTTACACTTTACACTATTTCTCCACATAATCACGCCGTTATTCACGCACGTGTAAAGGGTAAAACCAGTTTTTGTGTGCCTTCGTCAAAGAATGATCCCCTCAGGGGCTCACCTTATGTGAGTACGGGTTTTTGGCGCACCCGGGGGTTCCCGAGCCAAGCATCGCCACATTCATCCCCTCACCCCCATCCGGTCGTCGTGGGTTCTTCTCGTGACCGGTGGACCCAAGGTAGGCTCTCGTGCGTTCTTTGCATTCCATCCATACCGCACCTCACCATCGTTTCTTTCTTCCCTTATCACTTTCCGGCCATTTCACACCACGACATTCGCATATCTCTCTTTTTCTTCCCCGCCGGCCTACCTTGCGTGCGAAACGCCCACACAGTTTTAGTTTCTTTTATCTTTTTATTTAAATCCTGCGTGGACACAGCCTGACGGATACCCGCGCACCGCGTGCGTAGCTGGGTGAGTGGGTAATGGCGTCATCCCCACCACCCGGGGTCGTCATGTAGGGTTTGTGTTCGTATCCGCTGTTCAACTGCAGTCCCGCGGGGGGGCCATTGCATGAGCTGCTGGCTTCCGACGGCGATTGGGTCCCTCTGTCTATGTTCTGGGAGGTGTGACCCTGGGATGAGCTAGGTATAGATAGGCCACTCACCCAAGCCGGGGTAACGCCCGGGAAGTCCGAGCCCGAGGTCGGAGACGGTTGCAATGGTGGAGGATTTTTTTCGCTATGGAGCACCCTTTCTCCATTATAAACAACAAGCGCCGAAAAGTTTTAGTAACAGAAGTAGCACCGCCAACAGCTGGTTGTTACTTAGTGATTACCCGAACAGAGGAAGGACAATCATTCGAGAAGGTGAACCCTTTTATCATCCAGAAGGGCATTGACTCAATTGCTGGTCCGGTTCTTTCCTGCACTCGGCTTCGTAATGGTTCGTTGTTAGTGCAAAGCAAATCCGAGGCACAAAGTAAGTCCTTGTTGAGCGCCACGCTTCTCCACGGTTATCCTATCCGTGTTGAGAAGCACCGCACCTTGAATTCTTGTCGAGGCGTTGTCACCACGCATTGCCTCGATGGCATATCGGACGAGGACCTGGTCGAATATCTTGCAGACCAGAAGGTGACAGCGGTTCATCGAGTGCAGGCCAAACGCGACGGCGTATTGGTACCCACCCGTACCCTGTTTCTAACATTTGATGGCGTCGATCTGCCCACGAGCATCTCCGCAGGGTACGAACGTATTTCTGTGAGGCCTTATATTCCTAGACCTCTGCGTTGTTTTAAGTGCCAACGTTTTGGACATACGCAAGTCTCATGTAAGAGTGCCGTTAACATCGTGCAACATGTAGCCAGCCCTCACACGAAGGTGCCTGTTCAACAGCCCCCGTCTGCGTTAATTGTAAAGGGTCACATTCTGCTTCGTTTGCCGACTGTCCGCGGTATTTGGACGAGAAGGCGATCCAGGAGATCCGGGTAAAGGAAAAACTCTCCTTCGCCGAAGCCCGGAGGCGTTTCCATGCGCGCCAACCTTCACTCCTGCGATCTGGCACATTTAGTTCTGTTGTTGCCTCGCCAGTACCACGAGTAGATGCCGAAACTCATACCTGGACCTTGACTGGATTAACCGCCACTACCATCCGGCCGTCTATTAAGGCTACAGTTACCAAGCCGTATAAACCTGGTCCCAAGTCAATGAAGTCGCAAGCCGTTGAAAAGAAGCCCAAGCAGAAACTTCGTAGGGAAGATTTTTTGAAAGACCCTCCGCGTGCGCGCGGTAACAAAAGTTCACCTTCTCCTCCTCGGAGGTCGCTGTCCCAGGATGGTCCTGGGACAAGCCGCGCTCAGCGGCACCCTTCACCCATCGCCACCCAGAACCGATTCACGGCGCTTGAATCGGTTTCTGGCACTGAGCGCGTGGGCCCTCCCTCCGAGGAAGCTATGGAGTCTGACCAACTCCATACAAAAAGCCCGAGCCCAAAGGTTAAACAAAAGGTAATTTTAAGCCGCCCTTCTAAATAGACAGTTTATCCCCTTATTCTTAATGGCTATCCTGACCTGGAATGTACGTGGTGTACGATCGCATAGGGCGGAACTGCAACTTTTATTGCGTTCTCATTCGCCTATGGTCGTATGTTTGCAGGAGACTAAGCTTCGCCCTCACGATCCTTTTGATCTCCGAGGATATACTCCGGTTCGCTACGACATTGAACCGGAGGAGGGTAATCCTGCTCATGGTGGTGTCATGATTTTGGTGCGTAATGACGTTCATTTTCAAACTATCACACTTACGTCCGACTTGCAAGCTGTTGCCATTAGACTGCAGTTACCCGGTTTTTTCTTTTCTGTTTGTTCTGTGTATACACCTCCATCGTCTCCCCTCGCTCCCGCGGACATTCGATCTCTCCTGTCCGCTCTCCCAACACCATTTCTTCTGTTGGGAGATTTTAATGCCCATCACCCACTATGGGGTTCGCCAAGGGCTTGTGCGAGGGGAACTCTTCTTTCCGACATTTTTTATCAGTTCAATCTTTCCATCCTCAATACAGGTGCACCTACTTTTATTTCTGATTCTTCTGGTACATTTTCTCACCTGGACCTTGCCATTTGCTCACTCCAGCTTGCACGTCGTCTTCAGTGGAACGTCGTCGCTGACACCTACTCCAGCGACCATTACCCCTGCATCGTTTCTCTTCTGTCGCACCACGTATAGCATTCCAGAGTACCTACCTGGATATTCGCAAAAGCCGACTGGAGCTTGTATTCCAGCCTCGTGCATTTTGACGACCAGCCCTTCTCCGACATTAACCAACTAGTGCAGCACATTACGTCTATTATTTTCTCTGCCGCCGAACGCGCAATACCCCGTTCATCCTCCCAACCTCGGCGGCCACCTGTTCCGTGGTGGAACGAGGATTGTCGGGACGCCGTTCGTGCCCGTAGGACTGCACTTGGGGTGTTTCGGCGACACCCTACACTTGATAATTTGGTGACTTTTAAACAATCGCGCGCCAGGGCTCGTCGCATTATTCAGGATAGCAAGAAGGCATCTTGGGCTCGTTTTGTCGAGTCTTTTAATCGTTTTACGCCTTCATCCGTTGTTTGGGATAAACTTCGTCGCTTCTCAGGTAAAGTGTCACATTGTACTGTTTCTGGCCTTCAGGTTTCTAATGCCACCATAGTGGATCCGGCTGCCATCGCTAACACACTGGGTGCTGCCTTTGAGGCGGTATCCAATTCAGACCATTATTCCGCTGGCTTTCGCTCTATCAAAGACCGGCTGGATTCCGACACCTTTAATTTTCGATCTGCTAATATAGAGTGTTATAATGAATTTTTCACAATGAGGGAGCTGGAGCACGCTCTTCATTGCTCTCGGCACTCCGCTCCTGGGCCGGACGGCATTCATGTCCTGATGTTAAAGAACCTTTCAGCCGACAGTAAACTATTTCTCTTACAGGTCTATAACCGTATTTGGCAAGACGGCATTTTTCCTTCCGTTTGGCGCGAAGCCACCATTGTCCCTATACTTAAGCCTGGGAAGGATCGCCAACTACCTTCCAGCTACCGCCCTATCTCCCTCACCAGTTGCATTTGCAAGGTGATGGAGCGCATGATCAACGGGCGGTTGACATGGTGGCTTGAGTCTCAGAAACTTCTAGCGAACGCTCAGTGCGGGTTTCGTCGCTATCGCTCTACCGTCGACCATCTGGTGTCCTTGTCGACGCATATTATGAATGGATTTCTGAGAAAGTGTCAAACCGTGGCTGTATTTTTTGACCTGGAGAAAGCTTATGACAATTGTTGGAGGGGCGGCATTTTACGTACACTTCTCGATTGGAATATCCGCGGTCGTCTTCCCATATTTCTTCGGGAGTTTATGACGGACCGCGTCTTTCGTGTACGTGTGGGCTCGGTTTTATCTCGTCGTTTTATTCAAGAGAACGGAGTACCGCAGGGCTCTGTACTCAGTGTCACACTTTTTGCGATTGCTATCAACCCCATTGTTGATTGTATTCCACCTGGCATTTCATCGTCCCTTTTTGTTGACGATTTCGCTATTTATTGCAGTTCACGGCGGACCTGTCTACTCGAACGCCGTCTCCAGAGCTGTATCGACCGTCTCTACGCCTGGAGTAACGCCAACGGCTTTAATTTCTCCGCCGAGAAAGCCGTCTGCATCAACTTCTGGCGCCGGAAGTATTTCCCTCCGCCCTCTCTCCATCTTGGGCCAGGGATACTCCCGTTTGCAGACGAGGCGAAATTTTTGGGGTTGATTTTTGATAGGAAGTTGTGTTGGACCTCGCACGTTTCCTTTTTAAAAGCAAAGTGTGACCATTCTCTTAATATTTTACGTGTTTTAAGTGGCACATCCTGGGGAGCTGATCGGACCGTCCTTCTTCGCCTTTATCGCTCTTTGGTCCGATCCAAGCTTGATTACGGGTGTATTGTTTATTCGTCGGCACGTCCATCTGTGTTACGTCGATTGAATGCCATTCACCATCGTGGCATAAGAGTCGCTACAGGGGCCTTTCCAACTAGCCCTGTACCCAGTCTGTACGCAGAAGCTGCAGAGCCTCCGCTGTCCTTCCGGCGTGAGATGCTTTTGTGCAGCTATGCTTGTCGACTCTCAAGCTTGCCTAACCACCCGTCCTTCGATGTATTTTACGAGGGTTCGCTTGACCGGCAATATTTAGTTAGCTCCTCTGCATTGCTCCCTCCAGGGGTTCGATTTCGACTGCTACTTCGGCATTTGGACGTTACGCCAGCGCCGGCCCTTCCACGGGGGGAAACGCGTTTTCCTCCATGGTCGCGCGCTGAGGCCCACTGTCACCTTGGGCTAACGTCAATGCCGAAGACTGAGACCCCTGCTTCAGTCTTTAGATCGGCTTTTTAGAAGTACGGGCTCAATTCGGGGACTTCCATTTTATCTTTACCGATGGATCTAAGACTGAAGCTGGAGTTGGATGTGCCTTTGTTTCTGGTCACTGTAGTTTTAAGTTTCGTTTACCTGGACAATGTTCAATTTTTACCGCCGAACTTTTTAGCATTTATCAATCTATTTTATACATTCAGCCGCACGACTTACGGCACTGTTTTATTAGTACGGACTCTCTGAGTGCCCTTCAGAGTATTACTGCGCTGTACAATTACCACCCACTCGTACAGCGCATACATGACCTGCTCCACTCGCTTGGTGTCTCTGGCATCAGCGTGTCCTTCATGTGGATTCCAGGTCATGTGGTCATCTCAGGTAATGAGTCTGCCGACGTCGCTGCGAAATCGGCGATTTTATTACCCAGATTTTTAACCTCTGTTGTTCCCTCGTCAGATTCGTGTGTTGTTTTACGTCGCCGCATCCTCTCGCGCTGGCGCGATGAGTGGACGGCCCTCCGGGGGAACAAGTTGCGGGAGGTTAAGCCTTTCCCGTTGATCTGGGGTACCTCTTCTCGTTCTTGTCGTCGGGAAGAGGTAATTTTAGCTCGTCTACGGATTGGACATTGTGTTTTTAGTCATAGGTATTTGTTCAGTGGTGACCCCGCACCACTCTGTGGGCAGTGTGACGTGCCCTTAACGGTGCGTCACATTTTAACAGAGTGTCAGGTTTTAGCTGCATTGCGTGCTCGTGTGGGTCTGCCTGTTGGCCTAGCCAACGTTTTGGCAGACGACACGCATGCTGTGGAATGTGTTTTACGTTTTATTCATGACAGTGATTTTAATCTGCGCATTTAATGCGTTGGGCGTCTGTTAGCTTCGTACTTTTATCCTGTCGGTTTTTTATGGGAACTCTTATCCCCAGTGGACATATGGCGCTCATGTCCCTCGCATTCTACAGTTCCTGACACGTTTTAATCCTTTACTGCCTATGCTTTTAGTGTGTTGTTTTTCAGATATTTGTCTTGTTCTTATTATTATTGTTGTTATTGTTATTATTGTTGTTATTGTTATTATTGTTATTGTTACATTTGTTATTCTTATATTGTTAGTTTTAGCTTTTTGAACATCGCGGGTTTGGGTCCCGTTTTTAAATATGCGGTTCTTCTACCTGTTTTATATTTTGACCTTATCTTTTATACACTGTAAGGGCGCTGATGACCATAGCAGTTTAGCGCCCTTAAACCGCATATCATCGTCATCATCATCGTCAAAGAATGATGCCGCCTGTGTTGAAAGCCAAGTCTGCACTTTTTGTTTCATAACACTATCGTCGTTGAAATATTTTCCACCAAGGAATTTCTTCAGATGAAATCACTTGGTGCCAAATCTGGATTGTAGGAAGGGTGTTCGAATTGTTCCAAATCAGATCTTGAGTTTGTTGACTGTGTGTGGCCAGGCATTATCACTCATTATTGTTTCCTCATAAAACAGAAAATACAGTTGGCGATGAATGTTTGCTGGCGTAACATTTCTGGCATTCAAAAAACGAATTACTGACCTGATTTCACATTCGGTGGGTCCTTGGATTCTTTTGAACATTTTGAAACGCTCTAACAACAGGAAAACACAGTGACGATCGGAGCGTCATTACTGGAGAAAGTAATCGCGCATGCTCAAAATGGCGGCTGCAGCGCTGCAGTGTCAAAATATTAAAACAGTACTTAATTTAAAAACATATCTCCTAACCCAATAATACACTTTTCGAACGACTGTAGCCTAAACGTGTACACGGAGAATGATCTATTGTTGTAGATTTCCTGAAAACGAGTCAAAGTGCAAATACGAGTTCATTTCAACGTACTTATACTGAATGCATAAATTTTCATCTATAGGAACTAATTTATGCTTAGCAGTGCATAGTGTGTTGCACAGCCATTAGAGGTCTGCACGGGCTCGGGACAAGCCCTCGGGCTTGGACTTTAATTTCAAAAATGTTTGCCTGACTTGGGATAGAAAAAAATCTGAACTGTTGCACTCGCATGACTTGCTCTACTCTTGTACCAACTATTTTTACAAACGCTTATTCTACATGTTAATAGAGATAAACATTTGCAGAATCCATTTTATTGCTAATTTTATTGTAGGTGCAAGGGGAATATGGTAAGCTTTTTACGATAGTCAAATATTTTAAGAGCTGGTTACTATGTACAGTATTCCATTCTTTTTGCATTACCAGGACAAAAAAATGAATAACGAATTCCCATTTGAGAAAAAGTATAAGTATTGGAAAATTTAAGGGAATAATAACCAATATCTCGGAAATGGTTCACTCAACAAAAAAGATGTATATGACAAATTGTGTATTTTAACGCGATTTACATTTTCTGTGTAGTAAAGTTTTGTCTATCTCTTATGGTTTACGAATTATGCATAAGTCGTTCACAATGAAGAATACTTTTGGAGACATTCCCAAAAAATTCAAGATATACATTTTATTTGCCATAAAATTGACTTAAATATATGAGATGTTAATCAAAATCGTTAGAGCCATTTTTGAGAAAATTAAAATTTTGGAAAAATGTTCCATGTAAAGGATAATCTAGGGTGGGGGGATTTTCTAGAAAATCTTCCTGTCGCATCCTTGGAAGATACTGAACCTAAATACCAAGTTTGGTGTTTATCCGACTGTTCGTTTCTGAGTTATGCTGTTCACAGACACATATGTTTCCAAAAATGCTTTTTTTGGTTTCAGGGGGTCCCAAAACATATATTTCTGGTGAAATCTCGGTATCGAATTTTTGGGTGGAATGCAATACTTCCTCTACTTATCTGCTTAGTAAGGAAAGTAAAAAGGAATAGGAATTCCCATTTGAGAAAAAGCACTGGAATATTCAAACAAATAACAAGGAATATCTCCGAAATTGTTCACTCGACAAAAAAAAATGTATATGACAACGGTGTGTTTTAACGAGATCTACATTTTTCGTGTAGTAATATTTTGTCTATCTCTTACGCTTTATCAGTCTTGCGAAAGTTATTCAGAATGAAGAGAACTTTTGGGGACATTGCCAGAAACTTCAAGATACATATTTCATTTGCCTTGAAAATACCTTAAACATATGAAATTTTAACCAAAATCGTTACACGTGGCGGTAATTTTGGAAATTGTTTCCGCTTAAAGGGTAATCTGAGGTGGGGATATTCGAAAATCTTTGTGTGGTATCCTCGGAGGACATAAACTCAAATACCAAGTTTGATATTTTTCCGACTATGGTTTTCAAATTATGCTGTTCACAAACACACACACACACACACACACACACACACACACACAAGGTTGTTTCCAAAAACGTTTTGTTCGGATTCAGGGCATCTCGAAACATGTATTTCCGGTGAAATCTCGGGATCAAATTTATGGGTGGAATGCAATCCTTCGCCTACTTACTCTACAAGTAGAGAGAAAGTAAGTAAAAATGACAAGTCTCTGATATTTGAAGAAGTTTTCTTGCGGCTACGTATGGAAAGCCAGTTTGAAGAAAGTGTATTATATTTCGACTGTTGGGGAGCCTAACTTGAAGTACTTGCAACCGCACGTATGGTAAAAAGTTTCCGGTAGTCTTCGCCCTAAAAGTACTTTCCGGTGGCCTTTGCTCCAAATGTTTAAAAGTATGAACTTCGTAATTTTTACTGCTTCTTTAAATATTATATATTTATGTTTGCCTCGGCTGCGTCAGTATTTATTTTTAGAGACATGAGTGTTTTAGCAGGGTGTGGTGCGACTGAAGAATGTAGGCTTACCAAAATTATAATTTTATTTCACTCCATTTATTAATGCTTGACACGATTTAAATAACATTTCACTGATATAGAGAGAGAGCTGTGAGATTCTTTTGTTAATTACTTGCACTTTTAACACGTAAACTATTTTTGTCTCACACTGAATACGTATTAAACTTCTCGAGGACACGTCTCGCGTCCGGTTAGTAACACTGTCTGCAACTAAGTGACTACTGAATTTGTAAATGTTGCTATATTTCAATTTCTGATTGGCTAGTCCTACTCCAATAGAATACCTTCATTTAACTAAGGCTTTTTTCTGGTTTTTGATTGGCTATATTTATAAACTGTCACTAAAATTACATTATTGTTGCTCCAATAATGACTAGTAGCATTATTAAACTTTCTTATTCATTATTGCCTCAAGGTTACCTTATTATTACCTCATTGTTAGCAACTTTTAACCTATTATTCTCACAGCTCCTACATTATTAAAGTACGTAATACATTCACATAACATTATTACACATGTATGCAATAATATAAACATATACAATGACTGTAATATACACTTTTTTATATATTGTTACATACACATATTGCTTTAAGGCGGGAGGTTATTGAATTTATATATTATATAATTAGACTGAAATCATTTAAATGTTAAAAATACTGCCTCATATTTTATATAAATGCAAAACATATTTTCCGATATAGTGTTTAGGAAGTCCCATAAGCATCCACGCATGCCAATCACCGTTTATTTTCCACGGCTACTCTATTTTCTACCGAAGATGTGGTAACACGGCAGGGACGATTCAAACTAGTTAACGTCCGATATCTTGGCTAGTGAAGTTAAGTGCTTTAGCTAACTGTGCCAGGATTCAGAGATCAAATAAGGTAAGTTTCAAGGGCCCAAGTATTCTTTGTATGCACTCTTGTTTCAAAATTTGTTTCAACCGAAAATAAATGGAGCTGTAAAGCGTTAGGAATGAATCATCTAGTTTCTTAATCTGTAATCGGTGTCCGTTACTAATGATTATAAGTAATTTTAGATTAGTTTTTAAATGTGCCTGCGTGCAAGACCAGATAGTCCTTTAGAATTTCAAAGCTCTTTTTCGTTTATTTTTCCCTACATTTTTACGCATTGAAAATGTTCCACACAATGCAATTTTTGTTGAATTTCTTTTAAATTTTAAAACACCCAAAACTATAAGTATGAAAGTGTTGGAAGTGATATTTCTTTGTTGGTTATCATTGGAGGAATCTTAATTAGAATATCTAATTAAACTACTAAGATTAGAGAAAGTATTGTTTATCATAACTTTATAACTTTATCTCAAAGCTAAAACACCAGTAAAAAAATGAGTTTCCAAAATATTTTCTTAAATATTTGTCAGGGATAAAACGGCTACTTATATTAGTAAAACTTAAATATTTTCATCATTTGAGTTTACCATTAAAATAATTAATTAAACAATTATTTGCCTGAGAATATTGGAGATATTCAATGAACGTGTATATAAATGCTAATGATATGATGCGTTACTTGCGAATCATTATAAAAAACATATGTTCATAAATGTAGAATTTGAAACTTCACATATTACACACCCTAAAGACATATCATGACCTAAATTGCTTTAAGCAGTGAAACATTGCTTTCAAATGCTTTTAGTATGTAGAAGATTTGAAAGTATATGACTAAATAATAAACAATATTATTTAAATTACAGTAAAGTAAACTAGTTCATGCATCATTGTTAAACACAATTTTTAATATTACTTTACGTCAAGCTTAACATTTGCATGGTAATTAAGGAACATCTAAACATTTCGAATACAACTGAATCCAGGTTGTCCACCACCAATGAGGAAGTCTGGATCGTCTACAGAACCTGGCGACCTTTGCTTCGTTTATTATCGAGCCACCATCGCCCACGGTGTCTGATCAGGACACAGAGATAAAAGAAGGACCACAGATTTCAGGAGAAATAAAAATCTGTGAGAAAGACTTGGAGTTTTAAATTACTTTTCATTCAAAGAAACGTCGTTAAGGCAATAAGTACAGACTTCCGTTCCTAATTGGGATTGAGCGTGAGAGAGTTATTAATAAGGCCTTTTCTTTCCTTTCCTTTCTCACTGGGTGTATACCCGTTTCCAACTACAATTCATGGCGGCTTTTGCGCTAGCCAAAAATAATACTTCTTACCAGTCTTTCACGATTTCATAAACATCCTTATCTGCATTTTCCCCTTACGGGTTGCACCTGTGCAATATTGGTTGGCAGCTGGATATTCATAAGATTTTTGTACATACGTTCTGTTAATTTACGAGAAATTACTTCAAGATGTTGTTATTCGTAGGCGGATGCATGTAGGGGGTTGGAGCGGCAGACTGCATTTCCTAAGAATGCTTTTTGTGTGTGTGTATGTGTGTGTGTGTGTGTGTGTGTGTGTTCAGGAGACCTTAAAATTATACATAACATTTTTGGGCGGAGTTCAATGTTTACCTTCTGTAGTTAAGCAGTAAACCAAGTAAAAATAAATATAAGTATTGTTACATATTTAAATGTGTAAAATAAATACTACACCATAAACGTTAAACAGGTAAAGTATATAGAAGAGTAAATATTTTGGGAGGAGCTAACGCTACGAACTCTGGTTTCCCAGTTATATAACGGTCATTAACCCTTTATAGCCTAGTGTTTATATATGTTACAATGGTGTTTGTTTTTAAGTTTTAGGATTTTAATGCGCTTTTCTTCTAATTTCATACTGTACTAATCTTCAACAATACAATTGGGCTATTTATACCTCTTTTATATTGAAAAAATATTAATATTTTTCAATAAAATTATAGTTCTTTTTAATAGCAAAGACCAAAATCCATGTAACTGCAGTCAAACGTAACCCCGTCAGCATCTAGGCGTGTCATTACACCGGTTATTGAGGGGAGATGCCTCACACACACACACACATGCAACCTACACCTTGCACACTAATTCTCAGACTGACGCACAAACACAAAGAAAGTAACGAAAGAATTGGAGGAAGAGCGGCATATGTATCAAAGTAATTCCGGCAATAGTGCGTTAACAATAAAGAGAACTGCTCACATAAATTTAAAAAATGCATTTAATTTGTAATAATATATCTTAATGGACATTTTAACCAAAATTGCTAAAATAAATTTTAAAAAAAGAAAAAAATAGATAATGAATGAAAGAAATTTCTTCTGTGTAAGCCGTTATTTTTGTGAGAGGAGAAATTTTGTCAAAATCTTTGCTTTGTTTCCTTGAATGTTGCCGAACTTCAGTGGGAAATTTTAAATTGTCTAACGTTTTATTTATGAACTACTGTCACCATCACCCCACCACTACCATCGCCACCCTACCTTTTATTTTTTCTGCTCGAGGGATTTCATAACTTATATTTCTGGTAAAGCCTCGTCATACATTTTTACTCTCTCTTCTACGTAGAAACAGCAAGTAGAGGAAGTATTGTATTCCACATAAGAATTCAATATCGAGATTTCACCGAAATAACATGTTTTGAAGCCCTCAGAATGCAAAAAAAAATATTTTTAGAAGATCCACGTGTCTGTTTCTGCATATATGTCTGTGAATAGCATAACTCAGAAACGAATTATCTGACACATACTAAATTGGGTATTTAACTTAAGTATTTTCCTAACATTTTTCAGAATCTTTTCCAAATTACCCTTACACACAACATTTTGCAATATTTTATATTATAAAAAAGACTGCAAAGTTTTTTAAAATACGATATATTTAAGATATTTACATCGCAAGTGAAATGTATATTTTTAGTTTTCTGGGAATAGCCTGTGAAATCCCCTTCATTCGGAAGACATTTTGTATAACAGAAATGCAAGACACAAATAGTGGAGATTTATTTAAAACACACTATTTTTTTCAAATAACTTTTTTGTGACATCAGCCATTTCCAATATATCCGTTACTAGTGGTTAAATTCTTCAAAACTTTAAGCGCTGTCGTTATTCGGTTGTTTCTTGCAATGCCTTGGAAAGATAGTGGAATTTTGAGGCCAGTGTGTGGTCGTGGTGCATTCTGCGTTAGTATTGTTATATTATTGCTATATGTTTTTAGTAAAGTATTGTGATTTACATGCTTAAGGCTACCATACGTTAGACGGTTGGCGAACGCGGAAGCTAGGAAATTGTTCACTTTAAAGGTAGTGAACGATAGAGCGCTGAATCGCTGGCAGTACATTAACCCATCAAGTGAATATTGGCTATATGGTCAGATTTCACTTTCAAAACCCTATTTTGGTCACTCGGGGAATTCTATCTCGTGTTGCGGCGGGAGTCTGCGTCACTTGTTCTCGTGAAAATTCACGTAGTTCAAAGTGTTTATTTAATTTGTGATAATTGCAAAGCATCGTGCTGTGTCACACTTCGCTCCAAGGTAAGTTCTTTAATTTACTAATTGCTTTGTCACCTCCCTTCAACCTGGAGCCACGTTTACTAATAAACTTCATAGTTCCTTAGAAGTGAAAGTTAACATGCTCCAGTTTAGGTTGTTCCCGGTCATACCTGCATCCCTGTCATGCACACTCCTCGTAGGGTAATAGCCCTCGAATACTGTCTCCTTTTCCGAGTTCCTTCCTGAACCCTATATCATCTCCCTTTAGTGCTAAGAGCAGGGGAAATGCTAGCATACAACCCTAGTGATTTGGTCGTCAGCGAGTTTCTCCCACACAAAAACGCAATATGCAGTTCAGGCAGTAGTGCCCGGGTCCTGTTCACGGCGGGGACCCTTGGACCCGTTACAGTAGCGCACCACCCTTACTACCGTAGGGGTAGCCGCGACAATACAGATGGACCATTTAAGTTGAGAGTGTACAGTATCTCCAAAACTAAGCGCTGCAGAAAGAAATGTCATAAACAAAAGTTACTTGATATTATAGGGGAGAGTAAATGCCATCAATCCTGTTTTGTTTGAAGGACGTTACGAATTTTATAGTCAATTTAATTTTGGGACCATACATTTTGTGTGTTTTTTTCTCGTCAGAAAATGGTTTATAAAACTCTGTTTATTTTGTGATGCGGAATAAGGAAACATAAAAAAAATGTTTATTCCCAATTACGAAACGTAACTTGACCAGGGATATTCCAACGATCATTGCGCTCTTCGGGCACAACCATTCAGAATTTTCGTTGTTATTTACGTTAGTGAAAGAAGAATTTGAGGCAGTATTTTTAACACTTAAATGATTTCATTCATATTATGTAATATAAAATATAATAACAGTCCGCCTTAAAGCAATATGTGTATGTAACAATATATAAAAAGTATATATTACAGCATTGTAAATGTTTATAGTATTGTATACATGTTCAATAATGTTATATCAATGTATTGCGTAATTTAATAATGTAGGAGCTGTGAGAATAATAGGTTAAAAGTTGCTAACAATGAGGTAATCTTGAGGCAATAATGAGTAAGAATGTTTAATAATGCTACTAGTCATTATTGGACCAACAATAATGTAAATTTTGAGAGAGTTTAAAAATAGCCAATCAACAACCAGAAAAAGCTTTAGTTAAATGAAGGTATTCTATTGGAGTAGGATTAGCCAATTTGAAATTGAAATACAGAAATTAACAAATTTAGGTGGTAGAAAGGAAGTCAGTTGCTTGTAGACAGCGCTCATAACTGGACGCGTTGGTTGTAGACAGTGTTCCTGACGCCAGATGCGTCCTCGAGAAATCTAGTACGTATTTTGTGTGAGACAAAAACAGTTTACATGTTAAAAAGTGCAAGTAATCAATAAAAAAAATCTCGCGCGCTCTCTCTCTATATCAGTGAAGTGTTATTTAAATCGCGTCAAGCATTAATAAAAGGAGTGATGTAAAATTATAATCTGTGTAAGCCTACATTCTTCAATCGCACCAGTCCCTGCTAAGACATTCATGTCTCTAAAATTAAATACTGACGCAGCCGAGGCAAACATAAATATATAATATTTAAAGAAACAGTCAAAATTACAAAGTTAATATCTTTTTAAACATTTGGGGCGAAGGCTACCGGAAACGTTTTACCATAAGTGCGATTGCAACTACTTCAAGTTCGGCTCCCCAACTGTCGAAATATAATACACCTTCTTCAAACTTGCTTTTCCCACATAGAAGCAAAACAAGCCTTCTTCAAATTTCAAAGTTCTTTATACAAATGTTATTAATTTTTTGTGAGGAGTGAGAAAACAACACAAAAAAGGTAGATTCCCATTTTAAAAAAATTAATTGGCCCTGAAAAGATCATCACTACGGCCTCCAAAGATAACACGACTAATGGAATTTACTTTCTGCCATAATATCAAGCAACTTTTATTCAAGACATTTTTTTGTACAACGCTTAGTTTTAGAGATCTCAACTTAAATGATCTACCTTATATGTCACTCGATTTTAAACATCTGACCATCGTTTAGGCTTTCTCTAACCCCCTTGTATCTGCAACGAAATGTATAATGAAACCATTTTTGTAAAAGTTTCTCTCTAATGCATTGAAGTAGATGGCAATATAAGGTTTCGTAAGATAGTTTATAGAACCCAAACAAAAAAGTCTGTTACATTCACATACCTTTCCCTATCCTCTATCACTTATCAGTTGGTACACAAATTATTCTTACGAACGTTTATTTTACTGTATATTCCATTTTAATTGAGATAAACATTTCCGGAAATTGCTACATTGGACAATTCGAGCCATTAATATCTAATAACTCGGAAAAGGCTGATGCCAAGAAAAGGGTTATTTGAAATAAAGTGTGTGTTTTAAAGAGAACCACATGTTCTTATGTAGCACATTTTTTCTATGTCTTAACCTTTACCAGTTTTACAAGATTACACAAATATGCTTCCAAATGAAGAGGACTTCGTAGACTATTCCCAGAAAATTCAAAACAAGCATTTTATTTGTCCTGTAAATATCTTTAATATAAGGTATTTCAATAAAAATCATTAGAGCCTTTTTTTAGAAAATAAAATAGAAAAACTACTCACTAAAGATTAGTGGGGTGGTGACCTTTTTTTGAATATATTCGTGTCGCATCTTTGAGAGGCACTCAAGTTAAATACCAGGTTTGCCATTTTTCAGACTTTTTCGCTTTTGAGTTCTGCTATTCACGGATATACACATGGATCTTCATCTACGAATCTAATGTTACACATTCACATGACTTTCTCTACCCTCTATCGTTTATTAGTTGGTATACAAAATACCCTTACTAAAGCTTATTTTTATATCTACTTCATATTAATCCAAATAAACTTCTACAGAAATAGCCGCATTACACATTTCGTTGTAGATACAAAGGGAACAGCGATAATCAAATGTTTAGAACTGGACGCAATACGCTGGCAAGATTCCGGCTTAGTCATCTTCAACCTAGAGGTCCCAAAATGAAAACCAGTCGCTTGCAGGAAGGGGATCCAGTCAGCCAAGCACCGGGGAGAAATATTTACATCGTCACGCCGCAACCAACCAAACGCCGTCGCGTGGTCATATCAAGCTCGGATCCAGAGGAGAGGCAAGCGCCCCCTCCTCACCAAGCAAAACATTGATAACAATACAGTCCGCAAAAATAACGTGACATAGTGTCAGCAGCGTGCCATAAATACATTTGGTGAACAAAAACACACAAAGCTAGACTTTATCATTTAAGCAAAAATGTGTGCATAAAAGTAGTTTTTTTTCAGTCTCTGCATGGGTGCTGCTTTTTTGCATAAATTAGTTTTTTTAAAGTATACGTAAAAATACTGGATTTTTTTAACTTGTATATTTATTATTTCACAACTATTTTGGTATATATATCCTGCTGTAATTCTTTTCGTTTAGCGGTTCAAAATGTAATAAATATTGTTAGAACCAAATATATTATTTTTATTTTTCCCTTTTAGGATCATTCCCAAAATTCGTTCTATCTGCTAATTTTTTTAAATTTTTTGGGGGAGGATCCAAACCAAGCGGTGCGCCCTCCTTATAGAAAGCTTGTATCAGCCCTTGTGTCCTGCAACCCAAAAGATATGACATAAAACAGATAAAAGGAAATGGTGGACAGGAAATTCGTGGTAGAAGAGGAACCGCCCCATCTTTCGCCTACCGACCTGAGGAAAGTACGAAAAAACCAAAATCAGAACAATCGGCCCATGTGAGCCTCACACATTAACGCGAAGCCATCTCGCTCGCTCATTCTAGCCTTAAACTTCGAATTTACCGTTTCATTAGAGGAATATAGAAGTTAAATTCTACCGTTTAGTTTCACGTAATGTCAATACCACATCCATTGCGGCAAAGAGATGTGGTTCGCATCTCTGCCCCGTTTATTGTGCGGTGTCCTCTCGAGTGGAAGCAGAGTTACTGGCTTACCACCCCTTTAGGGAGCCCAAATCATACCTTGGAAATTGAAATCCACAGACCATGGGTTTCCCATCTCAAATTGCTTATCTAAGACCGTCTATACTATTGAGATTCGTGCGGTAGAATTCATTAAAGTCCTCTGTGTGCGATATTCTGTGAAATAGCTAACCTTTGGAAGTGGTTCGTCTGGGTCAAACAGAACAGACATACAGGTAGAGGTACAAGTATGCAATCTGTAGCCAGCATGTTCATGAATGCATGACATGCAGAAAAACGTTACCAGTTAGTCCTACGAATTTACAATAACGGCGAGCACTTCACCTAATCAATACCACAAAGAATGGGAAAGTCTATCGCTTTGGAGAAAGGGTAGCGCTCGGATTGGTGCATGATGGGCCCTGGGTCTCTTTTAGACACACGGTTATAAATACCGCTGTGATTTGTTAGAAATGTATTGTTCTTTATCTTTAATATCACTGGAAAAAGCATTAAATGCTCAGAATTTAAAGAATCTAAAGTTCATTTATGACGTGAAACATTTCATAAATAGAAATATTCTAAAACAAAATGACATATCTGTTCAAGCTTTCTGCACGAAGTTGTTTTGAATACAGGGTGATTCAACAATTCACAGTTTCACAATTGTGTAAACTTTACTTATATTATAATATAAGATAACTAACATGTGCTTTTAATACAAATAGTTATGACATTTTATGCAACACAGAAAAGCATTTAATTTATTGAAAATTATAATCATTTATAACCTCCATCACTACGACAACATGCCACATACATTGTCAAATGGCTTCTATAACATTTGAGGCAGTATTTTAACACTTAAATGACTTCAGTGAAATTATATAATATAAAATATAATAACAGCCCGCCTTAAAGCAATATGTGTATGTAACAATATATAAAAGTGTATATTGCAGTCGTTGTATATGTTTATATTATTGTATACATGTATAATAATGCTATGTGAATGTATTACATAATTTAATAATGTAGGAGCTGTGAGAATAATAGGTTAAAAGTTGCTGAAAATGAGGTAATAATGAGGTAACCTTGAGGCAATAATGAGTAAGAAAGTTTAATAATGCTACTAGTCATTACTGGAGCAACAATAATGTAAATTTTGAGACAGTTTATAAATAGCCAATCAACACGCAAAAAAAGCTTCAGTTAAATAAAGGTATTCTATTGGAGTAGGATTAGCCAATCCGAAATTGAAATATAGCAAAATTTACAAATCCAGAAGTCAGTTGCCTGTAGACAGCGTTCCTAACCAAATGCGAGATGTGTCCTCGAAAAATTTAAGACATATTTTGTAATTAATAAAAATCTCACAGCTCCCTCTCTGTATATCAGTGAAGTGTTATTTAAATCGTGTCAAACATCAATAAAAGGAGTCTTTTGTGGCGTAAACCATTTCTGAGATATTCAATAGCAATGGCTCGAATTTATCATTGCTTTGTCATTCAACGTTCACTTGTTTCTCCCGATTGCATGGAAACAATATAGAATTTTAAGGCAGCGTATAGCGTCCAGCTCAATTTGACTATCACTATTTTGTTTGTGTCTATAACGAAATGTGTAATGTGGCTATTTCTGGTAAGGTTTATTTGGATTAAAATGCAGTAGAACAAAAAATAAGGTTCAGTAAGACTAGTTCTTATACTCCCTATGTCAAATAAAATGTATGTCTTTAAATTTCTGGGAATAACTTAGGAAGGCCTCTTTATTCGGAAAGAATTTTGTATAACCTTGTATGACTTGTAAACGTTAAATGATAGAAGAAAACGTACCACACAAAAATGTAGATCTCTTTAAAAGCAAACATTTATTTAAAACGTTTTTTTTTCTGTAGCATATGCCGTTTCTGTGGTATCCGTTATTAATTTGTCAAATATTTCAATACTTAACATTCTTTTTTAAGTCTCATCGATTTACAGTTGTCTCTCGCCATTGCATGGTAACAGTGTGGAATTTCAGGGCCAGGGTACAGCGTCCAGTTCTTAAACGTTTGACATCGCTGTTCTCTTTGTATCTATAGGGTCTTTCAACAAGAGTGTCCTATCTTTGAACTTAAATAAAAACACGTTCTATAAATGATAGAGGTTTATTTATTTTTTTATTTTGGAACATAATGCCATTACGTGTGGAAGAGAACATCAATTAAATAACCGCCGCAATTTCGTTGGGTTGCGCGTATACGGTTGACCCAATTTTCAATGACAGGTCAAACTTCACGAATAACACGCGTGATATTCATAAGATCGTTTACTGTTTCTGGCTTTTTGATATAAACTCGAGATTTAACATAACCCTACAACGCGGGTTAAACCACATTACCTCCATCACCACCATCACGGGAAATGATGAAACCTTTGAACCTCTCCCACATAAGATCGATTGTTTCGAGAGCAGTATGGCATGTGGCACCATCTTGCTGGAACCAGATGTTTCTGAGATCCATACCATCCAATTGAGGACAACAATAGTCCCTTATAAGAGCCCGGTATCTTTCTCCATTGACAGATTTTCCATCTTGTTCTTGAAAACAATATGGACCAATGATTCCACCATATCAAAATCCACACCACACAGTAATCTTTTGGGCTGAAGTGGTCGTTCTTTAATCTGCATTAGATTGTGATTGCGCTAATCCATCCAGAAGTGGGCTTCGTCGCTGGAGATGATTTTTCGACAAAAATCCGGATCAGTTTCCAGTTGTTCCATAGCCCAGTCAGCGAATACACGGCGCAACCTATAGTCATTGGGCTTTAGTTCTTGGGTTAATATAATTTTGTAAGCGTGAAACATCAAGTTTAGATCAGAATTCACCAAGTTGTGGTCGGCGAAAGCCCCAATTCTTGCCCTCGAGGAGCAATTGATTTGTTTCCGTTCTCACGTACACTCTCACGAACGGCGCCTATGTTTTCGTTGGAGCGCTTACGTCGATTACGTACAGGCGTTCTTTGATCGCTGACAGGACCACTTCTATAAAATTTATCGATGAAACGCCGAATCGTTCTCTCGCAGGGACGTTTATGCACACCGTAAACTTCACGCAAGACACGGAAGGTTTGGCGAGCAGATGGTACATTTTGATAATAAATGTTCACAATTTCTACGCGTTGCTGAGTGCTGTAACGCTCCATGGCTATTTGTCAATAACAACTGTAACCACATGAAAAAAATGACTGCTATACCTCAATAACAACGGCAGTTATCACATGTTAAAGATAGCACACTCTTGTTGAAAGACCCTTTATAATGAAATGTGTAATGTAGCTAGTTTACAAATGTTTATTTGGACTAAAATGCAGTATATGGAAAATAAGCTTCAGTAATAATAGTTTATATAAACACTAATGAAGATTGTGGGTAGAGAAAATCATGTGAATGTATAATCAATTTTTTTTAATTTACGGGGCCTCAAAAATGCATTTCGATGAAATCCCGGTATCGAATTTTGGGATGGAATACATTACGTTCTCTGCCTACCAGGTATGTGGCAGAGAAAGAAAAATCTATGTGACCTTCTTATATGTACCTACAACAAATATGTAAATGTGTAATGAAAGTTTATCTCGATTCAGAAGTAGATAGAAGAATAAGCTTTCGAAAGAATAGTTTGTAGAAGAGTAGAGAAAGTCATGTGAATTTAAAACATCAGATTGTTTTATTTTTATTTCGCAAAACTATTTATTGTGAATGTATGTTATTGGTCTGTAAATAAAACGTTGCTCAACTTTTTCTTTTTGCTCGTGAAATTTTCATTGCAAGGATTGCAAGATCTTTTGAGGCAGTATTTTATATCACAACACTGTGAATGCCAGAGTGATTGTAGTGTAAATTAATATTATTGTATGTACAGGATTTTAGATGTTTGTTAGCCATAAGTATTGTTAGGAAATAAGTTTACACGGCCTCACTGAAACTGACAATAGAAGTGGGGTAACAATAAACCGAGGGGGTGAGTTGGTTATCACTAAGAAGAGACAAGCAAATGGCGTCAAGGTAGCGTGCCTTTCTTTAGAAATGGAGGGAATATCTTCCCTAGAGTATATTTGTTAGTAATAGTGATTGTCTAACAAAACAGACGCTAATGTTGGCAATTTGCTATATGGAGTTACTACCTTCTCGTGCCTGTGGCATTACCGCTTACTACCTCCTCTGTTAAAAACCTGAAAATTCAAAGTTTTGGCAGTTACTACCTTTCCTATGTCAGTACCTCAATTGTTTACATGACTTGTGGCTCAAGTGAGACCCTTTTTAACAAGTGAAAAGAGTCGCAGTTCTCTGGATCGTGTTATTTTATTTGTTGGGCGCCTGTTATTGTTTTATTATTTTGAATTTTGGGTTCTTTGTCCTCCGGCTAGCTATTATTACTCATTCGAGCAAGTATCTCTGAGCAAGGCGTGTAAACGGAAAGGAGTTGTTGCTAAAAGATAACACTGATAAAATAATTTGTTTCTACACTTTTATTGCAGTCACATTTAATTAATAATTCACATATTTAATCTTTATACACGCCTGACTGAAACTATTATATTTCCAAATGTTATTACTATCGTATTAGTTGCCGCGTACTTCACATTTTGTAACTAACTTTACGACGTGTACCTCGCGAAAGATTCTTCCAAACTGTATGACGTGCACCTCACGAGAGATTCCTTAGAACTGCGCGACACATGCTTATGGCTCGAGAATATACTACACTTCTAACACTAACTTTGAAACTTGAAGCTTATATAAAGAATGCTTTCGCGTATAAATACACTGTCTAAAGTTAAATTGCAAATTACAAACTTGAACTATGACCTTGCAAACTTGCTGGTTTAGTAAATGTTTGGCAGCATCAATAGTGAACAGTCAGCAAATTTGTAAACATCGATAAAACTAGCCATCATTATGTGATGCAATACTTTCATTTGCAAGGTCTTAGTTCAACTAATATTAAAGCTGAGCTAGATTCTACTCTGAGGGAGTCTGCTCCTTCGTTTACAACAGTAAAACATGGGGTGGCTTCGTTTAAGCGAGACCGTACGAGCTGCCAAGAAGAACATCGCAGTGGTCGACCAAGTGAGGTGATCACGCTAGAAATTGTGAAGAAAATCCACAAAATGGTATTGGATAACTGTGGACTGAAAGTGCGCGAGCTAGCAGACATTATAGGTATTTCAAAAAGTGTTGTAATCGCATACTAACTGAAAATTTAGACATGAGAAAGCTGTGCGCTAGATGGCTGCCGCGTTTACTTACAATGGAAGTAAAGCAGCATCTGAGGTTGCTTCAGTCGAGTGTTTGGCGATGTTTCGCAGCAATAAAGCACAGTTTTTGCGTCGATTCATAACCATGGGTCCACCCCTTTACACTTGAGACGAAGGAACACCCAAAACAGTGGATTGAAAAGGGAGAATCGGCTCCAAAGAAGGTGAAGACAGTTCCATCTGCAGGCAAGGCCATGACGTCAGTTTTTTTGGGATGCGCGTAGGATAATTTTCATTGATTATCTTCAAAAAGGAACATAAATCAATGGCGAGTATTATGCAAACTTATTGCAGCGTTTGAATGATGAAATCAAGAAAAAACGACCGCATTTAGCGAAAAAGAAGGCTCCGTTTCATCAAGACAATGCACCATTATCGCCATGACCAATGAGTTAAAGCTCGAATTGTTTCCTCATGCACCCTATTCGCCAGACTTAGCCCCTCTGATTATTTTCTGTTTCTAAAGTTGAAGAAATGGCTTTGTGGTAAAAGATTTGCCAACAATGAAGAGGTGGAGTTTGCAGTTGATGGCTATTTTGCAGAACTCGACGGTTCTCACTATAAACAGGACATCGAAGCTATTGAACATCGCTGGGAAAAGTGTATCGAGCGGAAAGGAGATTTATGTAGAGAAATAAAGCTGTTTTTCCCCAAAATTTTTGTGTTTTCTTCGTTAGATCGGGTACTTCTGGGGCAGCTCTCGTACTATAAATAATGAGTACTTAACAACTTTTAACAACGCAATTTAAAAGTAGAAACCGTAACCTATAGCGAGACCGCACGGCACTTGAACTAGGCAATCTCCTCTAGCACTATTGGCTGAGCGACTTTCACAGTGTTATCTAGTTCCGCCTCAGATTCATTCTCGTTTTGTACAGATTCGACGAGTAGTAATGATTGTTGCAATATAGACTGTGTTTAACAGTCAATATGCCTCCAAAATATCTCCCATTTATAACGGTAAGTTGAATTATGATTCTTACTTTACTATTTCCTGAGTGTTTAACCTAACTCCATTATACACCAAAACAAAATTCTTTTCCAGTTCAACATGTGAGTGCAGTTACAAATGTTGTGAACTCACTTAACAGGCTGTAAGAAAACTTAACACATTTTAGAAACAACTTATGTGCAAGACAGATTTTTGACGGGCCTCATTAACAAAACTATCAAAATCGGCACCTTGAGCTGGATTAGATACTCGAGGTGATTTTCCTGCAATAAAAACGAGACAGTTATTTAATGGCATTGAAATGTGGAAGGAGTTTTAAGAAAGGACAGTCAGTAACGTCAATCCCTAACTTGGAGTGACTGCAAAGCGTTGAAAAGGACCAGCCATTCCTGATGCCAAAAAGATTTTACCAGAAGCCTTGTCCATAACGTATAAATGACATTAATTGTTAATTTGACTAAGCAGTGACATATGGGTTGTATTTCCTGAAAATATGATTTCTCAGACACGTTTGATTCACGTGTTTTTTGCTTCCTCTGAAAAAAATTGTTAATGACAGTTACTACCTTTACAATATCAATGCCCCAATCATACTTTTATTTTGTTTGGGAAGGCAAACGTATCTTCCATTTAAACTAAACATGCCCGAATTTCCAAATTTTCCAGTAGAGACAACAACGAATAAAACTAGTTTAATGCAATTTTTTCCTTTTTATATTTATTTTCTTAATAAAGATATATTTTCTCAGTATTTGTATTTATGACATCAGAGAATTGGAGTAGACCTTCTTTCGGTATTCAACAGGTTTCCTTTCTGCAGTAAATTGGATTTTTACATAAATGTTTGGATTATATTAGTTTTTTAAAATATGTCACACATAATTTTATTTATTGTAATTGATTTTTAAATATTTCTTAGTGGTATTTGATGCTTTGGAATGTTAAATTACTCAGATGCTTTCATCTTCATCACGAGATAGCGTTGTTAAATTCATCTTTTCTTGAGGGATAAACACGAAAATGTTCCTGAAATCCATTTTTACTTTCTCAGCCACGTACATACAAGGTAGAGAAGTTATTGCAATCTACCCAAAAATTTGATACAAATATTTCACCGAAAACACATGCTTTAAGGCTCCTAGAATAAAAAAAAGCTTTTAGAGAACGGTCCGTTTGCGCGCGCGTATATGTGTGTGTGTGTGTGTGTGTGTGTGTGTGTGTGTGTGTGTGTGTGTGTGTGTGTGTGTCTACAGCATTAATCAAGAACGAAAAGTCATAAATACTAAACTTTGGATTCGGTTTAGTGCCTTTCAAAAACGCAACGTGAGTATGTTTTAAGAAAATTCCCCCACCCCAAACTACCCTTCACAAGGAGCATTTTCCGAAACTTTTGCTTTCTAAAAAAATGCCTCCAGCGATTTTCTTTAAACTACCATTATATAGCGTTTATACATAATTTAAGTTGAGACTTTACAATATCTCCAAAACTAACCGTTGTAGAAAGAAATGTCTTGAGTAAAAGTTGCTTGTTATTATGTGGGGAAGTAATTGGTATCTAAATGGGAACCTACATTTTGTATGTTATTTTCCCGTGAGAAAATGGTTTATATAAGGCTGTTTATTTTATGATGATGAATAAGAAAACAAAATAAAGATGTTGGTTCCCAATTAGGAAACATATTTGACCCTCAAATGGTCATCAATGGATGGTCCAACCATTCATTGCGCTCTTCGTTGCAAAGTGCTTAATACAAATGTTGTTTAGTGTTTTATGAGAAGTAAGCAAACAACACAAAATAGATAGGTTTCCATTTTAAAAAAAATAAATTTACCCTAAAATGACTACCACAAGCCCTCCAAACAAAACACGGCTGATGACAATTACTTTTCCCCATAATATCATGCATGTTTTATTCAAGACATTTCCTTCTACAACGCTTAGTTTTGGAGATATTGTAAAGCCTCAACTTAAATGGTCCACCCTATATAAAATACATTTATATGACAAATAAAATGTATATCTTAAATTTTCATTCGGAAATAATCTTGTATAACTGGTAAGCGTTAAGCGATAGAAAAAACGTACTACAGAGAAAATGTATATCTCTTTAAAACACAGAATTTCCGAGATATCCGTTATTAATGCTTCGATTTGTTCAATACGTTCGTCATTCGTTTTAAGTCCCGTCAATTTTCAGCAGTTCCTCGCAATTTCATGAAAACAGTATGGAATTTTAAACTAGCGTATAGCGTCTAGTTCTTAAACATCTGATTGTCGTATTCTAACTAAATGTGCTATATTACTATTTCTGCAAAGGTTTAGCTCAGTTAAAATGAAGTAGATACATAAATAAAGATTTGTAAGAATAGTTTGTATAGTATCCACTAATAAACGAAAATGGATATAGAAAATTTTGTAAGTGTAGCGTACTGTAGATTTTTTAAATTTTTTTATGCAGTGCAGATATACAGAATTTCTTTGAAGGGGGTTCCAAAGGTTATACAGTGTCATGTGAAAACATCATTGTAAAGTATTTTGAAATACTGCAAGCCCTTTTCAGGTGTCTAAGATCATTTGCATATTTTGAACAAGGAAAACTTGTTCGACCTTTTCTTTCTACTGGAAGAACTTCCATCAGAACCTCGAAGACAGATATATACTGTTCAACTGTCAAACAATAGATCGTAGTTCAAAAACTAGCCACTTAGCGCCAACACCAATATATCGTTTACTGCAGACAGGGATTTTGTCCCTGACTAGCTCCCTATCCGGAGTAAACACAAAATTGATGGCGTTGTCAGGCCCGTACTATCGTGCGGACGAATTTCTCTTTTGTGATAAACCACCTTTGACACAGCTAAAACCGTAATCGTTAAAATAAAGAAAATGTGTACATTTTGGACTAGTTGCCTTTCTGCAGTAAACAATCCGTACACGTTTTATGGCCGGCGAAGTAAGATCCACCAAAGTGGGGTGTCATAATTTCATATTTTTCAACGGATTAAATGTTAGTCCTAGGCTCTGAAAGAATCAATTGTAATGTTATTCAAGGGGCGAAGACAAAGGAGAAGAAAAAGGATATACCCTCGTTGACAAGAGGATTTGAAACATATTGTCCACATATAGGTTTTAGCTACTCGTTTACTAACATGACTAGTGTAATATGAATCAACGTGCATATCGCGATAAGAACGAAACACGGATCATGTGTAGGGTATTATTATAGTAGTTTCAAGAGTCGGTACATTCTTCGAAGTGTGCTGATCGAGTGTTTATCCATTTTGTTTTCTTTTGCTTTGACTCGCGAGTCGTTTCGGCATTTCTCGTCGCGAGGTTTTGGCGTATTCTCCGCGTTCCTTTCGTGGCCACCTGCGTTCGCGGGGGTTGGGTGATTGCTGGATTGTCCCCCCTCCTTTTATGTGAGTTGGTTTCCGGCAGTACCTTTGGTCAGATCTCTGGGCGAGTGTTGAAGTAGATGGTTTGTTACATTATTTGCACCACGTTTGGGAAGCCAATTTGAAGTAGCTGCAACCGCACATATGATAACCGGTAGCCTTCGCTCCAATTTTTTTAACAATACTAACTTTTTAATTTGACTGTTTCTTTAAATATTATATTTATGTTTGCCTCGGCTGCGTTAGTATTATTGTTAGAGACATGTTTCTCTTGGCAGGGTTGTGGTACAACTAAGAATGTAGGCTTGTACAGATTATAATTTTACTTCACTCCTTTTATTAATGCTTGACACGATTTAAATAACACTTCACTGATAGAGAGCTATGAGATTCTTTTATGAATTACTTGCATTTTTTTAACACGTAAACTATTTTCGTCTCCCACAAATACGTATTAAATCTCTCGAGGACGCATCTCGCATCCGGTTACAAACACTGTCAGCAGGCAACTGAACTATAAATTTGTAAAATTTTCTCCTTTTCAATTTCTGATTAGCTAATCCTACTCTAATAGAATACCTTCATTTAACTAAAGCTTTTTCTGATTGTTGATTGGCTATTTTTATAAATTGTCACTAAAATTACATTATTGCTTCCAAGAATCATAAGTAACATTTAAACTCTCAAACTCATTATTGCCTCAAGGTTACCTCATTGTTAGCAACTTTGAACCTATTTCTCACAGCTCCTACATTATTAAATTACGTAATGCATTCACATAACATTATTATGCATGGATACAGTAACATAAACATATACAATGACTGTAATATACATTTTTTATATATTGTTAAATACACATATTGCTTTAAGGCGAGCTGTTATTGAATTCATATTTTATATAATTAGACTGAAATCATTTAAGTGTTAAAAATACTGCCTCAAGTGGGTATCGTAAATGAATTTCTTGCGACTCTCACACTTTGTTCTGGTTTTTCTACTATTTTTTTCTTGGACATAACTGACATCGGCCTTTTAAAAGTTTCACCTTTCCGTTTTGACATGACTACACCTTACAATGCACACTAGGAGGATATTGAACTGTTTCCGCACTATTTCAAACCAACAATGCACGCTAGAATAACTGAAAAACATAAGGCAGCCAACGTAAAACTCTCAAGGTGCAGAAAATTTTATGAGACATCAACTGCTGTAAGGGGTCCAAGTGGACCCCAAGTTGTATTTTATTTTTTTACAATTGTATTTATTGAACATTTTACAGAAATATTTTATGGTAATAAAGCTGACTGAATTTGTAACACATTACAAAAATGTCAACGTTCTAAATTAGATATTTCACTCAGAAAAACTAAAAAGTTTAACACTGGGATCCAGATGGACCCCACATAGCAGTCTGTAAACTCGTTTTCGATTTGTCCGCTTCCTCGTAAGTCTTACCTCCATCTTAAATGTGAGAATTAAAAAGTAAAAGGGTACAAGCAGTGCAAAGTATACACTACATACAGCCCATGCCACTGTCTATACTAGTGCTTCCTGGCATATTCATATCGATAAATTGAGATGTTTTGCTAAAAATAGCAAGAGTTGCCTATATGCATAAGAAACAGCTAAAAATTCCATTTAATTCTGTAGTTAAAATAATTATTTTGTGTTCCATTATTGCTGAAGGTGCTAAAAGCTTTGTGCATTTGGAAATTAAACTTCTGTCATAAATAATTTTTACCTGCGTTACAAAAATTTCCGATAAAAAAGTCAGGCTTTTTATGCTACCATTCCCGTTATGAGTGGGAACGCTGTGCCCCTGCCACTTCATTTCCGCTCCTAAATTATCTGCACAAAGAGGTATACAGAAATACAAAACATTTTCTGACAAAGAAGTGCATATAAATAACGAGATGGAGAGATAAATACTTTTGTGAGAAAGCTTTTAATGTTCGTTTATCGTTTTCATTGAAGAGTGCTTTCTGAATTAGCAGGTTTCGCGACGAGATTTATTTACAAAGGTCCATTTAAAGACGCTGGATAGATCCCAAAAGGAGCAGAGTAAATTGCGGAAAGCGATCGTTGCCAGCTTGCTATAAACTTGGAAGTGTAACATAAAAGAGAAGGGGATCGTAAATGGGAGCATGAATTTGTATGGCCAGTTAAATTCTCTGTTGGGGATGAATACTACCAGACATAAAGGAGCCTGATTTTTGGTTACTGTGCTGTGAAACTAGAGAAGTACAGATAGCAGTCCGCTGCCTTCCTGCCCCTCATATCGTTCCGTTTTAGCCCTATGTAAGAGTCGAATGCACGAAAACATGCAGATGCTCACGTATTAGCCTATAACAAAGGTCAATCTTAGGTGGGCGGCGAAAGGGGAGGAGCACAGAAATATTTTATCGTGTAGCTGGGAGGCATATTTCGTAACGATGGACCACACTAACCCCTGGATGAGTCGGTCTGGTATTGTGAAAAGTCTAGCACTCAAAAATTAACCTATGAACACAGTTCGGTTTTAGGCTCGGGAGCGACGGAATGGTGGGAGTAAGATAACATTAAGTGCAATGAATTATTCTTCCACATAAACCGTGTGTTGGACAGGGTTGGAAAGATAATCGACGACTGAAGAATTCAATGCCATAGTCGGGATTTGAACCACGGATCTCCCGTCTCCGTCCGGATGCGCTAACCTCTAAAATACCATGGAAACATGACGGCACGACATTAAAATCCCCAAGTGATTCGCATTTTTCCGGTAAACCACAAGGAGATCTCAAATTGTGTTGAGATGATATACCCCAATGGCGACTTACAATGTTGTAAGTACTTTAAGTCTTGGGCTTCATAGTTTCAACCATTATTAGGTCAATTAATGGAATTAATTGTTCTTCCAAACAAGCCATGTGTTGGATAGGGTTGGAAAGGTAGAATCAGACGACTGAAAAATTCAATGCCATAGACGGGATTTGATCCACCGATCTCCTGGTCTCCGTCCGGTTGCTCTAATCACTGAGCTACCATGGCAACTTGCCGGTACGACATTAAATTCCCCAAGTGATTCCCAGTAAACCACAAGAGGATCTCCGTCGTCCTCGTGGACTAGTGGTACCGTGCTAGGCTCTAGTTCCCAAGGTCGCGGGTTCAAACCCGGCGGAGGATGATGGATTTTTTCGGGCGTAAAAATCCTTAACACGGCTTTCTTCGGAAGGGAAGTAAAGCCGGTGGTCCCGTGTCGTAGATTTACGGCACGTAAAAGAACCTCAAGCCTGATAAAGAGGTGTTTCACGCCCAGTATAGAATGGAACGGCAAGGACGATAATAGTTAAAGCGCCTCCATAAATAAAACTCAATTTAATATTTACAAGAGGATCTCAAATTGTATTGATCGGGAGATCCGTGGTTCAAATCCCAGCTATGACATTGAATTTTTCAGTCGTCTGATTCTACCTTTCCAACATTAAGTGGAGTGCTAGAATCAGGTTAGGGGCGGGGACTGGCCGTGGCAGATGCTGTTTTTTATTTCCTTACCAATATAAATCACTGCGCATTGTATCGGCACGATCCATGCACTCAACTGTACCTAGAGCATTAATTGTCAAAATGAGACAGTATGAATAAATGAACGTTGAGGCGCAACTTGAGGGAGTACACTACATACGTTTCTCGCAGGTGCGTCAGTTCCACGGTTTATTATATGTGATGCAACCGATAGTCGACAGCTGTCACGACATTCCTAGCTTTACATATCAGTGCAGAAACGGATGACTGGAAGGTCGTTTTTTCGAGCATTGGAAAAGTACACGTTTCGATTGCCTGGGTCAGTCAAAATGGGACAATCTGGTAATAACACGTCAACAGCTCCGCTATTATCGGTGCTCAAATGTTAATGCGTGCCATTTTTGCTACTGTACCTGAGCTCACAGCTTCATTTAAAAAGGGAAATTAAATAAGATTTGTCGAAGGTGCTTAAATGTTTAAGGCTACTGGTTTTTATTTAATCTGTATCTGTGTGTTGTTACACATACGTACGATGGGCACTACTTATATTGAGAGCCTTGGCAACCCTGAATGCTGCAGGTGCCATCTGACGTTTCCAACGGAAAGTTTGACATTTTTTACCAAAATCTACTTTAAACATTTTATCAATAGAGCGTCATTTGTTTTGTTTACACTAACTTGAATATTGTGTTTTAACAAGAACATGGAATTAACTCGTGAAAATGTTCGTGCAATTATTGATTACGACTTTCGACGTGGATTATCAAGACAAGGGTGCATCGATCAACTATCTTCCACATTTAGCGACGAAGCTCCATCCTTTGCCACTGTAAAACGCTGGTATAACGAATTTAATCGTGGCCGCCGTTTGCTCAATGATGAAGTTCGTGAAGGTCGTCCAAAATCAGTTGTTGTGCCAGAAAATATTGATGTTGTGCAAAACCTAATAATGAGAGATCGTCATGCGACATATTCTGAGATTAAGGCAACCCTAGGCATTAGTTTAACCAGCATATATAAAATATTGCATGATTGTCTAGCCGTGAAAAAGGTTTCATGGATCTATGCTTATTAGCCGGAACGTAAACAACAGTTGACTGTATGGGTGTTTCAAGATGAAGCAAATCCAACTAAAGTTGTTCGCACTCGAAGCACTTCGATGCTTCGCCTGCTTTTTCAGCAAAACTGACCATGTGCCAACAGTGCCTTTAGAGGAACGTAAAACGCTCAATGCCGAATGATCACAACCATTTGTTTGCCGGAAGTCTTCGGTGAAGTAAGGAAAACCAACAAGAACCGTAGGATCGTTCTTCATCGAGACAATGCGAGCGCGCACACATCTCGTCTAACAACAGAGTATTTGAAGGCTCAAAAATCGAATTGATGGGTCATCCGCCATACAGTCCTGATTTGGCACTCAATGACTTCTTTTTGTTTCCGAACATCAAGAATAAATTGCGTGGACAACGATTTTCGTTGGCAGAAGAAGCCGTAGATGCCTTCAAAAACCATGTTTTGGAGGTGTCTCAAGAAAACTGGAATAAATGCTTCGACAAATGGTTCAAACGGATGCAGAAGTATATTGATTATAAAGGAGAATATTTTGAAAAGCTATAAAACAGTTTTCAATCAGAAGTTACTTTGTTTTAATTATTAGGCTCAAAATATAAATAGTGCCCCTCGATTCCTTAATGATGCGTATCTATACTATCCCCTTTAATCTTTTTTGCTTACAAGTAATCCTGCGGGGAAGTTAGTTACGAGTGAAGAAATAACAATTTTGACTCCATTTGCGCAATTTATTTAACGCGCAGTTGAAATGTTTTTTTCCCAAAACGAAAACCATGAGGAAAATCTTATGTAATACATTCACATGACATTTTCTACCCTCTATTTTTATTAGTGGGCGTACAAACTATTGTTACGAACGTTTATTATTATATTTATTTCATTTTAATCCAGATAAACGTTGCAGAAATAGCAAAGGATACAAAGAGAAGAGTGATAGTCAAATGTTTAAGGACTGGACGCTATATGCTGGCCTTAAAATTTCATACTGCTTCCATGCAATCGCGAGAAACAACCAAATGTTGAAGGAACTTTAAGAGAAAGAACCAGTGAACTATTCGAACCATTAATGACGGATATCTCAGAAATGGCTCTTACCACAAAAAATTACTTGAAATAAATTGTGTGTTTTAAACAGATTTACATTTTTTGTGTAGTGCGTTTTCGTCTATGGGTTAAGGTTTATCAGTTGTACACGATTATACAAAATTCCTTTCGAATAAAGCGACTTTACAGGCTATTCCTAGAAAATTATAGATATACATTTTATTTGTTATGTAAATATCTTTATTATAAAGTATTTTAATCCAAACCTTTAGCCATTTTTTAAAAATGAAAATTTTCCAAAAATGTTCCATTTAAAGGGCAGTTGAGGTGGCAGATTTCCGTTAAATCTTTGTGTTGCATCCTTGGAAGATACTGAACTTAAATACCAAGTTTGGTACTTACTCGACTTTTTGGTTTTGAGTTTTTCTGTTCACAGACACACACGGACCTTTTCTGGATTCAGAGGATCTCAAAACGTGTGTTTTCGGTGGAATCTCTGTATCAGTTATTAGGTCGAATGCAATACCTTCCCTACCTACTTGTACCTGGTAAGGAAAATAAAATTGAAACCTACGTACTTCATGTATAAATTTATCTGAGTGTGCTTAATATGGATTAAAATTAATACTTTATAAAAAAGATTTAAATTTAAATTAAAACCATATCTACAAACACTCGAATATGTTTGGATACTGCTGGTATCAATAATGTGTGATATTTGCGCTTATCATACAGGATATATTACTCTCATCCCCTGAAATTCCTTTGCCAGAGTTCACATTTCATCTTTGACGCTAGTATTATTACTCGTTGACTACTCGCCACTGGTTGAATTGTTTTCTCGATCACTGGAGTAGGAGAAAAAGCTCTGTAGAATGGACAGCACATTCACCCAAAATGCGCCTTATAGAATTTGATTACGAGAGTGCATCATTTGTGGGAAAGGTAAATAGTCGCAGCAGCTAACATGGGTCTCACATGTTGAAGACCATTAAAGGAATGTGGCAAAACATCTGAGAAAATATTGGAATGTACTCGTAGAACAAATTTTGTATTTGGGGTCTATTCTCCTGTGCTTAGTATTAATTTAACTCTATGATAAGGGCGGTTTTTTTATACGGAAGTGAAATCCTGGAATGGGAAAGAGCAGAGTATGTAAATAAAATGCAGGTAGCATTTTGGAAAAAAGTCCTTGGAGTTTCAAAAAGCACATAATATTCGGGGGTATTGAGGTAGGTGGGATGTTATTAAGACACGATACACTGTAAAATAAGAGCAGTGAAGTACTGGCTGAGGCTGATGCTGATGCAGGGAGATAACTCCACATTACGATCCAAATGTTATGAATACCAGCGAGAAAACTTGTCTCCTAAGTTTTGGGCAGCTGATTTGTAAAGGGGTTTGAGGAGAATAGGAATGGGGTAAGTATGACAAAGAGCTGAAACAAATGACAAAAACATATGGAAAGGTGCCAAAAGAAGACTAAGAGACATCAACTAACAGGAAATAGAATAGGATTGTAAAATTAAACCTTTTTTAAGTCTAGCAAATGAAATAAGATTGAATTGGGGTAAAGAGGCATATATACTTAGCTTAGGGAGAAAGGAAAGATCAGGAATGGCATGGTTTAGACTGGGGGGCTGGAGGGCACAGAAAATGACTTGACGATTCTGGCAGGAGAATCTGCTCATTCTGTGATTTGGATGAGGGTACATATTTTGGCGGAATTTACGTAATGGGAGAACCAGCGAACAATTAAATTCAAAGATAAATTCTTAAGTCCCTCAAGAAAGAGATTAGCATGTTGGGAGCTACTGGTTGACCAGAGGAACTGGTAAAACAGGCAATTTCTTGGCTAAAGTGCGCGAAGCTATGTCAAATCTGTTCAGTTAGACAAAGGTAATTGATTTCTATTTTCCTTTTTGTTGTTTGTTTTCTTTTCTTTTTCTGTTGTTTATTTTATCACCATACTTGTATCTTAAATACGCATGTACGGTCAATGTACCCGTGCACTAAATACTTGTGTAATAACTTCAATAATTTGAAACTAATAAAGATACCCTATCTATCTATCTATCTATCTAATCTATCTATCTATGTAGTATTAGAAGACAAAGCAACATTTTCTTCTCGACTCAGTGGTATGAAAAGTTAATAGAAATAATTATTCCAATACCCATGAATCTTCCGTACTGGTCAGCTGCGTTTGCAGCGCAACAGTTTTAAATTGCATCTAATTTGTCCCATGCTTGTGGTGATTTGATAAGCGTGTTCACATAGGTAGCAAAGAGTTTAATAAAGCGAAGTCAAGTGCACATGCTCATAATCATATCGTACTCCATCATTAAAACTAGTATTTGTCTCTGTATTTAACTTTAGTTTCACCTATTAAATGTGATTGAAATGATTTGTCTACTTCTGGATGAGCATTGTACCTGGTGAATGCATTACCAGAAGCTCGATGAGTAGCCTACAGTCCAAATATTGGATAAGAATCACGAAAACATATTTTAGTTTGTCGAACACACGGCGTTGCTGGCATCTGAGTTATATTTGAAAGCTCCTTCAGGATTTATCTCCGGGAAGCAAGCTGCACATTCATAAAAATAGTTCTAATGTCGGTTTCCGGCATGTGCAGTATGCAGTAGTCGGCCACGATATGAATGCGCTTGGAGAGGGGGCCATTGTGTTTGGTTGATAATCACGGCTAGGGGTCAGAGAGGAGTGAGGGGCAAGGCGATAGAGAAATTTACGGTAGCACAATGAAAACAGCACTACATTTATAGGCCTCAGCCTTGCTAGTAAATGCAACTCGGAACTGTGGATGTTCTCTTTACCTGAATGTCCTTCCCATGCCCCGCCCAGTTTTTCCGTAACCGTTTGCTCTTCTCACCACACACATTCATATCGTGGCCGACTAGTACGTACAGGAATGGCAGTTCTCTGGAGAAAGGAGCATAGACGGATTCCGGCATGTAAACCTGATCGAATTCACAGTGTAGCTTATTTGTGAAGGATATGCTTAATTAATAAGCATTTTCTTTTGATAAGTAAATGCTTATTACCAATTAGTATACATAGACGTTGCTTATATGATCAACTCTAAGCGCTTTCTTATTTCTGAAGCACACGTGGTAGCATGGTTCATCTGTTTCGCAGCCACTTAGATGGTGAAGGAATATGTAAACGAGCATGTAGTTGATCACATAGCTAGCCGTCATTTCCAAGAAGTATGAAGTATTAATCGGAGGGGCACACCTCGCCACTGCGACCAATAGATCTATAGTGACTTCAACCGGGAGGCAGGGATGAAGTGAATGAGTCGCAGAAGGTCGCAGTATCGCAGGCAAACAGGTCTACAGACAAACACGGCAATCCCTAATATTTTCAAGTTGAAACACCCGCCAGCAGATAGAAGAATTCCACGAGAGGGCGACGAAGCGACTCTAGCATACACTTGGCGTTTTCGTGGCAGAAATCCTTTACAAAGCGTAGCAACCATGCCATTTGCCCGACACTAACCATACTACGGAATCCGAAGACACTTCCTGAAAGATGAAAGGGAGAGAGAGAAAATGACAGGAAATGAGGGGAAAAAAGAAATTGTGGTAGAATACATCACCCCAGCATTCGCCTAAGGTACCAGAAAATAACCATGAAAAATCCCATGGCGGGAATTGAAGCTGGGACCTCCCGAATGCGGGCCACAGACGTGCTCGGTCGCCATTTCCATATTCGCTATTGTTTTGTTACCACTACTCTTGAGTACGTGGCAAAAGCTAGCAAGTTTTTATTAGTACATTTATCAGTTAGTTCCTTCGAGAATGTTATGCTAAAAGTGTCTGTTTTAACAGAGACAGGCCCTAAATTCTTCTTTAGGAGGAACGAAGCGTTATTTGTTTCCTAAAACCTTCTTGTTATAATCATTTGCATACAGAAGTAGACGAGAAAAAATATTATTGGCTTTTATGTGGCCCAGCCTTACACAGGGTAGACCATCTAATTTTAGAATGTATAACATCTCCAAAACTAAGCGTTTTAGAAAGAAATGTCTTGAATAAATGTTGCTTTATATTATGGGAGAAAGTAAGAAAATATATTTACGGCAAAGAAACACCTATACCTTGTCGCAGTTCTAGACGGCTTGTGTTATCTTATTTGTTGGGCGCTTCGTGTTTTATTATTTTAAATTTGGGGTTCTTTGTCCTCCGGCTAGCTATTATAACTCAGTAGAGCACGTGTCTCTAAGCAGGGTGTGTAAACGGAAAGGAGTTGTTACTAAAAGATAACACTGATAAAAAAATTTGAATCTAGACTTTTATTACCGTCACACTTAATTAATAATTGATATATTTAATCTTTATACACGCCTGACTGAAACTGTGATATTTCCGAATGTAGCTACAGTCGTTTTACTTGCTGCGCACCAATTACTTCGCGTACTTTACATTTTTGTAACCAACTCTGTGACGTGCACCTCGCGAGAGATTCTTCAGAACTGTGCGACACTTGCTTATGGATCGAGAATGTATACTCCTTCACCTCGAATTGCCTAAACATTATAATATAGCTCCTATTGGTTACCAAATTGCACTCACTTTAGCGTGTTTTGGTCAGCCAATCACTACTACTAACATATATGTTCTAGGGAAGATATTCCCTCCATTTCTAAAAAAGGCACGCTACCCTGACGTCATTTGTTTATCTCTTCTTAGTGATAAACAACTCACCCCCTCGGTTTATTGTTACACACGTCTATTGTCAGTTTCAGTTAGGCTGTGTAAACTTGTTTCCTAACAACGCTTATGGCTAACAAACATCTAAAATCCTGTACATACAGAATCATTAATTTACACTACAATCACTCTGACATTCACAGTATGTTATGATATAAAATTTTGCCTCAACCTCAAAGAACAAAAATTGCTAATTGGAGAAAAAGCTATTTAAAGTTTGGGAACACAGTTGTTGCAGGTATTGTTTTTCATTTATCAATTTAGATTATACCAATTTCCGGACGGATTTCAAACGTAATATTTACGCTGTGTATTCTATACATCTTAAAGATACTGTTTCTTTTAAAAATAGTATTTCTGAAAAAATAACCCTTTTTTGCCATTTTGGTAGCAGAGTGTTCCTTTAAGTTTACGTTATTAGAGGTATTGGATTGTTTACAACAATGTCTGTGGAAAAACAATATCGCTTCTTAAATTCAGCATCAGTACGTTTCATGTGGATTCTATAAATCGCGCAAAAACTGGTTATTATTGAGCAGTACAGTTTCCTTGTGAAGCTCCTCTACTCCACGAGGTCGTTATCAGCGTTACTCTCCCTTGTAGGCAATTGATGCAAGATGGCATCTGCTCTCCATATTGCATATAAGCGGAGTCGGAGCTTCCTTATAGAAATGAGTACTTCCTTGTTCGTCTGAAAGAGTGACATCTGTGATTTGAAAATCGCTAATAGCTGCCTAAGGACTTTCTTGAAATAAGTGACGACAGTGAATTCGACCTTTGTCAGCTTGCATTCCAGTGGTTGTATTATGTAGTCTTCTTTTAATGGTATAACGTCCCTTAATTATTAGATCTACAGAGACAGCTAATGCATTCTATATGATTAATGAGCGCTCAAAGATCTGAGAGAAATTTGCCTTTGAAGGATAAGTAAAAACGCACGGAGCATTTTATCTAGGCAACCCATTCCAACCGAAGTTCAGGCCCTATAATTAAAATACAGATGTTTTACTTCATGAAGTTAAGCATTCATTATTATATCTCTCCCAGTCTGCGTTTTCATCTAAATAAGAGTTGTAGTTTTAATCATTTAAAGGGTTTATTCTCTTCTAAGTCAGTAGCAGTATTTGACTCCGAAGCATCAAAATATATATCTCTGTTATATCTACATTGCGTCAAAATGCCACGCACTTATCGTGCGTTCCATTTATATGCGGGCCAAGATCGCGTATATGCATAGCTCGCCAGCACCACACTAAACTCGGTATGTTCCGCTGGCGCACTAGCGGTGAATGACACGCCAAGCTTATGTTTACCAGCTGTGTTATACTGTGTAAATATCTGCCTTCTGTTCGAGCTGCAAGAATATTTTGTTCATTGTGCATCTCAAAAATGAAAGCTTATTCAACACATCTGTTGTGTGTGAATTACTTTAAATTATTCTTATTATTCCACTCAAATGTCATCGAAGAATTCATGCTTGAACCAAGACTTTATGTACGATACATGGTAAAAACCGAATTATGTGTGCAGACATCTTCAGGAGAAATTTTCTAATATTCTAGTTCCACGTAGAGGAACTGTTAGGTGTATGATTAATAATTTTAGGACAACAGGTGAAAAAGAAGAAAACCCTTAACACAGGAAGAATTTGATAAAATTTGTGTATCATTCAAACGCTCTTCAAAGAAGTGTCATAGACGGGTTGCGCAACAAGCTGGTGTTTTAAAAACCTGTGTTCATACAGCTGCTAAACTTAAAATTGAAACCCTACAGTGACTATAGTTCATGAATTACCACCTCGTGACGATGAGGAATACCAGGAATTTCTCAATGTAAATGGGCACCACTTTCAACAGAATTTTAACGAGGTTAATATCCATTATAGTGCGTGCTACTATCACTCGTAAGTAACGCGGGAGTTTTAGAACAGAAAACCTCACAGCGTAATAGATATTGCGCGGAGCAGCATACGTGCGATCCGCGGCCCGGCAATATAAGGAACAGCAAGTAGTATTAATTGAACAGTGTAAGGGGACATAATATGCCATAATATAGGTATATTATACCCAATGGAATAGAGTATTCAAATAATTGGAATAACTAATAATGTAAAATTGCATTGATAAATGGCTTTACTATAAAATAACTTGTACCTCAGAACCTAATTAATGTGAAAGCAAGGATGTAAGGAACAGGGTAATTGGCAACTACCAATCGAGCGAGCAACAGGGGTAAAGTCCACAAGCACATACACGCTAATGCACACAGGGTTTACGCAAAGTCACAGAAAATAGAGACAGATGTCCGATATTAGAGTGAGACAGAGATAGTGGTCCAATTCCTGGAAGACAAGGGAGTTGGAAAAACAGAAAGAGAAACGAGAGTTGTAAAGTAAGACGGAGATAGTGGGTTTTGCCAGAGAAGTCAAAGGGAGGCGTGACTTCTAAAATTGGAACATTTTATTTTCATAGCACTCTATGTAGATAACCAATAAGAACAGTTGTTACATATAAAGGCGTGAATCCTAGCGCCATAGTAGGGGGGAGGCCCAAGTTATGCACTCTCCGATTTTACTCTCAGGATGTAACACATGTGATTTAGGCCGAAGATGTGTGCATGCATGTGGGTGGAAAAATATCGTGTGACGCAGTTAGATAGGTCCACGTAAAGAATTAACACTAGCGGGAAGGTTAGAAGGGAAAGTTACTAGTCACCTCAATGAGCAGTATACTGTGGATACATTAAGCTGTTTAAGGGAAATTCAGTTTATTATTTGTCTTCACTCACATAAAATCCTGAGTGAATCATGTGAGCTAGCTAGAAAAGGAATTTCTCCTCAGCTCTTCAACAAGCAGCCCGGAAGAGAACTTCAAGGAACTTCGGAGATCCGACACATCTACATGAGATAGCACGTGGTGCTCATGTCCGAGCACACTCCTCGCTTCAACAGCAAACATAATAGTGGGGTTCAGACATGGTTCAACAGAGATCTGGACAATTTTTGTGTTCATATAAACCGCTATCTGAACTTCGCGTCTTCAAGATCGATCGAAGCAGACCCGTAGATTCAGTTTTCTAATTCCTGTAGGCTGGTTATACAGTATAAGCATAATGTATATTGATGTTTTTATTATTATTATAATTTATGGACGTTCTTTAGCTAATATGATCCTTAGCGTCGCATTCTATATTGGGCGTGAAAGACCGGTAATTTTGCCCAGAGACCTCTTTATCAGCCTTGAGGTTCTTTTATGTGGCGTAAATCTACGACACAGGACCACCAGCTTTAGTTCCCTTCCAAAGAAAGCCACGCTAAGGATTTTTACGCCCGAAAAAAATCCATCGCCCTCCGCCGGACCTTGGAAAAAAGAGGCTAGCACGGTACAACTAGTCGACGGAGGACTAGTTGAGGCGGTCTCTGAGTTGCAGGTGTTGGAATAACTTCCGTATATTACTGCACTGCTCTTTAGAGGACTCGAGATGCATCTTTCTATACTGAAGTGGTGACCATATTGTGATCTTTCCCTATGACATTTTGATCTGATGGTTCACATTTAATGTTTAAGATACATTTCCAATTTTATATTAGCAGTTCTTGTTTTCTTGTTTGCCATAGCTACAGCTATTCCCAAGATCTGTTCTCCGTGTTTATAAACACTCTCTATTAGACTTGCAATATAATCTGTGACACATTCACATGACTTTTTCTACGCTCTATATTTATTAGTGGGTAAACAGGCTATTCTCGCTAAAGCTTACTTTTTTATCTACTACATTTTAATCCAAGCAAGCCTTTGCGGAAATAGCTACGTTACACATTTCCTTATTGCTACAAAGGGAACATCGATAGTGAAATGTTTAAGATCTGGATGCTATACTCTGGCCTTAAAATGCCATACTCTTTCCATGCAATCACGAGAAACAACTGAATGTTGACAGGACTTGAGGAGAATCACCAAGTAATGAACAATTGGATCCATTAATAACGGATATCTCAGAAATGGCTTATGCCACAAGAACTTATTTGAAATAAATTGCGGATTTAAACAGATCTACATTTCTTGTGTAGTAGTTTTCGTCTATCGCTTAACGTTTACCATTTATACAAGATTGTACAAAATTCCTTCCGAATGGACAGGGGATTATACTTCATTCCCAAAAATTCAAATATACATTTTATTCGCCATGTGAATATCTTTAATATGTGATATTTTAATAAAAGTGGTCAGATCCATTTTTAGAAAATAAAAAAAATTGTAAAATGTTCCACGTAAAGGGTAGTACATGGGGGATTTTCTTGAATCTTCGTGTCGCATCTTTTGAAGGTACTGCACCTGAATACCAAATTTGATATTTATCTGAGTTTTTCTTTTTGAGTATGCCGTTTACACACACACACACACATGAGCATGTTTTATAAGTGTTTTATTACTTTCTCTACCACGCACATAGTAGATTGAGAAGGTGTAGCATTCCACCCAAACATTCGATACCGAGATTTCACCGGAAATAAACATTTTGGGGACCCCTGGATAAAAAAAAACTTCTTTAGAAAAATGTGTGTGCATCTGTGTGTGCTTTTTCTTCTGTATAATACTAGCCTGCACCCAGTCCTTATCACTTAACTAATACTGGCTTGAAATAAATTGCAACAAACAAACATGAACCAACGAGTGATATTGCATTTGGTGTGAAACAAGAAGGGGTCAGAAGTCAGTAATACAGCATAACCAACTAGAGTAGGACTAGTCCAAAATAAAATGTTTAACTAATGGACCTTGTAGAGGGATGGGCGGGTAGGAAATGAGTGGCCTGTAACGTTAAGATGCACAGTAGCCACAGCATTTATATAAAACGTTTCCTCTGAAGTTGATATGGAACCGAAATCTAAAGATGCATTACCGCTCTGTAACGCTACAAGAGCTGCTGAATTGTGTGACGTACCTTGATGAACCCTATTCCTTGGATGGAAAACAATATCAACGGAGAATGTTCGCTTTTGTCATTTTCATAATATTTTCATCTAAAAGTTGTTACTAGGTAACAGAATACCACCACTACTAATGACAATTTGTATATAAACTTATTATTTATTTTAATATGGAGTCAGCTGAAAAATTCAATACCACAGCCGGGATTTGAACCCGGTTCTCCCGCTCTCCGTGCAGTTGCTTTAACCATTCTTAAGAAACCCATAAACATCCAGCACTGAAGTACTTGCGATTGCAAGTCGCGACTGAAATTGTCATCTCTAGTGAGATGCCTTAGTGGTGTGTCTGGAAAACAACTTGAGTCATTTGGGGAATTCAATGTCCCACCAGCATGTTGTCACATTAGCTCAATGGTTAGAGCAACCGCACGGAGAGTGCGAGAAGCGTGTTCAAATCTCGGTTGTGGCATTGAGTTTTTCAGTTGATTCTATATTAAAAGTTGGCTAAGACCAGGCTAAGATCTCTATAAAGTATAATTAATTATATATATAATTATATATATATATAATAAAAACGTAAGTTATTATTTAATATTACTATAATTGCACAATTACAATTGCACAATTTCTCTAATAGTCATAGTTATTACTGTCTCACTTGTTTATAAGACTCTTCAATATTAAGAATTTAGACAGCTTATTGACAGTGTTATCCTTCTCTCATTCTTTGGGATGGTGTAACAACTTGTCAATCATGTAGGTAGAATTATGCAAGGGGGAGGTAGAAGGTTGAGACAGTATGGTATACGCAGTTAATACCAGCTTAAATCTCCCCATTCTATATGGACAGTTTTTTCTCCACCCAGATGTAAATACATCGTTACCCATTAGTGATGATATACTTTATCAAGGAATACTTCATATTTAATTCTTTTCTTATATCTTCATGACCCTTTGTTTGAACTTTTCCATACTGCGAAGATTTATCATGGTGAAATGGAAGCAGAGGGGAAAATAAGCTTTCGTGTGAATAATTTGTAGCAAAATACGAAAATATATGGCAATGGATGGTTAAAGTCCTGTGGCTGTTACATGGCAGATGTTTTAGGATACAGTTTATGAAAACACTGTATAATAGCTGAATGTTTCATACATATAAATAATAATAGTTATGGACAAATTCACCCGAGTACCATTGTCGGTTAAATCACATGGGATTTGCTTTTCTTCTTGGGGGTAAACTCGATAACAATAACTAACACAAGGGATTGAGTACGGGCCCTTTAATTCACCAGTATATGTTGAATAGTTCAGCATAGCTATGGGTAATAATCAAGCAAACATAGCTTCATAGTTCAGATTTGCTACCGACGTTAATACTATTATGTATCTTCGAGATTCCCCTTGGAAGTTTAGTTTTATTTCTGGGAACGTATTTAATATAACTTAAAAAAAAGCTTCAATGCCTTTAAAGAACAGTCGCTTTGAGCGCAGTAAAGCATTGTCATATCTTCTTTTGTATTAATTCTTTTATGTGCGTTTTACCTTGAGCGAAATACTTTGCGGAACATAAAGGGAATTTCTTTCGGTATATAAAAATGTATCCTTTTCAAAATTAAATCTGTCCTTATGAATGACAGTCTCCGAGGATTTAAAGCATCACTGAAGGAGATTTTATTTTCTGTCGTTTAACTAAAGCAGAGGAAATATGACAAGAACAAAACTAAACAGCGAGATGTCAACAGAAATGTATACCTACTGGTTTCAGGGTACTCTGTACTGAAGTTGCTAATTTCTATAAATTTCAAACATTTTACCTGAAGCTTTCGTTTTACCGTGTGATACAAAAGTCAGTACAAACGAAATAATTTTCAGTTATGTAAAATGAAAAATTAACCATATCGAATAGTTGTGTGTCTCCCAAAAGTCATTGACAAACACGATGCGTTGCTAATAGACAAATGTTGTTTACAAGATTAGATAAAACATTTAAATCAATCATGTTCACTAAGTAACAGACATATGAACTTTTGGTGATAACCACATAACTGTGAGAGGACTCAGATGGGTTTCAGGGACACATTCAGAAATTTCACACCGATTCATTTCAAGCTGTAATTAAACTTTGAAGTAAATTTAAGATGACCTTTAACATGCTAAAAATAAAATTAAGTTGTTGGGTAAATGTAGCTACTGATGAAAGTAACACTATTAACTTGATTGTAAAGGTGATTTCGAGCCCTATAGGATCAATTCACTGTGTCCCTAGGCATCACATTTCCTCCAAAGAGAGGTGCAACAAAATCAATAACGAGCCAGTAACCCATTGATAAAACTTCCCTGCTATGTTTAAACATTCCATGTAAATACCTATTCCAGCTTTGAAAGAAACGAGGAATTCAAATTTGGTTCACTCCAAATGTACGCCATTCATCTGTTAAGAAACATACGTGTTTCATAATGTGTACCGTTTTCTACACAGCACCACCAGATGGATAGCCGAACACGCTAATGACAGCGCTATTTCTAAAGCTATACTCGCTGCCAAGAAGAAAGAGATTGACATTTCGCGGAGAGAGTGAGGTGACGTTGCCGCTTATCGCGACCACGTGAAGAGCGCGTTAGAATAATGTGTACGAAGACGATTGGGTTGTGCCTGCTTTGTAGGGTGGGTATTATTTATATCCGTAAATGAAGACAATTATAAAATAATGAATATACATGCAAAGGACAGAATATGCAAGAATATATCAGTGTAAAGGTCTGCGTTAAGTGTGAAATATTCACACTTATTCTAATGAGAAAATGCCGCTGATTCTCACAGAGCAGATTATTTCCCGCGCTTGTCCTTTAGTTGAGATACCTTTATCAAGATACACCATTATTCGTTTACCGAGTACGCTCAGTTTTTCTTATGACTCGCTGTCTTTACCACTATTTTTGGATATTGTTATATATCCAACAAAAGTATTAACACAATTGCAAATCCTCACACACACGCACAGATAAACGGACTCAAACACACGTAAATAACCGTACAAACAGGATGATGCAAAATAACTTGTGAATACACAGGTAATCTCTGAATTGCAAGCTGTGGCTAAAGGAAGGCACTGTTTATAACTGCAGCCACAGCAGACAATAAGACGTGCAGTTCATGTTACTGCAACAGTCGCTCGCCAGGTAAGTCATGTTAATCACGTGATACGGTATCGGCAACAAGGTTTTTGCGTCTATCGCTGCTACGGAAACGTTTTAGTTCTAATTGATTCTTCTAATCGTTGCTGTGACGGCAGGTATAACGTGTCCATCCCCTCACATTCATTTAAAGTTTTCCGCCACGTGGTTAGTAACTGTGAATCCCTTTCTTGATTGGCGCCGGCTATAATAGTTGCTTATATAGTTATCAGCTGGCAGAGGGGTTTTAGTAAGCAAAACCATCAAGTAAGGGACGCTCAAGAGATGGTGGTGAGGGAAGCTGGAAGTGCTTGTGATCCTGCTAGTGCTCTCTGTAAACAAATGCGATGTACAGTTGAAGCCAGTACACCCTATTTCGAAGGTAGATCAGGATTAAAGAGTATTAGAATGAAAAAGTAAGCTTTTGACAGAATGCAATTCGTTTATGAAAGTAACTAAACAAGCATTTCGGAAGCTAAACATTTTTAAAAATAATATCCGCCTTTATTAGTGCATGAAACACCTCGAAGAGTTCTGATTTGTAGTTTGGTGCTGAGAAGATTGAAGGTCTATTTCTTAATTATTTATTTTTAATAATATCACATGTTCCTTATGTTTCATTGAATTACAGTATTGTTTCACATAATGTTTTAAACGTATTTAGAGCTCTGTTACATCTGATGGTTTCGCCATTTATGCTCAAGTGTTTTGCCACATTCCGTTGTTGTTCCACAGTTCTCCACTGGTGTATATGCAGCTAATAAATGGAACAGTTGCAGTAGATATCTGACGTTACGTTGTAGGATTGCTCTGTTTACTCAGTAAAACCCCTCTCCTGATTAACAGTGGTGCACTGGCCCTTGATGATAAAGAATTTTTCCAGAAAAAGTGAAGTTCATAACTTTCAGAATACCACACTGATAGCTGTTTTAAGGCCTGTGAAAAAGAAATAAACTAAATTTTATTTATTTGCATTTATCAGTAGGAATATTGTGGTGTATTGATAATTCGGGGGGTTACATTATTGGTCTACATTGCCATTACCAGACACATTGCTGTTATCGTCACTCTTGGCTGGTAGCTTTGCTAGCCACGAGTAGTGGGGATAGCGTCTGTCTCAGAGGATTCCGTGCGGAACGGACCGCGTGTGTAAGCCGGGCTTTGGATCGGCGCATATATCCTCCCACATTCCATTTTTAATAATGTAAGAACTCCAAACGGTTGGAAAATAAATCTGGGGACGTGTGAGTAGATTTGTGTTATGGATTTTGTACAGTAAAAGCCCACGCCTTCATCTTAACCTCCACACCACCTTTCGGTCCTCCGCAGCCAAGTATACGCCCCATCAATGTGCGTGCTGGGTATTAGAAATGAATTTAATTTTCATGTGAACTTTTAGGCCATCTACTCACCATGTAACAATATTCAAATTAAAATTGCTAACTTCAAAGTTTGTGGTAATAAACTTTAGGGATCCTGTATCAAGGTGTACTGTAGTATCCCCTGAAAGTTTGTCGATTAAATTCTGTAACATCCTATACAATGTTTTGTTCTGTTGAATGCAATTACGCAGTTGTCATTAACTGATCACGACATCGTGAGGCTACCGGTAGTTCGCACAATTGAAGCTATATAAGCAAACTGCACCGTTGGAGGATTGTCAGCGAATTTTTCTGATCTACTTTTGTCCACTTTTTGAGTGCGAAACTCGACTTCAATACCCTTTATATGCAATAAACTATCATATTCAAATTCGGTGGTCTTTCTTGAGCGGTGATGAAATCCGGGGGATTTTCCGTCTCGGGCACAGGCTGGTTTACGTTAGAATCGACGGCTGAAGTGACCACGGCTGTAGAACATGTTTTAGAGTTCCTCTGAGTTTGTAGCAGGTAATTTTTGTCTGATGCTATGTAGAGAATGTTACTGCAGCCAGGTGGAGAGAAAAGCGGACACACACATAAACCAAAGCTAGCGTGAAATTGAAAACAGCCGCATACTCTTCTCACATTCACCTCGTGTTTCCAAATGTTCATCATTTCCTCTTGCTTTTGCCCGTTCCTCAGAGAATTAGTGACCCACTGAACGCGTCTAATTTCACGGTTACTCGTTGTGGTGGCTTTGATCTAAAACTGCATCAGGAAAATTTACCTTTTTTCCAAAGATTTATCTCGTGTTTTAAAAGATGAGATGAGCAAAATTCTGCAATACGAGTTAATTCGGAATAAAATGGAATGCCTATTCCAAAAATGGAATGTAAAGCTAAGAGAAACACAGCCCTTGCGTTTTAAATTCTAATTCCACCATCAAAAGGCTGTTTGGCTATTTGCTGGCTTAGAAATGGTTGTATTTAAAGCTCAATAAAACAATGGGAACAATCAAAAGTGTCTTCAAACCAACTTTCGTACAAAGGCACACTCATGTAAGGTTGTACAAAACCTTAGCAAGACCTGTCCTATGCTATGGTAGTGAGCTCGAACCCTGAAGAAGAGATAGAAGCAGAATAACTGCTTGCAGAAATGAAGTTCATGTAAAGGACTGCTGGTCATACTAAATGGGATCTAAAGACCAATGAGTTCATTTTAAAAGAGCTAAATATGTCCTGGCATACATACAACATTACCAAAACAACTGGAGATAACATCTGCAAAGGGTGCTTCCAAAACCCATTCCAGAAGCTGTAATGCAGTGCATCCCTAGAGGAAAGAGGTCACTCGGTCATCTCAAGAACAGATGCAGGGAAAATTTCTTAGTGAGATTAAAACAGCCTAACAACTGGTTGGTTTTAAGAAGAAGAAATGGTTCTAACTAGGAATTACTTCTCTCGGAACAAAATCTAGGCTTAAGCCAATTGAAATTGGGTCAACATATCAAAACTGAGGTTCTTATTGTTTTTGCATCTCTAAAATCTTATAAGAGAGTCGGAGTAGCACAGTGGTTTCGTTTCCGGTTCTCTACTGAGGATCCGGGGCTCGATTACGACTCTAAGGTGGCAATATTAGATCGGCCCTATCCACGCCTTCACCTATGACTTGCTCATGTTAACTATCCCCAAGGCCCAATGTATTTCGGAGTCCACGGTGAAAGCTGTAGGTCCCCTCATTCCACCGCTCATTCCACGGCAACGGTTTCCGGCCGCGATGCCTGCACCTCAGAAATGAATCCAGTCATTGTTTGGTGGAATGAGGCACCTCCCAAAGATATTTGGCCATGTGGGGTGTGTTACAAACGACATCTTATAAATATCACAGGAAAGATGGAACTAAGATCGAATATTTAATGCTCCAAATTTAACAAAGTCTAAAATGGCATGAGCATGGTTACAGGTCAACTGTAAACTTTAATGCCAGGTTTGTTAGGTCCACATTTTTATACATTCTGGTGCTGCACAATACTCTTACAATATTGAAGCTAATCAATTAAATTTCCTAAAGCATCTTTCCATGATAAGGATCTACAAAATAAGGGATATGAACTTACACAGGCTTCAAAATTCAGTCATTTTATTAAAATATTCTTGAAAAAATATGTATTTTATAAACAGTTATATCTGCGCAACTAATCATATTTTATAACGCTGCTACCTCTAACTAAACATCAATGTTGTAAAAATTAGACGTGGTAAAATTTTGCTGAGAAAAATGCACCTAAAAATGCAAAATGAGCATGAGTGAAATAGAGCAGGCTTACTCCCCTTAAGGGGCGATTAAAAGTCCTATCCTCCGATATTAAATGTACTGCATTCATGACCCATTATTTCAGAAACAATATAAGAGATCAGACTGAAATTTTTACACGTGTAAATCAGAATCCAGATTTACTCAGGTAATCCTATTTAATATGTTTATTTAGTAATAAAGACAAGCTTTTATTTCAGTTGTACCATCTCTGATTAAACATTATTAGCATTATGTTTTTAAAAATAACCAAACATGTGGTAAACGTCAAATTAGATCAACAAGAGCACTTATATGTTTTAATAATCCAAAAATGTAATTTAGATGTCTTAAATACTTTCGGGGAAAGTGGAGCATTTATGGCATAAAATTACATTCACAGAGACGTTCAAAGCAAAGTGGGGTCCCGGTTCGGGGTCCCGACTGGGGGTTACAGATTTTTCTCTGACCAAGATTATGAATCTCTTCACTGGCTCTTGGTGTTGATGGTACGACAACACGTTTTCGGAAGATCCTGTTTTCCATCCTCAGCTAGGCATGTCGATACTAAGAGCCAGAGAGGTCGATTCAGAACATTAAAACTTGCATATATTTGCAAAGAAAGAAGCCACATGGCTTGAGCGCACAGGGATTGCCATACTTTACCAACTTTACCAATTTATGGTAACTTGTGAGGCGTGCGTTCGGGAGCTTCCAGGTTCGATTCCATCAACAAGCACTTTGATGTTAGTTTTTCGTGGTTTTCCTTGGTCAGTTGGCGAATGCTGGGATGGTTTCTCAACTACCACGATTTCGTTTCCATCATTTCCCTTTATTCCGCTTTCTTCTCATCTTTTACGTGTGCTCTAAGTTTCGTAAGGTATAGTGCCGGACAGATGGCACGGATGCCTGGACACTAAGGTGCTGCTTAGTCGTTTATCGCCTTCTCTAGGCAGCTCCAGCAGTGGAACCGGTCTTCGAACCTGGAAATGTTGTATTCAGTTGATTTTCGTGTTGTTCATGGGAAGAGCATGGAATTTCTAGTCCAGCATATGGCGACTAGGTGTTAAACATTTGACTAACGGTTCGGTATCTTCTATTTTTCTTTTTACTTCAACGAAATATGTAATAAAACTAATTCTGCAAAGGTTTATCTCCATTAACATAAAGTAGATAGGCAAATAATCTTTCTTAAGTATACAATTGTTGTCGAAGCTATGTAAAGATAATGGGTAGCGTGTCACATAAATGCAACACATCAATTCTTTTGTGTATTATTTGCTTTAACAAAATTAATTTAAAGGATCTTCTAAAATATTAATTGTGTTTCACACGTATTATTTTTTAATTTATATGGCTTCAATACAAGTTACCGAGCGAAATGGCTCCGTGGTAACGTGTGAGGCTCGCATTCGGGAGATATACCAGGATTTGCTTTCCATTTCCTTTTAATTATGCTTTCTTCTCAGCTTTCAGATGTATATCTAGGTTTCATGGCGTATGGTGGTGTTAGAAGACGGGGGATGCTTCCCCGAGGACATTAGGGGGCTGCTTGGTCGACGAGTGGTGCATCGTCTTTCTACGAGGGGCACTATTTATATTTTGAGCCTAATAATTAAAACAAAGCAATTTATAATTGAAAACTGCTTTATTGTTTTTCAAAATATTTTTCTTTATGATCAATACACTTTTGCATCCGTTTGAACGATTTGTCAAATCATTTATTCCAGTCTTCTTGAGACACCTCTAAAACATGGTTTTTGAAGGCATTAACGGCTTCTTCTGCCAACGAAAATCATTGTTTACGCAATTTATTCTTGATGTTCGGGAACAAAAAGAAGTCATTGGGTGCCAAATCAGGACTGTATGGTGGATGACCCATCAATTCGATTTTTGAGCCTTCAAATACTCTGTTGTTAGACGAGATGTGTGTGCGCTCGCAATGTCTTGATGAAGAACGATCCTACGGTTCTTGTTGGTTTTCCTTACTTCACCGAAGGCTTCCGGCAAACAAATGGTTGTGTACCTTTTGGCATTGACCGTTTAACGTTCCTCTAAAAGCATTGTTGCCAAATGACAGGTTTTGCTAAAAAAAAGGGCAGGCGACCATTTTCTGCGAAGTGCTTCGAGTGAGAACAACTTTTGTTGGATTTGCTTCATCTTGAAACACCCATACAGTTGACTGCTGTTTACGTTCCGGCTCATACGCATAGATCCATAATTCGTCACCTGATACAATCTTATATACGTCTTTTGAGGCACCGCCGTTGTAATTCTTAATCATTTTTGTACACCAATCGAGACGAGTTTCTTTTTGAGATTGCGTCAAATTATGTGGGATCCAACGAGAGCAAACCTTTTTCACTGCTAAATAATCAACCAATATTTTATATATGCTGGTGGAACTAATGCCTAGGGTTGCCTCAATTTCACAATATGTCGCATGACGATCTTTTGTTATTACTTTTCTGGCACAACAACTGACTTTGGATGGCCTTCACGAACTTCATCACTGAGCAAACGGCGGCCACGATTAAATTCGTTATACCAGCGTTTCACAGTGGCAAATGGATCTTCCAAATGTGGAAGTTAGTTGATGGATGCACTCTTGTCTTGAGAATCCACGTCGAAGTCGTAATAAATCATTGCACGAACATTTTCACGAGTTAATTCCATGTTTTTGTTCACACACAATTTTCAAGTTAGTGTAAAAAAAACAAATGAAGCTCTATTGACAAAATGTTTGAAGCAGATTATGGTCAAAAATGTCAAACTTTCCATTGGAAACGTCAATGGCACCTACAACATTCAGGTTGCCAAGGCTCAAAATATAAATAGTGCCCCTCGTAGGCAGCTCCGGCAGTGGGACGGGCCTTCGAGCCTGGAAATTTTAGGGACTTCCGCGCGTCTCTGTCACCTGTCTGCCTACCTCTGTAGCCACCTGTAGTTCCTTCACTTCATCCCTTCCTTCTGGGGAGTGATAACCGTAATGGATCTATTTGTGGTCGCAGTGTGAGTTGTCCCCTTCCATTGTATAATAATAGTTAGACCTATAATACAGGTTGTGTTCGATTCATACATTCGCTTCGGTTTATTCCAGAATCGTCTTAACCCACATGATGAGAGTTACCATGTAGTGTTTTGAGTCCTAGGCAAACATCATGAGCAATACACCTCTCTGAGGATCGTATAGAACGTTAATGGTGGACAAATAATCATTGAGAACCGGGTTGAAGGGCACAGTAAGAGCAATAGAACATTGTAACGTATGTTTGTTTCCCAACAATACACTTCACAAGTGGTGATGAATCTACACCTGCTTCAAAGCAAGAACATGTTTACCTTCCTACAAGCCCCTTATTAACTGAGCGGGTGTCCATGGCAATGAACATAACGTCCGCTCTTGAAAATGATTTCGTGTTTAATACAAATATTGCACGGCAGAAAAACACTGTTCAGTTGTTCAATAGAACAACGTTTTATTTACAGACGTCCGATTCGTTTCCGACAATATGTCGTGAACTTTGACATGGTCGGTTTTGAAATATATGTAAAGTATGAGCCGTGTATGAATTGTGTTAATACTACTTAAGCATTCTTGCTTTACATCAGATTAAAGAAGTATAGATAGTAAAAAGATAAATGAACAGTTGTAGTAACATTTTATTTAGTGCATTGCATTTCCTATATGGAACATATTAAACAGAAAGCCTTAATAAAATACATGACAAAGGAGCTACCAATGCAAATTTTGTGTTATCTTACTTTGTTCCCTAAGAATCTATATTTGCTGCAATGTAGCATTTTTATTTTGCACAAAATCGTAATTTATGCTGAAGTTAAGACGTCGCAACAGCGTCTGAATAATTGATCTCCCATACGCCTCAAAGTTTTGTGGTACCTCTCGTCTGCTGGTTTTTATTTCCTTTTATTCCATGTTTAAATAAAAATCAATAATTTACTTATTAGTCTCGTTCATTAAATGCGTAAATTGGTGCCTTTACTTTGCTTTATTGATTTACTTGAATTGTTGAATAAACATCTTATTTTTTCTCCAATGACAAGCACCTGGACTTTTTATATCTAATAGTAAACAGGTACTGTACCTACTTGATCTTTTCACTTAGTGCGTACTATTTAGTGTTTGTTAAAACATTTATTTGCTTTTGTTGTTTGAAAATTAAACAAATATGTTAGTTTTATTTGCTTTAATAAACCTAAAAGCATTTCTGTGAAAATATACAAGAGTAATGTCTTGGTAATGAAACACCACTAGCCAAGTTAATGTCCTTCCCTCAATCCAGCAAAAAATCCCTAGCGGTATCGGAGATAGACTGCACATTCCACTTGCCATCAAATGTGATTTCTCATCCAAATGCAAGGAATAGCGAGTAGTTGTCGAACTTTTTTTGAGCTTCAAATAGTTTTTCTTATCTATGAAAGAATAAAATTGTTAATAAAATTATTAAATGCATCTACTCATCGAGATCAATCACGTTTATACCTATTCCATACGGTATATAGGTTGGAGGAAGTTATGACATGCTCCTTTCAAGGAGTCATTCTTTGCGATAAGTTGAAAATATTCTTTAAAATTAGCTTTGGGCATTATAAGTAATGTATGTATATACATACATATAATTTAATCATATATGCATGTGCAATGTAAAACTGAGCAAGAATTATAATGACTACTGTTCTATATTTTCTTTAGTAGTGTTTAACGCCCGTTCTAGCTACATATGACACCAGAGGTGGTGGATACGGCACATGAAATTATATTTGGGAAAGAAACGTTCCAGACATAAGTTAAGATGCCGCCCCAGTATTTGCCAGCCATAAAGACTGGGAGAAAACCCGAAAAAAGCTGAGTTAGGAAGGACAGTCCTGATGGAATTTGAACTGCGGCACTCCTGTTCCCGAATCCATTTCGTAATGATATCAGTCACTCGTGACGTCTGTTACTCCTATATGCTTGTAACGAATGCTTCTCAAAATATTCTATACTTTTATTTCCTAAGAAATCAATGTTAAAGCTTGGAGAGCTTTTCTCGTGCTGAACAGGGATGATCTCCAAAACACTGTAGCGCGACGGTGCAGAATCTTGTCCTTATAATGTGAAAACTTTAGACACGTTGTGTGTTTTGAACACGACTTACATTGTGGTGTCTGAAACTGTTTGGTGTGTGACAGAATTTGTAAAGGAACTAATACTCATAAAAATTATGTGTCTTATACCTTCTGGTTTTGTAGTTTAATATGAATAATTATACTTTTCTCTGCCTTTCTGCTAAGATACAGAAACTGCGGTGGTAAAATGCACATTTTGAAAGCGTAATATCACATGAAACAATTCTCTTAGGACTCGTTTCAAAAGGAAAAGAGGTAAATAAGCAACGTTAAATAAATTTTTTCTTTTATTTTGGTAGTTCAAAACAGTAATACATGTTTGCTTTAAATAATAACAAGCCAGTAATGTTTTATAATGGTGTAGAGATATTCTTAATAAGCACTAGTAGAAAACGGTACAGCACAAAACCTGCATCTCGGGAAGGATCGCCTCGTGCGTCTTTCCTGTTCAATATCTTTATACAAATCCTGAATCCACTGACATTCTAATCACCTCGCCTGGTCGTGCATAATTGTGTGTCACAATCTGGCACAGCGTGGCTCCCAAGTTGCGGGAAAATCGTCCATTATTTAACTCTCAATTAACTTCCTGTCCACGATACACCTAACATTGGATATGTCTATATTATAACTAAACTATGCCAAATATTATGATAGCTCAAAATTTTTTCTACTTCATAGAATCACGGTTATAAAAAAATTGGTTTTTTTAATTATCTTATACCATGCAAAACTCTTTTTACCGACCTTATAATCCACTAAATATTCACAAATTTTATTGTACTTTTCCGTACGAATAAAAGAATCTAAGACTCACCCCGTGTTTGGTCATTTTTCAAATAGACATGAAAATCAACAATTTATTTGGTGATAAACGATTATACTGTTTTAGTCTCATTAATTTACACTATGAACATATTGATTGCTACTTAAGAAGCATGGCGTAATGGCGTAACCCTAATTGATAAGGGAAAATACCAAATGAATCAGCCAACCCCATTTTTTCGTATCTATGCAATCCCCAATTAATAGTCTTACATGTAAACATCGCTCCATTTGTCAAGCAATAACTTGTTTTGTAGCTGTATTGTGTCAAATATAGTTAATCCTTCTTAATATCGGATATCAGTAAGTAAATGTTTCGTGAACACCAATAAGCTGCCAAGAGCTAAAACATAAATATGTTTGTGTAGACTATAAAACAACTTGATACCGAAATGTTTCGTTGAGAGATCAGTAGAGGCTGTTTTAAAATCCCCAATCATATTGAAGAAGGTAGTTTCTGCCTCACGTATGGAAAGTCAGTTTGAAGAAGTATTATATTTCGACTGTTAGGGAGCCGAACTTGTATTAGTTGCAACCGCACGTATGGTAAAAAAGGTTTCCGGTTGCCTTCGCCCCAAATGTACTTTCCGGTGGCCTTTGCCCCAAGTTTAAAAAATATTAACTTTGTAGTTTGACTGTTTATTTAAATATTGTATATTTATGTTTTCCTCGAAACTTCTCGAGGACACATCTCGCGTCCGGTTAGAAACGCTGTCTACAAGCAACGCGTCCAGTTATGAGCGCTGTCTACAAGCAACTGAACTGATTTCTACCGCCTAAATTTGTACAATTTGCCCTATTTCAGTTTCTGATTGGCTAATCCTAGTCTAATAGAATATTTTTATTTAACCTAAGCTTTTTTCTGGTTGTTGATTGGCTATTTTTATAAACCATCTCAAAATTTACATTATTGTTGCTCAAATAATGACTAGTAGTATTCCTAAAATTTAATATGCATTATTGCCTCAAGGTTACCTCATTGTTAGCAACTTTTAACTTATTATTCTCACACCTCCTACGTTATTAAATTACATAATACATTTACATAACATTATTACACATATATACAATAATACAAACATATAGAATGACTGTAATATACACTTTTTATATATTATTACATACACATATTGCTTTAAGATGGGCTGTTACTATATTTTATATTATATAATTTGACTGAGATCATTTAAGTGTTAAAAATACTGCATCAATCTCATTTAACATATTCGGCGTACTGGCTAAACAATGGAAAACCAATTTCTGAAAAGCTATTTTATATCGTTTCATATGGCTTTATTGGCATTTAATACATTGCATTTAGCAAATCTTTACACAGAAAACTGCAAAACAACAAGAAAGAAAAAAAAAGCAAATCGTAGTGACTAAAGAAAACTAGTTACATATTAGTATTTTAACACATTTAAAATCACATGCAAGGACAAACTGAGCTCAAAAGCCATTTGAATAATGAAGCAGGTGCACAAAATGTCTCCCTCTTTCGTTAATACACATTTGAACGCTGTTGCAGAGAAGTTGTTGTCTGTTGTAATATGTGTGGTGTAACACGCCTGTAGGCTTCACTGATCATCAACCGTAATTGTTCTGTGGTTCTTCTCTCCTTTAAATAACCCCACGGGAAGAAATACGGTGGAGTGAGATGAGATCTAGCCGGTCAAGCGATAGGGCCCCCTCGTCCAATCCATTTTTCTGGATATTGGGGAAAGGTCCCTATATTGAACAACTTGAGCCTAATTAGTAAATAATAATTATATTTTCAGATCAAAAGTTTCAGAAACACAAGCGTTAATGTGACAAATTCCTGCGATATAAATATCTTCAACACAATTTAAAATTAATACAATTATCCTGTAAATAACATTTAAAAAGTGAGGTGGTGTAAATCGGTTAAAATTAGGAACGTGTTCCTTAAATTGAACCACCCGTGTCTTAAAATGAACCACATACGTTTAAGTTAAAAAGTACTTTTATTAATACAAAATGCACATATTTTATTGTACATTCAAAACAAATTTGCTATCAGCAACAAAAGTAGAGTCCAAAATTGTGATAAGAATAGTAATTTCCTTGAATAATTTGAATTTTTATATAATGACAATCACTTGGTTTTTGGAATAGGTATTATTTGCAAATATAGAGTTTTTACTAATTTTTACTCTCATATAGAAGAGTCCAATTATACACCGTCTTCAAACTAAAACGCTTTCTTCTTGTCAATAACTTTTGCACACTTTTGGTGAAGCATATCCTACAACTCACACACTGGACCATGTCCATCATTTCAGACAATTCATATATTCATGTCATCCACTGTTTTAACATGATTTTTTTTAATTTAGCATATTATGTGGGTATTTATTCACACGATTTGCAGTTGAGCAAACCTAGAACCTCAATAGGTTTCCTAAATTGGACCAGCTCAATATAGGGTTCAAACAGTGGTTCAATTTACGAGCCACACGATTTTGGAAGCTTTAGCATCTATGTGACTAGGAGAGACGCTGCTTGAAAAAATGTATGCATGAATATTGTTGCCAAATAAACATTTTATAACATGTAATATATATATATATATCATCTCCAATTTATCTAATTGGATCTATAAGCTTAGCTAGATGAGTCAAATATTACTTCTGAAGCACCAAAAAGCACACAACACTTCATACAACTGAAACCACAGCTCAGAATGCAAAGTAAACTCCAAGCATTCATAGCTGTACACGCTATGCTTCTGCTAGGATTATGGCGCCATCTGTCGAACAGTTTGGAAAATATCGGAGCGGTTCAATTTAAGAGGCGGTTCAAATAGGAACCTCTCCCCTACTCTGTTTAATTGCGTACAATTACGGATGTGGGGACATCTTGCTGAAACCATGTTGTCACCCTTTCATCAGTGGCACATTTGTTAATAATAGCGACAGATGTTCTCGAAGAAACTCAAGATATCACTTCCCCTCAGGTTACCTTAAAAAAATACTCCTATTAGTTGATCGCCTAGAATTCCATACCACACATCGCACCTAAAACCCAGTCTCTCTCACCCAGTGTGGGTTATTTATACTCCAACAGTGCAAACTGTGTCGGTTCACAGTTTCGCTATTGAAGAATGTGGTTTAGCTACTAAAGAGCACAGTGCTTAAGAATCCTGTGTCGGTTTTCACGTACTGCAATAACCATTGCAAAAATGGCATTCGTGCTTGATGGTCGCGTTCATAGAGAGCCTAAATTAAATTAAGTTTTATTTATGGACCCTCTTTAACTGCTGTGGTCTTTAGCGTTCCATTCTATATTGGGTGTGAAAGACCATGCTTTTGCTCGGAGGCCTGTTTATCAGGCTTTAGGTTAATTTGCTTGTGTAAATCTACAAAGCCAAAAAAATGCATCGCCCTCCGCTGGGTTTGAACCCGCAACCTCGGAAACTAGAAGCTAGCAGTACAGCACGGAAGACGACCAGTAAAGGAGCAGCGAAGTCTGCTTCAGCCAATGTGACATCCTTTATTGGCTCGAGCAGAGTTCATGCTACTCAGACTCCATCCAATTGGAATCCATTCATATCTAACTTTAGCCAACCAAACCATCAGAATATCTTCTCCACGTGGACACGTGGAGTAAATCTCGTGGTAGGAGTTGCTTCCGCTTTACTACTGTGAAAACCTTAGTTGCGATGTCAGTCTAATTATAAAATGGACTATACAGGGTGGACCATTTAAGTTATCTTCAAAATAAGTATCTCCAAAACTAAGCGTTTTAGAAAGAAATGTCTTGAATAAAACTTGTTTGATATTATAGGGTAAAGTAAATTCCATTAGTCGTGTTTTATTTGGATTTATTTGGAAGACGCTGCGATGGTCATTTTACGGTCAATTTAAATTGACCCTAATTATAGGTTTCCATTTAAAGCATTAAATTGACCTAAAATGACTATCATAACGTCCTCCAAACAAAACACGACTAATAGCATTTAATTTCTCCCATAATATGAAGCAACTCTTTATTCAACACATTTCTTTCTACAAAGCTTAGTTTTGTAAATATTGTACATCTCAACTTAAATGGTCCACCCTGTTCTTTTGGGGAGGTAAAGTACCCTGCCAATACAGTGGCTAGAATTATCCTTGAACATAAATGGTCACGCTGACAGGGAGTGTAGCTAGATCTTGCCACCACCAACCTAAACGGCTCCGTTCCATTATGGGCCATATTTTATGCACACTATGTGAGTGAATGGTCAAGATAGACCCAAGGCGCATCTGTTTTTTAATGCATTGCATAAATTCGAACAAAGTAGGGGAAGGTGATTCACCATACCATATAAACCTGACTTCGGACAGCTTCCAATATGTAGAACTAATACTCCGGCATTTACTCACGAATGATAAAGATGTAACAAAAGGCATCGATGAATACCCTCTAGCTACAAGAAATCTTGGAATATTATTCAACCGACGCGTCGCGACGTGAAATTCCTTCCTGCTGCTGCAGAGACGTTCATTTTCTTTTTTGTTCCGAATGGATCTACTGCACAGAAATCTATCAATAAATGTCAGCAGTACACGGAGAAAGTGCAACCTCTCCCCCCTCAGGCTGTAATCAAATGTCAACTCTTGGAAACGGCGCAAAAAGCACATCTTTATCTTGCAGCATTTCCAATAATATTATCTGCTTGAGGCGAACAGTCGTGTCACAGCACAATATTTCAATGAAATCGTGATTCCAATGATAAGTTTTCAAGTTTCCAGGTTATATATCCCTTTATACTGTAGTATCCTTCAGGTATAATGTAACGAGGGGTATAAACCTTATTATACCGGTATTATCACCTCAGATAATACCGGTGTAATAAAGTTCTTCGTTGCTGGGACCCTCTGAAAGGCAAATTTTAGTATCTAAGCAACTGAACAAGTTGACTCTGCGGTAACCAATCAGTAAATCCTGGTTCTATTCCCGTTGATTGCCAAATCTGACATTGAGTTTTTCATGGTCTTCCCCGGTCGGTAGCAGTATACTGGGATTTTTTTTTTATCTACCACAATTTCCTTTCCCCCATTTGCTTTTCATGTTTTAGGTGTGCTTCCAGGTTTTGTGGTATTTGGTCGTATGGAACAGATAGTGCAGTTCATTTCTCCAAGGAAAGAATATACCCTTGGACACAGAAAGCTGCCTAATTGAAAGCAACGTTCTTGGCCCGCTATGGTGGCTACATGATGGGTCGGGTCTTCGAGCCAGCAGATATTAGGGACTTCTGCGTGTCTCTGTAGCCTTCTGTGGTTCCTTTACTTCATTACTTCCTACTGGCCGCAATAAATGTGCGTAGGTTCCGGTGCGCGCGGTGTTCCTCTCCGTTGTATAACCACAAATCTACACCCCCTCAAAATATTTCTTTTGCACTTTAAAAAATTCTAGCAGCCGTATCAATAGAGGGAAAATCTACTTTTATAGTAATTAGGGGAAGTATTGCATTCCACCCAAAAATTCGATATCGAGATTTCACGGGAAATACATGTTTTGAGGTGCACTGAATGCATATAAAGCATTTTTGGAAACACGTCCGTGTGTGTGTCTGTCTGTCTGTCTGTCTGTCTGTAAACAGCATAATTCAGAAATCAACAGTCGGATAAATACCAAACTTGGTATTTAGGTTCAGTATCTTCCAGAGAAGCGACACGAAGGTTTTCATGAAAATACCCCCACCCCAGATTACCCTTTACATGGAACATTTTTCGAATATTTTAATTTTCTCAAAAATGGCTCTAACGATTTTGAAAAAAAATATAGTAAGTTTAAGACATTTTTATGGCATAACTTTAAGACTTTTGCATAACTGGTAAACCATAACAGATAGACAAAATTTTACTACACAAAAAATTTAGATCCCGTTAAAATACACAATTTATGTCATTTACATTTTTTTTTGAGTTCACCATTTTCGAGATATTGCTTGTTATTCCCCTAAGTTTTCCAATACTTATACTTTTTCTCAAATGGGAATTCGTTATTCATTTTTTTGTTCTCGTAATGCAAAGAGAACGGAATACTCGACATAGCAACCTGTTTGACTATCGCTTAAAGCCTACCAATTCCCCTTGCATCTACGAAACAAAATAAGCGTTTGTAAAAGTAATTTGTAAAAGAGTAGAGGACGTCATGTGAGTGTAACACATCAGATTTTTTAAAGTATAAACGAGTATTTTATTGAGGCAGTATGCATAACCTATAGTGTCTACCCAAAATTGCGAAGCAGTGCAAATAATAATATATAGAAAACATCTCTACCGCTTATTGTTTACTTTCAACTTTATTCCACAAGCTAATCCTACAAAGGTTTGCTTTTCCATTTATTTCATATTAATCCAGACAAATATTTGCAGAAATGTTTTTCATTACAGGAGGTTGAAGCGATAGCATGGCAAAGAGAAACAAAAGAATGTGCGATAAATTATTGGAAATTTTAAAACCATAGCAACGAACATACCGCAAATTATTAAGGTCACAAATAATTGACAAATTGTGTTTTTAAGGAGATCTACATTTTTCGTGTAGTACGTTTCTGTTTTATGGTTTACCAGTTACACAAAAGTAACAGCACTTAATGGACCATTTGCAAAAAGTTCAAATAAATTTTATCAGTCATGCAATTGTCTTAAATAGTAATTAAAATCATCAGAGCCAATTTTGATAAATTAAAAAATAACGGAATATTTTCCTTATAACGTGTAGCTTGTGTTGGAGAACTTTATTCAAAATCTTCGTGTCGTATCCTCGGAGTTGGTAAACTTAAATGCCAAGTTTGGTATCTATTCGACTTTTTTGTTTTTGAATTACGATGTTTATTCATAAACAAAACACTTCCCCACATTGTTATGGCCGTGGTCGTTCCTTCAATAGCTTTGCAAAGTTAGGGTGAGGGTAATTTATTAAAATATTTTGCGATTTAGGTTATGTCTGAGAAATTGGTTAACTAAAAATTGATCGTTCAGCTGACATTATCCTTGAAGAGCAGGATGAGAATGTATTACAAATTCTGGATTTTATTTTAAAAATCCTTCACAGAGTGTTTGTCTTTCAAAAGTCATTTAATCATAAATAATATTGAATATTGGAGAAAACAACTGCTGTGGTTTTTGAAAACTTTGGGAAAGTTTCTACCGTTCTTTTTCTCAGAATACGTCTTTCTTTCTGTTACATTTTGTGGATAATGTCTTGTCAGATAGCAACCTTCAGTTGCAAAGGGGTTGTTAAATGTGCTAGGAAAACTCAGTCTTTATGGTAATTCCACAATCAAAATTGGTCTGAATTAAGATCTGGAAATTGTGGTGGTGACATTGTTGTCAAGCGCCCACTGTTGATCTTCATTGATCTGTTCCTAAACTTTCTGATTAACTTCCCATAATTATGAATCCAACATGGGACTGCTCTTGAGCTGTTAGGTTCTAAGATAAACGGCTATTGCTTTCATAATAGCTTTTCAACGGCTGTATTTAAACAATTAATGATAGACTTGCCTTTCTGTTTAGAAAGCATTAATTATTTATTCGCCAAAGCACTAGCTAGAATGTGTTGGAGAGCTTTTACACAAATTAGGGAGATCAACTGAAGAGATGCATTTTATTGAGCACTTTTCCAAGTTAATTGCATATCTATTTGTCGTCTGATAATCAACTGTATTGCCTAAAGACGGTAAACGTAAGTTTAGTGTGAATTCAACATTTATGCATGCAATGTGGTCAGTTTGTACAACAATTAAATCCCAGAGTACCAAATCAATGGAAAAATAAAATGCCGCTTGGTTTACGAGTATACACAGGCTAAGTGTGCGTGCGTGTATAAGCGTATATAAGCACTTTATTATTTATAAAATATGGTTTAAGTTCTGAAAGTTCCTTATATTTAATTAGGAATTGTATACTGTTGACAGCAACATCAGTGAATAAAATGCTCAACTAGTATTTGAACATACATACAGACAGACAGACAGACAGACAGACATACAGACAGACAGACAGACAGACAGACAGACAGACAGACTTACATGTGAAGTAGATATTGTCTTTACGTTGGAGTTTATTTTTTGATGTTTAGCTCCATGCTTTGGGCGTTAATTTGAAGAAGATTGTTTGTTTACGAATATGCTACTATGTATGAGAAGCCGATTTGAAGATGTATTGTTGTTGCTACGCTCCAAGGTTAAAAAAATATATTAACTTTGTTATTAAACTGCTTCTATAGATATTATTTAAGTTTGTTTTTGCCTCGGCTGCTTCGATATTGTTTTAGAGACACGTTTCTCTTAATCAGGGGATGGTGCGACAAGAATGTAGACTTACACAGATTTTAAGTTTAAAATTCACTTCTTTTTATTAATCCTTGACACAAATTAAATAGCACTACACTGATATCAAGAGTTGTGAGATTCTTATATTTAATACTTGCACTTTGTAAACGCCTACACATAATTTTCGTTCCACACGAACACGTAATATTTCTTTAGAGAACACATCTTCCATACGGTGATTACCAAGGTCTGCCAGCAACTGAACATATTTCAACCGTCCAAACCCGTAAACTTATGTATTTCAAGTCTCTGATTGGCTAACTGTCAAACTCATTATTGCCTCAAGGTTACCTCATTGTTACCTCATGTTTAGCAACGTTAAACTTATTATTCTCACAGCTCTTACATTATTAAATTACGTAATGCATTCACATAACGTTTTTAAACATGTTTACAATAATATAAGCATATGCAATGACTGTTACATACATTTTTATAAATTATTACATACATATTGCTTCAAGGCAGGCTGTTATTGAAGTTACATATTATATAATTTAATTGAAATTATTGAAGTGTTAAAAATACTGCCTCATATGTATTATTAATTATCTCAAGTTTGTATTTGTATGAAATACGAATTCAGGTTGTAGATGAAAACATTTATATTGCAATAAATATCAATCAATTTGAGGTTGTATATTTTATAATCATAACATCATTTACATATTAAGAATGTGCAGGTTGTTTGTAGGGTTTCAAGTTATAGAATAAAATCTTTATAATTACAATGAGTGACTTACGGATGTACGTCACTACTGTCTGTCAGGTGAGTTCTTATACTTAACATGAGTGAAATAACATTTCTGCTCTTTTCACGCGCTTGAATTTTCAGCGGCTTATATCCTAGTAGTTTAAGTCTAGTAAATTTGAAATTCTCTAAGAGGTCTTTCCTTAAAGGAGCGTGTATTTTATTAAAGGATGTTTAAATGATTAAAAGGTTAAAATTCACAATGGAAAACCACACACGTATAGATGGCATCCTTTAAACCAGAGATAGATCACAATGAGTACAAGAATAAGTTTATGATGACGTATATTCTTAGAGTTGTTGAAAACGGCTTGAGATGGAGATACTCTTCTGTAACAGCGAGTTTTCCCTTGAAAGTTGGCGGGAAAGTCATGTTTGCTGGACGGGTTAGGTCAGGTTCCCCGCAGAATAAAATGCGCGCTGTGTTTTCGTTTTTGCTGCGAATTGGTTATTGCATTATTTTGAGCTATAAGCTTAATAAATTTAGCAGATAAAATCCAAACACATTGGTTTAGTTTTGAGTGAAACAATAAAAGAGAATACATGTATTAACTAACACGTTTTATCTATTATAAACCTTATGTAAAAACCAAGCAGATACATTAACTAAAAGCTCAGGTTTTTGTTGAAATATTTTGAAATCAAATAAAAGGAAATCTGACATTTTGCATAATAATTTAAAGAAATACAATAATAGTAAGTGATTATATTTCAAAGTTTAATAAACGAGAATGACAAACTATTTTATTTTGTTTAAAAATTCAATAAATACCTTGTACAGTAATGGTAAGCTCTTTGTAGCGGTATTCCGGGAATTATATCAAACTAATAAGCAATACTATAGCTCCGTCAGGCGAGTGTGAGTAGACTCGTATTCTGTCGCTGTTGCGACGACATAACTTCAGCGTTAGTTTAGTAAAAATAAACATAAGAAAGAAAGTTAAGATAAAAAGAATGTAGATTAGTTGCTGTTTTCTCATATACGTCAATATGATTTGCCGTAACGATTATGTGTGTGAATTATAATACGATCATGTATGCCATAGATGTTTTACTTTCTCTGCCACATATGTGTAGAGAAAGTACTGTATTCCAAAAATTCCATGTCGATATTTCACCGTTTTAGGCCCCTGAAACTATAAAAGGCATTTTTTTAAAAAAAATCATATGTAATCGTGTGTGTGATCTTGCCTGTCTTTCAAAGAGAGAACACCAGGATTTTGGAGAAAATTCTTCTTCCCCAAACTCTACATGGAAACATTTTCGATATTTTTACTAACCATAAAATGGCTCTTAACGATTTTGATTAACTATCGTATTTCTTAAAAATAAAATGCATAATTATCTCGAATTGCCTGGGAAAGGAATTTTGTATGAATTTTTATAACGGGAAAACCATTAGAGATAGACAAAAACAATAGAAAAATTAGATCTATTTAAAAACAAATGTCCTTTATGTGACATCAGTCATTTTCAAGACATCCGTTATTATGAGTTTGAGCTTGTCAGTACTTTGTCATTTTAAAGCACTTTCGATCTTCATTCGTTTCTTGTGGTGTCATGGAAAGTCTATTGAATTTTGATGCCAATATAGTATCCTGCTTTTAAATATCTTACTGGCGACTATATTTCCCTTGTTTATACAATGTAATGTGGGATATTAGGCGTGAAGGACCGAAAATTTTGCTCAGAGGCCTCTTTATGAGGCTTCACGTTCTTTTACGTGCCGTAAATCTACGACACGGGACCACCGGCTTTACTTCCCTTCCAAAGGAAACCATGCTAAGGATTTTTACTTCCGAAAAAATCCATCGCCTTCCGCTTGGTTTGCACCGGCGACCTCCGGAACGTGGTACCCCTAGACCACGGAGGACGAAAATGAAATGTTAGATGAAACTATTTAAAGGATCAAATTTAGAAACATGTTGATAAAAGATGAAACATGTTTACAAATGGAGAACCAACGAAGATAGTAATAGAATTGGACTACCTGGGGATCAGATTCTCAAACAAGGGGAAATGAGAGGTGCAATCTAAATATGCACAATTGAAAGAGAAAAACGTCATTAAAGCTGTTAGTCTGCTTATACAAAACACCCACACTGTCAATAAATTGGCTGGAAAAACCTTATGAAGCAGTAATTGAGACAAAGATGCTATACGGAATAGAAATTTGGGCAGTGACAAGGGATGGCTTACAATTGATGTAGTGTGTTTTGTAGAGAAGTGCTGGGTCTACCCAAGAGCTTACCAAGAGGCGTGGTACTGGCAGAATGAGAAAGGATAGGGGGAAAGGGTATAATAGTGCAGAGAAGTTTGATTATTGGTACAGGTGTTTAAATCTAGATAACAGTAATATAATAAAAGAATGCATACGGATCCAAAACGATGTTTTAGGAAGATGGGAAATGTGTTTGAAGAATATTTGGCTATTAGATAAAAGCAACAGTATATTTTGGAAAGAAGTGAGAATGAGGGTAGAAGGCACAAAGGAACAAGAGATATGGGCTAGTTTCGAGGATAAAAGTTCGTTGACTTTGTATAAAACATTTAAAAGAAATTGGGGAGAGAGATGTATGTAGAGATATGCGATCAATTTGGAAGAATAACCTGCTTGGATGCACACATGAGTTATATTTATAAAAAGGATAGGAAATAATTGCTCGGGGATTTTTATTATGTGTAACAAGTTGGTTAGTATTTTCCATTACATTATAGAACGTCAAAAGGTTAAAAGATGGAGATATTATACAGGATGGAGCATTTAAATTGAGACTGTATATCTCCAAAACGAAGTGTTGCCTAAAGAAATGCCTTAATAAAAGTGGCTTGCTATTATGGGGGAAAGTAATAAATAACATCACTCGTGTTTTATTTGGAAGACGTTATGATGGATCATTTTAGAGTCAATTTAATTATTTTAAATGGTAACCTACCTTTATACTCTCTCTACTACGTATAGTAAGTAGGGGAAGTATTGTATTCCACCCAAAAATTTCATACCGAGATTTCACCGGAAATATATGTTTTGAGACCCCCTGAATCCCAAGAAAGCATTTTTGGAAACATGTCCATGTGTGTGTCTGTGAACAGTATAACTCAGAAACGAACAGTCGGATAAACACCAAATTTGGTATTTAGGTTCGGAATCTTTCAGAGATGCGACACGAAGGTTTTCAAGAAAATTTCCCCACCCCAGATTACCCTTTGCATGGAACATTTTTCGAAAATTTTAATTTTCTCAAAAATGGCTCTAACGGTTTTGATTAAAACATCATATGTTTAGGATATTTTCATGAAAAATAAACTGTATATCTTGAATTTTCTGGGAATGTCTCCAAAAGTATTCTTCATTGTGAACGACTTTTGCATAACTGGTAAACCATAAGAGATAGACAAAATTTTACTATACAAAAAATATAGATCGCGTTAAAATACACAATTTATGTCATATACATTTTTTTTGAGTGAACCATTTTCGAGATATTGCTTGTTATTCCCTTAAATTTTTCAATACTTATTTTCTCAAATGGGAATTCGTTATTCATTTTTTGTCTTGGATATGCAAAGAGTATTAATCTGTGACAAAGAGAATGATGCTGCACATAGCAACCAGCTATTAAGAGATATGTCTACGCTTAAAGGCTACTGTATTTCTATATTGCCGTTGCAAATACAAAACAAGGGGAACATAGTACGCCTTAAGCGATAGTCAAATATTTCTAGAACTGGTTGCTATGTGTAAAATGTAATTCTCTTTTCATGTCAAAAGATCGTTTCTGCAAATGTTTATCTCGATTAATATAAAATAGATGGAGAACAAGATTTTGTAAAAATAGTTTGTACAAGAATAGAGAAAGTCATGTGAGTGTAACACATCAGATTTTTTATGTTGTTTTCTCACTCATAAACAACATTTGTATAAAGCACTTTGCAGTTGTTCTTACACCAACGTAAATAACAACGAAAATTCTGAAGGGGTGTGTACGAAGAGCGCAATGAATGGTTGGACCATCCATGGATGGTTATTTGAGGGTCATTCTAAATTTTCGTTATTTATATTAGCAAGAACAATTGCAAGGTGCTTTATACAAAAATTGACAAGTTTTTACAAGGAATTGGAAAACAATATGGAAAAGTGTGTTTCCATTTAAAAAAATTAAATTGACCCTTAAATGACCATCACAACGTCCTTCAAACAAAACACGACTAATGGCACTTCTTTCCCCCATATCAAGCAACTTTTATTTAAAGCATTTCTTCTTCCAACGTTTAGTTGGAGCTATTTTACGGTCTCAACTTGAATGGTCCACCCTGTATATGGAACAAAAGATGCGATAAATTAAACAAAGAAACGCTGTCGAGCCCAAAGGAAAAAACAGTAAAAATGGTGAGGACGTTTTTAGGAAATGAAAGAGATAAATGGACAAGGAGCCTAAAAAAGGGGCAACAGAATTGTTAAACCTGGAAAGGGAAGAGATGGCGCACTGGCTTTATCCCACACGTACGAACTGGGGGCCAAAATATGTTTGTAGATGGACTAGATTTTTAAAAAATTTAAATATAGGTTATATTTGCAATATTGTATCAAAGAAAGATGGAAATAAATCTAAAATAAGCTATTTCTGCAAAGCTTTAACTTATTAAAATGAAGTGGATAGAAAAGCAAGCCTTTGTAGAGGCTATAATAAATAAAGGACAGTAGATAGAGAAAGACGTGTATATTTAACATATCAGATTTTTCCTGTTGAAATCAGCATTCAGACTTAAATGGTACTTTAGGTTTTTCATTCTTATTTGGACAATTGTGTATACACACTCTGAATTACGAATAATCACAGCATTTAATTTTATAGGAAAAATAAAATGTCAAATGAATCACTTTGCTCTTGTTGGTGCCATTAAGTTTAGAGGTGTGTTTTAATAGTCCTGTCTTTATTTTCCAGGTCCATTGTGTTCATCAGTATGAAAGGCCTTGCGCATCGAGCGAGGAACTTTGATGGAACTTTGTAATTATTGCTGTTTCTCAACTGCTTGACACATGGAGCTGTTTGTAAACCGAGGGAGAAAGGAACGGTGGAGTGCAAAATACTTCACTTCACACATGAAAGAGAAGACAAACTCTTTTGTTGACGCGCGGCTCGATTGTGTACACACGGCATAACAAAAACAGTTTCGGTCAAGGCGATGATGGTGTTCATTAGTGAAGTGTGCAATAAGTGAGATGAAAACTGAAGCTGGTGGGACGCTGGAGTGAGTTGTTTCCGATGACCAGGGGCACGGTTGAAGGGTGAATTCTGCATGAGGGTTGTGTTAGGTAGCAGAGCCACCGTCGTCGTCAACTCCCCTGGCGGGAGACCATGGTCTTTGGGCAAGTGCTACTTGCGGTCTGGCTGCCACTGGTGGTGCTAGGAGGCCCGCGATATAGCTCGCGCATCGTCGAGACCAAGTCTGGGGCCATCCGTGGCATCATCCTCGAACTCAACTCCCGACACTTGGAGCCCGTGGAAGCTTTCCGTGGAGTGCCGTACGCTGCGCCGCCTATAGGTGACTTGAGGTACCGCGCCCCGGCATCGCCCCTGGGCTGGACGGGTACTCGTCTCGCAGACTCCTTTGCACCCGTGTGTCCTCAGAGGTACCCGGACGTATCCAATAGAACGGCGGCGCTCCTGGTAATGCCGCGAGGAAGATATCACTTCCTCAGAAGACTTGTACCACACCTCGTCAACCAGAGTGAAGACTGTCTGTACCTCAACCTCTACGTACCAGGTAGTGGTAAGTACCATCACACTATGTCTTAATAATAAACTGGTCACTGGAAAAGAAGATATAAAACATGTCTGCACTAACTTTGTTCGTTAATTTTCAGAGTAAATATCGAATTACAATTGCTTGACACAGAATATGGTAAACAATAAGTACCTTTGATATAACTAGTTGCTCTGTAAGTGCCAATTACATCAAATACCAAAAAAGAAAGGAAAACAGAAAGAACATAGGTGATGACAGGGCACCAGAGATATATTGTTTTCTTTTTCTTAGATGGATTTTAAAAAAAAAGAAGCAACGTGCATTAGATTTTCACTTCGTAAGATTTTGCTGGTTTTGAAACCTAAAGAATACTGAACGTTGATTAACAGAACAGAAAGTTATATTTACCATAGAGAATCCCATTAGAGATCATTATTTTGTGAGATTTATTAGTACTATTCCATAAATAAAACGTAACATCATCTTCTTCCTTTCAAGGATTAGACCTATCGGACTGTTACGGCCTCAATTTCATTTTAACTGGCCTTTCTATGTCCATCTTTCCTATAGGTTTGTATTGTAAGGAATCATTTTTCTTCCATTCCTTCTAAATGTTCTTTCCATTTGTGTTTTTGTTCTTCTGGTTTATCCTTCAATGCAAAAAAATTCAGTTCTTGCCTAATTACTTCATTAGGGTTCCTGTCCAATTTATTGCAACCTTTAATGTCATTTCTGCAGCCTGAACATGACTACAATCTTTTCTCCTCGTCACCCAGGATTCACTGTCATATAATAGAATAGATAGAGCCATCACCTTATAAAATTTAATTTTTGTTTCTCTTCGTGTAATTTTTAATGTTCCGCTTATGGTACCGCAGATACTCAGATATTTCTGTAATTTGATGTCTATACCCTTATCCTGGTTATAATTAATATAACTTCCTAAATAGTTAAAGTGCTGAACTTGCCAAAGACTCAATTTTCAAACGTTACATTATATAAATAATAGTTACATTTTCATTTCTGTTTTTCAAATTAAATCACCATTGTGTCAGCTGTCAGATCACGGTATACATACGAAACAAATGGACAATCGAATGTGTTGCGGAATACCAACCAGTGAGAATGAGAAAATAAGCTAAAATTAGTGCATAATGACACATTCTTAAGGAAGTAATTAATTTGAAATTGATACTATTTGAATTACGTTGATTGAAATACAATGGATTACATCGCCTGTTAATCACTGCATACTGTTACTGTTCAGTAATGAGTTGATGTTTAAAAGCTGGTTCACAACAAATAAGCACGGTAATCAGAACGAGAATGACAAAGCTGGAAGGCATGTATTCTAATGGGAGCGTTCCCAATTCTTTTCCGGGCCCCGGAAATAGGAAAGAAGACTTAGCCAATTTTAGCTTTGTCGTTCTCGCTCCCGGACAGGGCATATTAGATGGGGGACTAGAGGGCACAGAAAATGACTGACGATTCTGGCAGGAGAATCTGCCCATTTTGTGATTTGGATGAGGACTGGGTACACATTTTGGGAGAATGTGCACAGTGGAAGAACCAGCGAACTCAAAGAAAAACTCTTAAGTCCGTCAAGAAACAGGATGGCATGTTGGGATCTACTGGCAAAACTGGGCAATGTCTTGGCTAAAGTGCGAGAAGCTAGGTCAAATTTGCTTGGTTAGTCAGAGGTGATTTATCTCTATTTTTCTTTTTCTTGTGCTTTTTTTTGTTTTCTTTTTCTGTAGTTTATTTTGTCACCATAATTTGTATCTTAAATATGCATGTACGGTAAATGACCCATGCACTAAATACTTGTGTAATAACTTCAATAATTTGAAACCAATAAAGATACATTATCTATTTACATATCGTGCACACTAGACTCATCGCTTAGAGATTACTGTAGGCGTTAGTGACATGAAACAGCCGCTAGTGCTCTCTCTAGTCACAAGCTGGCAATAAAAACTGGAAGAAATTCTAGCATATGTGCGTCCTAACCTTAGATTCAACATCCGTATATCCATTGAATGTTGGTTCTTCTAGTGAAAGGGTCATCTGAAGTTTATATATAGTGTGTGTCATAATTAATGGCACAAACTGAAACGTTTGAAAGTACACCATAATAGAAGCAAAAAGATTCCAGGGTCCGCAAACAAGCCGTCTGTGAGATTTATTACTACGAATGTGTGGTTAGGAGCCGCCATGACGTGAATTGATTAAGGATATTCCCCTTGAGCAACATCAGAGTATATGGTACATGCATTTTGGAGCACCAGTATATTTTGCTGCTACCGTAAAAAGACATCTAACGTGAAGATATGGTCCAGGATGGATAGGTCAAGGAGGGCCTGTACCTTCGCCTACACGATCTCAATCCTTTTCGATTTTTCTGTATGGAGTCAACTCAAAAGTGTAGTGCACATCATTGAAGTACTGGAGCAGAGAATTGTACGTGCTCGTCAAGAATTCCGAGATGATCCGGGGGTGTCGGAAAGAATTCGAAACTCGCTGCAGAGACAAAAGCAGTATTGCATCCAGGTGCAAGGATGAACACCACCTTTAACAGGGAAGAGTGTACAGTATTAATAACAATTAACATACATGTATTCCTTAAGTTAACTATGAGTGAATTATGAGGCAACTTAGAGTGCAATTATTAAACGAAAAGTCTACTTTTAAAATTCATCTGTACTAATTAGAACGACGTTGCTTAATGAAGTCAGTGACGTCTTGTAAACGCTCATTTGCAATTACCTCGCACATGGTTCTTTTAAGGACCCATCTGGAACGTTTTTGCTTCTACTATCGTATGCTTTCAGCCATTTCTGTTTGCGCTATTGATATGATGCACCCTGTATATGCGACTCAAAAACTACAAATAACAACAAAAATCGGTAAATCGGTAGATAATCAACGAAAAACTGAAATTTTATGAATGCCAATAAAAAATGAGTGAAGCTTGATACGACTAGAGAAATCGGATATGCAATGCATCTGCATTTAGATAGCGTATACTCTATCGAATTTTGATTTTGGGTAATTGGCATTGACTGAATTGGAAGCAGGTGAAAAAATACCATTGGTTAGTTAAAAACAAATGAAATCCTATTGCGCAAAATCGACTTTTCACTATGTGATTGATACGATCATTGATATGCATTCTGTTCTCGTTGATGTGCTTTGTGAACCAAAATCGTGTATGCTGTATTGCTTCCCGTTCTCGTTTACGTTTTGGATATCGTTCTCGGGCTATTGTGAACCCTTTATTCGATAAAATCGCATCCTTGCAAGAATGTGTCTAGATAAAGGACCGTGACTGGTCGATATCCGAGGCATTTCAATATAAAATACGCGGCGTATGAAAGCCATATATGAGTAAAGGTTAAATATTCTTGCTTAATAGAAATTGAAAATTATTTTTATGATTATAAATGTTCCCTTTGATGCATTAACCCTTTCTAGTTCAAGAGATACTTACCAATGAATGTCCAGAAGTCTATTAGATTGATGTTGCTCTCCTTAGAGAAAATATTTTATTAGCCAGATGAACCTTTCACATACAACTTCTATTTTTACTTTCTCTGCTTTTTGCCTATAATAAGCACAAGAAGTATTGCATTGCACCAAACATTTGATATCAGATTTCATTGAAAATACGCGTTTTGATGTCCGTTGAAGCTTAAAAAATGCATTTTCAAGAAAATCATCTCATCCTAATTATCCTTTATATGGAAAATACATCATTATTTTTTATTTTCTTAAAAATGGTCCTCAGAATTTTAATTAAAACACTTAAAGTTTAGGATATTTGCATCGCATATAAAATGCATAACTTCAATTTTCTGGGAATAGCTTGTGAAGTCCACTCTATTCTGAATAAATGTTGTGCAACCGATACACCATTTTCCAAGTGGGACTTAAGGATGTTATATAAGAATCTCCATAATGATTGGTTTGTTCATTCTTCCGTAGGAAGATAACACACGCACACGTAGAAACAAATGCCGTTTTTTATTCTTTGTACCCAAAACAACATTAGTATAAATTTTATCAATTTTCTCCTTCAACGGATTTCTCTCCGCTTTGGAGTCCTTGTATCCCCAAGTACTTAAAAGCAATGCCTTGGGTCAGTAGCCTGTCAAGAAGCAAGCAAACTTCGGATCATAGCATATCCAGGATGGGCGATCAGCCCAATGCCTGGTATGGCGATGAAGAATGAGAACGTTGTATTTTAGAAGGAGTATCGTATTTTAACTGTTGGGGAGCTGAACTTGTAGTAGTTACAACCGCGCGTATAGTAAAAAGTTTCCGGTAGCTTTCGCCCCAAATGTATTTTTACTGTTTCTTTAAATATTTAATATTTATGTTTGCCTCGGCTGCGTCAGTATTATTTTAGAGACATGGATGTCTTGGCAGGGCGTGATGCGACAAGAATGTAGGTTTACACAGATTTTAAGCTTTAATTCACTCCTTTTTATTAATCCTTGACACAAATTAAATAGCACTTCACTGATATCGAGAGCTGTGAGATTCTTTTATTTAATACTTGCAGTTTTTTAATATGTATACTATTTTCGTCTCACACGAATACGTAATTAATTTCTCGAGGACACATCTCGTGTCTAGTTAGTAACTCTGTCTGCAGGCAACTGAACTGATTTCAAGCGCCTAAACTTGTAAATTTCTGTATTTCAAGTCTCTGTTTGGGTACTTTTACTCCAATAGAATACCTGCATTTAACTAAAACTTTTTCTGGTTGTTGATTGGCTATTTGTATAAACTGTCACGTTAATGCTTCCAAGAATCACAAGTAACATTTAAACCCTCATACTCATTATTGCCTCAAGGTTACCTCATTGTTACTTCATTATTAGCAACGTTTAATCTATTATTCATGCAATGACAGTTATATACATTTTAAATATTATTACATACACATATTGCTTCAAGGCGGGCTGTTATTGAATTTACATACAATATAATTGGACAGAAAGTGTTTGTGTTAAAAATACTGCCTCAAGAAGAAGGAAAGAAATGTAGTGATGAAAGGGTTGATAAAAAAAACTTGTGGATCAAATTATCCAACCGAGTATATGCCTGGCGACCGAGGAGAACCATAAGTTTTATCAATAAAAGATCGAACATTTCCACAAGGATATACTTTACAGTTATTATATAGATAGACAGATAAGCAAAATCCAGAGAACAATATTTCTTAAACGAAAATTGGTGAAGGCGCTCTAGTATGCTCTCCTTTTATCCGTACGCTTTGTTCCCGTCCTCTGTCATACTTTTCGACTCTGCATTGCTCTTCTCGTATACGCGATAAGAGAGCAAGTGGAGCAGTTTAAAAGAGAGAGAGGACCTTTATATGCCAAGCCTCGCTGACTTTGCGCGAGCCGACCTTAGTAACTGCCATTTTTACATTATTTCCAAGCATGTTCACACTTGCTAAAAGCTTCACAATTGTGGTTATTTGAACAAATTGTGTATTTGTGTTTATTGACGCAAAACGCGATTATCTGAATAAACAGTAAAACACTTGCCAACTACGGCGTATGCTTTTAGAGGAGAGGGGTACTATTGAGGCTTGCAAAGTGTGAGAGACCTATCATAGGTTTACTGAGCGGAATTAAATTGAGTTTTATTTATGGACGCTCTTTAACTGCTGTGGTCCTTAGCGTCCCAATCTATATTGGGCTTGAAAGACCGGTAATTTTGCTCTACGACACGGGAATACCTTCTGAAGAAAGCCATGCTAAGGGTTACATTTGTGGCCCGCATTTGGGAGATCGCGGGTTCGATTCCTTGAACGACCTTTCTGACCCATGGATCTTTTCGGGGGTTTCCCAGATCGCCAGGCGAATGCTGGGGAGTATCATTACATCCCCGAATTTCCTGTCCCTCCATTTCATCTCCATTCTCATTTCACTTCACCTTTCATCCGCTTGGTGTGTTTCAGGATTACAAGTGTCGGCGGGAGGTCTCGGCTTGTGCATGACAGGGGAAAATGATGCTCTAAGTAAAACTGTGATAAGTCTCCGGATCCCCAGGGGATGTATAAGCCTAAGGGGAAATGGGGCTGGCTACACCAGCCAGCACCCGGGGAGTTAAAATCTGACCATACCCTCTGTCATACCTCCAAGTCCGGGAGCCCTCCGTCTCCTAACACCTCAACGCTTCCTCCCGGCGGCGCCCCTTTAGGGGTATACGCACAAAAGATCTGCACAGGTCGTGGTGCAAAGTACCTAGTCCTATCCTATCCTATCATAGGTTTGCAGTATTGTCTAGTTAGAACGTAACTCAACGTTTGGACACATTTAAGGCTTCTGATATCGTTCTCTAGGTATTGTGAGAGTTTCATTGGAATTTGAATCGGAAAAGGGCACAGTTTCGAGTTTGCTTACATAGTACAAATAGGTATTGCATTGCTACATTTTATTCTAACAATGTCCGTTTTTGTGAATTAATGATTTTTATGTGCTACTTGATGTCTTGCTAACTTCCGTGACGTGATTTTCATGACCGACGTATTATTGATGGTTACAGATTTTATTCTAACGGTACTCCTTTGTTTGGCTGGTTAATAATGTCTGCTTCAAAACATTCTACCAAGATAAATCATTTCATTCACAAGCCAGAAGAATCATTTTATAATTCTCTGTTATTAAAACGCTTAACCAGAAGAGTGAAAAATCAATCTTCTCTAAGCAGGGAAACCAGGACGAAGAATGTGGAGGAAGTATGCGTTTCGCGCGTTGTGAAACGGAGAAAAATATATAACACAGAAATTGAGAACTTCTATCTTAAACTCTTGGAAATCATGACAGTAAGCAGAAAGTTGTATACAGTTTAGATGTTTGCTTCCATATTGGTAGGCAAAACCTAACTATAAAGATTACCCTACTTAAATGGGACTGCTAGTAAAAAAACTGATAAGCTGCATTGACTTGATCTTTAATCTCTCTTCTATAAACTATTTTTGCTAAAGGTTATCCTTTTATCTGTTAACCGAGATAAAATTTTATTACCAGGATCTACAAGATTTCATTGTAGACATAAGAAGGCTAAAGTGAATGAGTTTTACTTTCTCTACCCTTTACATAGGTAGAGGAGTTATTGCATTCCACTAAAACATTCGACAGCGAGATTTCAACATGAATATATGTTTTGAATCCAAAAAAGAAAAAGTGTATGAGTATCAAACTTGATATTTAAGTTCAGTATCTTCCAAGGATGTGTAATGATGATTTGCAAGAAAATCTCCTCACCAAACTACCCTTTATATGGAACCCATTTTGAAAATTTCGATCTTCTAAAAAATGGCTCAAAAGATTTTGATAAATATATCATGTAGTATAGATATTTACATTCCAAATAAAATGTAAATCTTGAATTTTCTGGAAATAGGCTTTGAAGCTTTCTTATTACGGGAGGAATTTTATATAATCTTGTATAACTGGTGAAGGTTAAACGGTAATCGAAAGCTTACTGCACGAAAAGTAGATCTCTTTAAAACACACAATTTATTTCAAATAACGTGTTTGTGTCATCGGTCATTTCCCAGATATCCGTCACTAATGGTTTGAGTTTTCAATACTTAGCCATTATTTCAAAGCCCTATCGATTTTCATATGCTTCTTGTGATGTCATGGTAACAGTATCTAATTTTAAGGCCAGTGTTATTATAGCGTCCAAATCTGAAACATTTGATTATCGCTATTCGCTTTGTATCTATAACGAAATGTGTAATGTAGTTATTTCTGCAAAGGTTTATTGGATTAACATGTAGTTGATAGAAAAATTAACTTTAGTAAGAATGATCTGTATACCCACTAATAAACGATAGTGGGTAGAGAAAGTTATATGAATGTAACACACCAGGGGTTTTTCTTCATAAAGGATAATCATATCCAATTACATAACTCAATCTTATTCAACTAAAAAAAATCAATTTTAATTAAAAATATAAGTGACACAAAAAAACAAAAAAAATTTCATTAATAATCAACTTTTACCCACGTCGCTTTGTGATGAATTTTAAATTCCGTATTCTTTTGCATGACCACAAAAAAGAGAGAAACTGTATACTTGAACGTAATCTAAGCTTTTGTGTAGTAAGATTTGTCTAATTTATTATGGTTTAGAAGTTAACTTTAATAAAACTCCAGCTAAAATTATTGAACCTGAAACTGGGGCTTCAACATGGGCAAATTTTTTAATAATTTATGTATACATACAAATATTTAATTAAGTTAACCATCGTACCAACATAGAAACTTTGAAATAAAAAACTAATATATTAAAAAAAAGGTTTTTTACTTTCTCTACTACGTATAGTAAGTAGGGGAAGTATTGCATTCCACCCAAAAATTCGATACCGAGATTTTACCGGAAATACATGTTTTGAGACCTCCTGAATCCAAAAAAAGCATTTTTGGAAACATGTCCGTGTGTGTTTGTGTGTGTGTGTGTGTGTGTGTGTGTCTGTGAACAGCATAACTCAAAAACGAACAGTCAGATAAGCACCAAACTTGGTATTTAGGTTCAGTATCTTCCAGAGATGCGACACGAAGGTTTTCAAGAAAATCCCCCTACCCCAGACTACCCTTTACATGGAAGATTTTTCGAAAATTTTAATTTTCTCAACAATGGCTCTAACGATTTTGATGAAAATATTATATGTTTAAGATAATGTCATGAGAAATGAAATGTATATCTCGAATTTTCTGGGAATGTCTCCAAAAGTATTCTTCATTGTGAACGACTTTTGCATAACTGGTAAACCATAAGAGATAGACAAGATTTTACTACGCAAAAAATGTAGATCGCGTTAAAATACGCAATTAATGTCATATACATTTCTTTTGTTGAGTGAACCGTTTTCGAGATATTGCTTGTTATTTTCTTAAATTTTCCAATACTTACACTTTTTCTCAAATTCGTTATTCATTACTTTCTCTACTACGTATAGTAAGTAGGGGAAGTATTGTATTCCACCAAAAATTTCGATACCGAGATTTCACCGGAAATACATGTTTTGAGAGACCCCTGAATCCAAAAAAAGCATTTTTGGAAACATGTCCGTGTGTGTGTCTGTGTGTCTGTGTGTGTGTCTGTGAACAGCATAACTCAGGAACGAACAGTCGGATAAACACCAAACTTGGTATTTGGGTTCAGTATCTTCCAAGGATGCAACACGAAGGTTTTCAAAAAAATCCCCCCACCCCAGAGTACCCTTTACATGGAACATTTTTCGAAAATTTTAATTTTCTCAAAAATGACTCTAACGATTTTGATTAAAATATCATATGTTTAAGATATTTTTATGACAAATAAAATTTATATCTTGAATTTTCTGGGAATGTCTCCAAAAGTATTCTTTATTGTGAACGACTTTTGCATAACTGGTAAACCATAAGAGATAGACAAAATTTTACTACACAAAAAATGTAGATGGCGTTAAAATACACAATTTATGTCATATACATTTTTTTTGTTGAGTGAACCATTTTCGAGATATTGCTTGTTATTCCCTTAAATTTTTCAATACTTATTTTCTCCAATGGGAATTCGTTATTCATTTTTTTGTCTTGGATATGCAAAGAGTTATAACCTGTGGCAAAGGGAATGGTGCTGCACCTAGCAACCAGCTATTAAGAGATATGTATGTGCTTAAAGGCTACTGTTTTTCTATATTGCCCTTGTAAATATATTTTCCCCTACATCTACAAGAAAATTAGCAATAAGATAGAGTTTGCAAATGTTTATCTCGATTAACATGAACTAGATGGAGAATAAGCGTTTGTAAAAATACTTTGTACAAGAGTATAGAAAGTCATGTGAGTGTAACACATCAGATTTTTTTTTATGTCCTGGACATGCAAAGAGAATGGAATGCGCCACATAGCAACCAGCGTTAAAATATTTGGCTATCGCTTAAAACCTACCATATTTCCCTTGCATCTACAAGAAAATTACCAATAAGATTGACATCTCGATATCTCGATTAACATGAAGCATATGGAGAATAGGCGTTTGTAAAATTAGATTGTACAAGAGTAGAGAAAGTCATGTGAGTGTAACACATCAGATTTTTTTTGAAACGTTTTCCTACAAGTTATACAAAAGTCATTTAGAGTGAAGAGGGCTTCACAGGCTATTCATCAGATATAATTTTATTTGTCATGCAAACATCTTAAATATTATATATTTTAACAAGCTCGTTACAAGTCATATTGAGAAAATAAAAATTTCGAAGCATTTTCCATGTAAAGGGTAGTTTTATGAGGCGGATTTTCTTGAAAATATTCTTGTCGCATTCTTGGAATATGCTGAAGCTATATACCAAGTTTAGTATTGAACCAGTGTTTGTTTGTTTAGTTATGTCGTTCCAGACACAGAAAAATGTCTACGGCGCGAACATATATTTCCAGAATATCGATATCGAATACCATACCTTCTCTACATACAAAGCACAGGGTATAGAAAGTAAAAAATCAAGTTTAAAATAAATATCTCCAGATTTTATGCATTAATTTACTCTCTGAAGGCTTGTGGTGTGATTTATATCCAGCTCACCCCTTCTATTATAGCGAGCATTGGCTTCTCATACTGCTTCTGAAACAGTGTGCTCTATAGAGGGATGGCTTTTCTCAAAGAAAAAAAAATTCCGGTGATTTTCCACTGATGCTATTAAAAGCCTGATTAAAATAGTTTCTTTGCAGCATGTATTGTGGCTATTATAAGGATTTTATATGTAAATTCCAAAAATAATGTGTGAAATATCAGTGGATACAAAACTACTTTGAGAGTCATTACCGTAGACTTTTATAAGAGGAAGAATATTTAACTGTTAATAGGTAACTTATGTGCTCGTGATGTTTTAAAATATTTTCATTCCCAACTGTTAAGCCCCTTGTACACGATCAAAATACTTTACAAGACCTTTCAAGAGTTGTCACAACTTCACAACTTTTCTTGTCAAATTACTTCCAATACTTTTAAACTATTTGAAAGTGTTGAAAACAAATAAAGACATGCTCTAAACGATGAAAGATTTGACAATTATTTGATGGCTTTAGCCAATGAAATGCGAGTATTTACAGCGCGTCACGAAATTTGCAACATGGCTGAAAGCGAAAAGTAAACAACAATGGCTACCCGGCCAAGGTATGTCGTATGCGAACTGATTAGGTTATTCATAAGCTGGTCATGTCCGTTGTCTAGGACTCTGTGGATTACCACAAGATGAAGCAGATGAAGGCATATGAAGAAATAATTGCCAGGCAGATTTTCCAACTAAGTATACATTAATGCAATGTTATATAGTGTGGTTAACCTATCAGTTTCCATTGTGTTCCATAATCGTAATGCGATTTCAGTGCTACATAATATTGGTATAGAACAGTATTTCATTGCAAACTGGTATACCGTGACGCAAATAGTAAATTGATTTGTGCGTGATAAATTATATAATAATGTGTTCTGAAGGGTTTCAGTTTGAAAAAAGACAACTTGTAAATACACATTTATGGCATTGTCAAGTCTTGTCCAATCTTGTCACATATGGAAAAGTGTTTGACAATTTTACTTGTAAACTCTTGAATTGGAAAAAAAAGTTTGATCGTGTACAAGGGGCTTTACAAATTATACAGTATCCCGTTAAAGTCGTATACACAGAGTTATTCAAGTTTTCTGCATAGATGCTGAAATACAGGATACCGTAATTTACAGGAAGGTATTCATAATTAAATAAACAAATAATAGTAATATAGAGAAATAATCTCAATAAGTAATTTCCGTATATTAAATCAATGTATAATTAATAACCATGAGTTTAAAACATTTGTCTGGAAAAAAGGTCACTAGTATGCTTCGGACACGGTTGCTGTTTCATTGCATTTTGACTGGAAAACAGTTACATGCACACAGGGTTTCACTGAGACCTCCCTCTCCCCAAGCACTGCCAGTCATTCACTCTAAGCAAGCGATCAGTATATATACAGTCTGTTTTGAAGTTAACGAAGTCCGGCCGTTGATAGCTGACAAAATATGCCGAAAACAACCAGTAAGAAGAGTGTCTTACTTTTCAAGGAATATGGGCGCGAGTATTTTGATGTAATAGGGGAAAATGTATTTTGTAAAGTATGCCAGATTGAGATTAAAGGAGAGAGAAGGGTTTTTATGTCAAGAAACTGTAAATCTAAAAAACACTTACAAAATATTACGTTGCTTCCTAGAAATGAGGGGGTGAGAATATATTGTCCACATCAGAAACCACGAACTCATGTAGCCAAACCGAAGCTTACAAGGAATCGTCTGACATGATGGTAAGCACAAATATCCCATTTAATAAACTGCAAAATTCTGCTTTTAAAACGTTTCTGGAGAAATGTACAGCTATGAAATCTCATTGTGAGTCTACATTACGCACATTTTATTTGTCTTTGTCATAGATTACAATACCAGAGTTCTTCAAACTTGTCAATAATTGTCAATTTACAGAAGTAGACAAATGTTCTACTGCTGAAATAGCACAGCAGAAACTAAGAGTATTTTAGATAAAAACCCAGGATATGCAATTATGTGCCGTATTAGTAATAAATAATAATATTATTAATGTTAAGAATAACATTATTCTAAATAATGAAAATGCATGCGTTTCCCAGATGCTTGTGACGTTCGTCAGTTTCGTTTCGCACTAGTAACATCATGTGATGTGGAACGGAGTTTTTCAAGATATGAACTTTTTTGAGTTTAAGAAGACGTTCTGCTTTTGATACATTCAGAAAATATATTGTAATCCATTGTAATAGTTGTCCAGGCATGTAAATCACACATGAAACTGGTTATTTCATCTGCCATAGTTCAGATTTATTATTTTGCTCATCTTATTTATACTTTGTAATAAAAGCTTAAGTTTACTACAGAATTGTATACTTACTTCTGTGCCCACCTATACCTATAGCGTACACAGTACTCAGCACAGCACAAACTCCGTAGCGCGCGAGACTACTTACTCTCTCCTCTCCGTTTGCTTGTAAACAAAGTAACAGTATAATACATGTTGACTTAAGGTAAAGCCATGTCCGAAGGTCATAAGCAATGGTATGTCATTAGCAATAGCCGGAGTAGCGAACGCGTTAGGCATAAATATTCTTGGAATGCATTTAAGGATTTAGTTCAGTGTTTGAACAATTACGTAGGCCTTGAATTCTGTAAAAGAGAAAGGTAATAGCATTCTAAGATTCGGGAAGGTTCCCCACACTAGCAGTGTCGGATACGCATACGTAGGACTTTAGGATTGGCCCCGCGCGAGAAGAAGCCTTAGTAGGATAGTTCTAAGGTAGGAGGAGCTTACGTTATGAAAGAGCGTGTATTGCTAAAATTAGCGTCTTACCTTCCTTTTTTTCGTGTACAGCCTTAGGGGCTTACAATCTTTTACTGTGTTCGGCAGTTCGTAGAGCCTAAGACCGTGCTGGGTATCAGTTATTAGTTGTAGCCGGGGTTTTGCCGGTAAGCATTTTAGTGACTCGCGGCAAGTTACGCTTCTAGCTTTTTTTGTTATCGCGGAGAGTTATTTCAAACGCAAAATTGATATTGCAGAAGCTGGCAGGAATAATAATTCAATTGTTATAGTTTCGAGTGCTACGATTCATAATAATCAATTTCATTCTTTATTTTCAAACGGTCCGCAACTTGCATCAATTGCTCAAGTATTAAGTCACATTAAATTTATCTGATGTTATACTTTTCACTACGCCCACGCACACCCTAAAGGAAAGATCTCATAGCCATCCACTGTAGCAGCCGGCAGCAGAATCAATAGCAGATATTGGAGACGACGTCAGAAGGTGACACCGGTCATTCGTCGTCATATATTTCGGTAATGACAACTTAATTATAAATGACAGGAGAAAATGAATTACAGAATAAAATGGTATGTTTTATGATTACATTCAACAGTGCTACTGATTCATCAACTTACACGACTTCTTTAATTTTATCGAGCGGGATGACTCTGGCGGTAACTTCTGATCGTGGGTTCGATTTCCGTGGCCGACCTTCCTGACCCAAGGATTTTTTCGGGGTTTCCTCGGGTCACCAGGCAAATGCTGGGAACACCTCCCCGAATTTCCTGTCCCTCCATTTCATCTCCATTCTCACTTCACTTCGTCCTCCATCTACTTAGTGTCTTTCAGTATTGCAAGTGTCGGCGGAAGGTCTCGGCGTGTGCCGTGCATGGGAAAAGTGTTTTAAGGAAATCTTCGTCCTCCGCAATGCGAGCGAGCGGGTCTTGGACCCTCAGGGGATGTGTAAGCCTAAGGGGGGCTGCACCGAGGAGTTCAGATCTGTATATGGTAGGGACTCTGTCCTGTCGTCTCGTATCATCCCACCATCCCGGGGGCGCCCCGTCAGGGGCATAGGTACAAGAAATCTGCATAGGTCAAAGTGGCAAGTCCCCCTCCGCTTCTAGTCCTATCTTAAGTTAATTTTGAGTATTTTCTTATTATTATTCTGGTTTTATATCTGCATAATTTTCACTCGTTTCTGTTATAACAATAGCAGCAGCTAAAATAGCTATGCGACAACTGTAGGAGTCAGCAACTGAGAAAGATATGACTTAATTGAAATCTCTGACGCAATCATTAGAAACTAAATAGTGAATAACGTTTAATTTCTGTTATCACATCTTGGTCTATGACAATGGTTTAGTCCTCTGCAGCAAAGTCTTGATGAATGTGCTACTCTGGCAGAACAAACGAAGTTCAGAATTCAGAGACTTGCCATTTTCTTTCTCAACCTTGCGCCGCACGTTTCCAGAACGGCTGGTTTTACGAGCTCTTGCACAAAAGCATTGCGATAACTTTCCCATTGTTTCCTCACACACACACACACACACACACACACCAAGTAGATGCAATCAATTCTTTACAGTCCCGACCGGCGAGGAGAGGAAGGCTGCATTCGTTTTAAGAACCGCTGAAGTGAAGCCAAATCTTCAAACGGAACTCTGGAGGGCTTAATGCCCTCACAAAGAATGAGATCAAAGCTGTGGAGGATGCGTGCTGGAAAAGAAAACGGTTGCGTATGCGCAAATAATGCTGGAAAACTGCCATTGCTAGGTAACGGCACATAACCCCTTCATTATCATCATCCTTTGTGGAGAGTTAGAAACTGAAAAGTGGCTTAGAAACATATTATTTTTCAAACGGAGAGGATAAAACGGTTCTTTACCATGCTTGATATTACTCGGAAAGTAATCAAGTGCGGAAACCGATTTTTTCCACTCTTTCTCTGAAACGCAGTCATTTAATGTATAACCTATAAATGAGGCTCGTTTAGACGTACATTATTACTGCGTCTGCAAAATGGAGAGCGAAAGACTATTCTTTGGGATTGTTTCAAATGGAAGCTCAATGGCAAAAATTGCCAAAAATGATACTTTGCTTTTTTATGCAACCTTATCAATTGGAATTTCCTCTTTAATTTGATTTATAGTTTATCACTGTAACACAATACTTATATTTTTAAATATATTTTAAATATAATACTGCATCTGTAATTTTGTATCCTGAATTCCGTACCACTTCAAAGAAACAAATAATAACTCCTAAACACTTTGTAATAGACTGGTAAACTTAAGTCCAGCTGCCTTTAAGTATCGAGCAGACTGTTTGGGAGCTTGCCTGCTCAGTACATAAGCGCGATGGGAGCTACTGAAAGAGGTGCAAGGGGAAAAATGTTGACGTCATTCATACCCTCCCTCAGCACAGCAGCCGTCGTCTCCAGTAGTTTTCATTTACCATGGAGGACATTACGTCAAATTGTAGGTCAATAACACCAACTATTTTCAATACTGCTTGGGACAAAACGTTTTACCATAGCACAATATAATAGCGTGAAGTTTTATTTTGTAATAAGATTTAAAACATACAAAAAAGTTTAATCTCCAGCGCCTGTCCGTCTTGTCATGTCAGTATGTAAAATACCAAGGGTAAGAAGGATCGCCTTTATTGGAACAACTAAGATGTACAATGCTTGTGGATGTAAGTCCAGTCCATTTTATTATACTGTAATTTATGGCTATTGCGGAATTTTTTTATGGTGATCAGACTCGCAACATATTTATGTGTCTTTCAACATACCGACTATCATGTTCAGCCAATAGTTATAATTTGCTTCATTTTAATAACCTGTAGTGTAGTTGGACATGTAGTATAGGTATATGTCACTAAAGGATTAACTACACGTAAGCTAATTAAACAGATTTCCCTAGAAGACGTGGATCGGACCCTACCTTGGCATATATAAAGAAAGAGGTATATTTACAGTATTCACTCTTCTAGAATATATATCTTCCTTTATTTTCCAAAAAGTTAAGTTGAGCCAGCAAGTATTTTTTTTTTGCTCACTATCAGCACTCGGAATATTACAGTGTCAATTTTCTCTCTTCCCCATTTAACTTCGTACAATATAGCAGCTAAGCAAGAAACAACTTTACAAATTCAATCAAGATCTTTCACAATTTTAATTATATATTTTGTATGTAAATCCAATAATAATCCCTAACAGGCTGTTACTTTAAAGTATATATATATATATATAATTTTACTCCTCCTGCAAACATTTAAGAATTCAAATATTCTTATTGCTGTAAACTTTATAGCTTTAATGTTTGCTCGATACTAGTTCACAAAATGGTTCTCTTCACATGTCATATTTCCTTTACATTTACATGTGAATATCTTTCGTTCCTCCACTATGCACCTTGGCCTACCATCACGAATCTTTGGCAATAATTTTGAATCATTAACAATGGATCTCAAAATTACTCGTAATATTAAAATCAAGGAAGAGTTTATTTTATCTTCTAATTACCCCAGTTAAATATACTCCACAATAATAAAACATTTGCTTTTAACCTCATTATTTTATATATTCAGCTCTCGTCCCTTAATTTAATTCAAGTATTTTAACTCGCCGAAACGTGTAAATTACGAAGATTTTGACAAATTCAAAAAAATAAGTAATATATCTGGTGCCTCTCAATTACCACCGCGAATGTCACCCAGACGTGTACGGCGACGACGTCTCTTACGGCGACTAACTGCACCTCCTTTCTCGACCTGCTGGGAAAGTGTTTCCTGCATCGTCCGCTAGAGCTACCGCCGTGTGATTAGCCCTCAACTCGACCAACCACAATGTATTGTAGCGGGATGTTACTAGGTATACATGACGTCACCGCTACTGCGAGTCCAAAATCTCTGGATGTAACAAAGCTACTGTCGCAACTGGCGAAATGGGGAGGAGGAGCATCCAAACGGCTCAGTGTTCTTATTACATAATTTATTATTCTTTCTTGTACGGCGTCATCAATTTAAGTAGCAACGCTGTTAGCGGCACTGGGTCGCGGTTGCGCGCCGCTTCTATCCCGAGACTCCATTCTCCACTATTGCGCCGCTTCCCTCGTACTCTTACATTTAAGTCCACTACATGATCCTAAGTTCGGTGATTGGCGTACTGTGCTTTGAATGCGGCTAGAGTAATTGACCCTATTTTCTTTCACAATTAATGCTGCAAGATACCAAGCCTTAAACTTGGGGCAGTATTTCCCTTAATTGACAGATGAGCGAATGCACGGTGTGTTTCAACAAGACGGGGCTACAGCTCATACAGCTTGGACTTCTTTGGATACAATTGCTGACGGAACGATCATTGTAGGGGTATGACCCGCTCGATCCCTAGACCTCCGGTTTTTTACTTGTGGGAAAATTTAAAATACAAAATGTATAACCAAAATTCCCAAACATTACAAAAACTACAAAATCATACAAAGAAGAAATAACCAATATTTCCCAAGAATAGGTACATTGTGTGAATCATAATCTGTTAAGACGCTGTAATGCCTGTGTTTGAGCACAAGGAGAACGTTTCCAACATCATGTTTGAGAAGTTAAGCAATGTAAAGGACATTGAATATGTAATCTGCTAAATAATAATGGTACTAGTTCGCCTTGTTCGATCATCTTATTTGTTTCTATGTATATAACGGTTCGCGCGAGGATGAAGTGTCGGCAGGCGAGTGGCCGCACCCGCGACCCAGGTGCCGCTAGCAGTGTTGCCGCTTAATGTGTTAACTTTGGATAATGCTTCCTACGATTCGATCCTCAAATTAATCATGTCTCGCCATATTGAACAGTACTAATTGCATTATCACCACCACTAATAATAATAAGTAATAATAATAATAATAATAATAATGATGTATTATCATATTAGTAATATAGTTCCGTAAAACAATATGATCATAACACTTTAAATCAATTTGTATCGCAAAGTTACCCTTGTTCAGTTACAGGAAACGCCACTGAGTTTACAAACCTGTCTGTTGCTCAGCGTCCCTCGAGACAGACGCTAACGGGAGCGGCACACGTAAAGCCGGCTCCCTAGATCTACGTATTCATGATGCCTGCTTTAGCCCGTCTTTTAGCGGAAATTTGCTCTACAAATTGGTGGTACTAAGTTTGTATGACAGCTTCTGTGTGATCAAGCTATGTAATTTATTTCTTAGCAAATATATCCGAGTTTGTTTTCTCCACTTTTGCTTTCAACAGCTTTTCTTGTGAATGGTATTTTCTGATATAAATGATCCATTTTCACAGAAACAATTGAATGCAGCTAAATTAAATTCTAGGATGATAAAAATAACCTTTAAGTATTATTGTGGATCTACGTTGGTATTAATAATATAGTTCGTTATATATTTAAAAAATAATTGCTACAAATTGTAATCAAAAGATCGTACAATTAAGAAAATAATCCTCTCCTCCTTAATAAAATAATTTATTATATAAAAGTATATTAGTGAACTTTGAAGATATGCATCTATATCACTAAAGATTTGAGTTGATATCTTAAATAGTTTCTGAGATAATGGATCAAGAATTTAGGTTGCAGCGCCCATATGCTGCTTCATAATTTACCCTCGATTTACTTGGCAAAAAATGTCGAAACTGCTACTTCAATATCTGAAGGTATAATTTCTTCAGAATCACTCGCTATTGAGAAAAAATTAACCGATGCTTCTTGGTTCCAGTTAATCTGTACCATTCTATTGTTATCGTCAACAGATTAATATTCTTGCATTAGTTGTCTTATTTATGGCCCACGTTTATTATGATAAACAAAATATCAACTTGTCTTTAGTTTACGTTGATTCACAGAATACCACAATGTGTATTTACTGATGATGAATTTACTGATCGTATTATGAAGGCAGATAAGGTCGCGGATAAAACAATGTATGCTTAATTACCGCTCTCATGTAATTACAAAACCCTGCTTGCGCCACGTTCTTGCAAACTACATTTGATAAGTAATTATGGTCATAACCCACTATTTACATGAACAACTATTGTAACTGTGTTGAATGAATGAATTAATTACTTCTCGCTTGCTGAGCCATTCCAAGAGGTAACGTTCTGTTGGTCTGCTTATCTGTTAACTTTATACAGTAGTACTCATTGACTGGTGTCACTTTGGTCCTGTTTAAATCTATAATCCCTCTATAATTAATTTAGATTGTGGCAGACTATGTCCTAGTTCTTTCTTTTGCCTTTCTTGATCTGCACGAACAGTCTGTTCATCTAAGCCGCGGTCTTCCCTGGTTTCTTCTTCCAATTCGTGGGTCCCACATCATGGTCGCGTACGTCTTTGGTCCATTCTTGTCTCGTGGCCTCCCCATTTGCGCTTCGTCGTCATTGCTCTTCTGCTCCGTCATATGTGTTGGTCATACTTTTCACGTTGGTGTTAGACATTGTGTCTTTGAGTGTGACTCCCAGTAGTTTTGCAGCATCTTTCTCTGGCATCTAAACGAAAACTATAGAGCTATTAAAATACACATTTTCTGCCAAATATAATGTTTGTAGCGTTAGCCATTTTCCAAATATTCATGTTTTATGTTTATGGCCTTCCAAGTGCATCAGAATTAGCGGACGAAGAGGATGGAACACCTCGCCTCACATAGGGATCTTTCCTGCATATACTTCTAGGAGGAACGAATGAGATGAAGTAACTACAGGAGATGTTTGGGTTGAAGGACCGGAAGACGCAGGCGACAGAGACGCACAGTTCCCTAATAATTATAGGCTTGACAACCCGGCCGGAGAGCGCCCGGCAGCGACCCTCCAAAGCCATCGGAGGGTATCTCACAGGCTCCCCTCCAGCGCAGACTCGAAAGGCTGCCAACTGACGGGATCGAGGTGTTCCAAAACGCAAATCACTGCGCCTTCTGTCCGCTGCCGACCGACACACAACTCCAGAGTGAACCTGTAACGTAAAAGAGGAATATAAAATGAGAGGAAATGGGGGTACAGAGGAAAGTCGTCATAGACACCACATTCGCTTTGAGATGAGGGAAACCCATGATCAGAGTGGTGGCCACCAGGAATTGAACCCGGACCTTCCGAATGCGAGTCGCACGCGTTACAGCGGCGCCTCCTCCATCGGTTTCCAAGTACACAATCAGTCGGACGTGCTTAAATGTTTGACATCCCTTGTTTTTATTTTATTCGTAAGACCATGAAGGAATATATTCCTACCTATCGACCAGAAGAGGATCCAGAATTCCCTATAGAGAAAGGCTATTATTTTGTTTTAAAACATACCATGCACCAGTATCACAAAACAAACACAAATAATTGGGACATTTTACCTCTGCATTGATGAAATTTCCCAAATTTATTTTAAGGAAACTGTTATAATGTAGTAACCGCCAGTTAAGGTGTAATGTATTGTCATTTATTTCACCATTAGCAATACTGTATGATTAAGGCTACCTCTTTTCCTACGACATTAATGTACTGAAAATTAATGTTTGCTGTTTCCACCGCAGTACTAGGAGAACATAACCTTATTTCATCATCTGCAGGTCCCGTTTCTTTTTCAGTAGTAGTTATGTCAGTTCCACTAGAAGAAGCCTTATCTACAGAGTTTAGACTTTCTAAATTCTCCTTCATTTTTTGACTATTTAAAAAATGATAAAGTTGAATATGTTTGATAAAATTAATGAGTCGACTCATTAATTTTATCTATTGACACTTCACTGTTAATATTGTCCCAATTTTAACATTGATGAATATAGAAAATACTGAAGCTTCAGCTAGTATCTGAAGTATTTCATATGAATTAAAACTATTTTAGATAATTGCGACACATTCACTATGAATATTAACGCACTGCAATCCACAAGCTGAAAATTGAATTTTATTTATGGACGCTCCTTAGCTGCTATGGTCCTTACCGTTCCTTTCTATATTGGGCGTGAAAGACCGGCAGTTTTGCTCAGAGGCCTCTTTATCAGGCTTGAGGTTCATTTATGTGCCGAAATCTACGACACGGGACACCGGCTTTACTTTCCTTCCGATGGAAGCCATGCTAAGGATTTTTATTCCCTAAAAAATCCATCGCACTTCGCCGGGTTTGAAACCGCGACCTCGGGAACTAGAGGCTAGCATGGCAACCACTACACCATGGAGGACGACGAACAGTACGACGGTCTCCGAGCCGGAACTGCATCTATGTGGCCTGTAACCTCTTGCGATTCCTTCACTTCATCCCTTTCTCCCGGGCGGTGGTAGCCACAGCAGATCTATGTAGGTCCAGTACGCGAGGTTTACTCCTCCGTTAATTGATTAATTTAGAATTATTCATTCAAAAATTTATGACGAGTAAATATGTGGTGTATAGCATAACTATTTTTATACGAATACTAAAAATATTATAGTCCTGGGTTGAGAAAGTTGCGTGAGTGTAGCACATCAGAGTTTCTTACTGTTGAAGCTTATATAATTAGAAAGGCTATAAAGGGAAGACAAAATTTACTGCAGGAAAATGTATACCTTACTTAAATTCACGGTTTTCGTTACGTAAGTTGCCATAAGCGTTTTCCAAAAACATTTGGCAATGTGCATTTGAATTTGCCCAGAAAAATTCGTATATGTTACGGTGAAGTATTGTCTCCAATGAACTCCTGTCTAACACAAAGAATTTATTGCAGAAATTTGATATTAAGCTAATTTAAAGCCTCTAATTTCCGTAGCATAACCTATTCCTTCGCTGTACAAATGCCTCGCTGCTGCTGCTGCTGCTGCTGCGTGCAACCACCAAGGTAACGTGATTTTCTGATTGTTCTTTTACATTAGCCAGGTGCAAGCTGAAGCAGATTTAAACACTAAGAGCCGCGTATCTTGAGCATTCTGACGCAGACACGCTACATCCTCCAACAATGAAGCAATACCTTTGCCTCACGATTGCTGCTTTTCTCCTCCTAGTTGTTTTTTTTTTAACTTTGCCACGGCTGCTTGAGCATGAGACTTTAATCACTGGGTTTGTGTGAGTGTGTGTACATAGAAGCACGAACGGTTTCTTTTAACGCTTTTATTCACCATTAAAATATTTGCCGATCACTTTTAAATTCTTACGATATTGCTGTGTCTCTTCCAAGACCAAAGATCTCAATTACAGCCGAACGTTCCATCCTCTTGCAAGTTCACATCCAATCTTCTGAACCCGACGAGAATATTGTATCGCCACCCAAAGGGCCCCAGCGAGAGTGTGTTCTCGCCACACGAGCGTCTCAGCGAGAGTTCCTCACCAACGCGCAATACAAGGAAGTACTCGTGACTTTCACTTCCTGGTCAGTGCAGCTGCACACGTTATTTTCAGGAAAAACTGGCTTAAGCGGTTTTACTCTTTATACCTGGGGCTGGTCCCTAATTATCTAAACTGTGTCTGTCTGGCCTTTCTGTCAATTTTAACAATGAACAATTTTCCCAATGCTTCTCCTTTTTATACATGCACTGATTTTAAATATTTATTATTTATTTTACTTCGCTATCCTTCCCAGATCATTATGATAATTATTGACTTTATAATTTCTGCTTCAATTCTATACTGATGCTCAACCCCTGAGTTACGAGGGCAGGATACTCGAACGCACCCTAAATCTTCTCAGTGAATTCGAGAAAGTTAACATGAACTGTCCGTGAGGATGGGGAGGGGAGTGGGTAGGGAACCTTTGCCCTCACGTATTGTTGTAACAAGCATTGGTCGGAGCGTCTGAACGGTATATATTGAAATGCTATGGATCCCGCTTGCGTTGTACCTAGATCTAAAGATCCAGATTGTGTTAAACATAGAAAGGCAATTGCCTTGAAAGCGTTGAAAAAAGCGACAATTTGAAACTCTGTAAATAAATTCCATCAAATTCTTTATGTAATCTGAAATAAGTAGAGGTGCTGCCAGAATAGGAGTTACATGAGTATTAAATGTAATTTATGTATTATTTTGCATGTTTTAGCACTTCAGTTTATGAGGTATGGCATAACTTAAGTACATGGTAACATTTTAGTGAGCGTTGAAACCTACATCACTCAGAAAATGCACCCTCTGGCTACGGATATTATTGAAGGATGCACCGTGATGAGAATGAGATGGCTTCTCAACCTTTCCATCCCTTTACGCACGGAAGGATATGTACATATCTCTTGATGGATAGATTCAAATGAAGACATTCCTACGTACATATTTATAGTGATTATCGTGGAGGGAGAGAGACCGAGAATAAAAAGCAAGGGAAGTTATTAGTTAAAAATGCTCCAATATTTCAGAATAATAATGTATGTGGAAAAACACGAATACATAATGTTATCAAAGGAAGGTCTGCTATCGTTTCTAAAATTTGCCTTATCCACATCAAAGGATTTCTGGGAAAACAAGAAAAGCTTACACACATAAAAATGTTAAGCTTTTAATTTGGTAACTAATATTGTTATACATTACTTGTGTTTATAAATACAGTTTAGAAGGATGGAAAATTATGTTTTTACTTCAAAATTTTGATAAGGCGGATTCCGCGACAAAAGCATAAATTGGAACGACCAAAGGTGGAAAAGATTACTTTTGAACTATTTGGATTCAAAGCCATAATGAAGTTCCCTATCAAAGTAACTATAACCACAAAATAATGGTATTACTAGAAATATAGTACATAAGAAAGTCACACCATATAGGAAAAAAGTAGCAGGAAATAATGAGCACTTATAATTTCGAACTGGTTTGTCCTATTCAGCAGTGGATCCTTCCTTATGTTTTTCACACACTGCATCAACAGTTTTGTAACAGTTCAAATACTCAGTTATCACCAAAACATTCTTTGAAAAAATTGTCCATGTCTTAAGTGGGTCCCAATTTACTTTCATCTTGCCTTCTTTTATCTCAGAGGGATAATCTGCGAAAATTATGTACCTTTCTTCAATACTCTCCTGAAATGAGATAGATCAGAGGACAGTTTACTTCGCCTTTGATAGTAATACTTTAAACTCTGTTTTTAAAGAAGTCCTTTAAAGTGGAGAAACTTGAAGCACCTGCTCCTGTTGGTTTCACGCTGAAACAGAAATAATAAATTTTATTGCTCTGCAATATTTAAACAATGGGAATATTGTGGTGAGCACATGTAGGGTTAGGTTGGTACGTCTAACATGGAGTCGGCCCTTTCAGAATGAGTTTGGTAGACGTTTTCATTCCGGAAGCCTAATTTAAACGTTGGTAGCTCGATTTTGTTTTAGATTAGTCCAGAGTGTTCGGCATGTAAGGTTAGGTAACATATTTTGTTAATAAAATTATTATTTGTTAAAAAATTCTTTGCAGATTCTGGTATTCCTCTGTTGCAATCCTTTATTTCGCATGCTTAGCGAGTTTCGCTCCCATTGCCATGGCTTTAAGTATGGAAAGAATGGGAAGTTACTTAATCAATCTGTAGTCGTGACAGTATTTAGAGTAAATGAACTAATATTGTGACATATTGATAATTTGGGGGTTCCATTGTCATTACCAGACATATTCTTGTTCTGCGTCGTTATTACCATGCATATTCTTGATGGAGATGAGTCCTGGCTAGTAGTTTTTTGCTAACTACGAGTGGTGGGGATACAGCGTCTGTCTTGGTGAGTATTCCGAGTGAAGCGGATCGCGCGTGCAAGCCTGCTTTTGGATCGGTGGACATCTCTCCTCACCTTTCATATTTAATAATGTAGGAACCCCAAACGGTTGGGAAATAAATCTAGGAATGTGTAAATAGATTTGTGTTACGGATTTTGTACAGTGAAAAACCCACGCCTTCCTCCTAACCTCCACACCCCGTTTCAGGGATAAGTGAATATACGTTCCCTCAATGTACGTGCTGGATACAAAAAATTAATTGAATTTTTCAAGTGAACCTTTAGGCCTCTACCCAGCATGTAACAATATACTTCCTTAGAAAGATGCACCATCGAAATGGCTCAGGCGGAGGTCCCAGGTTCAAACCCCCAGGGCCGTCTAATCTGATTGAAGGTTTTCTCGCGGTTTTGTTCTATCACTAGGCGAATGCTGGGTTGGATAATTTAATCAGCGAATTTTCCTATCATCACTATACTGGGCATTGGTCTGATCACCCATCCTGGATATGCTATGATCCAGAGTTTGCTTGCTCCTCGACAGGTTACTGACGCAAGACATTGGCTTGTAAGTCTTTGGGAGTGTAAGTCCTACAACAAGAAGGGTAATCCGTTGAAGAAGAAAAAGAAGAAGAAAGATGCAGCAGCTCAGTCTTTAGTTATTGCAGATAAGGCAAGGTTTCGGAAAGATAAGTTAGAGCGACATACAAAAGTCTTGAAAACCAACCAGTTTTGATACATAAAGACGAGATGCTTTGGATAAGACTGGATTTGGAACAACACAATTTTTTCAAAGCAACGAATTGCATAGGAAAAGCGATATTTGGTAAACAAGCTTTATAAGAAACAATGCATTCTGGAAATGAAAAGCGATATTTGGTAAACAAGCTTTATAAGAAACAATGCATTCTGGAAAGGAAAAGCCAAATTTACCTCACAACTTTTATAAAATGTGGGTAAGGTGCCTCTAATGATAGATTTAGCACCAGAAACGCACAAAGACTTGAACAATATTGGCTAACAACCAAGTTTCTCAAGCGAAGAAAACATACACGCTCATGAAGTCTGAAATTATTCGTTCTGTAAGTGCACTGCACCAAGTCTCGGAAGTTACAAGAACTGCACTCAAGGCGCTGGTGTCGTCCTGGGAAAACAGATGAATAACTTGCGAGTAAATGAAGTTCACTGCAGGGCACACGTGCGGCAAATAACCTAGATCCAAGAAATTAAGAGAAATAAGTTTAATTGGATTCTTACTGGTTCCTTCTCGGGATACTTTTGTTTTCAGAGGATAACAAAACCGTTGCTGCTCTCGGAGTGTAATTATTACAACTACTAATGCTTCCTTTGGTGGGAAAATGCAGACAAAAATGTAAAGGAAGTAATTTTTAGAGGTTATATTTTGAAGAAAACAGTAACGCTAATGAGTCATACTCGCATACTTATTCTATAATTTAAACCTTTATATCATATTGTAGTTCTCACGTAGAGCAAGTCTTATATTTGTGTTGCGTCATTTCTGTTATACACAATTTCAGATTGACTATAATACGGAAAAGAAAGCATATTTTCATATTATAAGCTAGTTTTTCTTAATATGAATCCATTCTGGAAAAAATATTATATATTACAATCGCACTACCTTTATATTTGTTCTACAAATTATTCGCAAAAGGGACTTATCTTCTAATTCTTATTGCTCATGATCAGACCGGATGCTGATATGTCATCTTTTAACTGTTCCATTACAGACATTGCTAACGGGTATTAAATCCTTAATATGGGTCCAGTTATGAACATACGTATCTATTAGGTAGTTTTAGATAATACTTTTAGGCTATTATCTATTTTGCGACTTTTGTTTCCAATTGAGATCATTATTTTGTAATTTCTTGCCCTTTGTCTTGAAGATGAATTGTTCTTCACGTTGTTTATTATTTTAACCGTTGAAGTTTTTTGGAGTTGAAGGAGTTTGCACCACGCTTTGGGCGTCAATTTGAAGAAGATAATTGTTTGTTACGCAATATGCTACTACGTATCAAAAGTCGATTTGAAGATGTTGTATTTTTGTTGTTACGCTCCAAGTTTTAAAATATTATATTATTTAACTTTGTTATTAAACTGCTTCTATAGATAGTATTTATACTTATGTTTCCTCGGCTGCGTCAGTATTATTTTAGAGACACGTTTCTCTTAATCAGGGGCGTGGTGCGACAAAAATGTAGGCTTACACAGATTTTAAGTTTAAATTCACTGCTTTTTATTAATCCTTGACACAAATTAAATACCACTACACTGATTTCAAGATCTGGGAGATTCTTTAATTTAATACCTGCACTTTGTTAACACATATACTTAAATTTCGTTTCACACGAATATGTAATATTTCTCTAGAGAACACATCTTCCATGCGGTTGCTACCAAGGTCTGCGGGCAACTGAACATATTTCAACCGTCCAAACGCGTAAACTTCTTTATTTCAAGTCTCTGATTGGCTAATCCTAGTCCAATAGAATACCTGCATTTTGCTAAAACTTTTTCTGGCTGTTGATTGGCTAATTTTAAACTGTCACAAAATTTACATTATTTCTGCCCTAATCATGACTAGTAGCATTTAAATTCTCAAACTCATTATTGCCTCAAGGTTAGCTCATTGTTACCTCATTATTAGGAACGTTTAACTTATTCTCACAGCTCTTACATTATTAAATTACGTAATGCATTCACATAAAATTATTAAAGATGTTTGCAATAATATAAGCATTTGCAATGACTGTTATATACAAATTATTACGTACATATTGCTTCAAGGCGGGCTGTTATTGAATTTACATATTATATAATTTAATTAAAATTATTTAAGTGTTAAAAATACTGCCTCAGTCTTTCGTTACGTCATTTTCCCACCTTTATATTCAGTATATAAAGAATCAACAGGGTCGCACTATTGCGAAAAATCTGATGTGTTACATTCATATGACTTTCTCTACATTCTACGGTTTATAAGTGGGTATACATAACCATTCTTACTAAAGCTTATTTTTCTATTACGTTTTAATCCAAAAGAACCTTTGCAGAAATACCCAAATTGCACATTTCTTTACAGATTCAAAGGAAACCGAGGCAGTCAAAAGTAAGAACTGGATGCTATACGCTGCCTTAGAATTCCATACTGCTGCCATGCAACGCAAGAAATAACAGAATCGTTAAAAGACTTTAAACAATGACCAAGTAATAATCAATTCGAACCATTAGTAACGGATATCTCGGAAACGGAATATGCCACAAAACGGTTACTTGTAATAAATTGTGTGGTTTTTTTTAAGAGATCTACAACTTTTGTACAGTAGGTTTTCGTCCATCGCTTAAAGTTTACCAGGTATACAAGGTTATATAGAATTCTTTCTGAATGAAGAGGACTTCAAAAACTATCTTGAATTTTCTGGGAATATACGAGGGCTGATCAACAAAGACTGAGACTGATTTTTTCCTGTAGCTTCCGTGACAGTTTCGTATCTGTAACATAAATATTTGAAGAGAGCGGGTTTTTATGTATAATGTTGGTAGGCGGCAGCACTCTCGTATTGGTAGGTTGGTAGTAATGCTCTGTTTTGTAGACCCTACGTGCATTTCGCATACCAGCTGCGTCTCTTTGCTGATGGAGGGGATGCATTTTTAAATCGATTATCACCGGTGATGAGTCATGGCTGCATCATTATGATCCTGAAGGAAAACAAGCCAGCACAGTGTGGAAATCGCCAGGTTCTCCAACACCAAAAAAGGGAAAAGTTGTTCCATCTGCAGAGAAAGTGATGGTGATCACATTTTTTTACTGTAATGGAATTATTTACCAGCATGCAGTTCCCCCTCACATTACTGTTACAGCAGCATACTACACGTCAGTATTGGCTACACTGAGGAAGCACATTGCAAAGAAACGACCAGACCTTTCTCGGACTGGGTGGTGACTTCATCATGACAATGCACGGCCTCACGTCGCCAATCAAGTCATGCAGTTTCTGGCTCGATTCAACATTACCTGTGTACCACATGCACCTTATAGCCCCGATCTTGCACCCTGTGACTTTTTCTTATTACCATCACTAAAGGCAAAGCTTAGAGGTATTCGATTTGAGAACTCTGAAGCAGTGCTCAAGAAAAGTGAGGCGATTCTCAAGGACCTGAGAAAGAATGGTCTGCAGCACGTGTTCAAGGACTGGCAGAGACGCTATAAAAAGTGCATTGAAGTAGGAGGGAACTACTTTGAAAAAGATCATGTAAACATTGAATTGGAGTAATAAACATCTGTGAAAAAAATCAGTTTCAGTCTTTGTTGATCAGCCCTCGTACATTTTATTTGTAACGTAAATATCTTTAATATACGGTATTTTAATAAAGATCCTGAAGAGCCATTGTTCAGAAAATCATAAATTTCCAACAATTTTCCATGTAATAGCATAGTTGGAGTAGGGGATATTCTTGAATATCTTCGCATTCTTGGAAGATACTGAACTTAAATACCAAACTTGGTGTTGATCCTACTTTTCGTTTTGGAGTTATATTGTTGAAATACACAAAACGGAACTTTTTCTAATCCTTTTTGTATTCAGGATCTCAAAACATGCATTTCCGGTTAAATCTCGATGTAGATTTCTTGAGTGGAATGCAATACCTTCTCTATCTACTACGAATGTGGTAGAGAAAGTAAAAACGTGACTATTACCGTGATTAAAGGGCCACACCAGATATTAAGAAATCATGTGTAAGGCATTTAATATATCAAAGTTTTAAACAATTTTGCTGTTTATTACTGTTGTAATTTTAGATCTATTGTTAATGAACTTAATTATGCATCAAATTATCTAATAATTTTGCATCACATATATGCTATTTATACACACATATTTGAATATGTTTTAGTAGAACTTATTTACTTTGTTATTTGTTACTTTAAAACGTTCTACCGTAGTAAATTTTGAGTTCAGCAGCCTTCAGTTGAAGGAACATGAATTTTTAAATAAATTCCTTCTCTAACATTTTACATAGGGACAAATCTTCGTTCATCAAACATTTCACTATTCAGCTGAAAAATAAAATAGTAACTTTGAACACACTTCACTCATTTCTTTGAAAAAAAAATCCCATTTCTATTTAATGATTAGTCTGGAAAGAGTTGCCTGTGGTTTGAGAGGTGGCTATTATCAGGGAGGAAGGTATGGTTAATTATGAAATCATGTCTCAAACTAGGGATGAGACCGGTCAGTTTTCCAGCTTTCGTATTAATGAATGCGTTGCTCTTATCTTTGTTTCATGTCATAGGTTGTGAAGTTCTCTTTATTCGTTATTAATTTTGTACAAACGAGCGGGGTGGCTCAGGCGGTAACGTCTGTGGCACGCATTCGGGAGTCCCGGGTTCAGATCATGTGGGCCACCAATCTGAGATTTTTTCGTAATTTCCATCAGCCGCAGCTATATACCGGATTGGATATTTAATACCACGACCCAAGTTCCACCTTAAGCCTAAAAAAGGAGTAAAAATGAAAAACAGATGATAATAGCGAATGCTGTGCCATTTATCCACAGACAATGAAAGCAGGTGGAGTAGGCGGCACCCTAATGCCATCTGCACGACACGAAGCAGAAGATCCGGCTGCTATGCGCTAGGGTCTCTATGGACACGGCGATGCGGGTGGTTACAGGGATGAGACCTAGAAGGCTAACTATCCGCCACGCACCGATCAAAGGGTTATTTACTAACAGATCCGTCGCGATATGACCATATAGTTGAAGTGGCTTAAAATGGAGTAATAAATTTGTTTGTATAATCTTAGAACTCCAAAGAGTTAATGGTACAATTTCAAAAGCAATTTTCTTGATTTTCTTTTCTGATTCTTCAAAAAAAGAAATGGAAGAAAAAATGTATATATAATATTTATTTTATTGTTATATTTTAATTTTTATGTTTATATATTCTTGTACCTACATGTATATAGAGTTATACTCACCATGAATTAGTTTATAATTTTGGTTTAAATGGTTTTAATAAATTTCAATAAATCACAGTTTTGGGTTCATCTTATTACATCAATTATTAACAATTTAAAATCAGTTTAAAAATATGTTTAGGTCAAAATAACGGGCCCTGACCAAGCTAAATGTTTTCCGAAATGCTTTCAATAAACATTTTGTTTCAGCTCAAGGTTCAGCAGAAACGTACAGGACGTAAGTACGATAGTAAAATGTTTAAACTTGACATTTTGAATGCTCTTTGCATAGCCTGATAACAAACAAAAGAACTTAACATGAGATTTCAAAACAATGTGGCTTGAAATGCTGTAAAATTTCGAACAATATGAAGCATCTTGTAAATAGCTAAAAGAAAACAGGGAAAGGCAATTTAGCACACATTTAGCCATGTTTTAAAAATTTCGTAGTTAAATAAAATACACTCAGAGTGAAGTTATCTTCACGGGCTATTTACAGAAAATTCAGGGTTCACCTTTTATTTCACCTGCGGATATGTCAAACATAAGACATTTTAATCAAGATGCTTTTAAACGTTTAGTGAAAATCATTTAGCGACTATTTTATTTTGTAAAGAGTTCTATAGGGAAGGGAAATATTCTCAATTTTCCTCTGGCATCCCCAAATGATTAAGTATGAGATATTACTTTTGCTACCATGTACATAGTACAAGCTAGGGAAACTCGTAGATAGAGAGAAGTATTGCATTCCACCCAAAGCTCTATACCGAGATTTCACCTGATATACATGTTTTGAAGCCTCCTGAATAAAAAAAAATATATTTTTTAGAAAAAGGTCCGAGTGTCGATCTGTGAACAGCATAACTAAAAAAGGATAAATACAAAATTGGTATTTAAGTTCAGTAACTTACAAAGATGTGACACGAAGATTTTCAAGAAAATCCCTCTATCCCCATCTACCCCTTACATGGAATATTTTTTCAAAATTGCACATTTTATTTAAACTGACTAACAATATTTATTTAAATTACCGTGTACTAGGGATATCTACATGACAAAATGTTTATCTTGAATTTTTGGGGAAAATAACCTGTGTAGTCTTCTTCATTCGGTAAGATATTTTGTATAATCTAAACTTTAAGCTATAGACTAGAATTGCTGCACAAAAAAATGTAGGTTTCTTTAAAACACACAGTTTGCTTCAAATTACCTTTTATGTGACATAAACTACTTCCTAGATATCCGTTATTAATCGTTGGAATTGTTCCCTACCTTGTCAATCTTTTCAAGTCCTGTCGATTTTCAGTTGTTTATCACGAATTGCATGGAAAGAGGATAGAATTTTAAGGTCAACATATAGCGTCTAGTCTTAAATATTTGAATGTCGCTGTTTCCTTTACATGTATAACGAAATGTGTAACGTAGCTGTTGCCGGAAAGGTTTATCTCGATTATAATAAAGTAGGTAGAAAAATAGGCTTTCGTAAAAACAGTTTTCATCCCTAATAAGCGACAGAGGATGGAGAATGTCAAGTGAATGTAACATATCAGTTTCTTATTTTCTCCACTACAAATAGTAAGTAGTAGGGGAAGTATTGCATTCCACCAAAAAATTCGATAACGCAATTTCACCGGAAATACATGCTTTGAGGCCACCTGAATCCAACATGTTCGTTGGGTGGACATTGGAAACATGTCCGTGTCTCTCTCTCTCTCTCTATCTCTCTCTCTCTCTCTGTGTCTGTATGTTAACAGATACTCAAAAACGTAAAGATAAATAAATCGCAACTTGGTAATTATGTTCAATATATTCCAAAGACGCGATTCGAAGATTTTCAACAAAATCCCCCCCTCCTCAACTACCATTTACATGGAACATTTTTCCAAACTTTTGTTTTTCTATAAAATGGCTCAATAATTTGTATTAGAATGCCATAAATGAAAGATATTTACATGACAAATAAAATGTATATCTTGAGTTTTCGGAGAATAGCCTATGAAGTCGTCCTCATTCGGAAGGAGGTTTGTATTATTTTGTATAACTGGTAAACGTTAAGCGATAGACGAAAACGTACTACACATGAAATGTAGATCTCTTTAAAACACACAATTTCTTTCAAACAATTTTTTTTGCATAAACCGTTTCTGAGATATTGTTATTAAAGATTCGAATTGTTGATTTCTTGGTTGTTCTCGTAAAATCCTTTCAACATAGAGCTGTTTCTCGCAATTGCATGGTAACACTATGGCATTTTAAGGAAGCGTATAGCGTCCAGTTGTTAAACATTTTGACTATCGCTGTTTCCTTTGCATCTGTAACGAAATTTGTAATGTAGCTATTTCTGCAAAGGTTCATTTGGATTAAAATATAGTAGATAAAAATAAGCATCAGTAAGATTACTTTGTAAACCCATTAATAAAGATAGAGGTTAGAGAAGCTCATGTGAATGTATCGCATCAATGCACTGAGATGCGCGTTCATGGTTTATTTTCTGAAAACAATTCCGCTTTGGTTTATAGAAAATACAGGAAAGGGGACTGAATCGTGCTCGCCCTTGTGCTTTGAATCCTTTCTGGAATGTTATTTATAATCTTTGAAGCTTATACGTTCACTCATTATACTCAGTGATCCAGAAAACTCGTTAAGGACCTTAAGAAACATAAAACGCATAAACATTAAATTCACTTCCGTGAGACACAGCGTAGCGCCGGTCATTTCAATTTCTTGGGAATGGGCAGTTTTCTTTTATGTTTATTGCTATAATATATCTTACGGGACTTCTGATCTGTACACTAGCTATGCTGGCTACTTTAGTTGCCTTCGCTTTAGAGAGTATTTAGTATACTGTTGCTATAAGCAAACAAAACATTAAAGGGAGATTAAATAGATAATATTTCCAAACAAAATGACACTTTTACCCTTATTAATTGCAATTTTCTCTTTATGTGATGGTATACGTTTTATCACCGCAAGTACAGTAACCCTTCATAAAAAAAGGATCTCCACACTCCAGAATCACGATGCAATTATGGTTTTTCCTTTCTGACCATCTAAATGCCAAAACAGAATTAAATATAGTGCAGATATACACTATGTGATCAAAAGTATCCGGACATCCCACAAAAATACGTTTTTCATCTTAGGTGCTTTGTGCTACCACCTACTGCCTGGTACTCATTATCCGCGACCTCAGTAGTCATCACACATTGTAAAACAGCAGAATGGGACGCTCCGCGGAACTCACGGACTTCGAACGTGGTCAGGTGATTGGGTGTCACTTGTGTCAGAGTCTGTACGCGAGATTTCCACACTCCTAAACATCCCTTGGTCCACTTTTTCTGATGTGATAGTGAACTGGAAACGTGACGGGACATGTACAGCACAAAATCGTACAGGCCCACCTCGTCTGTTACTGACTGTTGACCGCCGACATTTGAAGAGGGTCGTAAAGAGTAATAGGCAGACATCTATCCAGATCATCACACAGGAATTCCAAACTCCATCGGGATCCACTCCAAATACTATGACAGTTAGGCGTGAGGTGAGAAACCTTGAATTCAATGGTCGAGCGGCCGCTCATAAACCCCACATCACGCAGGAAAATGTCAAACGACGCCTCGCTTGGTGTAAGGAGCGTCAACATTACAGGATTGAACAGTGGCAAAACGTTGTGTGGCGAATGCCCGGTGAACGTCATCTGCCAGCGTTTTTAGTGCTAACAGTGAAATTCGGAGGTGGTGGTGTTATGGTGTGGTCGTGTTTTTCCTGGAGGAGGTTGTACCCCTTGTTGTTTTGCGTGGCATGATCACAGCGCAGACCTACATTGATATTTTAAGCACCTAACTGCTTTCCACTGTTGAAGAGCAATTCGGGGATGGCGATTGCATCCTTCAACACGATCGAGCACCTGTTCATACTGCACGGGCTGTGGTGGAGTGGTTACACGACAATAACATCCCTGTAATGGACTGGCCTGCAGAGAGTCCTGACTTGAATCCTATAGAACACCTTTGGGATGTTTTGGAACACGATTTCGTGCCAAGCCTCACCGACCTACATCGATACCTCTCCTCAGTTCCGCACTCCGTGAAGAGTGGGCTGCCATTCCCCAAGAAACCTTCTAGCACCTGATTGAAGGTATGTCTGCGAGATGAACGCTGCCATCAAGGCTAAGGCTGGGCCAACACCATATTGACTTCCAGCATTATCGATGGCGAGCGCCACGAACTTGTACGTCATTTTCAGCCAGGTGTCCGGATACTTTTGATCACGTAGTGTATGTGTGAATTAGCGCGTGAAGTTGCAAATTTAATTTTCCGTCTTATTGTTTTCTCACATTTTTCCTACATTAGAACAGTTATCTTGATGCACTGTGGTAATATTCTTTCAGTTTTTCAGTATATTCTGACGCAGGTTTTATGGCTCAACTTTGTCGGAAGGTCGGCACTGGGAAGTCGGAGATAAACAACAATAAGTAACGCTCGCCAGCATATACTCCAGGAGCGCTATCTGCAGATAACCAGAACCTTCTGGAAGTCTCTTTCCAGTCTTCTCCAGAACAAGTGTGGGGATAGTTCTAGAAAGTTCTTCGAAGACTCTATTGCCTATATAAGCGAGCGTTCTCGCGAGAGTGGTAATGTTGAGTGAAGTCAATCAATCAGTAGCGAGCGAGTTGACGGGTGAGTTTACAGTACGACGAGGGGTCCCGTTCTCCGAGCGAGTTTATAGCGACTGCTTTGGGGTGCAGCAGCTGCTGCTGCGGAGCGAGAGATTGTGGACGTCTTGTGTTCTACTCCCCAGTGAACCGTTAGAAAGAAGAGGCTACGCCACGAATGAAGTGGAGTAACGGGGAGTCGAACTAATTCACATTAAGGAAGTGACGCGTGAACAAAGTGAAATCTCGGTGAAAGTTGAATTAGATAAAAACAGTGATTTAACATTGAAACGTAGAGAAGAAATAATTGAAAAAATTGGCAGTCATAATGTGATAGTTGAAGATGAATGAAGAGATTTAAACAGCTCTTTCTCGATACAAAATACACTTTTGAATGTAATGTTTTAATAATTGAATACAGTATTGTTTTTCATAAAATGAAGTGCTTCATTCCTATTACTATTCCAGGAAATGTTTTAATGTTAAGCGTAATTTATTCTTTGATTATAAAGTACTGTATTCGAGAAATAATATACATTTTGTTAAGTTATAATGTCAGATTTTCATCACGTGAGAACATTCATATTTTTAAATTCATTTTCTTAGAAAAGTATGTGCATAGGATAATGAAAATGAGTTTTCTATTCTTACTTTGTTAAGAAAATATGTGATAACAATTTCAGCTGAAGTATTTTAAATCTACAGAGATTAGAAATTTCAGCACATAGTACCCTGAATTTGTTAAGTGATGTTAATTACATGTGTTTCGAATGTTTTTCACGAAACGCTTGATGTTTATTGAACTCACATAAAACTGAGGTATCATTTATTAATATGAAACAATAGTATAAAATGAATTTTTAGCTTAAATGCTTCATTATTATGCACTTAATGTAAAACGAATTGGATACAGGGCTTTACAAGTATTCACAAAAAATGTCAGATGTCTATCGAAGTATGTAACAACAATATAAATAAAAGTTAAATTTGTTCTTCTATTTAAGAATATGAAGAACTTTGAAGCAATTAAAGAATATTATTTTCTTTGTAGATACAAGAAAATAGAATAAGAACAAGGTACAATATTGGTAACTACCTTCATGGTGAAGAAATGAATTCATTATATCCAACGTCAGAAAGATGTCACAAATATTCGAGGCGTGTATGTGGCCACTTATTCAACCGCTATTACGACTTCTTAACTTCGCCGTAAATTACGATTCGTATAAAACAAAAATTGGCGGCGCCGTGGCCGAGGCGGGTTCAATCCCAGGGACCTGCATGTGGGATTTGTGGTGGACGAAGCGGCGTCTGGGCGGGTTTTCTCCGGGTTCTCCGGTTTCCCCCGCCATTATTCCACCAACTGCTCCATCATCACCTTTCCTTTCATCCATTTCAACAACATTTCGTTTCATCTACTTCCTTCATCCCATACCAGGCATCCGGCTGATCACCCATCCTGGATGCTCTGTCTGATCCATGAGTGTCTGCTCCTCGACGGGCCTCTGACCCCAGACACCCGCTTGTAAGTCCTGGGGGGTGTAAGTCCTACATAAGAGGAGGGTAAACAGATAATGAATGAATGAATAAAACAAAAATTCTGAATTGTGGTGAAGGAATAAAGCAGAACAGATACACGTCATTAAAGCAATGTTCATTCGAAATTACTAATCCCCAAGATTACATAGGTAAAAGTGATTTCAGCTCGCGGACAGTGGTTGTCTATTGATTTTGGGATGAAGGATAAAGTAAGAGGGTACACAAGAATGCCATTTGACTGCCTTCGTAGTCGATAATCAGCGTTCTAGTTGTCACCCCAGAGGTTCCAGGTTCAATTCCCAGCTGTGATGTGTTAATCTTTCTTTAATTATCTTTCTCTACCCTACGCAAGAGTCTAAGTGCATATGGGAGTGAATATGAGTGTGTTTTATGCTAAATGAGATTAAAACCTCGTTAAAGAACCTATCGTCAAAGAGATATTCCGGTCATAAAACATCCGATTAAAGGGAATTAAAATAAAAGAATAAAAACTAAAATAAAAACCAAAAATAGCTACATTACACATTTTGTTACAGTTACAAAGAGAACGCGATAGTCAAATGTTAAAGAACTGGATGCTATACGCTGGCCTTAAAATTTCATACTGTTTCCATGCAATCGCGAAAACAACTGAATTTGACAAGATTTCTAAGTGAATGACCAAGAAATAAACAGTTCTAACCTGTAATAACGGATATCTCAGAGATAGATTATGCCATAAAAACTTATTTGAAATAAAGTCTGTTTTAAAAAGATTTTACATTTTTATATAGTTGGTCTTCCTCTATCGCTTAACGTTTATCAGTGATACAAGATTATACAAACCATCTTCCAAATGAAGCGACCTTCACAAGCAATTCCCATAAAATTTACCATGTAAATATCTTTAACATTTTAATCAAAATCGTTGAATGCCATTTTTTAGAAAACCAAAAATTTCGAAAAATGTTCCATGTAAAAGTTTGGGAGTTCTCGTAAAACCTGCGTATAGCATCTTTGGAAGGTAATGAACCTAAATACTAAGTTTAGTATTTATCCAACCTTTCGTTCTTGAGTTATACTGTTCACAGACACACGCACCCACACACACACACACACACACACACACACACATGCAAAACCTCTAAAAATTTCTTTTTTTCTTTTTTGGAATTCAGGGAGACTCAAAACGTATTTCCTGTGGAATCTCGGTATCGAAATTTTGGGCGAAATACAATTTCTTCTCCACCTAGTATGTGCGGCGCTTAAGGGGGAAAGCGATGTAGCGTTAGGGTTATACAACACAGGAAGACATCTCGCCACTTAGACCTACATAAACCCATTGTAGCTGGTACCCGCCAGGTGGAAACGATGAAGTGAGGGAAGCTCAAGAGGCTACATGCCACAGGAAGACAGGCCACAGAGATGCGCGGAAGTCCCTAAAAATTCTAAACTCTTTCTGTTATTATTTATTTATGGACGCTCTTTAACCGATGTGGTCCTTAGCATCCCATTTTATACTGAAAGCCCGGTAAATTTGCTTAGAGGCCTCTTTACCAAACTGGAGATTCCATTACATGCCATAAATCTACGACACAGGAGCACCGACTTTACTTCCCTTTCAAGGTAAGAATGCTAAGGATTTTTACACCCAAATACATCCATCACCCGCCGCCGGGTAGGAGGACAATTCTAGGCTCGAAGACCTATCCCACTGCTGGAACTGCCTAGAGAGGGCGATCAACGACCCGTCCCAAGTAGCCTTCTAGTGTCTATGGGGAGTAAAAACACATGTGTAACTGAGAAAGAAATGGAATGAGGGGGATATTATGCAAAGGAAGTCTTAGTAGGTTACAAACCTCCCCATCATTTACATACCGACCCGGGGAAAACACAAAAAAAAATAGTCTGAGTGGCCAGTTGCCGGGAATCGAACCTGTGACCTCCCGAATGCAAGCCTCATACGTTACCTCGTTTGTTAACGCGAATATAAACGAAATTACCCTTCTCGTTTGGTAAGTTTAACGTGAAAATGTGCTTTGCAGATTGCAAATATTTCAGTGAATTCTAAAAGATTAAATAAGGATTCAAGGGCAGGTAAAGAAGATCAGTAATCTGACAGCCTAAAAGAGAATATCCAATAGGCTACAAAGAGCCTGACGCGACGGAGCGATGGGATTGGCGCCTTCTAATTATAATTACTTAGAGAACGCATCATTTATAATATAATTTACTTAGTGCTCTTGTCGTTTTCTCCCCGGTATGCAATCTGGATAGTTAATGCGCCGATTCGTGAACTTGGAATGTATTACTACAAAGAAGCAAGTTAATATTCCCTTGTGCCCCATCGAAACTTTGGAACAGCAATTCCAGGCTGGAGTTAAAAAGTTTGATACGAATTCTTGACAAAGCTTTAGATGATTTATTCCCTAAAAATTTGTTTTCCTTACTACAAACGATCCATCGCCGATAAAAACTTCGCAGAATAATCGTTTCTTTGAGTCAGCTCGGAATAAGCGCTTTCTTATTTTTGCCACCCAGACAAAAGATGTTCTTATGAGCACTATTATAGCAGGTAAAGAGAAGCAAACTTTGTTGAACACAAATGAAAGCAATCATACACCTGATATCTGCCGCAACTTGTATTGGAGTAAAACCGTTCATTATGAAAACTTGGCCAAAGATTTAGCCTCGGGGAAACTTCACGCAAACTCGAGTAAAGAAGAAAATAACGAGGGAAGACGCTCTGCTTCTGGAAATAACTTTTCTACCGCAACACTCACGTGTAAAGGTAAAATAATTACGTAGGCAGAACTTCTAGCAAACTTGTGTTTTACCAAGAGGAAGCAGAGCATATTCCATTACCTAATGTTAGTTCACCTCACGCAAACACATCTCTGAGAATGTTCAAATATTTAAAATGTTGCTTGCTTTCTATGGTAATGCTTAAATATGTATCTATGTGCAAAGTGTTTTTCGCTAAATGAAATTGTAAGGAAATGTTTATTTAATTTTAAGATTAGTGCCATGTAAATTAGGGTGGACGTTTAAGTTGAGACTATATAGTATCTCCAAGATTAAGCGGCGTAGAAATATGTCTTGAATAAACGTTGCTTGATATGATGGGGGAAAGTAAATGCCATTAATAGTGTTTTACTTGGAGGACGTTATGATGGTCACTTCAAGGACAATTTATTACTTTCTCTACTACGTATAGTAAGTAGGGGAAGTATTGCATTCCATCCAAAAATTCGATACCTAGATTTCACCGGAAATACATTTTTTGAGGGCTACTGAATCCAAAAAAGTATTTTTGGAAACATGTCCGTATGTGTGTGTATGTCTGTGAACACCATAACTCAGAAACGAACAGTCGCATAAACACCAAACTTGGTATTTAGGTTCAGTATCTTCCAGAGATGCGACACAAAGGTTTTAAAGATAATACCCCTACCCCAGATTACCATTTACATGGAAAATTTTTCGAAAATTCTAATTTTCCCAAAAATGGCTCTAACGATTTTGATTAAAATATAAAATATTTAAGATACTTTCATGACAAATAAAATGTATATCTTGAATTTTCTGGGAATGTCTCCAAAAGGATTCTTCATTGTGAACGACGTTTGCAAAGCTGGTAAACCATAAGAAATAGACAAAATTTTACTACACAAAATGTGTAGATCGCGTTAAAATACACAATTTATGTCATTTACATTTTTTGTTTTGTTGAGTGTACCATTTTCACGATATTGCCTGTTATTTCCTTAAATTTTGCAATACTTATATTTTTCTCAAATGGAAATTCGTTATTCATTTTTACTTTCTCTACTACGTATAGTAAGTAGGGGAAGTATTGCATTCCACCCAAAAATTCGATACCGAGATTTCACCGGAAATACATGTTTTGAGACCTCCTGAATCCAAAAAAAAGCATTTTTGGAAACATGTCCGTGTGTGTGTCTGTGTGTGTGTCTGTGTGTGTGTCTGTGTGTGTGTCTGTGAACAGCATAACTCAAAAACGAACAGTCGGATAAGCACCAAACTTGGTATTTAGGTTCAGTATTGTCCAGAGATGCGACACGAAGGTTTTCAAGAAAATCCCCCCACCCCAAACTACCCTTTACATGGAAGATTTTTCGAAAATTTTAATTTTCTCAAAAATGGCTCTAACGATTTTGATGAAAATATCATATGTGTAAGATAATGTCATGAGAAATGAAATGTATATCTCGAATTTTCTGGGAATGACAAAAGTCAAAAGTAGACAAAAGTTTACTACACAAAAATGTAGATCGCGTTAAAATACACAACTTATGTCATATGCATTTCTTTTGTTGAGTGAACCGTTTTCGAGATATTGCTTGTTATTTCCTTAAATTTTCCAATACTTATACTTTTTCTCAAATGCGTTATTCATTTTTTTTATGTCCTGGACATGCAAAGAGAATGGAATGCGTCACATAGCAACCAGCGTTAAAATATTTGACTATCACTTAAAAGCTACCATATTTTCCTTGCATCTACAAGAAAATTACCAATAAGATTGACATCTCGATATCTCGATTAACATGAAGCATATGGAGAATAGGCGTTTGTAAAATTAGGTTGTACAATAGTAGAGAAAGTTATGTGAGTGTAACACATCAGATTTTTTTCCTGGTAGTGCAAAGAAAACCACATAGAAACCAGCTCTTAGAATATGTGACTATCGCTTAAAGTCTAACAATTCCCCTTGCATCTACAAGAAAATTAGCAATAAGATTAACATCTCGATTTCTCGATTAACATGAAGCACATGGAGAATAAGCGTTTGTAAAAATAGTTTGTACAAGAGTAGAGAAAGTCATGCGAGTGTAACACATCAGATTTTATTAAATGGAAGCCTACCTTTTTGTTTTCTTACTCATAAAAACAAAACAATATTTATACAAAGCACTTTACAATTGTTTTTACACCAAAGTAAATAACAACTAAAATTCTGAATGGCTGTGTACGAAGAGCGCAATGAATGGTTGGACCATCCATGGATGATCATTTGAGGGTCAAGTTAGTTTTCGTAATAGCGAATATTTTTTGTTTTGTTTCCTTATTCCTCAACACAAAATAAATAGATTTTATAAACCATTATCTAATAAGAAAACAACATTCAAAATGTAGGTTCTCATTTTAAAAAGTTAAATTTACCCTAAAATGCCCATCATAACGTCCTCGAAACAAAACACAACTAACGGCATTTACTTTCTCCCATAATATCAAACAACTTTAATTCAAGACATTTGTTTCTACAACACTTAGTTTTGGAGATACTGTACAATCTCAGCTTAAATGATCCACCATGTATAATGCAACAAAACTTAATTACCATTATACTCAAGTTGCATGCAACTTTTTCTGTTCGACCACACTATTATATCAAACCTGAGTTTTTATAAAAAGATCTCACCTTGTTAATTGTGTGCAATTAAATGCTGCACTATGGCAGGACCTTGAGCATGTTTACGAGTAGTGCAACAGATGGCAGCACTGTTGAGTTCGCACCGTATTTATTTTTGCAGGTAATCTGAAAGCAACATATATTGAAGCAAAAGAACTGAATCCAATTTATTAGAATATTAAAATTACAATGAAAAGAAATTATTTTGAATATATATATTTGCGTATTTGCGGAATGGATCCCAGTGTACTGTTACTCTGAAAGTATTAAAAAGTATGGGTGCTGAGGTATTAAGGATGCCAAAACAGTTCACTTACGTTCACATGTAATCAGTGTATTATAGTATAGTCGACCGAAAAATGATGTCTTCGGAGACGAACTTTGCATAAAGACAAATGAAAAAATTGCAACAGCGCATTAATATGTGCATCAGAAAATAATTATTTGTGGTACAACTGCTAAAAGTGGAGTTTTATTTTACAAGTAGGAATGTTTGCGGAACGAGGCTGAAAACCGAGTGTAGTAATCCTACGAGACAAATCTGATGTGTTACACTTACATGACTTTCACTACTCTTGTACAAACTATTTTTAAATACGCTTATTCTCCATATGCTTCATGTTAATCGAGATGTTAATCTTATTGCTAATTTTCTTGTACGTTTAAGGGGAATATGGTAGTATTTAAGCGATAGTCAAATTTTTTCAGAGCTGGTTCCTATGTGGCGCATTCTATTCTTTTTCTATGTCCAGGACATAGAATAACGAATTTGAGAAAAAATATAAGTATTGGAAAATTTAAGGGAATAACAAGCAATATATCGAAAATGGATCACTCAACAAAAAAATGTATATGACATAGTGTATTTTAACGCGATCTACATTTTTTGTGTAGTAACATTTTGTCTATCTCTTATGGTTTACCAGTTATGCAAAAGTCGTTCACAATGAAGAATACTTTTGGAGACTTTCCCAGAAAATTCGAAATATACATTTCGTTTGTCATGAAAATATCTTAAACATATATTTTAATCAAAATCGTTAGACATTTTTGAGAAAATTAAAATGTTCGAAAAATTTCCCATGTAAAGGGTAATCTGGGGTGGAGGGATTTTCTTGAAAACCTTCGTGTCGCATCTATGGAAGATACTGAATCTAAATATCAAGTTTGGTGTTTATCCGACTGTTCGTTTCTGAGTTATGCTGTACACAGACACACACGGTCATATTGCCAAAAATGCTTTTTTTGGATTCGGGGGTCTCAAAACATGTATTTCTGGTGAAATCTCGGTATCGAATTGGGTGGAATACAATACTTCCCCTACTTACTATACGTAGTAGAGAAAGTAAAAATACAAGCACTTTTAACATGTGTTGTCATATATTGTTTTTATACAGCTCTGACTACTAAATTGTGCACAATTGTGACTTGTAAGCTGTTGGTGTTTGACACTCATAGTACCAGTGATGAAAACATTATTACTTCAGAATCATAACATCCTGTAATATATAGAATGCTATGGGAGAAACTCTTGTGTTACACTCACATGACTTTCTCTACTCTTGTAGATACTATCTTTAAAAACGCTTATTCTCCATCTACTTCATGTTAATCGAGGTAAACATTTGCAGCAAATATTTTCTTGTAGGTACAAGGGGGAAATTGTGGGCTTTAAGCGCAAGTCAAATCTATGTGAAGCATTTGATTCTCTTTGCAGGTACAGAACATAAAATAACGAATAACGAATTCCCATTTGAGAAAAATTATAAGTATTGAAAAATTCAAACAAATAATAAGGAATATATCGGAAATGGGTTCACTCCAAAAAAAGGTTTATATGTTACATATTGTCTGTTTTACGAACTCTAAGCCATTCACATAAAAGAGGACATTGGGAACATTCCCAGAAAATCAAAATATACATTTCATTTGCAACGAAAGTATCTTAAGCATATGATATTTTAATCAAAATCGTTAGCCATTTATGATAAAATCAAAAGTTTGCAAAAAATATTCGATATAAAGCGTGGTTTGGTGTGGTGAAATTTTCTTAAAAATCTTTGTGGCGTATCTTTGAAAGATACTGAGCTTACATACCAAGTTTGGTATTTATCTCACTTTTCGTTTTTGAGTTATGCTTTTCAGGCATACGTACCTTATTCTAAAATGCTTTTTTAGTATCAGGAACCTCAAAACATGTATTTCCGGTGAAATCACGGTATCGAATTTTTTGGTGGAAATCAATACTTCCTCTGCTTACTATACGTAGCAGAGAAAGTGAAAATACACGTGTCTTTACCGTGCACCATTGAAGAAATCTATTGTATGCAATGTCGGGCTATTTCCTCGATTGCTATGGTTATAATCCCAACGTCATCCTTTTCTCGGCTTGCAAAGCTTCTTCTCGTTCTGCCGAATCCATTTCCAAGTCATTCAAATAATCCGTTATTACATTGGGTACATTCAGTGGGCCAAGCGCTGTAGTAACGCTTAATGCCTTCGTTGCAAAAAGCACTGCAGGTTTCGTAGAATGCACAGCTGCAAGCGGAAGCGAGAATTTCGTACTTTTTTTAAATGTATTTATTTTAAATCGCTTTAACTCACAAAGGTCTCTTCGCTACTCTTACCTTAATACATTGGCAGTTAAACAGTAATAGATTTCTAGGAATATACCAGGTGAGTCAGCTGCGCCTATTAATTTATGCAACGTGCTAAGCAACATATGTGACTTACGCCTTTCTTGAATTCCTTCTAGAGGCGGGATGATAACTCAGTGCATAACTGTTTTACGAGACAGAATGCTATCGTCATATATGTCGATGCAAAAAACATCCCACCCTGAAGCTGAGTGGCACTTTTAGCTGATTTTAAAAACTTTTATTCTTTAGCATACACTGATATACACCTTTGAAAACACATTGAAGGAACAAATTATCACATACATCGGTTGACAAAACTATTTGAAAACAAAATGGCAGATCTAGCAGTGCGACCAATTGGATTTAAGCCGTCAGCCAACAAAGGTTCGTTGTACAGCCTTGTCAAAAAATGCTAATCATTAGGTAGATAATTTCTCTTCTGTCACAAACTATGGCATATTTCTGTTCATACAGTATTTGAAATGGCTGACGCAGTTTGTTTATTTGAGTTAAATAATACCAAAGTGACTTGCAAAAATCATGTAAAGATATGAGGTGGGTTTGAATTTTACGATTATTAACTCGTATAGGAACCCCTACACGCAATGTTTCATTGGCCGAACGGTATAATCATAGTTGCTTTACCCCTGTGCCGCTTTAGTGCGGGTTCAAATCTGTCGTGTTAAGTTCAAAAATTTTATTACCTTTTGTTTTATCTCTTTTGGCCTATAATTTGGTATTTTGATACAAAGAACATTTCTGATAACATTATAAATGTATACACCATGTTTTTTCTACCGTAAAGAAGAACCGCAAAGCCCAAATCATTTCCAGGCACTCATACGTGAAGAATGCAGGAAGATTACACCGAGAATTTTACAACATGCAAGAAAACCTACGTGTCTCATCTCTGGAAGATACTGAACCTAAATACCAAGTTTGGTGTTTATCCGACTGTTCGTTTCTGAGTTATGCTGTTCACAGACACACACATACACACACGGACATAAAATGCATTTTTTGCATTCAGGGGGCCTCAAAACATATATTTCCGGTGAAATCTTGGTATCGAATTTTGGGTGGAATACAATACTTCCCCTACTTACTATACGTAGTAGAGAAAGTAATAAGGTTTATTAGAATAGTTTGTATACTCGCTAATAAACTATACTTAGATTTAGAAAGTCATGTGAACGTAACACATCAATTATGTTTACTTATAGTTAGTAAAAGCTAAAGGAACGCGTCTATTTAGAAGCGCATTAAAGAATTCTGAGGAAAACGTCCAAAGAGGTAAAATATTTGTATTCTAAAGGATATTATTAATGACCATCAATTTAAGTATTAAAATATATTTATGCTTCTAAACACTTGGGAAAAGAAGCGCATAAGACTGTTTACTAGAGTTATGTAGTACGTACATGTGTTTTCGGAAACTACTCCTCGCTGCCAGTTATATCATTATAAGATACACCCTTTATTAAATATCGTCGCAAGCAATCCACCATTTTTATTTCTTCTGTTACCAGCGCAGCGATGCATTTCTTCGCTGCAAAAGGCCGCTAAATGAACCGCTGCATAAAGCGCTACTGCAAGCTTGGCCCGCTGAAGCCATCCATTATTTGATACGAGCCTCCGCTTAATAAACGTATAAAATCCATTGCAAGAAACAACGTTGGTACTTTTAGTGCCGCCTGTCTAAATACAGGTTCCCGCAATTTTCGTTGTATTGTAATTCATTTACGGAACGATTAAGTCAAAGTTTATTGACGTATACCGCAGAACATGTATATAAAACAATCTGTAAATATGTTTGATATGCCACTGTGTTGGTGGTCTAATAGAATTATGATGCTATAAATGCGGTGCTATTCCCTCCCTGGTGTAGTAAGCTTTACAAACTCGTCAGTTGAATCTTTAATCATAAGACTGCACGCAAATACGAAGTCTTTTTTCCTAGACTTAGTCTCAAAATCTTTGTCAAGGACTCGTGTATTGACATTGTTATCTACGATTTAAAGACGAGAATTCCATGCACTACGAAATCCCAAAATATGCATGTATTCATACTCGATCAAACTAAAATATTTGTATTCAGGGGGCCTTAAAGCATATATTTCTGGCGAAATCTGGGTATAGAATTTTTGGATGCAATAAAATACTTCTACGGGTTGCTCATTTTGAGAGTGGTGCATAGTGTCCTCTTTAAGGTTCCGGAGAATCGCAGAGTTTTGTAAAATAAAGTCCTTCCATGCTTTGCATGCATGTTTTTTCTGTGCCGCCCTCATTTATCTTCCTCTCGAGGTTCTCCCAAGAGATGATGGCGATATTTATTCTCCTCTTTACTGCAGCCTTTGTGGGAGTTTTATTGTTAAGAAGCACTCAATACATAAACTGGGCTCTAACCTATACGTTTAATAGCTATCGGTTCCGCTTCCTCCACCTTTATAGCGGGAGATTCTAAACTAGATATAGCGTTTCTTTCAACCTAATGTGAAAAAGGCGCTACGACTTCTACCAGTGATTGTCATAAACGCTTCGAAACCAAGACGAGTAATTAAATCCTTAGAAGTAAATCAGACCAGCAGTCTAGACCATGTAAACTTTTGTGTGAAAGTAGGAAGAAAATAATGTGATAGATATCTACTCTAGACATTCTATATCACGTGGTTTATCACAATACAAAATAGTGAAGGAGATGCCTCATGTAGTTGTATCTCACTTTGGGTTCAATCCTATATAACGGCCAGTTTTACTGCAATATTTGTGTGGTTTTGTAGCTATTACGCATCGTAGTTCTGTTTAGAGGCAGTTGTACGTATAAAATATTGAAGTATATTTGCGACATTGAGGCAATTAAGGCATGCGAGGTTTTTGGGATACTGGGGCATTAGAAATGAATTCAGGAATAATTTAGTTTCTGGAAATTTGAGACTTGTTTTATCTCGATTGGCCAAAATTTCGCATCTTAAGAATTATGGTTTTGATTTTAACATTGCACTGCCACCATACTGTCCTACCCTTGTGTCATAATTAAGACGGGGAAATTAGCGCATGATTTGGCGAAGAAAGCAAAGTATCCTTCTTTGTCGTCCTCCTTGGTGTAGTGGAGTACATTTTCAGGCGTAAAAATCCTTAGCGTGGTTACTTTCGGAAAGGAAATAAAGTGTCGTGGATTGAACCTCAATCCCGATAAAGAGGCCTTTGAGCAAAATTACCGGTCTTTCACGCCCAGTATAGAATGGGACGCTAAGGACCACAGCATTTAAAGAGCGTCCATAAATAAAACTCGATTTAAGAATATCCTTCTGTAGGTTCTGAACCTAGAATCGGGCTCTCCTATGGATTAGTTGGCATATTTTCGCCTCTCGTGCAATGCATGTGAAACAAATTAATGCAATAATAAGGTTTACGCATGCGTTAAGCATTTTATTGAGTATTTCAGACCCAACAACGAAATAAAGGGGATAGAAGTTACTACTGTACACCTGCCCATAAATCGGTTGAGAAATCCCTCATTTCACACTTAAAAAGATATTATTAATTGCATTAAACTTACGGCTAAGAATAGTAAGCCCATAAAGAGAGCTGTTACACAAAAAATCGTGCAGGAAGAAAGAACACGATCAGAAATGTGAAGATCAAAGCGAGAAACATTACGCGTATAAGAATAAAACGTGTGGAAAAACTTATACAGAACTCGCACCGCGCAAAGCACAACTCACTCAATGATTTTGGACAAGCCGAACCGAACACTAGGAAGCAACGATGGCGCTACTCCTACCCACGATAAAGCGCTAGTCAAGAACAGCACGACTGATCTCTGGCGGCGGAATAGCAGTATTAGTGACAATACATCGAACGTAAGCGGTAAAACAAATACATATGACGGATTAAGAAAATTCTGCACAAGATATTACCTTTTATTTGCATATTTTTGGAACATTTCATGCATTGTGTTTCTAATCATTGATGCAGTAATTTGTATCACAAATTACTTAAATGTAAAGAATGATTATAGTATGAATATACATTATTATGTGACATTGATTTGAGATGTTTGTTGATTGTAATTATTGTTGAGAAGTAAGTTTATACTGCCTTACTGAAACTGACAATAATAGCGCGCAATAATGCAGCGAGGGCGTGAGCTGTTTATCATTATTGGAAACGAGGAAGTTACGTAATGTTGGCGCGTTTAGAATCTTCTGGAACATTTCCCTAGAGCATATGTATTCATAATTTTCATTGGATATAAAAATAGACGCTAATGTTGGCGCGTTTTATTAGCCAATTGTAGTTCAGTTATAATCTTTAGGCATATCGGTGTGTAGGAGTATAAATAGGCTAGGTTAGAGGTAGACCCCGTCAGTTCATCAAAATTCTTTGCACACTACACGTTGCATTCCCGTCAGTTCGTCGAAAATATTTTGTATGATACACGTCGCCTTCAGTCCAGCAGAAATATTACACGTCGGCTATAGATTCACAAGTTACGCGTAGCAGAATTATGAAAAATCTAAAGTGTTGTAAAGTTAATTATACAAAAGGTTGAAGTACGAGGATTAAAAGTGATCAGTAAGAAGTTATTATAACAGTTTCAGTTTGGCGAGTGTCAAGATCAATGTGTAAATGTGATAGTTAACGTGTTCGACAATAAAAGTGTAAAACAAATTTCTTTCATCAGTGTTATCTTTGGATAAAAGATTCCTTTCCGTTTACACAACCTGTATAAAGAGAAGTGATCGACCCAAGAAAAAGATAATAGCTAGCCGGAGGACAGAGAATAAAATTTAAATAAAATAACAGTAGCATTCTTTCAAACGAACATTAATATTGCCGCAAATTGCTAACACCAGATGGAGCTAACAAGCCTAACAAATGAATCACGTCACAAGATGGCTTCAACGCGTGAAGTAAACACAAATACACAAACATTATAAGTAATACCACCGCATCATCTTTAGTAATTATGGTTTTTTTAGCTTTAAAATTACCTTCTTGTGTAAATAATTCATTCCATCTATGATTTTAATAACAATAGGTTTGCCTCTTTCGGAGACTTCAATGAACACTTCCTCCTACGACGGAAACAAATTATAGAATATGTCTGTTACTAACTGAAAACGCCTCTCGAAACTAACTTCCCCTTCGTTATTTATAAAATATATAATTCTTATTAGTTGCATTGCTAAATATTGTTTTGCTTTTCCACACATTATTTTCATAGTGTCTCCTTGTTGACTATGGACTTTTTCTCTTATTTCTTGAGTATGTTTCCTACTTTTGCGCTGGTATTATGTTAAAATGCTGCTTCGCACATCCGACACTCCCATTCCAGAAGCTTTGAACAATCACATTTTCTAGTGTAAAAATAACGAGGACAGAAATATTCTCTATGTAAAATTTGAAAAACAAAACCTAGGAGCATATTTGGTTTTGATAGGAAGCGAAAATGTTTTCGACAAATAAACTAAATTACACAAAATTATTTGTTCAAATAATTTTCTTTTCTTCACACTCAAGCAGTGTATAATTCAGGCTCCTCATTTTATGGCATAGACGAGTTAGTATATTTTCTGCTCTAATACCACATAACTTGAACTTTTAGAAAAATAGGAATGCATTTTGGGGTAGTAGAATATCCCATTTAAGGTGCCTTCCCATTACCCTGGCAGCATTCTCTCTTTGTTTGTCGATGCTAATCCGTTTTGAAATTATCACTGTAAGGAATTGAATGTATAACCAAATCGTTTGACTGTTTTGTTTTTATTACTCGATTTATTTTTCGTCAATTTAACTACAAGGGATTATCGCGACGTATCTGTTAGTGGATAACTTTTTGATCGGGTTGTGGCGGACAGTTAGCCTTCTAGGTCTCATCCCTGTAACCACTCGCTTCGTCGTGTCCACAGAGACCTTAGTGCATAGTAACAGGATCTTCTGCTTCGGGCCGTGCAGATGGCATTGGGGTGACTTCTGCTTTCATTGTCTGTGTGGCATAGAATTCGCTATTACTATCTATTTTTCATTTTTACTATTGTTTTAGACGTAAGGTGGAACTTTGGGTCGTGATATTAAATATCCAATCCTGTATATACCTTAGCGGCTGAGGGAAACCACGAAGAAACCTCAGATTTGAACCCGAGACCTCTCGAATGCGGATCACAGACATTACCGCCTGAGCCAATCCCCTCAGTTCGTTTGAGTCTTTGTCACCATTCACGGATCAGCTTGTTTAACGGTGCCAAACACACATATGAGGAAGCTAGCGTCTCCTCATGTGCATACCATAATAACGACTTTTCCATTTGACCAAGGGTCGAGAGTTAGCCGTTAGGCCTTTTCCCACCTGATCAGCGTATTCAAACAGGTTTTAAGATATCAGAAATACCAACAGTTATTAATGTACTTTAAATTAAGGCATTGATCGTAAAGTGTCTGGAAAATCGAGACGCATTCTTGGAAAAGCTTAAGACATAATGTTCTTGATGATCAACCTTGGCTTCATATAGGTGCACATGAGGTTGAGAAATTAAGTAATGAAGTACAACGCTTTCTTAAAGAGTGCCTATGTAAGGTGAAGGTATAGCTCCAAGCCATGAGCCAGCTTCTTTCTCTTGTACAGCTAGGTAATGAGTTTATTAAATCCAAGGCGGATATAGCACAGAAAATGAGATTTATGTATTACATGCTGTTTATGTTATCCTGACTTCTATATCTCTAGATGAGCTGGAAGATCATATGGGTTTAAAGTATTCCATTTTTTATCCACCTCAGCCAAATAGTGCACTTCAATATTCTTCCAAAGATTAGATAAAGTCAAAACCATTATACATATAGGGCCTGGTAAATAATGTCGTTAATTTTGCGAATTCCAAGACTAAAGTACCTCACAAGCAAACTCGCTAGTAGCCAATGTTAATCACCAAGTGCCATGTTGAAGTTCCTTCATAATACATTAACTTCTGTGAGGAATAAAGGAAATAAGCATAAAGGAGTATAGAACACAAAAAGCAGTTTTTAGAACACCTTAAACAATGCGAGAGTTAAGGGATTGTATCCTATTCGATATTTATTTAAGCTAATGTATTTTATTTCGTGTTGAATTGTTAGTTCCTTCAAACATGAGAGGAGATAAAGGGATGTCCACATCAGAGCCAGATACAAGTTTTTTTTCGGAAAGAAGTTTGTAAAATGCCGATAGATCATCTCGATCATGACAGAAGAATAGGTAATAATTATGAGCAGGCATGAGCGGGATGGCTCAGGCGGTAATGTGTGTGGCCCGCATTCGAGCCCACGTGGGTTTGATTCCCTTCCTGACCCAAGAGTTTTTTCGAGGGTTTACTCAGGCCGCTAGGCTAATGCTGGGAAGGTTCATGACATCCCCGAATTTTCTGTCTCTGCATTTAACCTACATTCTCATTTCACTTCAACTTTCAATTGCTCGGTCTGTTTCAGGGTTGAAGTGTCGGCGGGAGTCTCGGCTTTGGAAACGAACGCTCTATGTAACTGTTCGTCCCCTGGAATGGGGGCGGTCTTCGATCCCGGGAGCACCACATCAGGGGTTTCAGGCACAAAAGACCTTTTAGATTCCGGATGGGGACTTAGCACCTCAGTTAATCTCAGTCCTTGGCTTCAAGTTGACTACATTCAAACCTTTATCCATACAAAGAACGTAAACAACAGCAGTCATGAATCACTGAAGGACAGATAAACACGTTCTGGTGTGTGCTGACATGATACATGCAATGAAGACATTTTTGGGAAAGGAGTTTAGGTAAGAAAAGTCTCAAGCCTAAGTTTAGGATGCCTCCCCAACGTTTGTCATCAATGAAGACTCAGAAAAATCTGGAAGAAAACCTCAGTCAGGGAGAACGGTCTTGTCTTAATGTCTTCGGCCATTCGCGTCGGTGGTGATAGAAATTTCTAAGAACATTCTATTGTTTTCTTTGTCCTTTTGATGCATTCAACACCCTTTTTAGCCACTCAGCTATGCAGAAGAGTGACTGAAATTGATAAATTAAAGGCCGTTAATCTAAGACCTACCTGACGTTCGTCACATGCGAAAAAGCGAAACCCCGGGTAAAACCTTATCTAGTCAACTAAATTCATTCGAGATTCCAACTCGAGACCTAAAGTTTTGAATTGGAACACACAGAGATGAAAATATGCACTGCTGGCATACATAGGTAGTGAGGCAAGGGAAAACTTAACATGGTCGTGCTGCTTCAATGCCAAGTTTTGAGAAAAGAGAAAAAAAAATGTTATGTTGTTTTAAGTTGTACCTTCCTTTTAACACTATACTTTGACAGTTACCATGTCTACTATTTCATTGTATTATAATAAGAAGAAAGAAACTTGGAGAAAAGAAAAAGGAATTAGCGAACTGGTCTTCCTTTGCCAGATGTTTGCAGAGACAGTGGGGTTTTAGATTTATGATATGCTCTATAGGATTCCAATAACAACCAGAACTTCCTAACACATCTGCTTCTTTAAGTTGGCAATGGCGTAATTTCAGAAATTGAAATCTGTTAATTCTGGTAAAGTTTCTGATGGTGGGTAAGACTCCATTTCTACAGACAGAAGGGCTATTCCCTTCGTGCACTGTGTCTGATATTATCACTCTCTCTTAACTCCTCGTTCGTCTACATTTCCATTGTAACTTCATTTCAAAAGTTTTTCTTTGAGACGCGGCCCTTACTCCTTCCATCTATCACTATTACTGGCACTGCCTTCATTTTCCATTTGCATTTCCTTACAGGAACAAGTGCCTCTCAACCCACTTTGCTCTTAGATTTTTTAACTAGAGAAAAGCACTTCTAGACATAATTTTATTCACTACGACTTTTCGCCAAGGCTTCTGAAAAATCTAGCTCGTTTACTTTACAGAGTTGTTCTGTAGAGAAATTTGATTTGAAATCTCCAACTGCTAACAAATTCAGATGCAAACTTTGAGTGCAAAAGTTCAGGCGTCTCATGAATATAAAAACATAACACAACAAGTCGGCAAGTACAGGGAAAATACTGTAACTTATCTTATTATGATACGTAATAATGCCGCAATTTTTTCACTTGTGTGCATTTGGTATAGCCGCTACGAATAATTGTAGACCGCTTGCAGAGGCAACTAAACAACAAACGGATTTCGATGATGTGGTTTTATTAAATGCAACTGCCCTATTATAAGGGCGGCGCCGTGGACGAGTGGTTAGACCGCTCGCCTCCCACCGAGGGTTCAATCCCAGGGACCTGCATGTGGGATTTGTGGTGGACGAAGCGGCGTCTGGGCGGGTTTTCTCCGGGTACTCCGGTTTCCCCCGCCATTCATTCCACAAACTGCTGCATCATCACCTTTCCTTTCATCCATTTCACCAACATTTCGCTTCATCTACTTCGTTCATCCCATACCAGGCATCGAGCTGATCATCCATCCTGGATGTTCTGTCTGATCCATGAGTGTCTGCTCCTCGACCGACCTCTGACCCCAGGTACCCGCCTGTAAGTCCTGGGGGGTGTAAGTCCTACATAAGAGGAGGGTAAACAGATAATGAATGAATGCCCTATTATAAGTGAATCCTACCATAGTGAACCAAAAGCCTTTTTCTTCCTGTGTTTTTTTCCTGTCCAAGTCTATCATAGAAAAGCTTAGGTTTTGGTTTATTAATTGAAAATTACAATTAAAAGCATTATACTTGTCCACAATTAAGTTAAATTAAATATTGCCGACTGTTATTTGAGAACTCAATAGACATCTCATTTCGCGCCTAGAGGCCTTACGTAAATTGTTAGAGTTAATTTATTCATTATAATTATCTTCTTCTTCATTCTCTGTTTAACCTCCTCGTATGTAGGACTTACACTCCCCAGGACTTACAGACGGGTGCCTGGGGTCAGAGGTCCGTCGAGGACACTCATGGATCAGACAGAATATCCAGGATGGGTGATCAGCCCGATGCCTGGTATGGGAGGAAGGAAGTAGATGAAACGACCAAACCTTCACCGAGAAGACTTAGACCACGCCACTGAAGATGTTCACCGCAGTCGTGAACGAAACGTCTGGACCTGAAAACTCCAGCAGACCACGCACGGCTTTTCAGCCCAGAAAATTCTTCTAGTTATAATTGGGACTCCGGCTGTGAAAGCTTACGACTACAGAATTTTTTTTTTATTCAGGGAGGCTCAAAGCCTGTAGTTAAGGTAAAATATCCATTCCCCTCTTCTTATTATATTGAAATATAAAGACACTACAGAATTAAAGTTGGATATTTTACAATCACATGACTTTCTCTACTCATTGTTGTTTATTTTATATAGCTTCTAAAAGCTATTCTTATAAAGCTTACTTTTCCATTTACTTGATACAAACGTTGCATAAATTTTTTCAGAACACATTTCCTTGTAAATTAAAAGCCGGACAGAGGAAACCTAATCGATATTTAAAGGTATTTAAAAGTGTGTCGCTCTAAGCTGGTGATTACATTGCGAGGAACAGCTGAATAGCGACAACGCTTTAAAAACTGGCCAAGTATCGAACAATTCAAATCATTAACGAGTATCTCAGAATTGGCTGATGCCACAAAATAAGTTACTTGAAATAAATTGTTTTAAGAATTTCTACTTTTTCCACGTAGTAAGCTTTTGGCTATTGCGTACCCGTTATAAAAATGTATACAAACTTACTTCCAAATGACATCGGGCTATTCGAAGAAAAGTCAGGATACATATTTTATTTTCATCTCGGCAACTTAAATATATAGTACTTTAATCATAATCGTAGTCATTTTAGAAAAAAAAATAAAAAATTACTCAAGAATTTCTATGTAGAATGTAGATTGGGGTGGGTGAATTTTCTAGAAAATCTTGTGTTGCATCTTTTGTATCGAACTTCTCATTTTGGAGTTAATGCTGTTCACAGGCATAGACACACGCAAGTATTTCCCCTCTTTAAAATATCATTTTATTCTAAATTAGGGCCCGCAGCTCTGCAGCTTTACCTCTTCTCTATCTTCTCCTCCCCCTCTCCATCTCTCCTTCCTTCCGTGCTTTTCTTATCACTTCTTTTTCTTTCCCCCTCTCTCTCGACTCTCTAGCCCTCTCTCCTTCTTAATAAGGCGTACACGCCATGTGTTGTTTTGAAAAGCGGCAAGATTTTCTTTCTTTCTTTCTCTCTTTCTTTCTGGGGCTATAATGGGGTAAAAACGCAAGTAATAGTAGTCTATGACACAAGAGGTAAGTAAGGTTTGATTTTGCGAGTAGGAATAAATAGACGGCGGCGCTCGAATTTATAAAATATCAGTAATCGTATTATACTGATTGCTGAAACTAACCGAAATCAGTTTAGAACGCGGTTCACGAAACGCGAGAAATGACGCTAAAAAATCGAGATGCCAGATGCCTTAGTGTTTTGTTTATTCGCTGGTAGCCATTTTAGTGAAATTATTGTCACCAATTTTGCCTTACACAGGAATGAAGCGATTAAAGCTATATCATATTGCTTTCTGATTTTTTGGTAAGTACTTCTAGTGTTGTTCTTTCTGCTGATTCTGTAATTTCACTTCCATTTCAGTTTCTCCTGAAATCATAATTTCCGTCATTTAATCTTTATGTAGGTTAGATAAAAGACTAACGTTTTAGATCAAAGAAAGCTGCCAGTATAACGTATAGGTTACCTCTACAACGAAATGCGATAAATTTAAGTATGATGATTTCTATAGTGAACAGATAATGCGAGCGCCATGAGAAATTAATCATGTAAACGCCATAATGAAAAGCAAAACCTAATCAAACCAAGTGCAAAGACAAATGGTAATTGCCATGTTATTGGACTTGAAGCCGAAGTTGGTTACAATGCAGATAATCTAAGGCTTTCAGCTCGTGTGCATGTGTCAGAAGTTCTACTATTAAACCTTGCTCTCTAAAAATGTTTTTATAATACACACTGTGCCTGTTGTTTGCCCCTGTTATGCGTTTGGAACTTTACTGTTTTACGTATATAAATAATTTTAAAGAAAAATTGGTATGACTACGTGTATATAAATTCGCCGACACTTTGTAAATAAGTCTTGAGAAAAATGTTATGCTTATAAGCCTATTTATGAAACCTATTTCCCTAAAAACACCATAAGGAATCACAAACATACATACAAATACAAATTTTAAAATGAGATTTTTTGGTTCATCAGTTGTTTATTCAAAATCTAATACTATCACAGCAGGTTAGTTATAGGTTTATTGTAGATATATATTCCATTTACTGCTAACGAACAACCCAGCTTGCATACTTGATATACAGTTCGCGTACTGAAATTCCCTAACGAGCATGCACATTTGCATAGAGAATCTTGCACTCTGGGTCGAATACTCCCTGTAACGTCAGGAGCAAAATTAGAGTAATATAACCCAGTTCCTTGCACAGAAGCATTCAGAAGAAATGCACATGCAGTTTCATTACCGTCTGTAGAGGTATATGGCATCTTCACGCCAAGCCTTTCCCTGCTGACAGGCTGACTACCTACAGGATAGGAAACGAGTAGCCTCTTGTTTCCTTGACAGGCAACTTCCAATTGGAAACTTCTATTATAAAGGATAGTGGACAAAGTATTGAACCTCTTTTGTTTTGCTTCTTTCATTTCAAAACTTTAATAAAGAAGTTCTCATTTTTTTGTAATGTACGAGGGCGGATTGATAAGTCCACAACTTGGACAAGAGATAGCGTTCTAATCACAGGATTATTGTTTGCACCCAAGCCTTACATCTATTCTGGGTATAATCGCAGAAATTCGTCGTCATTTGTTTCTTAAGAGATTATTGAGAGCGTCTAAAATAAGCAGATGTGTGTTGCTTCGTAGAAAATAGAGATTCTTTTTTAACTTTTCGTTATAGCAACAAATACAATTCTAATTAATAATTCAAACTAAAGGGTCTTTCAACAAGAGTGTCCTATATTTAACATGTGATATCTGCCATTGTTATTGAGTTACAGCAGTCATTTTTTTCCATGTGGTTACAGTTGTTATTAACAAATAGCCATGAAACGTTACAGCATTCAGCAACGCGTAGAAATTGTGAAATTTATTATCAAAATGGATCACTGTTCCCCAAACCTTCCGTGTATTGCGTGAAGTTTACGGTGTGCATAATCGTCCCTGCGAGAGAACGATTCGGCGTTTCATCGATAAATTTGAAAGAAGTGGTCCTGTCAGCGATCAAAGAATGCCTGTACGTAATCGACGTAAGCGCTCCAACGAAAACATAGGCGCCGTTCGTGAGATTGTACGCGAGAACGGAAACAAATCAATTGCTCGTTGAGCGCAAGAATTGGGGCTTTCGCCGACCACAACTTGCCGAATTCTGCATCTGAACTTGATGTTTCACGCTTACAAAATGGTGGTAACTCAAGAACTAAAACCCAACGACCATAGGTTGCGCCGTGTATTCGCTGACTGGGCTATGGAGCAATTGGAAGCTGGCCCAGATTTTTGTCGAAAAATCATCTTCAGCGACGAAGCCCACTTTTGGATGGATGGTTGTGTTAACAAGCAAAATTTCCTTATTGGAGCAATCACAATCCAATACAGATTCAAGAACGACCACTTCATCCCAAAAACGTTACTGTGTGGTGGATTTTGGTATGGTGGAATCGTTGGTCCATATTTTTTCCAAGATGAAGATGGAGAAGTTCTGTCAATGGAGAACGATACCGATAAGGGACTATTTTTGGCCTCAATTTGATGGTATGGATCTCGGACATCTGGTTCCAGCAAGATTGTGCCACATGTCATACTGCTCTCGAAACTATCGATCTTTTGAAGCAGAAGTTCAGAGGTTTCATCATTTCCCGTGGTGGTGATGTTAACTGGCCCCGAGGTCATATGATTTAACGCCGTTGGATTACTTCTTGTGGGATTATGTTAAATCTCGAGCTTAAGTCAACAAGTCAGAAACAGGAAATGATCTTATGAGTAACATCACGTGTGTTATTCCTGAAGTTGGACCTAATTTACGATCTTCAGTCTTTGAAAATTGGGTCAACCGTATAGGCGCAACCCACGAAGTCGCGGCGGTCATTTATCTGATGTTCTCTTCCACACGTAATGATATTAATTATGTTCCAAAATAAAAATAATAAACTTCTATAATTTATAGAACGTGTTTTATTTAAGTTCAAAGATAGGACACTCTTGTGGAAAGATCCTATATATAAATGCTGAAGGCAAATTGAAGACACAGATTGTGTTTTAAAACAATAATACATTAATAATTGTTATACAGAAATATACAACGTATCAAATTTCCCTATTCACTCAATTCGATTTCCGTTTTACTATTCCTTAGCAAGTTTTACAAATTATTTTCGATAATTTTACTAATATCTGTTTTATTCTTAACTATTCATTCAATTGAAATTTGGTAAGTAACAGAACTTCTCAGTAACTCAGTGATAAACAAGCTATTGCGAATTTGCACTTTGCGGCTTATTAGAATGCCACCTTTTATGGAAGTAATTAAGATGTCCTAGAGCATCCTCTTTTAATGGAAAATGTATAAATATGCTAGGCTTAATAACAATTTATTCTACCATTTGTAACGGGAATGAGTATGAATCTGTGGGTCTGCGATGGAAGGTAATATATTCCTACCGCTATCTCAGGTCTCGATGCTTTAGAAATAAACACGGATGGTTTCCGTCTGTGATATTAATTTAAAATGTTAACTTAATAGTGTCGCTCTCTGAATCACCCTCCGGGAAAGGTCTGAACTAATTACCTAAGCTTTTCCATCTCCCACAGAAATCCCATTATATTCTCTAAATGTTAAAACCATGCCAAAACCAGGCTAACGGCTCTAAAAAGTATAATCAGTTTCAAATAATTACGCATATAATAATAAAAAAAGAAAACTTAAGAAGCCCATAAGCATCCAGTATTAAAAGTATTTGTGATGGCAATCGCCATTGAGACTGTCATCTCTAGTGAGATGCCTTGGTGATCTGTCAGGGAAACAACGAGTCAATTGGGGAATTTAGGGTCCCACCGCCATGTTGTCCAGTAGCTCAATGGTTAGAACAACCGCTCCGAGAGCGGGAGAACCGTGTTCAAATCTCGGCTATGGCATTGAGTTCTTCAGTTGACTCTATATTTTAAAAAAGAACCCATTTTAATTAATCTATCGCGTTTCTTTCAAAGTTTAAGTGCATATTACGGAGGTATTCGCATGAAATTTATTATAGCGTGGCAAGATTACCTGCAAAAGAGGTTTTATCAATGGCGTATTGTATCGTTATTTATTTTGATCTATTGAAAACAACCATGAACTCAAACTACATAAGTGTCGTATAACAAACTGCTCGTCTAAACGCCTCTGTTGAAACCTGTATAAGGATTTTTAGGCAAAGAGAATTAGTTCTTAGAGGAGTGCTGCATCAACATAGTTGATATCTCGTCGTTGATGAATCTGCTGCCGGCTGCTACAGTGCTAAGCAATGGGATCTTTCTCTGGTGTGAGAATAGACAACACCCGTTAACTTCACTGGTAATTTTAATGGAGGCCAATATATGAGTTATTTGAAGCGAGTTGCCACAGTTTGAGGATGAATAATTGAAACATTTCTGAATCTTAGCACAAGAAACTCTTAACTATTGAAGTATCATATCTGCTAACTTCTAAAGTATCAAAAAATTTAGGATTTAAACTGTTTCCGTATTAAAGAGGCGTAGGTTGCCATGAATCGCTGACATGGAAAACGTCTAATCCCCTTGCAGTTACCGCCAAGTATGGGAGTTTTCGAGCGCGGTATTTAAACGCTACGAACTGGCGATAATGAATCACGGAAAAGCACTGTAAGACCCTAATTTTAGAAATACACGCACTTCTATCAACTGAAGTCTCCCCTACTTCATGACCACCCCACCAAAGTTTATACGTTATACTTTTCAAATCTAAGCTTCTTATTCGCATCTAAAGCATAGATTTTACTCTGACTTGCTCAATTCTAACAATTTGTTTCCCTTTCTAATGAATTGGATTGCGAGCATTTTTCATACATACAACTCTCCGATTTCTAAACGTACTGAGCTCTAAATACCTGAACTTTGAGCTAATGTGTTTCTTGTTGAACGAGTTCGCCAGAACACCTAATTGCTATAACTACTTTGACTTCTAACTAATTGCTTAGCCTCAACACGTAACTTGTCTGGCAATGACTCCTTATTCACGGGCAGAATTTTAGCTCGTTCTTCTTACATTGTGCATAGATTTTAATATATGTAAACTATTTATTGCAATTATACTTTATCTAATTCTCTATCATGTGTCTATCATGTCCGGTATCAGATTTTTGGCTTCAGGTTAGGGCCTTATGCAAGTTATACCATGAATTATTCATCCAAAATCTAAAATTACTGGGTAAATGTGAGTTACAGTTTTATTAAATGTATACATTATTTAGGATTATGCATAGTTAAGTTTCAAACGCTCAGTACTTCATTTAGAAGAGAATTTAGAAAACTTTTACTAACAACCAGCCTTGTACTCCTGCTTGGAGGCGAAACTCCAAACATGGAATGGCAATATTAGTTTCGTCTAGATGCAATATTGCATGGCAGTACACACATGAGCGGTGGTAAACATCCCTTCCCATCAGCAAATAATGGGCTGAGGGACAGCTTCCCTTCGTGAACATATTGCGGTGGGGAAGTATGAATACAAACATGCCACAGTCTGGAAGGTGTGAAGCAAAAATAAACAATAAAAAAAGGAATAAGGGGACAATCTGGGTTTGGAATCGCACTAAAAGTCACGTACTATAACAAACTGCCTCAAGTCCACCTGGGACATTAAAAAATGTTGTGTGCAATAAAAGTCAAACGTAAATTTTCTGAAGGTGAAGTAAAATGATTCATAAAACAGAGCAGCAGGATTAATTAAAAATTTGATGTCTTTTGTTCATATGACTTTATCTACCCACGACCTTTGTTTTTATATAGCTTCTATAAACTATTATTACGAAAGATTATTTTTATATCTGCTTCTTTTAATCAAGATAAACATTTATACTTCCTTCGTAGGTACAATAGGAATACAGGAAACCGAAAGTGATGATCAAATGTTTAATTGCGCGTCGCTAATTATGCTGATCTTAAATTTCCATAAACTTTCTGTGACATCGTGAGAAACAAGTGAAAGTGTCAGCATTTCAGAAAATGATAAAAAGTTTTAATAAAAGCAAAGCTATAGCAACGGATTTTTCAGAAATGGCTGATGCCACATATAACTAGGCATTGAAGTTTGAATTAATAGGCAATAGATATAATAGTGGGATTTCAATAAGTAAGTTAAGGATAATGGTTAGGTTGTTTCATGTTGTCAGGTATGGAATTAGATTATAACATCGTTTAAATAATAAAATAATAGTACAGATATCACATTTCCAGTAATTAGGATGTGATTAAACTTATAGAGAGAATAAAGATACAGAAAATCTAAAATATGCAGAACCATAAAAGAAAGCCTTAGTTTGGAAATATACAAAACAATGACCGTCCCTTCGTTATTATATGGAGGCGAAAATTGAATGACTGAATCAAATGACAAAAGCAAAATACAAGCAGTAGAAATATTAACCCTACGTAATAGAGCGGATAAGATAGGAAATGAAACGATTAGAGACATAATGTCAATACTTTGAAGCAAGTTTATAACCAGTGCCTCTGACAGAGGACTAACAAAAGACGAGTGTAAGGGGAATATGTCAATAGTTTCGAAATCACTTTAATGAAATGGGACTTGTTCGTACTTTTCCAGTATTCACGAGGACGGATTGATAAGTTCATGACTTTGACAAGAGATAGCGTTCTAATCACAGGTTTCTGGTTTTCACCCAAGTCTTACATCTATTTTGGGTATAATCGCATAAATTCGTCATCATTTGTTTTTTAGAACATTGTTGAGAGCATCTAAAGTAAGTTTCTTCGAAGAAAATGAAGAAAAGTGAAATTCGTGTTCTGATACAGCACTACTTTTGCCTTGGTAAGATGGTGAATTAAACAGACGAAAAGCTGAAAAAATGTTATGAGGACTCTGCTCCATCACATGGCATGGTTCACAAGTGATTCACAGAATTTCGATGTGGCCCTTGGAGATAAGATATGCCGTTCGCACAGGACTGCCGGTTGAGGTCGCAACAGAAGAAATGGTGAACAAAGTTCACGATATTGTGATGGAAGACCGCCGAGTGAAATCCGTGAGACGGCCAAGTCCGTAAACATCTGGAGTGAACGGATGTATAACATTCTGCACGAATTTTTGGGTATGCGAAAGCTGTCAGCAAGATGGGTGCCGAAACTGCTCACAGTTGAGAACAAGCGGAATCATGTGATCATTTCACAGGGATGTTTGAACATGTTCCAGCGCACCCCAAATGAGTTTTTGATGCGTTATATCATGGTTAATGAAACTTGGATCCATTGTTATCAACTGAAACCAAACAACAATTAAAGCAGTGCATTTCCTTCGGCGAACCTGCTCCAAAGAAAGCGAAAACCATTCCGTCGGCAGGAAGAATCTTGGCAGCTGTCTTTTGGGATTCACAAGGGGTGATAGACATCCACTACCGGAAAACGACCAGTTTCAGAAGGGATTGTTAAAGAAACGACCCCATTTTGTGAAGAAAAATATATGTGACTTTGTCAGTTTTCACTTTCATTCCACTAAGTTCTCACTTTACTTCGTTAATGTGATACAGTTCAACTACTTTTTTTAATTCAATCTTTTATAATACGTTTTTACAAGGGACAAAATTATTAAACGACATTTCACGCGATACAGGTTAAATATTTTATCATGCTACTTTTCCCCTTTTTTCGAGCGGAAGTCCTACAGTGGAAGTATTTGAAGCCACAAGATTATCTTCCATATCAGAGACCTTAGACGTGCTTCCTAGAGACAGTGCCATCGTTTATACCTAAGCTGCTGTGGTAGAATAGAGACTACGGATATTAGGATGTTATCAGCGGTAGTGAGCAACAAGTGCACTATGCCCATTATCGCCCAGGCGAATCCCGCCGTCGACAGGACAGAGGACGTGGCCAGTTGGAGTGTAACTAGATCTTACACAATCGGGCGAGTTAACTTGCCTCTGGAGGACAATGATATTGCTGACCCAGTTCCAAGCGCATCAGCGCCTCTGAAGTAGCCAACGACATGTATAACACTGTCGGTTTTCTGGCAAGTCTTGCAGAGATTAGATACTGCAATACCATGTCGCTGTTGTCTATCCATAGTAGGCTGTAACTCGTTCAGTACCTCGTAAGCTGAGGTTTTCCAGTAGACACTGATGTGAGAATAAAATACTTCAAGATTCTTATCCAGAGTCACTCAGAATATTTCTGATTCAGAAACTATAGATGACAAAAATATTTGGTCGTAATTGCTCGCAAATTCTCTTCGGGGATTCGTTCAAGCGATCGCAATACCGAATGTAAAGCAGATATAAGATAGTTACTATTCAGTCATTTCATTAAATTTTTATCATCAATTCACTTTCTTCGTAATGTAGCGATGTTACGAAATACACACGACGTAGCCTCTTCAAGTCGGGTCACTCGCTGGATAGTCGAACACAAGGCTTCTCCAATCTCTCTTGAAGCAGCAGCACTCGCTGCAAGTCATAGCAGTCATCACAAACTCCCTAGGAGAACAGACATTTTGTCGCAGCAGAAACGCACTAAACTCGCTCATTGACTAACACATTTGCTAGAGCGCTCACTTATGTAAGCGTTGAAAATTTCCACAGAGTATCAGAACGCTCAAGAAGGGGAAATATCCAGAATATTCTGGTTATTTGACAATATCGCTTGTGGTGTTTACGCTGACGAGAGTGTTTCTTATCTTTGTTTACATCCGACTCCCCGGCGCCGACCTCCCGATCATCTTGGGGCATAGCTGCTGCATTTCAGTAATTCCTTAAAGAATTTGGGGGTACTGAAATTAAGTAAATCGACAATCAAGGATTAATCATTCAGCAGTGCAACGTCGGGTGAAATAGCTAATTATTATGCTTCTTTCGAAGTAATTGCAATCAATAAAACGGTGTCCTGTATTTGGCCCATGTACTTTTACTCCATGAGTAAAAAGATGGCCGCCTGCACAAAAGGCGAAATGACTGAGCTGGAACAGAGCTAGATGACAGCTATGTTGTTGTTACTCAGTTTTAATCATAAAATTTATAGCTGCTAATTCTCTGCTCCACTCGCACGCATCCGTAAGCAATTAGGAGAATTGTTCGTTGTTCATTTTCGAGTGTAAATGTGCAGCTTTTCCGTTTGGCACTTTATTACAATTTCCTTCAAATCAATAGACCTTTCCCATATACATACACAAAGTACATACATAGTGAAGCCTTGTTCGAGAAGCCAATTCTCTTTTTCTCCCCAACAGCCCTTGAGTGTTTTCCAATAATTAAGTCTACCCTGCAACTGGACTGTGGTGTTTTCAACAACTCTATTCGATTTTTCCTCCCCCGTCCGCTGTGTTGCTGGAATGCTGATGTTAGAATGGACAGTAAAACGAAACCTCAATTATTGCCTTCCTCTGCAACCGCACGTGGCTAGGCTAAAAGGGAATTAAAACTAAATCCACGCTTCTTTATGCCTTGCCTATTAACAAGTATTTAGGCGCACTGCAGCACTAAACAAATGCTCACTGCACACAACTTTTCATATTTCTTTGACAATTTACTCATGGAAAAGCTCATTTTTGTATCTAGTTTCTGTAAATCACAACAAATAGTCGCCAATGTTAACCCAGTAAAGTAGATTTGGAAGTATAAATAAGTGACCCATTCCCCTAGATCACGATAGTATCCATAAGGTTTCCACATATATATAACCAACACTGTAGCGTTATTTCTGGCTATACTCGACTACATAAAAAGATACTTATCTAATGAGATTAATTAGTGTCCGAAATGAAAATCACCCTTAATTCCGGCCCGAATTATTTTAAATTAACATCATTTGTAAGCTCTAGAGAAGATGTATATATGTTTTTAATTTCATGAAGAATCATAAATAAACGTCAGCACAGTTACACAGGGAAATCTGAAAGACTTGGTAAACACAAGCGAGGCAACAGCCTAAGCGTTTTGCGATGTGGAGAGACGCGTTCCTCAATTATCCTTCTTGCTACCGTTGATATTTAAGGTTTCGAACACGTAGCCAATAAAGTTAAAGCCCAGAAGCCTGAACCAATGGGTTATAAAAAATGTTACTCTGTGGACAAAAATCCGAAGGCCCTCATTACTTTTAATTTAGTCTTAGGGAGATTTTCGGGGCATTTGACTCAATCAATCGTAGGGTAAAACTACGACACTTCTAAAAAAATGGACGCTTAAAAAGTTCTACGCGGGCTGTAATGCGGCGCCCTAATTACAAATTATTGAATCAACGTGACAATATACAGGATGAATCGCCTAAAACTTGCACCGCAAATATTTCGGAAATGTAAAACGCTATTGATGTGCAGTTTTCACAGCAGTGGTTGGTAGTCTGGGGTTCGTACATTTAGCCTATAAACAGATTTTAATAATACTAAGAAAGTGTATTTTTTGAGCAAACATACAATTTTTTAAATGGAACAATGCCTAGTTACATCAACAGAATAAAGGTAGGGCAAATTAGAATGCCAGAGGCGTTTGTTGCAAGATTCTAGTGCGAGTGGTTTACGAGAAATTCTATTTTGAAGCTTTTACGCACCGACAATTGTACAACCTGTGGTAGCACAAACTAAAGAAAACCAAAAGGGAATTACAATACTCCTGTGGATTCTTACAAGTAAAGAGAACATAGCCCTTCAACGGTTGTGTTCAAAAGGACCACCGGCAGCTTAAATACACGCTTCCAGTCTGCTATGGAAAGACTGCTGCACACGTTCTAGCATTTCAGCGGAAATTTCAGAGCAGCCAACAGTAATACGTCGTTTCATATCGTCTGGTATAATTGGTACATCCTTGTAGACAGTGTCTTTCAGCCTTCCATACAGAAAAAAAGTCTAAAGGGGTCAGATTCGGTGAACGGGTCGGCCAAGGTACAGGTCCTCTTCGTCCAATCCAACGATTTGGAAACAATTCGTTAAGACAAGCTGTAGTACTTCGTGCACTATGGGCTGGACATGTTGGTATCACAGGTTCCTCCTAGACTGCAAAGTAACGTCTTCTAGCATCTGTGGCAGATGGTCTGTCAGGAGACTGCAATACTTGTGCGGTCCATCGTTCTTTCTATGAACAAAGGGCCTATGAGCTGATGGTTCACTATCCCACACCACACGTTTAAACTCAATGGATGCTGATGTTCCACCTAACGAAGCCAACGGGGATTGTCAATAGACCAATAGTGCACGTTTCTGCTGTTTACCTGGCCATGATTAGTAAATGTTGGCTCATCACTAAACAAGATACATGATGAATCTGGAGTATCATGTCTTAATGCCCATGTACAAAAGTTAACACGATTTTCAAAATCGTTTCCATGCAGCTCTTGATGGAGAGAGATGTGATAGGGATGGAACCTAATATGTTGATGGAGAATGCGCAGTACATGATGCGTCTGACTTATGCCACTTCCACGTGCGATTGTGCGAGAATTAATTTGCGGATCTACTGCAACGGCAGCCAAAACATTAATTTCTGTCTCTTCTCCAGTCACGTGTTTGTTTCTGTTACATTTTCTAGGTGTTACAGTACCACTTTCACGTAATTGGTTGAAGAGTTTGGTAAATAATTGCCGAGATGGTTGACGTCTATTGGGATACATTTCCGCATACACCGTACAGGAACGAACTGCATTCTTCCTACTCTCTCCACACACCATGAGCATGTCGGCTTTTTCTGCATTAGTAAACCCCATCTTCCACTCACGACTTACTGCTTGAACTGTCACAAACTAACTGACCAGAAAGTCGCAATGCAATCAATGAACAAAAACCACACTGCAAACAAACATAACAACATCGTACCTAGCAACTATGCAGGTTGAATGGGATAAACAATTGTCGGGGTGGAAACTTTTCAAAATACTATTTCTCGTAAACCACTTGCACTAGAATCCTGCAATAAACCCATTGATATTCTAATTTACCCTAGCTTTATACTGTTAATGTAACTAAGCATTGTTCCATTTAAAAAAATTCTCAAAAAATATACTTTCTCAGCATTATTCAAATATGTTTATAAGATAAATGTACGAGCCCCTGACTACCAATCAATGCTGTGAAAACCGCACATCAATAGCGCTTTCTATTTCAGAAATATTTGCGGTGTAAGTTTTAGGTGATTCACCCTGTATAGTACTATTAAATATTGGCTCTCAGTGAATTCGCGTCAAGTGTAAACCGCGAGTGTTATACCGGGTGAGTCTTCTCAGGCTGCGGATTGGGAAGTTATGCAGTCCTGGCCTTGTATAGACTATACCGTAAACACTGTCCACTGCATCGCGTCGTATCAATTTCGGCCGAAATGACTGCTTTGCACTGCTGTGCGTGCAGTGACTTGCACTCGTAGCACAACAGTGTGCGCGTTGGCCTTCAGTGGTTAGTTTATTTAAGTGAATTTCTTTAAAACACAAAGTGTTACGTGTTAGAATATGTTTTAATGAACATCATAAATAAATGCAAGAAATGAATTAAAAAAACTCATTTGTTCGCAAGAATGACTTTCCAGCATGTTAACCATTGCACTACTAAAGCACGTTAACAACGAGCATCACCGTAGCCTTAATCAGCGGGCTGGTGAAGGCGGTGTCAGCAGCTGCATTTCGTATCGACTTTAAAATTCATGGTTGCCTAGTTACCAATCCGCAGGATGAGAAGACTCACGCGGTATATTTTCTTGCGTACAATTGTTCATCGTCGAGTTCATTAAGTACTAATGTGTGAACATAGTTAAAAGTACGTCAAAAGAACGGCGAGTGAGGACAAATAACAATCGAATACTAGCCAGATCATTGGTGTGATTGACGTAAAATAATATGCGGTACTTAATTTCAGACTGAGTCTTAAATTGATACGGGTTACCGACTTATATGCCACTACAAACTTCTTCGGAATTTAATTTGGATCTCAACTTACCCAAAAATTAATGGATTTTGGAGCTTGTAGACTTCATAAGAACAAGAAGTACTGTTACTAAACGATCACGAGTGTTTAATTTAGAAACAGTATCCAGAGGTTACCGAATTCCTTCTTCTATCATTACCGATAAGCAACCCGAAATATTCTACAGAGCCTAATCAACAGACGACGAGTCTGACCCTGAGATAAGCCGTACGCTTAGCCATTCTTCGCAAGACATCTCGGGACATCGAGGTAGGTGAATCTGTCCCTTAGACGACCAGAGGCGGATACCCCTATAACACTCGTCCTTATCACCTCTTACCATGACTGGCTTGAGGAATTAGTGAAATGCACGAGAGGTTCATTTAAACATGTAGTTGCCTAGCTCAGTATGACATGATTAGCAACTTGGGTCGGTTCTATGAACTCGAAATGAGCTCCTGTTAGACGTTATTGCGTGGTTGTACGCTAAATTGTATTTTAGGATGCCAGAATAGAGTCTATCAAGGGTGCAACCTCGGTGGTTCATGCGGCGATAACTTTTTATTCCCAGTATAGACTGAAGTAGTTGTTTTGCTTCACGTATGGAAAGTCAATTTGAAGAAGGTATTTTGTTGTAACTTCTTTGCAACACGCTTTGGGCGTGAATTTGAAGTAGTGTTATATTGTAGGAGTTATTTTATTGTTGTAGGGGTTTTATTATATTTCAACTATTGGGGAGCCAAACTTGAAGTGCGTTTGCAACCGCACGCATGCTACCCGGTTTACGGTAGCTTTCGCCCCAAATGTACTTTCAGGTGGCCCTTGCGCCAAGTTAATAAAATATTAAACTTTGTAATTTGACTGTTTCTTTAAGTATTAAATATTTATGTTTGCCTTCGCTGCGTCAGTATTATTGTTAGAGACACGTTTCTCTTAGCAGGGCGTGATGCGATAAGAATGTAGGCTTACACGGATTATAATTTTACTTCACTCCTTTTATTAATGATTGACACGATTTAAATAACACTTCACTGATATAGAGAGCTGTGGAATTCTTTTTATTAATTAATTGCACTTTTTAACACGTAAAACTATTTTTGGTCTCACACGAACACATATTAAATCTCTCGAGGACGCATCTTGCATCCGGTTACAATCACTGTCTGCAGGCAACTGAACTGATTTCAACCGTCTAAACTTGTAAATTTCTGTATTTCAAGTCTCTGATTGGCTAATTATACTCCAATAGAATACCTTCATTTAACTAAAGCTTTTTCTGGTTATTGATTGCCTATTTTTAAACTGTCTCAAAATTTACACTATTGTTGCTCCAATAATGACTACTAGCATTTAAACTTTCAAATTCATTATTGCCTCAAGGTTAGCTCATTGTTAGCAACTTTTAACTTTATTCTCACAGCTCCTACATTATTAAATTACGTAATACATTCATATAACATTATTGAACATGTATGCAATAATATAAGCATATGCAATGACTGTTACGTACATTTTACAAATTATTACATACACATAGTGCTTCAAGGCGGGCTGTTATTGAATTTACATGTTATATAATTAGACTGAAATTATTTAAGTGTTAAAATACTGCCGCAAGAAATAAATAGGATAATTGGGTACTGGACATAAATCTGTCCGATATAACAGGCATATTTCTTTTGCGGTATGTTGTGCCGTCACTAGTATTGGCTACTATTGCAGCTAGCACGATGCTAAAATTTATCGATAAGCATTGGAAAAACATAATAATCGGAATACTATCGTATGTTGAGATATGATGTAATCCAACTGCAATTAAAATGTTCAAGAAATCTTAAATTCTTACACCAAATGACTAAAACAGTTGGATAAATGCTTATACGGCTTTACTATCAGAGGATAATTACACCTGAGCACCTTTCAGACAATATACGGTCTCCCTGATGTCTTATTTACGAATGAAAATCGAACTTAATTCATTGTTATATAACATGGTACTCAAAAGCTAAAACTGCATTCAATTTTTATTTGTATAATCTTTACTTTGATCTGGGGATCTAGGAAGCCTATTTTCATACATTTTCCTGTTCACCATGTGTTACATTCACATAACTTTCTCTACCCTCTATCATTTATTAGTGGGAATAAAAATTATTCTTACTAAAGCTTAATTTTCGATCTACTTCATTTTAATCGAGATAAACCTTTACTGAAGTAACTATATTACATGCAAAAGTAATGGCGACAGTCAAATGTTTAAGAACTGGACGCTATACCCCGGCCTTAAAATTGCTTACTGTTTCCATGCAATCACGAGAAACAACTGAATGTTGACAGAAATTTTAAAAAATGACGTTGAACAATTCGAACAATTAATAACGGTCGTCTCGGTAGTGGTTGATACCACAAAAAAGTTATTCGAAATAAATTGTGTGTTTAAACAGATCTTCATTTCTTGTATAGCACGGTTTCGTCTAATGCTTGACGTTTACAATATTATACAAAATCCTTTCCGAATGAAGACTTCAAAGCCTATTTCCAGAAAATTTAAGATATTTACTTTATTTATCATGTAAATATCTTAAAATATGGTATTTTAATCAAAATCCTCCCAGCCACTTTTTAGAAAATGAAAATTTTCGAAAAAAGTTTTATTTAAAGGGTAGTTGGAGTGAGGGGATTTTCTATAAAATTTCCGTATTGCATTCTTGAGAAATACTGAACTTAATACAAAGTTTGGTATTTATCCCGACAACGGGAGCATCAAAACATGCATTTTCGGTAAAATCTCGGTATCGAATTTTTGGGTGGAATGCAATACCTTCTCTGTCTATTAGGTACGTGATAGAGAAAGCAAACATAGGGAAATCTGAGGACCTGTGGAATCAAAACGTAAAAGAAGTGATAAAATGTTTAACACCATATGTACAAAAAGAAATAAAAAAAATGGTATGGAATAAATTTTCACAGTTTTGCACCGAATAAAATTTTGAGATTGTTCTCGAATTGTAATCACTTGTCATTATACTTGATGCAGATATCATCTTTACGTTGTTTGCAACACGCTTTGGGCGTCAATTTAAAGTAGGTTGTATTGAAGGAGTTGCATTATAGTTCAACTGTTGGGGAACCGAATTTAAAATTGGTTGCAACCGCACGTATAGTAAACAGTTTCCGGTAACCTTCGCCCCAAATGTATTTTCAGATGGCCTTTACCCCACGTTTAAAAAAATATTAACTTTGTAATTAAACTGTTTCTTTAAGTATTTAATATTTATATTTGCTTCGGCTGCGTCAGTATTATTTTAGAGACATGGATAACTTGTCAGGGCGTGATGTGACAAGAATGCAGGCTTACACAGATTTTAAGTTTTAATTCACTCCTTTTTATTAATCCTTGGCACAAATTAAATAGCACGTTACTGATATGAGAGCTGTGAGATTCCTTTATTTAATTCTGGCACTTTTTAACACATACATTATTTTTCGTCTCATACGAATACGTAATTAATTTCTCGAGGACACATCTCGCATCCGGTTACTATCACTGTCTGCAAGCAACTGAACTGTTTTCAACCGTCTAAACTTGTAAATTTCTGTATTTGAAGTCTCTGATTGGCTAATCCTACTCCAATAGCATACCTGCATTTAACTAAAGCTTTTTCTGCTTGTTGATTGGCTATTTTTAAACTGTCTCTAAAATTACATTAATGCTACTCCAAGAATCACAAGTAGTACTGTTAAACTTTCTTACTCATTATTGACTCAAGGTTACCTCATCGTTACCTCTTTGTTAGCAACTTTTGACCTATTTCTCACAACTCCTACAATATTAAATTACATAATACATTCATATAACATTATTGAACATGTTTACAATAATATAAGCATATGAAATGACTGTTACATATATTTTACAAATTATTACATACACATATTGCTTCAAGACGGGCTGTTATTGAATTAATATATTATATAATTTGACTGAAATCATTTAAGTGTTAAAAATACTGCCTCATACTGAAAGTTCAAAAAATGACATTATCTTCGCATTGTAATTATCTTACCCTCTTGCTTATAATGTTGTTGTTCACCAATGGCACTGGGAATTAATTGATCTGCATCATTTTCCCTCTCACAATATAAAGTTTCTAAGTTATCACTTTTATGGCCTTTGCATTTGGTGAGATGTTGTTTATTCAGGATGGCATCTTCTTCACAGAGAGTGCACTTGGGTGTAGGTAGGCATCGTATCTTGTAGAGGTGTTCTACGAGGCAATCGTGGCCAATTGCCATCCTAAATAAGGCCACTGCAGTTTTCCTTCGCAATTTTTGTATATAAACACTATCTTTAATATTGTTATGATCTTACCTTTTAATTTATCTTCTTCATCAAGTCTCTGCTGTCTTTTGAAATGTTCTTTAATGTTATTTAATTGTCTATTTCTAGTTGTCCTACAGGTTTTATTTGCTGTATTGCTAATTGCTATTCTTTGCTAATTGATCCGCATGTTCATTGCCCTAAAGTCCAACATGAGCTGGGATCCATTGTAGAGTGACATGATTTCTAGTTTCAACTGCTTTAATTAGGCTTCTTATTTCTTTAATATTTCTTGTTGTTTTATTATTGTAATTTACTATCCCATCTATGGTTACCTTGACTCTTATAACATGACTATTTTTTGTTTTATGTATGTGCATATAAAATGTTCTGTAATGCTGCTTTTATAGCTGTTAATTCTCCATCATAGTGGTTTGAGGTTTCATCTAATGTTAGATACTGTCCAAGATGTTTACAGTACGAATATACTCCTGCGCCGGCGTTTTTTTTAATTGATGAGGGATCCATCTGTATATATTCGGAGCCACTTCTTTTATGGGTATCTTTCAGTTTCCGTAGCTATTGCTATGACTTTTATTTCATCTGGTATATTGTTTTGCTTGTGTATTGTATACATCAGGTCATTCTGATACTGTATATCAATATTTCTATTGGAATCGATACCTCTGTTGCTATTATACTTGTTGTAATTATATTCTTGTATTCTAAGTTATTAATATATGTTCTGAAACTCATTTGAGGATTTAAATTACTTATAGTGTCTGCTGTGTGGTAGCACTTGTATCTGTTTCCATTGACTTGCAGTTTTTGTGCTAGAGTAAGTCCTTTCAGCTCATGCTCCAATTCTACAACTATGTATTTTGTGAAGCCTTGTAGTACTTTAATTTGTGTCGTTTTTACACCTCCTGTTATTCTTCTTAGTGAATTATTTTGTGAAATTTCTAGTTTACTTTTAAGTCTCTTGTTTACTGTTGCTAGTAATTCTCCATATAATAGGTTAGGTTTTACACTACGTGATCAAAAGTATCCGGACACCTGGCTGAAAATGACCTACAAGTTCATGGCGCCCTCCATCGGTAATGCTAGAAGTCATTATGGTGTTGGCCCACACTTAGCCTTCATGACAGTGTTCACTCTCGCAGGCATACTTTCAATCAGGTGCTGGAAGGTTTCTTGAGGAATGGCAGCCCATTCTTCAGGAGTGCGGAACTGAGGAGAGGTATCGATGTAGATCGGTGAGGCCTGGCACGAAATCGGCGTTCCAAAACACCCCAGATGTGTTCTATAGGATTCAAGTCGGGACTCTGTGCAGGTCAGTCCATTACAGGGATGTTATTGTCGTGTAACCACTCCGCCACAGCCCGTGCAGTATGAACAGGTGCCCGATCGTGTTGAGAGATGCAATCGCCATCCCCGAATTGCTCTTCAACAGTGGGAAGCAAGAAGGTGCTTAAAATATCATGTAGATCTGCGCTGTGGTCGTGCCACGCAAAACAACAAGAGGTGCAAGTCCCCTCCAGGAAAAACACGACCACACCATAACACCACCACCTCCGAATTTCACTTTTGGCACTACACACACTGACAGATGACGTTCCCCGGGCATTCGCTACACCCACACCCTGCCATCGGATCGCCACATTGTGTACCGTGATTCGTCACTCCACACAACGTTTTGCCACTGTTCAATCGTGTAATGTTGACGCTCCTTACGCTAAGCGAGGAGTCGTTTGGCATTTTTCTGCGTGATGTGTGGCTTATGGACAGCCCCTCGACCATGGAATCCAAGGTTTCTCTCCTCACATCTAACTGTCATAGTACTTGGAGTGGATCCTGATGCAGTTTGGAATTCCTTTGTGATGATCTGGATAGATGTCTGCCTGTTACTCTTTACGACCCTCTGCAAATGTCAGCCGTCTCTGTCAGTCAACAGACGAGGTCGGCGTGTACGCTTTTGTGCTGTACATGTCCCTTCACGTTTCCACTTCACTATCACATCAGAAACAGTGGACCTAGGGATGTTTAGGTGTGGAAATCTCGCGTACAGACTTCTGACACAAGTGACACCCAATCACCTGACCACGTTCGAAGTCCGTGAGTTCCACGGAGCGTCCCATTCTGTTGTTTCATGATGTCTAATGATTGCTGAGGTCGCGGATAATGATTACCAGGCAGTAGGCGGTAGCACAATGCACCTAAGATGAAAAACGTATGTTTGTGGGGTGTCCGGATACTTTTGATCACATAGTGTATGTATGTTTTATATATTTATATATATTAATATTGAGGTCCATGTTTTCACCCCATTTTATCCTGCTAATAGTGTTTCTTGCTTATAATGTTTAAGTAATTTAACCTTAGTTTTCAAACACAAGCTTATTGTCGTTTGATAAGCATTCGTTAATCTCAATTAAATGAAAGAAAAGATATCAGCACTCGTATTACTGAAGATTACTATGGCACTGTGTTAATTTGATACCGATTGACGGTACATTTTTCCCATTTGATGGGTTTAGATAGGCCTGTAATACTTGCATCTTTTTGTAAGCGGCCCTCTTAACAGCTAATTTACATAGCAGACGTCGGCAGCACAGTTGCACGTACTTAGCGCGATGAAGTAACATGGAATGTCACTGCTGTACGGTGACAGATGGAGCTGCATTAATAATTAGAGAGTTAGAAATTCAACAAGTTTCGTTAGAGAGCAGCCTGCCGTAGGCTCGCTTCAAAGGAGCATGTGCATGTTGGGGTGTGGCCCACCTGGCGACAAGGGACTCAACAGTTTGGTTATCGCAATCACGTGAACTCCTGCGATCCTACGAGTAAAAGCTTTCAATGTCCCACGTCGAGCGATAAACGTCCTCTGGGACGAAATTAATTCCAAGGGGTGGAAGTAGTATTCACTCTTGGGTATCCGTAGTAGGGGAGTGCGTTTTAATGCCTTGCCTGGCATTTTATTCAGATTTAATGTTTTCCTTTATACAGGGAGAGCCAAAAGACTACGAACCGTCTGCTCGGCGTTTTTCCTGTCCGCGTCCTCGGCGTTCGTTGCCGTCTACCGCTATCATAGAAAGGCGCGGATGAAACCATACAAGATTTTTAAAACTACTTTTAGTGGCTTTACTTACCAAGGGTGTTTGAGGATAGAATTATTAGTAGAGATTTGTTGCCCCCTCGGTCCCCCGACCTAACCCCCTCCGATTTCTATCTCTGGGGTAACTTAAAACAAAGTGTAAAAAACAAACCCATACACCCTGGGAGAATTAAAACAAAATATCTGCCAAGAAATTGCTAGCATTTCTCAACGTGAACTACAGCGAGTGACGGATAGTTTCCTAAAGAACAGCCAAAAATATATGGACCACAACGGTGGCCAGTTTCAGCATCTCCTTTCATAACGTTGGTAATTAAACCCCTTTAAAAGTAGTTTTAAAAATTTTGTATGGCTTCATCTGCGCCTTTCTATGATAACGGCAGACGGCAACGAGCTTCGACGACGCGGACAGGAAAATCACCGCGCAGTCGGTTCGTAGTCTTTTGGCTCTCTCTGTATATGACCATATTGTAGCATACATGGGAGTACTTGATTATGTTACGTGTTTAAATAAATACTGCATTATACAGGGTGCCGCTGATAAAAGTGACCCATGTCCCGTTTGAATGAAAATGCTAAAATTCCGTTGTGTATTAATATAAAATTTTGTTAAAATTGGCCGCTGAAACTAAATCCAGCTACAGTACAACAATGAGCAATTTTATGCAGTATGAGTAATCGATAGTTGACATCCTTCTGTCAGCTTTTCAGTTTATTTCATCGGTTCATATACACGTCGCTGTTCGCATTCTGGAAAACGACTTTCTCAATACAATAAAGAGTTCAAATTTGAAAGCATTTGTGAAAACAGGTTCGATTAACGAACGAATCTATCATGTCTTCTTTGCGGAACGACCTGTTAGCAAAAATTTGTGGCCACCACGTTTCCCAGTTCTAATAACGGGTGACATTTTACTGTGGGGAAATTTGATGAGCAAGGTCTATGAAACAAATCCACACACACTGCAGGAACTGAAAGAGAACATCAGCCGTGAAGTTGCCGCAATTGATATCGGAAATTTACGTCGGGTGTATCTGAATATGGTTAGACATGCACAGCTGTGTGTCCTCCGTGGTGTAGTGGTTATCATGCTAGCCGATGAATTTTTTCGGACGTAAAAATGCTTAGCATGGCTTCCTTTGGAAGGGAAGTAAAGCCGGTGGTCTCTTGTAGATTTGCGACAAGTAAAAGAACCTCAAGCCTGATAAAGAGGCCTGTAAGTAAAATTACCGGTCTTTCACGCCCCATATATAGAATGGGACGCTAAGGACCCCAGCAGTTAAAGAGCGTCCATAAATTAAAAGAAAAACTCAATGCACAGCTGCGTATTGAAGCTGCAGGCGACCACCTTCAACGTCTTCAATAATGGGTGAGTCCACTTCAGCAATTCATTTGTCTGTATTAACTCTATACTTGTACAGGAAACTTTTATCCACGCCAACTATTCCAACCAAAATTGATTATTGTTGTACTGTAGCTCGATTCAATTTTAACGACCAATTTTAACAAATTTATATTAATACACAACTGAAATTCGTGATTGTATTCAAACGTAGGCGAGCCACTTTCATCTGCTCCACCCTTTATTACTCATAACCAGGCATAAGAATTTCTAAGCATTAAATGGACCCATCTCTGAAAACTGAGCAAACATTATAAAACGTTTCCATGTAAATATTTTTGTTATCGGGGGGAAAACGAAGAAGTTCAATGTGGATTTATATGACATTTTGCAGAATGGCTGGGTAAGCATTTGATAATTTTTTTCTGATATTTCTCATATATTTACAAAATTTCATGATGCTTTTTGAAAAATTATCTGCACATATCGTAAGTTTATAAATTATGTATTTTAAGTAAAAATATACCTACACTATTTAATAAAAAATACATACAAAGAATTTCAGGCCAGTTTTTATAAGTACATTTTTTCGTGCGTATCTCTCGGTTTTAACATTTTAAACTATATAAAATATCCTTGAGTTATAAGAGTTAAACTTCTGGAAGAGCTTTTACAATATATGCTAATTAAAACTTGCTATGTGGTTATTAATATAAGTCAATGTGTTCGCCACAAGCTCACCCATGTTTGATTAGCATACAGTTTTTGCTAAAACCGAAACTCACAATTAAACTAATTAATGTAAAGGTATACTTCTTAGTAAATTTCTTTTTAGCCTAATAAGGAACAAAAATCTAAAATTGTATTTCAAAATTATAAAAATTGCATCTTAAACAGCATTTTTTGTAAATTAGCTTAAATTTGTATTTTAAAACGTATAATCCGGAATGACTTAACTCATATGCACTAAACTTTGCATCCAATTTCTTTATACGACATAAAACCTTATAAGATTAATTAGTTCCAAGTCTCCTCAACAAAATGCAGACCAATTACATCACAAGATAGAAGAAAGAAGTATGATGGATGACCAACTGACAACACAGAGGGCAGCAAAATCACCAGGTTCCAATTTTTCTCAACAGAGAGCAGAAATAACGTCTAATGAAAAACTTCTTGGGGTGAGGGGTGAGGGAGATCCAGTTAGTTGGATCTCAGCTGAAGATGGGAGAAACATCTCTCGAAAGCGCTCCTGCGATAAAAACTAGCGCATGTATGTGATGTGAATCAACATTTTCCTACTCAAATTTTAAATAAAGATACTCAGTTGTTAGTTGGTTGTTTGGTTAGTTAGTTTTACTGCATGTAACGAATGCGTTGTCATGATGTAACACTATTTTTCCTGTGAGCGTTACTTCTTCAAAAGGTTGTGGTAAACGTTTGCTACCAATCGGCAGTAACGGTACTTCTATCTTCTAATGTTACAGTAGCAATATGGTCCGTTTTAGAAAAAGAAACTAGCAACCATCTTTTTGCCAGCACTGCGAATTCGTCGGACTTTTGTAGGCTTTAGTTTTGTTCGAAAGATCCACTGAGCCGATTGACTTTTCTTTCCAGGATCATAACACTAAATCCAAGATTCATCACCAGCAGCGATATTCCAAACCAAATTTAAAGTGCCGACTTATAATATTCAGAATTTTTCTGCGCCAATCAGTGCATTATTGTTTTTGATCCGAAGTCATTTTATGTGGAATCCATGAAAACAAAGATTTCTCACGTCTAATTGTTGATGTAAAATGTTTTGGATCTGACTCCTATCAATGCCTAATGTCGCCTTAATAAATTCATAAGATGTCCGTCGATCTTCTTCAAGCATTGCTCAAACAGCGGCAATATGTTCGTTAGCAACAGCAGTTCTTGGACATCGTTCACGAACTTCATCACCAAGTGTGAGTTTTGTTTTTATTTATGGACGCTCTTTAATTACTGTGGTCCTTAGCGTCCCATTCTATATTGGGCGTGAAAGACCGGAAACTTTTCTCAGAGGTCTCTTTATCAGGCTTGAGGTTGTTTTACGTGCCATAAATGTACGACACGGGACCACCAGCTTAACTTCCCTTCTGAAGAATTTTTACTCCCGAAAAAATCCATCGCCCTCCACCCTCGGAACTAGAAGCTAGCATGGTAACCATTACGCCACGGAGGGCGACATTCATCACTAAGAAAAAACCTATCTCTTTTGAATTCGCTGAACCAAATATAAATTATTGGCATTTCTAAGCCGTTAATCACCATTTAAAATCGTAAAAAATCATTCTCCGGAAATCTTCTTTAGTCCAATTCAATTTTGCGTGAACACAAAATCTTTAAATGATAATAATTAACAAACTATTAGAGCTACTCGTAATAGTAGCTATCAGACATAAACAAATTTCATTTGTTTTTATAAACACGACATTCTAAAAATTTTCAGTATCGCCATCTTATTGCATTTGGAATAATAGTTAATGTTTAACATAGGAGTCAAAAATTGATTCTCTTCTTTATCATTTATTTTTAAAGTTGTTGTGCAAATATGGGAAATGTAATGTGTGAATGTGTCTAAGAAAGAATCTAGGAAGTGGTCTATCTGGGAAACAACTTGAGTCAATTGGGGAATTCAATGTCCCACCGGCATGTCCCGCTCCGAAAGCGGGAAAACTGTATTCAAACCCGTCTGTGGCATTGAATTTTTCAGTTGACTCTATATTTAAAAAAAAGAAGGTGCACGTAAAGTTTCAAAGCGTTTTCTTTAAAACATTGGAAAATTCATAGGCGTAGCAAATATTTTGAAAATTATTAATGCACAAGGTTACCAGTGACAGCTAAGTGAAAGGCATTGGCTCAATGAAAAGAGCATCAGCTCCTGTTGTCAGGAAACGAGGATCCCCATTTTTCAAACTCAAATTCACACTTTCTGCAACAATGCATGTAGGTATTACTCAAATTCAGTGATCTATTAATTTTATAAATTGAGAAATTTTTTATTATGTAAGGGGCATGCTGTCTCAAAAATAACTCCAACAATTTTGATATGTCTCTCAGAACTAAAAACCCCTGTCCTCGACGGGAATAGGTTCTAAATTAATTCCAAAATTGAGGTAGGGGTGAACAGGAGGTTTTAATATTCATGTAACTCAATATCCGTTTATTGAATATGAATATCAGAGAATGTGTTCCGTCCCTCATTGGAAACAGAGCATATTTTAATGATTTCTAGCCCAAAGGAGTAAAATAAGAGGATTAAAATATTTAAAGTTGGATTACTGGAGGGAGTGGATGCATTTATTGTTCATATAGCCAACTTTCTCTTTGGTATCTTTGCACATTTTCATTAGGGCGTATTTTTCATATGCTTTCAACTAAATATAATACACTTTGGTGTTAGAATCTGGGAAAAATGATACTATGCTACAGCCTTCAAAAACTTGTGCTACCCTCATTTTCAACCCCTTTCATACAAATAAATACTCTTAATCGTACCCATAAAAATTGTACATTTAACTATAGGCAGCCTTATAACTTTCTAACACTACCCCTGTCGTATTTTAACGTTCTATATAAAACTCTTCAGACTTTAAGACATCAGTCCAAAACATTGTTCCGTGATACTGTAAAAACCAAGGTTGGTTACAGCCTTCATAAAATACAACATTCCTTATTTAAACGTTATATAACTATTTATTTGTACTATTCATAATTTCAACTCCTTGTCTAAATCATGTGACCAATCTTGACAAACCTTTGCACAGTTATGCTTTATACATAACTTAAATAATAGCCTGTCTTTTAAAAGCCACCCCATATCTATATTTCCAAACAATTACTTGTAGAATGTATTCAAGAACTTATCTGACAGTCCATTCAAATTTTCAGTTTTCTACCTTAAATGTTTACTTTCTTTATCACGTATCTAACAGGAAAATAAGGTATTGTATTGCAACCAAAACTTTTATATCTATATTTCAGCAGAAATATGTTTTGAGGCCTCCAAAATCCCCAAACGTATATTTAGAAAACGTTGTGTGTGTGTGTGTGTGTGTGTGTGTGTGTGTGTGTGTGTGGGTGGGTGGGTGGGTGTGTGTGTGGGGCTGAGAGAGAGAGAAAAAAAACAAACAGCATAGCCCAAGCCTTTAAAGATAGGACACGAACATTTTGGAGAAAATCCCCCACCACAAACTACTCTTACATGGATGATTTTTTGAAATCTCCTCAAAACTTGCTCTACTGATTTTGACTAAAATACCATATGTTTAAAATATTTTTGTGGCATTAACCATTTACGCGACATACATTGTTGTTGTTTGAATTCAACATTACCATCTTTTACTGCTTTCACTATTCATTTGCTTCAACGTCGTTGAAAGAGTAAAATTTGTAGGACAGCATATAGCGAGCTGATATTTAACCGTCTTGACTATCGATTCGGTTTCCTCTCTCCCTTGTGGCTTCAATGAAGTATGTAATGGAACTACGAGGGCAGTCCAGAAAGTCCCAGACGTTTTGGCCTATCATGTCAAAACGTTCCTACATTCAGTACGCATCCAGCTGTGGTAGCGTGAGGATTGTGCCTTCCTTACTGTGCTCTCTGTGAGTTGTTAAAATGTGCGCTGCAATAGAAAACCCGCCACTTGTCAAATGCGGTTGGCTAAAAAGAACAAACCAATTGAAATTTATTGTCAACTTTCTGATGTTTACGGACAGGGAATAATGAGTGAAAGCCGAGTCAGGTATTGGTGCATTGATTTTAAAACTGGTCGTACCAATGTTCACGACGAGGGTCGCAGTGACAGGCCTAGCCTTATGACTGATGAACTGTCAATGCAAATCAATGACAAAATTCGTGAAAATCGTCGTTTCACGATTACAGAACTTTCGGAACATTTTTCCCCTAATTTCACGGAGTTTTGTGCATCAAATTGGTGCTTTGATATTGACGCTGAACTGCGTGCCGGTGTAAACCAGTGGTTGAAGTCGCAGGTGGCAGATTTCTACAGAGAGGGTATTGTAAAGCTTGTGCCACGTATGATAAATGCCTCAATTTGAATGGTAATTATGTAGAAAAATAGCTTAAGATTGTACCTTTCAAATGTAGATTATAAACGTTGATATTTTCATTTTGTTAATTGTTTATTTCAAAACGTCTGGGACTTTCTGGATTACCCTCGTATTTCTGCAAAGTTTATTTCGATTAACATGAAGTAGAAAAAAAATCGGATGTGCTACATTCATATGACTGTCTCTAACCTCTATTGTTTATTAGTGTATACGTAAGCTATTCTTACGAAAGCTTATTTTTGTATCTACTTCATTATAATTCAGATAAACCATTTCAGAAATAGCTGTATAGCACATTTCGTTATAGATAAAAAGGGAACACCGATAGCCAAATGTTTAAGAACTGGACGCTATACACTGATCTTAAAATTCCAACCGCGAGAAACAGGTTTGTCCGAAGGTCTACTCGGAGCTAGAGCTTAAGTCCAAAGCTCCCCTCCTAAATACAGTGGAAGGCATCAGCCGAGTGACTCTCCCTCCCGTAGGGTTTCCCTGGAAGCCAAAAAGGCCCCCCTTGCGCGAGAATGGAAGTAGATGCGCAACTTACGCGCGTCATCCCGAAAGGTAGACTACCGAAAATCTCGGTAGTGCCCACAGCAATTTAGCATGCCGTCTTACCGGCTCTCCAGGGCGGTTCCAGAGGACCTTAAGCGTCCCGCCTTGACTGAAAACCTCCAAGACGTACCCATTTTCCCGTGGGTATCGGGAACCATTGCCCAGCCGAGTTCCAACGCAATCCAAACACCACCCTAAAGGGTGGGACTCGGGGTGGCCCAGCGTACCTCTAGTAATGTCAAAAGCACCACGAGTGCTCAGGGTCCGCAGCGCCTAAGGGAGGGGGTTCTGACCCCTTCAGCTACGCTGGTCTTAAAATTCCATATTCTTTCCATGCAACCGTGAGAAACACCTGAAAGTCCAATACCACTTTAAAAGAATGATAAAGCATTGAATAATTCGAACCATTAACAATGGATATCTCAGAAATGGCTAATGCCATAAAAACGTTATTTGAAATAAATTGTGTTTTAAACAATCTACATTTCCTGTGTAGTACTTTTTGTCTATCGTTTAACATTTACGAGTTATACAAGATTATACAAAATTCCTTCCGAATGAAGAGGAATTCAAAGGCTAGTCCCAGAAAATTCAAGATATACATTTTATTTTACATGTAAATAAATTTGAGGCAGTATTTTTAACACGTACATAATTTCAGTCTAATTATATAATATATAAATTCAATAACAGCCCACCTTAAAGCAATATGTGTATGTAACGATATATAAAAAGTGTATATAACAGTAATTATATATGTTTATATTATTGTATACTATTGTATACATGTTCAATAATGCTATATGAATGTATTACGTAATTTAATAATGTAGGAGCTGTGAGAATAATAGGTTAAAAGTTGCTAACAATGAGGTAACAATGAGGTAACCTTGAGGCAATAATGAGTAAGAATGCTTAATAATGCTACTAGTCATTATTGGAGCAACAATAATGTAATTTTTGTGACAGTTTATAAAACAGCCAATCAACAACCAGAAAAAGCTTTAGTTAAATGAAGGTATTCTATTGGAGTAGGATTAGCCAATCAGAAATTGAAAAGGAGAAAATGTTACAAATTTAGAGTTCAGTTGCCTGCAGACAGCGTTACTAATCCGACGCAAAAAGTGTCCTCAAGAAATATAATATGTATTCGTGTGAGACTAAAAGTAAGTTTACGTGTTAAAAAGTGCAAGTAATTAACAAATGAATCTCACAGCTCTATATCAATGAAGTGTTACATAAATCGTATCAACCATTAATAAAAGGAGTTAAGTAAAATTATAATCTGTGTAAGCCTACGTTCTTGTCGCACCAAAACCCTTTCAAGACATCTATGTCTCTAAAAAACATACTGACGCAGCCGAGGCAAACATAAATATATAATATTTAAAGAAACAGTCAAATTACAAAGTTAATATTTTTAAACTTGGGGCGAAGGCAACCGGAAAGCGGGTACTATACGTGTGGTTGCAACTACTTCAAGTTTGGCTCCCCAACAGTTGAAATATAATAAAACTCCTTCAATACAACAAAATACCTTCTTCAACTTTAATATGTATAAAAATTTCGAAAAATGTTCTAAGTAAAGAGTAGTTTGAGGTAGGAGTATGTTCTTGAAAATCTTAGGTCCCTTCTTTGGAAGGTAAAAACTTAAATACCAAGTTTGGTATTCATCCCACTTTTCGTTTTTAAATGATGCTGTTCACAATGACACACACACTTTTTTTTATTCAAGCAGCCTCCAAACATGTATTTGCGGTGAAATCGGATTCAAATTTTTGGATGGAATGCAGTACCTTCTCTACCTACTATGTAAGTGGCAGAGAAATTAATAAACGATAGTAAGTAGAGAACGTCATGTGATTGTAACACGTGAGACGTGCTGTATATGTACCTTCCTAAATAAGAAAAACTAAACAATTACGGTATATTTACTGTGAATAATTACCTCACATTAAAATTTGAGCTTCAAGCGTAAAAATATTTCTGAAGAATTCAATATAAGGATGTCTTTATTTTATAAAATCCTGATTGCAACTTTTTATAAACCTGCAGTTTGGTGGAGGAAAAGTGATGGATATCTTTAAGCTCTTATGTAGCCCCCCGTCGAGGTGACATGCAATGGAGGAATTAATTGGGGGCGAGATGTGAGTTAGCTGCTCCTTCGTCGTCCTTGGTTCGTCTCTGTCCTGTACCTTGTCGCCTTGTATTTACCTTATTTAAAATGCTCGCTTCGGTAAATGCGTTTGTAGTAGGTTATACGCCAGCTGTGGCAATCTGGTATGTTTTGGCGGTATACAACTTTAGTGACTTGTTTGTTTCTAGCTATCGTTATGTTATAATGTTTCAGTAGAAAATTTACTTTAATTTAATGATACGAGTATTTTTCTGGCTAGTTATGTTGTTACTTTCTCTACTACGTATAGTAAGTAGGGGAAGTATTGTATTCCACCCAAAAATTCGATACCGAGATTTTACCGGAAATAAATGTTTTGGGGGCCCCTGAATCCAAAAAAGCATTTTTGGAAACATGTCCGTGCGTGTGTCTATATACAGTATAACTCAGAAACGAACAGTTGGATAAACACCAAACTTGGTATTTAGTTTCAGTATCTTCCAGAGATGCGACACAAAGTTTCTCAAGAAAATCCACCCACCCCAAAATATCCTTTACATGGGACATTTTTCGAAAATTTTAATTTTCTCAAAAATGGCTCTAAAGATTTTGAATAAAATATCATATGTTTAGAATATTTTATGACAAATAAAATGTATATCTTAAATTTCCTGGGAATGTCTCCAAAAGTATTCTTCATTGTGAATGACTTTTGCATAACTGGTAAACCATAAGAGATAGACAAACTTTTACTACACAAAAAATGTAGATCGCGTTAAAATACACAACATAAGTCATATACATTTTTTTTTGTTGAGTGAACCATTTTAGAGATATTGATTGTTATTCCCTTAAATTTTTCAATACTTATTTTCTCAAACGGGAATTCGTTACTCATGTTGTGGTCTTGGATATGCAGAGAGTATTAATCTGTGGCAAAGAGAATGGTGCTGCACCTGGCAACCAGCTATTAAGAGATATGTCTATGCTTAAAGGCTACTCTATTTCTATGTTGCCCTTGCAAATACAAAACAAGGGGAACATAGTACGCCTTAAGCGATAGTCAAATATTTTTAGAACTGGTCGCTATGTGTAAAATGTAATTCTCTTTGCATGCCAAAAGATCGTTTCTGCAAATGTGTATCTCGATTAATATGAAATAGATGGAGAATAAGAGTTTGTAAAAATAGTTTGTACAAGAGTAGAGAAAGTCATGTGAATGTAACACATCAGATTTTTTAATACACATCAGCTCCTCGGTGATTATTAAAATCCTTTAATCTACTTTTCTTATGTGTTTTATGAAGGCAAGGCAACACATTACAATGTCAGTAATAATTCAGTTTAATATAAAACTGTTTATTTCTGTTTAAAGAAATGTGAAATTTTACTAATATAGCGATTACCCTTTTCTTTTTCCTATTTTACTTATCCCATTCTTTAAGCTCAATAGTTCATTTTATACCAATGCTGATAGTAATATTCATTGTAATATATTCGACGATATATTAACAATTACACAGAGTGATTTATGAAGAACTACACATTTATTTCTTTAATTATTCTGTTCGAAATTCACTCAATGCCCAAATTTTAGCACCAAATGAAGCAGAATGTTCTGGAGTTTCGATTGCCTGTCACTAGATGCGCAGATGTTCATGCTTTATTCTAATTGTTAGTTTTATTGTCGGCAACTGTTTTTTAAATTTTGTTCTAGTCAACGTGAAAATGGAGTACACATTAAATGATCGACTCTTCCTTGTAAGTCTATAGCGGATTACATATTCAATTACAGCTACACAAAGGGTATACCAGAGAGAATTTGGCGTTCGGAATCCTCCCCAACAAATTGGAAACAACTGGATTTCTGATGAGTGAAAAAGGCAAAACTCGTTCATTTAGGCTTCCCATGGTTGTTGTTGACGTGAGAGCATGATTATATCAGTCACTCAAAAAAGCATTAAGATGTTTGTCGCAAGAGACAGGGTACAGCTACTCAATGTGTCAGAGAGCTGTGAAAAGTGCAGGCCTAAAGCCGTATAGGATTAAGGTTGTCCATCAGTCACAGAAACCAGATAAGGATCGACGGCTGAATTATTGTTGTTCATTGTGCAAAATCCTGCCATATTGTCCATCACATGGTTCACAGCTGAAGCACGGTTCCATTTATCCGGCTATACACCTATGCATCCGGTTAAAATCGGAGTTTGGTGCGCAATATCCGCACAGAATAGTGGAACCAATTTTCTTCTTTTAAACACTGTGAACACTGCAGAGGACCGACGGATTTTTATGGAGTTTGCTGAGAAACTAGACGATGTAGAGTTGAGTCAAGGATATTTTCAGCAGGACGGCACTACATGCTATACATCAAATGAATCCATGGCACTAATTGCAAGTTTCTTTGACGACCGGATAATTTCCAAGAACCTATGGCCTCCGAGATCTCCGGATTTGACATCACCGGGCTTCTTTCTATGGGATTACTTAAAAGGCAGGGTTTATACCACACGTCCCTAGACACTGAATGATCTAAAGCACATCATTACACAGGAGATTCAAACTATTGACAACAGAGTAACATGGAATGACGTGTTGAGTTGTGCCTTATGCAGGATGGAGAACATCTTCAACGTTTACTATAGAGGTATACCTTTCGAAATTCCTCTGCATTTCAGATATAATTTGTCGCTAGCATAACTCGTTTTGAAACATTACAAGAAATAAACGTGCCAGTTCTTCATAAATCGCACTGTATGTTAAATTAATTCCTTTGAGCCATTCTAAAATGTCTTCCTTGAAAGTTTTTTGCAAAAAGAATTGAAAGTTGTTTACTTTTACGTTTGGTTGTTATGTTAGCGAAGTAAATCTTTAACCTATTTACAAATTATTTGCGCTGAACGTTTTTACATTGAATACAAATAACGATTAACAATAGTAATTCCTTATTTTATACATTTACATTTTTTTTAAATGTTTACACTTTTGTTATGCATTACTTTCTGTAAATGCTTTGTTTTCGTTCGTTATGCGTAACGTATTTTCCTTTTTATCATCACTTAATTGTCTTCTACTTATTTGTTTCATACAAAACAAATTAATTTATAACATAAAACTTCTTGGAAAGCATTTCTAATCTTTCCTAGTAATTCACAACTTAAAATTGTTAACACAATAACCTATAATCTTATAAATATATTAAGCATCGTATCTTCTTGAATTACAATTCTGGTTTTCTTTTATGTGAATTTAATTGCATGAGTAAACGCATTTCTGTACATGCGCTCATTCACATGCAAGTTCCCTTAAAGATGTATTGCTTTTGAAAAGGTTCGTCATGAATATTTACTTTATTATATCAAACAATTACGCAAAATAGCGAAGGAAACAATACTGCGGCATGTTAGTGGTTTTGGTCACCCTCTACAGGTCACATGTGTTAGAGGTTTAACGGATTCAACCGCATGGACACACACGCAGTCCAAGTTTATAATATTCATTTAGACCGGCTGGCATATGGCTGACGGATGCACGTTACTGGACAATATTCTCCTCACCCTACCGCTATCTTTTTATACTCCGGGGATCGAGTCCCGACGGAGGATGTCAAAGTTCACGGCGGACGAGCACAAATTACACTATAACCCCCTCTTCCCTCGGGGTATGAACTACCGGAATGTTACAAACCCGGGGACACATAATTTTCGCCTGATAGCGATATGCTTGGATGACATTTACTCAAATCCTGGCATTGGCAACACTGCTATATCTATGTACAGCTGTTTTCGTAGATAAACGTTCTTTTCTGTTAATTAATTGCTTGCGGCTTTATTGGAAAAAATATCAACATGCAAATTACAATGAGAGTATTCCAAATGAAACGAAATGTTGTATAACCACCAAATTTCATATTAGAAACACTACTGAAAACTACTGTTCTTCCCAACGGGCATAGGCAATAATACAGATTACAATTTCATATATTTAATGAATAAAATATTTTTAAAATCGTATGCACATTCATATGACTTTCTCTATCTTCTATCTCTTATTAGTGTGTTTATAATTACTCTTAGGAAAGTTTATTTTGCTATCCATATAAACCTCTCCGAAAATAGCTGGATTACATATTTCGTTATAGGTACAAAGAGAATACCAATAATCAATGTTTAAGAACTGAACGATATATGTTGCCCTTCAAGTTACATACCCCATCCATGACGTTGTGAGAAACAATGAAAATTGACAGGACTTTAAAAGAATTACTTAAATATTGAAGGGCGGCGCCGCGGTCGAGTGGTTAGACCGCTCGCCTCTCACCGAGGCGGCCCGGGTTCAATCCCAGGGACCTCCATGTGGGATTTGTGGTGGACAAAGCGGCGTCTGGGCGGGTTTTCTCCGCCATTCATTCCACCAACTGCTCCATCATCACCTTTCCTTTCATCCATTTCACCAACATTTCGTTTCATCTACTTCCTTCATCCCATCCCCATACACCCATCCTAGATGCTCTGTCTGATCCATGAGTGTCTGCTCCTCGACGGGCCTCTGACCCCAGGCACCCCAGGGTGTAAGTTCTACATAAGAGGAGATAATGAATGAAAAGACTTAAATATTGAACAATTCGAAACATTAATAACGGATATCTCGGAAATTGCTGATGCCATAAAAAAGCTATTTGAAATAAATTGTGTGCCTTATGCGGTAGGCTTTTGTCTACCGCTTAACATTTACTAGTTACGCAAGATAATACAAAATTGCTTCCACTGCACATGCTATTCTGAGAAAATTCAAGCTAGACATTTTATTTATCGTGCGCTTTTAATAATTGTTATTTTAATAATTTCTTATAAAATAAAAAATGTTGAAAAAGGTTCCATGTAAAGGGTATTTGATGGTAGAGAGATTTTCTTGAAAACTTCTATCGCATATTTGGAAGACTCTGAACTTAAATACCAAGTTTGGTATTTATCCGACTTCTAGTTTTTGAGTTATTATGTTCACGACACACACACACGCGTTATAAAAATGCTCTGTTTCGATTCTGTTTTTCAAAACATATACTTCGAGTGAAATCCCGACGTGGAATTTTGTGTGGAATATAATACCTCCCCTACTTACTATACGTAGCATAGAAAGTAAAGGACTCACAATGCCTGGACATTTAATATGAACATGTTGGTACTGTAATAATTAACACTATTTACCAAAATGATCTTTTCCTTGTCGTTGTTACTTCACAGAGAACGCGTGTAAAAACAAAACGCGATTACTTCGTTTTAAGCAATACATAGGAATAGATAAAAGTAGGAATACGGTAAATATGTTATTTATTTACTGTGGCAGATCTAAGGGCATTTGACCTTCTCTTCCGCTCAACCACCTAGAACAAACCTGAATACAACATTCCGATCCTATTGATGGTACACAGATAATATCTAAAGGAACACAAAACAGAAATAACATAAATATTAGTTGAACAGTAAAGTTAAGTTAATTAAAATATAGAGAAACTAAGTTAATAGTAAAGAATATCTTAAAAATATGGCATACATACACTATATATACAATGAAAATGATATTTCTTCTAAGTTACCATTTATTACTTTCTCCACTACGTGTAAGTAGGGGAAGTATTGTATTCCATCCAAAAATTCGATACCGAGATTTCACCGAAATATATGTTTTGAGGCCCCCTGAATCCAAAAAAAGCATTTTTGGAAACATGTTCGTGTGTGTGTCTGTGAACAGCATAATGCAGAAACAAAACATTCGCATAAACACCAAACTTGGTATTTAGGTTCAGTATCTTCCAGAGATGCAACATGAAGGCTTTAAAGAAAATACCCCCACCCTAGATTACCCTTTACATGGAACATTTTTCGAACATTTTAATTTTCTCAAAAATGGCTCTAACGATTTTGATTAAAATACCATAAGTTTAAGACACTTTTATGGCAAATGAATTGTATATTTTATGGGAATGTCTCCAAAAGTATTCTTCATTGTGAACGACTTTTGCATAACTGGTAAACCATAAGAGATAGACAAAATTTTACTATACAAAAAATATAGATCGCCTTAAAATACACAATTTATATCATGTAATTTTTTTTTTATTTTGTTGAGTAAACCATTTTGACATATTTCTTGTTATTCCCTTAAATTTTCCAGCACTTGTACTTTTTCTCAAACGGGAATTCGTTATTCTTTTTTTGTCCTGGTAATGCAAAGAGAATGGAATACGCCACATAGCAACCAGCTCTTAAAATATTTAACTATCGCTTAAAGCCTACCAATTCCCCTTGCATCTACAAGAAAATTAGCAATAAGATTAGCATCTCGATATCTCGATTAGCATGAAGCATATGGAGAATAAGCGTTTGAAAAAATAGTTTGTACAAGAGTAGAGAAAGTCGTGTGAGTGTAACACATCAGATTTTTTTAACTAAAATATCTAACTGTGACGAAAAGCATATAAAGTATGACACACAGCCCCTGGCGTCTTGTGGAAGTGAATGCCAGAGCCTAGCAACATTCACAGTAAAATATAGAGTATAGAGATGTTCGATGAAGTGGTATTGAAAGCATGTGACGATTTCCCGAGCGTGTATGAAGGTTGTGAGACGAGGACAAACTTTTAAAGCGAGAAGCTAGGTATGTAGGGGAAGAAGTATGAATATGTTTAAAGAGAAGTAAAAGACAATGAATGTTTCCACGGTCAACTAAATGGAACCATGACAACTCGGGAGAGATGGTTTTATATGATCGTAACGACGTACATCACAGATGTAACGTACACACGTATTGTGAGCTAGGCTGTAATTTACGTGCCAGATCAGACCTTAAATCTGTGAGGTGTGAATCACAATAATCAAAGTGGGGCATCACCATTGTTTGTACCAAAGTCTTTCTTAGTTTCCTAGGCAGGGACGTGTTTAAACGCTTGAAAATCTGGATTAAAGAATTTAACTTTCTACAAATTTCAGTAATAAGTAATTTTTGACAGCATTGGAAAAAATAACACCTATACTTTTCGTCTATTGTGCCAAGAAGATAACATAATTATTAATTTCAACCAATGGAATAGAACGCATGTCTATAGTGCCTAACAACCTTGGATGTCCTACCAGCAATGCCTGTGATTTTGAGGGATTAACACCAAGGCCTAAACTGCGTGCCCATACATAAACACAGTCGAGATCGTGATTAATTCTCAACACCATATTGTGAATGCTGATCAGTTCGTGAATGTATTTATAGTTGCGGGTCATCGGCATAAAGATGATATTTGCAGTAGCGAATAGAGCGAGAAATGTCGTTTATATAAAGTTCAAATAACATAGGACCTAAAACACTACCCTGTGGAACTACTGCCTTTACGAAACGCTATGATGAGAGATTCCCAGAAACGACTCACTGCAGCCTTTCGCAAAGATAGGAGTCGAACCACGTGGTAGTTGTATCAGACAAATTCAATGCCTTAAGCTTAGCAGGTAATACGTCTCTAACTACAGAATTAAAGGCCTTAGTCATGTCTAATAATGCCAGTAGTCAGTTTCCGTTCATCGCAAAGCTTCGCGTATATCTTCAACGGTGTTTTATTACACCGTGCTAGTGCTATGACCTGGTCTGAAATCGGATTGATAGGGTCAAGGTATTAAGGTAATCTGTCAGCTTCTTATGTACGATACGCTCAAGTGCTTTGGAAGGTGTAGGTAGAGTACTAATTGGTCTGAAATCGTTAGGGACAAGATGCTTTAGTTTTAAGTAGAGATGTTACATATGCCCGCTTCCATTGTACAGTTCAAGTGGATAACATAAGGGAGACGTTGAAGATGTGCGTCACAGTCGGCAATATCACATTCAAAATTTTGTCCTTTAGATTTGTATTAGTGTAATCAAGTCCTTGAGATCTTGTCCTTATACGTCTTAGCGCTCGCATAACTTCAGTTTCTGTGACGTATGTAACAGTTATGAAGTGTATTCAGTTATACATGTAAGCTTATGGGGAGAAACACACTGATGTAGAGTTTATTTTCAGAAGATGGTATGCCTGCTTGCTACGCATTAATTGTGCAAAACGTTTTAGTCGAAACATTTCCAAATACGTTAATGGGGAATCATTTGAATAGCCACTAAGTCACCGCATCTTACTTCTATGGATATAATTTATAGGGATAATCCTAAAGATAATTTTTTTGCAAAAACACATATTCTTGATGTTCTTACATTCTTCTGGGATGATTTTATTCCTTCTTCTTCCATAATGCGTTTTAGCTCTTGCATAGATTTGGCTCTACTTCTGGGTTTTTTTTCAAAATTACCCGCAAATACTCGATGGGTTTCCAGTCTTGACTCTGAGGAGGTGTTTGTAGCAGTTGGGGATATTAAATATCACTCAATTCATGTTTAGTTTCGCTTTGTGTTTAATGCCGTTATCCTGATGAAACGTTTAACTACATGTCATTTCTATTTTCTGGGCACTGTGCTTTACCTTGTTCTTTAAAATATGTCAAAATATTTGTCCTTAATGTTATCAATAAATTGTATGTCACCAACACCGTTGGAAGACATATAGCCGCAAATCATAATGCAACCACCACCATGTTTAATTATGGGAAGAGTTCTTCTACGATCATTATCTGTATTTGCATTTCTCCATACCCTGTTTATCTCATCTGAGCTGAAACATATTATCTTAGTACAATATATTATCTTAAACTCTTCCGACCATATCATCTAAGGTATTGATCCTTATGGATATGCTGTTTAGCAAATGCAACTCGTTTCTTCCACTTTGCTGCACTTACATAAGGCTAATTTCTTAGTGTTTGGACTTGACATTCACACTTCCATAAGACATGAACAGTTTGCTCAGATACCTTGTTTTCAGACATATTCTCCACTAATGGTCGTAGATGATGAATATCTAAATTCTGATTTTCTTGTATTCCGCTTACAATGAAGCGTTCCTCTCCTGCATTGTCTACTTTCTTTAGGTTTTCTTGCTTCTTAAATTTGTTGACTATTTACTGTTTATTCTATGTTTACGAAAGAATGCTCTCTAAGTGCTAGGTTTGTAATTATCTGCTTCAGATTAGAATCAAAATCAAGCTCCTTTTGCTTGCCCCAACTGTATGAAAACGAAAGTTGTTTAAAATTAGGGGATATTTCTTTAAGATTGCTATTTTGTATAATAATATAGACTTTAAATGCATTTATAGCTTTTTATTTAAAATCTGCTGAGTACAAGAAGGATGCTATATATGGTATATGGGATTGAATGCAACAGAATTGTCAAAAATTAGTTAAAACGGGGCGTGAAATTGAATTGAATTTTACTTATGGACGCTCCTTAACTACTGTGGTTCTTAGCGTCCCATTCTATATTGGGTGTGAAAGACCGGTAATTTTGCTCAGAGGCCTATTTATCAGTTTTGGCGTTATTTTACGTGCCGTAAATTTACGACACCGACTTTACTTCCCTTCCGAAGGAAGCCATGCTAAGAGCTTTTACGCCCGAAAAAAATCTATCGCCCTCCGCCTGGTTTGAACCCGCGACCTCCGGAACTGGAGGCTAGCACGGTAACCATTACACCACGTAGGGTGACAAAATGGGGCGTGGCTGCCTGAACACTGACCTAGTATTTAATGATTGTATATTACTAAGATAGAAAACAATTTCAACTGTTATGTTTAAAAATACATAAAAATTCAGATTTTTACCCAAAACAATTACATTCATCTAGTTAACCTTTGAAAAATACGTTAACTTTTCAGATAATCGGCAGTTTTCAACGATTCCTACAGTAGATGTGAGTCTATGCACTCCAAATGGTAGAGTTCAGTTTACCATATGTAAGAATAATTTCGAATTACAGATACAAACCACTTCCCAAAGAACATCAAACAAATAACACATCATTAAACTCTTGAATTTTAATTTATTCTATTACAATTTTAAAATGTTAGAAAGTTGTGGAATTTAAGAACGTGTTGCTAAGTAGTTGAATATCTTTAGGCAACTAGCACGATTTGGGTGCAAAAGAAGTGTTGATATGAGCACAGAATATTTAGTAAATACTAGGGCAAGACATTTAAGGATTTTGCATATTTTGATAGGAAGATTAAAAGATGGCTCGGATATACATATGCAAATATGCATCATGAATTTATTGATTAAATATGGGCTAGGACATTCTCCGCATTTTTATAGTTATATATAAAGATCTACATTGAATTCCTCATTATTGTTTCTGTTTTAATGCTTGTCTAATGTAACATTATAAACAAATAATATGCACAGGAAACAAACCGGACTTGTGGCATAACTTCTGAAATAATATTTCTTATCACAAAGTGTATCCAAGTAGCAATCATTTAGTTAATTCTTTGGTAACAAAATAAGTGTTCTTTATATCGTAAATTTAAATATAATTCACTCATATATTAAACCGCTCTCTAAAATCAACTCATTAGTTTTAAAAAGGTTAATTATAAGAAATAGATAATTTATTGGTAATTTTTTTAAATTTGGTGGGATTTTTAAGCAATTTTAGCTCATAAGTACATTTCCTATTTTAGATTCTTGGCTGTTTTTGTTATTAAATGTCTACCCTAGTAATTACGAAATAGACATCTGAAAAATGTTCCCTAACCTCACACAGAGCTTTTAAATTAAAGTAAGAGCTCTATAACCCGTCTGGGGTCGCTCAAGGGTACTCGAGTATTCCCCGAAGAGCCATTTCCTACCTCCGACAATATCCTAGTAATTGTGACCAACTTTTAGAGAGTAATAAAGGCATTAAATTGCATTATTCTGGGAAAAACACTTCATCTTTTCTAAGCTCAGAGGTAATGATGACATAAGTGTTCCACTTGGGAATACAGTACAGCCTACATATAGAATACTGTATACACCTGATGCAGTATTTGTACGTAATATTTTTAATATTGTTTAGCGTATAGGTACGAGTAAAAAATATTATAACTTTTCTGCTCTCCTATTAGTACAAAATTGTGATTTCATCCTCATTTATAGGAAATCCTTGAGTATTTTTCAAGTTTTCACAGGTTATAGGCATAGGTTATACAACGGAAGGGACACTTCGCATACTACGACCTATATAGACTATAAGTGAAGGAACCACGGGAGGCTACAGGCATACAGGCCACAGAGACGCACGAAAGTCACTAACAGTTCCAGGCTCGAGGACATGTCCCTCTTCTTGTAGTGGGAAAACTTGTTCCCCTGGTTGATGCCCTCTGCTGCAGTGTCTGGTCTCCGGATATTGCTGTTCTGTGGCTGCGGTTTCATCCATTCCTAATAAACTACCTATCTAACTAATTTCACTGGTCTCATGGTTTTCGTAAGTGAGGCGAATTAAAATACACTGCATCTGCCTTAAAAAAATGTGGTTTATTATCAAATAAATACTTATGGGCGGCTAGGTTTTCCAATTGTAACAACTCCCACAATAATAATAATAATAATAATAATAATAATAATAATAATATTTAGGCGCCTAATCTAACTGCACACGCTTCCCACCCCAATGCACACACGTGCATCCGTCGTCCGGAATGTATCGCTGTGTGTCGATGAGATTGTATAAGAATGAAAATGTGGATCTTTCTTTCCCCCTTTATACCTAAGCCTAGTAACGCTCACCTTTGCGCCTCAAAATGTAACGACATTTCTAATTGGTACTCAGACCGCGTTACCTTATTATGTATGAAAATATTCTGCTCCAAAGTTTGTCGCATACGCGTCCTAGTGACGCGTCCAGAAGCAGATTAACACCTCTGTCTCTTTCCTTTCTATATCTGTCTCTTTCTATTTCTCCTTATTGCTACCAGTTCCTTGCTCATTAGCTTGGTGAAAGATGGGCTCTACCTAGAATTATCTTTTAGCTGGAATTTGCTAGCTCGCCCGTCCCTTACCTACCTAAGTTACAATCTGCTTTTTAAATTTCTTGGCTGCTAAATATTCTAACATCTTTCTTGGTGAATTATATTATTATGTACAATTTTTGTTTCAGGGCCTGTAGTGCCCACGAATCACACTCTTTTCTTTGAAAAGCACCCGCGCCTACTGTCCAACAGAAGGAATCGGAATAAAAGGAAATAGTAGAAAGGAAATCGTGGTAGATGAGACACCACCCAAGCATTCGCCTGCCGGCCAGGGTGGGCGGTCGACGGGAATCGAACCCGGGACCTCCCGAATACGAGCCTAACACGTTATCGCGGAGTCATCACGCTCAAGAAATAACAAACTAGTAACAGCGCTAGAACACAAAAACTGTAACATCTTTAGTTCTTTCTACATATTAAAAACTAAGTTTTCTTTCTATTAATTTGGCAGATATTCTTAAAGTAGAGTCACACACACACACACACTTCATAGAATCACTGTATGTAAACTGTATGCTAACCCTCGTGTTTAAAAACAAATCAAAATCATCATAGCGTACTAGACCAAACAAAATCAAGTTAAAAAGTAACAGAAGAAGGATTTCAGAATTATGAAAATGAAATATACGGGTTTTCTAGAAATATTTTGAGAAAATTGAACTCGCAAGTCTGAATCTTGTAATTTCCGATTTTATGTCAAACCTAACTACTGTTACATACCGGGGTGAGGCCAAAAGGTTTGCAGCTAAAATATTAAATTTAGTTGCCCCGGCATAAACATTGGGGGACGTAGCTACAGAGGCGATAGGAGAGATACCAGGAACTTGCTGCACAAAGCTAAAGTGGGCGTGAGATATTTATAAATAATAAATATAAATTCACATTTAACTCTTGTTTATTATAAAGTTACCTTGGTGCTGCTACATAATTTAAAAAATGTTACAGACAAACACTGGAGGAGATGCCCCACACTCACATGGACCACGCGCGCTACATAAATCCACACACTCTGAGGAGATACACTAGGCTGACTCTACTGGTGACGCCACGCTCTCAGACAAAGAGGCTCTTCTCTCAACTTGCCTTCACTCCCCTTGACTAGGAATTGGAGGGAAATATGCCGCGCCGGACAAGAATTCAAATCAGAAACGAAGTAATTAGTTCAACAATATCATTATACACAGCATAAGATTTCAGAATTATGGAAGTGAAATATACGGTTTTCTAGAAATATTTTGAGAAAATTAACCTCGCATGTCTGAATCTTGTAATTTCGGATTTTAAGTCCAACCTACATACCACTAAAGCAATTTATGGCAATGGATCGGAGTTATAGAAATCAGGAGGCTATTTTGTCTTTTTAACAGGTGATAATTAGGTTTGTATGTTTTAGCGAATGAGTAATCTAATTGCTTGAAGTATAACACACTCTTACACGCGACTGATGTAGCTTAATAGCTGAGTGTTAGCTGTTAGCTTCGTGATAGGAATGCGTGTGTTAACGTCTAGTGTGTTTCTTAGCAGGTATACTAGAGTATTAAAACAAATTAATCTACAGTGTTCGCAATGCGATTCGCGTGCCTATACGGACTCCCGGCGGAACCGTTAGAATATCACCACAAGCACCTCACGTTCTCATAGTTACAATTACAATGATAATAAGCACACGACTCATCATAAAAGATGTTAGAAATATTATCCTTTTCTATCTACACATCTCTGATATCTTCTATGGAAATTTTCATTCCCACTGGAGAGTTCAATATCCGAAACTGAGTGAATTTCTCCCCAGGTGTTTTCTTTTAGTTAAGAGTATTACAACGTATGGTGTTTTTGTATACAAGTTATTTTTCGTGCTATCACAGCGAGTACATTTCTACAATTGGATTTTTCCAAATGAGAGAGTAATTACTCAAGTCTAATATTCTTTTCTGACGATGCATGCTTCCGTTTATATGGCTATGTTTCGTCGCAAAATAACCAATACTGGAGTATAGAATACCAGATTTTACACACGCGTTTGTATGACGTGAAAACTTGTGTGCAGTAAATGAATACAGAATAATAGTGACTATATTTTTTGAAGAAAGAAAAAAAAAATACAGAGAGGTACAGGAATGACTTACACAATTTTTTGAACAGCTGATTGAATAAAATATCAGTCTATATTTTTTCAATAAGGCTTTGCTTACCGCTCATACAGCTGATAGGTCATTAAATTTGATTCAGGAAATTTTTGACGATATGCTAATTAGTAAAGCATTATGGCCCTCACGATAACCTGATTTAACTTTGTGATTTTTATCAATGGGGGAACATGAAGAAAAATAAGGTGTATGCAACATATCCAATACATTATAATGTAACATTATGAAATGCATTATATTTTTAATTCCGAAAGGAAATGTAGGATTTGACGTTCCTACTACAAAATTTTGAATTTGTTGAAATCCCCTAAACCGCTACTTCGATTATGTGCAAACTAACAAGAGTTAAAGTCGCAGAAAATAACAAGGATCTAGTATGTGCTGGGGCCATTATAGAACACGTTCACATTTGAAGTATTCCCAAAGAAATAATTGTTTTACAGAAAATGTTACAAGGATTTAGTACACATCCTTAGAATAAAACCACTAGTCTTCTTACAGCCGAGTAACAATAAATATATTAATGCAAAACTTTCACTGCGTTAACAAAGAAAATTACTCTTGCCATATTCTCAAAGATTAAGTTCTGTCCTTCTTGCACCATGTTTGTGAATTTCAAAGTACTAAAGCGCATATGAGCCGCTCTATTGAAACAAAATGTAACCGCTCCACACATAATAAATTGAATTTAGAAAGTTACTTACGATCAGAATACATTGTAAATAATTTTGATAAAGTCGAAAGAGTGGAACCGGTCGCTTCCAAGAGACAGAGCGCGGAGGAGTCTTTCCCAATCGGTGGTCGAAAAAGATGTCTTTCTGCTTCTTTGGATAGTTGGCTCACCCTCGAGGCACACACGTGGGAAGACTTTGCCGCGACGACGACGGCTTCTATCCTGGCTGACGGCGCGAATTCTGGTGACAACTTAAAATATTTCTTCCGGCCGGTAACGAGACTTGTTGTGGTGGCTGCTGCACTGGATTTGGCAGGATTCAAAACTTATTTAAGATGTACTCCAGGTGGTTTTTGTGTTATCTGCTCATAAAGCTACTCGAAAACATGGGGGATAGAACCATAAAATAATTTCTCAATAAGAACTAAAAAAACAAGCAAGTAATTCAAACAATTTCGGATATTGAAAACTCGAGGATGAATGAAAACTCCCCGAGGAGATGCCAGAAACATGCGGATAGAAAAGATTTCCAACATCTTATAAGAATTTTCTTATTATCATTATTGTAGTTGTTGCTATGAAAATGTGAGGCGGCAGACGGAGCTGCAGCAGCCAACATGTGAGTGCGGTGGCCACAATGTAAAGGAAAAGCATTGTATATTAAAGTAACCATCACGTGCCTTAAGATTGTTGATTATACACGTCCGTGGACACTTTCAGTCAAATGTTTTTAAAAGGGTTGGGACATCCTAATGTTTGGAGTACTATTTCTATGTCTTTGAACCACATATTCAACGTTCTAAGACACTATCATCTGTTACATTTACGGTAAAGTATTTTGAACGTTGAGGTCTGGATGGCATAATTAATTTCAGTGTCTCTTAATTCATTTCTTTACATTAAAGGTTTGTTGTTGCTTTTTGATCCTGGCCTCACGTTGTTGCGACATTTAGTAGTCGCTTTTTAGCCAGTCGGTGTCCTCGGGTTGCTACGGAGTAGGTAAAGGTGATGTGAACATACCTGTTGTAGGAACCACTTACACGTGGTGATGTTCCCTAATCAACTACTGATGAATGTTCCTTTCTCTCACAGCTGGCGAGTGCTATGTTTCTGTGTGTTACCTAGTCTGTTAGTTGTGTGCAGTGTGGGTTAAGTTTGGTGTTATGTATTTTGCCTCAGCTAACGCATATATCCGAGAGCACTTTGTCCGTGTAGGTAGTGAGATAACGACAGCAAATATGCTATAATAAACACACTAGATTTCTGAAGTTGCAAAGATGTAACGCAAGTATATTGTATCTTGAATATTTAACACAGAGAATAGTTCAGTTATGATGGGTATCAATGTTTAACAAACAGTCTAGAAGGTACGTCGTGTGCGTATCAGCAAGAATTACTAAGTTTGCTATAACTCCTTTAAAATTACGTGATTGTATAACTCATATATATTAGCAATAGTCTCTTATTATTGAGACTGTAACTACTATTAAATAATTTGTGTAAATTTATCTATTATGCATTATTTGCGCTTCCTTTACGCGCAACCACAACACTGAATGTCGTTCTCTCTTTAAGTTTAAACCAAAATACTCGCATTTTATTAGTCTTTACTGTGATGTTACTGGGTCGTTTGAAAATGACTGTCGGCTTCCAAACGCCCATCGAAGCTTGTAGAAACTTACTTTTTGTTACAGTTTATGACACGACAGTTACTAAGTTTGCTTTTGTTGTGGTAGCTTTCACTTGTAGCTTTGTGCTGCGTTTTAAGAAATTTTGCTTGTTCTGTTACGCTTAGCGAAAGTACTCCTGCCACTGTTTTACAGTATTGAATATTATATATACAGCGTGGGCCATTTAAGTTGAGACTGTACAATATCTCTAAAACTAAGCGTTGTAGAAAGTGTCTTTAATAAAAGTTACTTGATATTATGGGGTAAACTAAGTGCCATTACTCTTGTTTTATTTGAAGGGCATTATGATGGTCATTTTAGGGTCAATTTAATTTTTACTTTCTCTACTACGTAGAGAAAATAGGGGAAGCATTGTATTCCACCCACAAATTCGATACCGAGATTTCACCGGAAATATATGTTTTGAGGCCCCTGAATTAAAAAAAAAACTTTTTGGAAACATGTCCGTGTGTGTGTGTCTGACTGTCTGTCTGTGAACAGCATAACTCGAAACAAACAGTCGGATAAACACTAAACTTGGTATTTAGGTTCAGTATATTCCAGAGATACGACACGAAGGTTTTCAAGAAAATCCCCTTACCCCAGATTACCCTTTACATGGAACATTTTTTCCAAACTTTGTTTTCTCAGAAATGGCTCTATCATATACTTAAGATACTTTCATGACAAATAAAATGTATATCTCGAATTTTCTGGAAATGTCTCCAAAAGCATTCTTCATTTTGAACGACTTTTGCATAACTGGTAAACCATAAGGGATAGACAAAATTTTACTACACAAAAAATGCAGATCGCGTTAAAATATACAATTTATGTCATATACATTTTTTTATTGAGTGAACCATTTACGAGATATTGCTTGTTATTCCCTTAAATTTTTCAATGCTTATACTTTTTATCAAACGGGAACTCGTTATTCATTTTTTTATGTCCTGGAATGCAAAGAGAATGGAATGCACCACATAGCAACCAGCTCTTAAAAGATTTAACTATTGCTTCAAGCCTAATATTCCCCTTGCACCTACAAGAAAATTACCAATAAGCTTAACTCTCGATTAACATGAAGCATATGGAGAATAAGCGTTTGTAAAAATAGTTTGTACAAGATTAGAGAAAGTCATGTGAATGTAACACATCAAATTTTTTTTTAAATGGGAACCTATATTTTGTATGTTGTTTTCTCATTAGAAAATGTTTTTTAAAAAGCTGTTTATTTTGTGATGAATAAGGAAAGAAAATAAAAAAAATTTGGTTCCTAATTACGAAATGTAACATGACCCTCAAATCATCATTCATTGCGCTCTTCGTACACAGCGTAAGAACAACTGCAAAGTGCTTTGTATAAACGTTGTTTAGCTTTTTATGGCTTCTATTCAAGACATTTCTTTCTACAATGCTTAAATTTGGAGGCATTGTACAGTCTCAACTTAAATGGTCCACCCTGTATATTCTGGCTATCACTTCCAGAGGAAGGGATGAAGTAAAGAACCACAGGCTACATGTTGCAGTCAGACAGGCCACAGAGACGCGCGTAAGTCTCTAAGTTCCTGGCTTGAAGACCCTTCCCACAGCCGGAGCCAACACCCCACGGAACCTAGAAGGACGCCTAAAAGATAAAAAGGAAACGGAATGAAGTTGAAATGCTGGAAGGGGAAACCGTTGTAGGCAAGAAACCATTCCAGAATTTGCCTACCGACCAGGAAAAATCACGAAAAACCCAAGGTCAGACTGTGCGACGAGAAACGAACCCGGGATATCACAATGCGAACCTCACACGTTACCGCTATAGTCATACATTGTGTCTTGTTATAATTTTTTACAACTCTGGAAAGAAGAAAGGAAGAATATAAAATATTAGATTCTTTAGGGATATTTTTTCCGCTTCGGAAGAAGTTGTTTGAAGGCGTTTCAGTGACAGCCTGTTACCATATGTAAACATCTAGAATGAATAGACCTTTTTCTGCTGTGATAAAATGTATTGGAAAATTCACTTCCTCAATTCTACAGGAATCGTGAGAGAAGACGCTTGCAGTGTTTGCAACTCTATAGGAGCGTGGTTTACATCTACGGATCATTTATGATTCCCTATGTTGGTACAAGCAAGGGCTTGTGGTCATAACTGCCTGCTCGGATTATCGGACAGACGGGATGTACGGAGCGGATGCGCATCTAATTCTGTTATCGACGCTCAGCACGCCATCACGGACGTGTGTATATCCTCAGCCGAGCTTATTGATTTCCAAAGGGCCCTCTTTTTTATTATTATTGTTGGGAAGAAGTGTTTCGCGAAATTTGCATGCGATTATGTAAATTTCTCCTTCTGTTAACGGCGTAGGAGCGTTTCTGAAGACGTGGAAGCAATTTCGAGTCAAAGGCCATTTCCCATTTTCCCATCTTGATTGCGTTTCTAAGGCTGTTTTCTTTAAGCGCAGCTTAAAGAAAATGATATTTTCATTTAATGCATATTTCCGTACTCAATTTCCGAAAAGAAAGCTCTCCATGGAGACATCTTAACAAAGAAGTAAATGTGTGATATCACTGATTATTATTTTTGTATTCTTCCTCCAGTTGAGGTGTTTGATATTCCTTTTTATGGGTCGTACTTGTATAAACGCTTCTGAGCACATCCAAATTGGAATCTGCTAGATTAGTCTTACTATTTTTGGCAGTTTTCCAAGAATGTCAGAGGCGTGTCATATTCTAAATTGCCCTTAAATGCAGGACTTAAATTTCATTCTATTAAAAATAATATACTTTTAGTTGAGAAGATCCCGTTATGTGAAGGTTATTTCATTTTATGACCACTGTGCAGATAATACACTTCCTCTTTAAGATGCTTATGAACCATTTTGGGTACAGACAGTTCACTGCTTCTCAGGGTTTTCTCTAAGCCTTTGTGACATGGAAATGGTTAGCTTATTTTTCAACCAAATTAAAAGTGACATTTCAGCAAGTTACTCGCTTTGTTATTATCCTATCTCCAGCAAGCCGGCACCTCGGTTGATTAATGCCCTATTAATTTGTAGTTTTTCCAAAATAAAGCGAATATATTGTTACATGCTGGGTAGATGGCCTAAAAGTTCGCATGAAAATTAAATTAATTTCTAACGCCCAGCACGCACAATGAGGGGACGTATACTTAGTTAGCTGCGGAGGACCGAAACGTGGTGTGGAGGTTAAGAGGAAGGCGTGGGTTTTTCAGTGTACAAAATCCATAACACAAATCTATTCACACATTGCTAGATTTATTTCCCAACCGATTGGGGTTCCTACATTATTAAAAATGAAAGGGAAAGGGAGAAGTCCACTGATCCGCTTCTCTCGGAATCCTAAGTAAGACAGACACTATCCCCACCAATCGTGACTAGCAAAGAGCTCCCAGCCAAGAGTGACGTCTATCCAGTCAATACAAAAGGAAAACAATGTGTCTCGGCGGTTAATGATTCCGGTACCTTCCCCAATATTCCTTTCGCGCTTAGATATATCGATTTTTACTACCTACCTGGTCTGCTATTGAGAGAATGAGTTTTAGGGAAGGACTGTAAGATCTAAATGTTCTATAGCAGTTACCTTGGCTACTTCTCAGAAATCTCTTGCTGAAGTGCAATGAGATATACCAGTAAAGAGCGAAATGACTCAACATGGGACGCTTGCATTCGGATTCGATTTCCATTGGACCGCCACTTTGACCTTGAGTGTTTTCACGGTTTTCCCAGCTCTATAAATGAATGTTGGAGCGGTTTCTGTAATGCCGCGAATTTTCTTATCCCTCTTTTTTTGTCATTTAATGTCCTTGATAGGTTTCAAGGTCGGAGGATCAGGCGATGGACGGCGTGGTGCGGTGCGTGATGGATCCCCAATGAGACCTCTTCTTGGAGAGGAAGACTTGGGTGGGTCTCACACCTAGAAACGTTAGAGACCCTGCAGCCACTAATCTGGTCGCCCAATGTGTCTTTCGCTTCATTCTCTTCTCTCAGAGGTTTAATAGCAACAATAGGTCTTCTATGTGCTTCCGTGCCGAAAATGCTCCTTCGCATCTAATTTGCTATACTCTCTATCCTTTTCTTCGCTTTCTTATACTATTAATTATTTAAAATACATTACATTAGTATGAATTATCAGAGTTAGCTATTCGCTTTGAAAATGTGTTTATAACTATCATTATGCTTAATTTCCTGTTACATTCCTTCTGTATTTAGTAGATGAATGGAATACAAGGCTAACTGGATAAATATAAATTTACACAAAAACCTGAGATCACTGAAATGTGTAGGGTAAGGTAGAGCAAACTGGCCACGTTACTTATTGCTTTCCTTGTCATGAGTAATAAGTAAGGGAAGTATTGCATTCTACACAAAAATTCGATACCGAGATTTCACCGAACTACATGTTTTCAGGCGCCCTGAATCGAAATAAAGCATTTTTGGAAATACGTCCGTGTGTATGTGTGTCTTATCTGTTTATCCACGAACAGCATAACTCAAAAACAAAAAGTTGGATAAATACCAACTTGGTATTTAGCTTCAATATCCTGCAAAAAGGCGACACGAAGATTTTTCAAGAAAATTCCCCCAACTACCCTTTGCGTGGAACACTTTTCGGAATATTTTATTTTCTGAAAAATGGCTGAAAGATTTCGTTTAAAATATCATAGATATATTAAAGACATTTACTGAAAAATAATTTTTCGGGGAATAGCCTCTGAAGTCTCTTCATTCGAAATGAATTTTGTATAATCTTGTGTAACTGGTAAACGTTAAGCGATAGACGAAACGTACTACACAAAAAAAAATGTAGATCTCTTTAAAACGCGAAATTTATTTAAAGCAGGTTTTTGTAGCACAAGCCGTTTCTGAGATATCGATTATTAAATGTTGAAATTGTTCATTTCTTGGTCATTCTGTTAAACTCCTTTCAACATTCATTGTTTCTTGCGATTACGCGGAAACAGTATGGAATTTGAAAGCCATCGTCGCGTCCAGTTCTTAAGCATTTGACTGTCGCTGTTTCGTTGCATCCATAACGAAATGTGTAATGTAGTATTTCTGTAAAGTTTATTTTGATTAAAATGTAGCAGATGGAAAAATAAGCTCGAGTAAGATTAATTTATGTATCCACTAATAAACGATAGAGAATAGAGTAAGTTATGTGTCACATCAGATTTTCTTTTAATCTCTTTCACTGATCTTTGTTCTACTTAATAAGTTCTTATACTTTGTATATGAATACCATAATCATCCTAGCACCTGTATAACGAACAGAACCTTGGTACAGTTTTATAATATGTATTTTTATGGAGTATTTTCTTGTTCTAAAATTCTACAAACTGACCGCTTCTCCCTATGCATCAAGATAAATCTGTCACTGAATTTAACTTCAAGTAAGTGTATTTTAAAACACATTTATCGTTCAGTTTAGCTATTCATATTTACAAATGCTCCTGTGCAGTGGGCTAGAGCGTGCTGCTCTGGTTTCCAGCCGCGGAATGCGCCCGGGTTCGATCCCACCCATGGTGGTGCGGATTTCAGGTCCCAGGTATAGGATCCGTGCCCATTCAGCATCGTGAGGAAAGCGAGGAGTTACGATAGGCAGCGGTCCTGGCTTCGCGAGCCATCTCTCTGGGATGTAGCGCTACAGGATTATTTTTATTTACAAATGAATTATTCTAAATTATTAAACACGTTTTTAAGTTCTTAGAGAGCTTGGTACTCTATTTGATTGCAAATAAATTTCTAAACTCCTATTGCAATTTTCACTGTAATACCCTTTATCTCACTCTTCATACCCCTCATACACTCTTATCAGCCGAGAGAAGACATGGAAACCCATCTTTGTGGTGTTGGTGTAGCGCGTTTGCCTCCATTCAAGAAGTCACTAGTTCGAATCTCGGTTAGAGTAAGTAACCTAAATAAATATTTTTCCAAAGGTTTCCTTGTCCTGGAAAGACGAATGTCAGGTAACTCTTTAGGAACTCTGAGCTCATTTGAACATAATTTAACTATTTCGTTCATTCCCGGGTAAAGGACGTTTAACTTTAAGCAAAGAAGAACAAGACAGGGAGACTTATCCATACCTCAATTTTCTTAAAGTTAGAAAAACAAAGACATCAGTATCATCCTGTTAACATTGCGGTAGCTATCTGTTGGTGCTATATATTTGTGCTGATTCCAGTTGAAATGCCTTAACTATATTACTTGGCACCTGCGCTAAGAGTTATGCCACTGACAATCCTAAAATATTTGTTAAAGCGCAAATTGTTACCAAATAACCGATAACACATACAACAGTCACACAGCAGACTCTGAGAATATCGAGAAACCTGATTTAAAGGAACATTTTTCGAGATTAGCGTGATCGAATCCGGGACCCCTCGCATAGCCGGCAAGCGCTTTACCGACCGAGCTACGGAAACAATAATATATCTACAATTAAAGCAACTAAACATTACCAAATAACACTTCAAGTCCTTTGTTTGAAATCCTAAAAAGGGTTTTACTTCTTTGTATTTAGGCTTAAAGGATTTTCTTTTAAAGCTTTAGTTGAATTAGTACGCGACTTGTTTGGACAGCCTTATACAAAGCGAAGCTTAATGGATTATACTCGTTGACCCGTGGTTGCTACAGAGAATTAAAGCTTAAAGTGCAGTCTTTTTATTAATAAAAGCTTTAATAATTGTCAATAGCTGTGCTGTAAAACACGCAAACTTGCTCATATGCTATCTGCAAAAATTTAATGAATTTTATTTATGGACGCTCTTTAACTGATGTGGTCCTTAGCGCCCCATTCTATATTGGGCGTGAAAGACCGGAAATTTTGCTCAGAGGCCTTTTTATCAGGCTTCAGGTTCTTTTACGTGCCGTAAATCTACGACACGGGACCACCGGCTTTACTTCCCTTCCAAAGGAAGCCATGCTAAGGATTTTTACGCCCGAAAAAAATCCATCGAACCTCCGTCGGATTTGAACCCGCGACATCGGGAATTAGAGGCTAGCATGCCGTAATGTGGCTCGTAATGGTGTGTGAACTGGTCCTGGGTTCAGCTCTCTGCTCTGGCTCAGTATCTGGTCACCCTGTACTCTGTAACTCGTGGTTACCTTGTTTGAAATTACCGCTCTAGTAAATAAGTCGGCAATACTGTATCCACCTGATATGGCAAACGTGCAGGTTATCGGCATACAAACTTAATTGAGTGATTATTAGTCCTTGGTAACTTTCGTTACGTTATAGGAATTTTGTAACCGTTTTACTTTAATTTCTTGTGTATATCCGGCTTATTTATATATTACCATGATAGCTCAGTGGTTAGAGCAACCGGACGGTAACCGGGAGATCCGTGGTTCAAATCCCGGCTGTGGCATTGATTCCAGATTTCCAATAATAATTTAAGTTTTACGTAATTTCAAGTTTTAATGTTTTAAATCCAAAATACTGTCGAAGTCGCTTTTTAAAGCTCTAAATAAACATTTTAAGTTCTTGTTTTATTTAATTGTAACATAGTATTTAACAAATGGAACTGCATATTGATTTTATTATATCTTATTTCATGCAGAGGAACAAAAAATCTTTACTAGCAACGTTTACATGTGTGTGCGTTGTTCCAAATAGTTTCTTCTGAACAATTTTTAAGGGGACATGCTAGTCTGAACGCATTGAAATTACACCTTACGTGTGTTAAATTACCACGGCTTTTAAAGTTCTCAATAGCGTTTCTTGAAATGTTTATGAATTATTCTATAGACTATAAAAATTATTTCAAGTGGTTCTATGCATTGATAGCTTATGTAATTGAGTCTGTAAAAATGATTTTATTCAGCATAAAAATAATAAAATTTACTCCTAAAACATGTGAATTCATGTACCTTCTTCTCCGATACTGCTTTTAATACAGAATCACACTTTTGCATGCTTGTTCTTAGTATAATCAGCTATCTTCTGAACCTCAATTATTTAGTTTTGTGTATCAGTTCATTAGAAATTGAAAAAAAAAGGATTTTCAAAGCCAAAAAAGTAAAAATGTGGAAAATTTGCAATGTTTTTGCTTTCTTAATATCACTAATATATATTATAAAATTATGATTGTTGTTCAGAACGTTTAGCTGTGTATTGTACACATGCACTAAAAACTTCAGCTCTCTACTTCTCATACTTTCTGAGAAAAAGGTACATAAGTATCCAAAAATGTTGTTTTGAAAAAACTGAATTTAAAGTTTGAAATTGAAATTCTGACATACTTCAGTACATTCCAGGGTCATAATCATCTGCACCTTCATTCCTAGATTTATTCAGCTTTTCTGATTGCCTTCTGGTGGTCCTGGTCTCTTTTGTTAATTGCTGAACTGCTTGCTGAACATGATATAGTCGTTCGTTGTTGAAAGATAAAAAAATTTTCTAAAAAGGGGTATTGCATAACAGCTTTAAAGGAATTAAGTCTAACATTTAAATAGTATTTAAATGTCATAAAAACCTCTTAACCCCCCAAATTATATATTTTCTAAAACTGGAAATAATAGAGATTGTGTTATTGGCGAAAACAAAAAATGTGATTTTTGATCATTTCAGAGTACTTTGTCCCTTAAGCCGGAGCAAAACTAATACACAGTTCCATGCAGTAAATAAATTTAGTAAATACAATAGAAATACTCTTTAATATAAAGATATTTCAAACTCATTCCCAGGCTCCACTTAACCACTGTTTGTAACGTTCTGTTTTCTCTATTACGCTATGGAACATAGACGTTAGCGCTAGTATGAATCGTGATTTGATATTGTTTTTGTGATGCAATAAACAGGTAATAAATTAGTTTCCAGGTCGCTTTGCCGAGATTTATATTTAAGAAGTGAAGCTATGAAGCTGCTTAATGGAGAAAGTAACTCATAAGAAGACTGCAGTAAAGAAGTGAACTTGGGTACCCGCCTTGAATGTTCCCTTCCACTCGGGCAACTCCAGAGAGTATGAAGATGTGATTTAAGTTGTGGAGAAGAGCATAAATAAACCTCGAGGCGCTTGCAGTATTTCAGTCGAAACGAGCCATAATCTTGTGCTTTTCTAATAGAGAAACACAATTTTCCACACACTTGAACCGCTCCACTGGGAAACAAAGCGAACGTGACTGAAAGTGGAAACAATGGAGGGCTAGTTATCTTCCCCAGCTCGCAAATTAGCCAGTATAATGTCTCCCTCCAGATATGCCAGCAGCTGATACAAACAATGCCAGGCCCTCAGATTATTTCCTCAAGCAAAACTTTGCGACAGATAAACTTCAAAGTTCCTTACGGCTGTTTTAGACCGATATTGGCATCTGAGGTTTAGCTGCTCGGTGGTTGCCAAATGTTTAAACCATGGAAGTGGTAGTAAATCCAGGTTCAAGAATACGGTCATTCCAGAATGGAAAATCAGCTCGCGCTTTCCGCTAGAAATTTCTGCGGAGTATCCCTCACTTTAATACAAACAAATCTTATGTTTTACATTAACACGAGCTTCTTCAATCATTTTTCAACCCACTATTCTTACAAAAGCCTATTCTTCTATCTACTTCATATTAATCGTGATAAACGTTTGTAGAAATTGTTTTATTATGTTTTATTTTATGTACCTATACAATGGGAAAGGAAATAAGTACCTAGGCTTAAGCGGCAGATAAATATTTCAAAAGCTAGTTGTTATGTAATGGCTTTGAAATTCAGTTTTCTTTGCTGACCAGGAGAAGAAAAAAACAAGGAAAAGAAAAGAAACAGAAAAAAGTGAGTGACTTCCCATTTGAGAAAAGTATAGGTATTTGAAAATTTAAACAACAAGAAATATCTAAGAAATGGTTAACTCCACAAAAAAGGATTCTAAATGAATTGTGTACTTTAACGAGATCTACAATTTTTTTTTGTTCAGTTAGGTTTTGTCTATCTCTTACGGTTTACCAATTATACAAAAATTACTCAAATAAAACTGACTTCATAGGCTAATTCCATAAAATTCAATATATACATTTTACTTCACATGTAAATATCTTAACTAGACGGTGCTTTAATCAAACGTGTTAGAGCCGTTTCTGAGAAAGTAAGAAATATGAAACTTTTACTTGTAAAGGGTAATTTGGGGTGGGACGATTCTCTTAAATATCTTCGTGTCTCCGAAGGCCCTGAACTTAAATACCAAGCTTTTTTATTTAAACGACGTTCGTTTTTTTATTTATACTCTTACTATTCAATCACATACATACCATAGGGAACATTTTCTAATTGTTTACTTTCTCTACCACGTATAGTAAGTAGGGGAAGTATTGTATTCCACCCAAAAATTCGATACCGAGATTTCACCGGAAATATATGCTTGAAACCCCCTGAATCCAAAAAAAAAAAAACATTTTTGAAAACATTTCCATGTGTGTGTCTGTCTGTGTGTCTGTCTGTGTGTCTGTGAACAGCATAACTCAGAAACGAACAATCGGATAAACACCAAACTTGGTATTTAGGTTCAGTATCTTTCAGAGATGCGACACGAAGGTTTTCAAGAAAATCCCCCCACCCCAGATTACCCTTTAGATGGAACATTTTTCGAAAATTTTAATTTTCTCAAAAATGGTTCTAACGATTTTGATTAAAATATATATGTTTAAGACACTTTCATGACAAATATAATGTATATCTTGAATTTTCTGGCAATGTCTCCAAAAGTATTCTTCATTGTGAACGACTATTGCATAACTGATAAACCATAAGAGATAGACAAAATTTTGCTACACAAAAAATGTAGATCGCGTTAAAATACACAATTTATGTCATATACATATTTTTGTTGAGTGAACCATTTTCGAGATATTGCTTGCTATTCTCTTAAATTTTTCAATACTTATTTTCTCAAATGGGAATTCGTAATTCATTTTTTTTTGTCTTGGATATGCAAAGAGCATTGATCTGTGGCAAAGAGAATGGTGCTGCACCTAGCAACCAGCTATTAAGAGATGTTTCTGTGCTTATACTGCCCTTGCAATTACAAAACAAGGGGAACATAGTAGGCCTTAAGCGATAGTCAAGATATTTTTAGAACTAGTCGCTATGTATAATATGTAATTCTCTTTGCATGTCAAAAGATCGTTTCTAGAAATGTTTATCTCGATTAATATGAAATAGATGGAGAATAAGAGTTTGTAAAAATAGTTTGTACAAGAGTAGAGAAAGTCATGTGAGTGTAACACATCAGATTTTTTTATCATGGACTTGAAAAACCGAACAAGATGACTCCGCGGTAATGTGTGAGGCTCGCTTTCGGGAGATCACGGGTTGGATTCCCGGTGGCCACACACTCTGACCCGAATGTTTCGTGGCGATTACTGGAGTGGTGTATTCTACCATGGCTCTGCCCCATGTACTCTATTTCATTTCCCTTTCATGTTTCAAGGGACTCCGGGGCTGTGGTGCGGTCGGTATCGGGCAGATGACGCAGAGGCTTGCACTTTAGAAATGCTTTCTAGGTCCCACTGGAGGGACGTCTCCGAGTGGGCTTCCCGTGGCCGGGTGGTCAAGCCTGGAATTGTTAGGGAACTCTGAACATCTCTGTCCACATGCGCAGGCCTCGCTGTACAACCCGTGTGTCTTCTGCAGTTCCCCCAACTCATCCGTTCCTCCCGGAAGTGTACGCACAGTAGATCTCTTGGGGGTCGCAGTGCTAGGTGTTCCTCCGTTCAGTAGTCCAGTTCTAGGGACTTCAAAACAGTATTTCCGGTGAAATCTCCACATCGAATTTTTTGATGGAATACAATACTTCCTCTACTTACTGTAAGTACGAAGTATAAGAAAGTAAAGAGGTATAGGTGTTTTAAAATTCAAACCGATAGTAAAGAATATCTCGGAAATGGTTAACGCCACGAAAATGTATTTCACATAAATTATTTTAAGAAGAACTACAATTGTTTGTACAGTGAGATTTTCTGTATCTCTTACGGTTTACCAATTATTCAAAAATCATTCAGAATAAACAGTTCTACATGCTTTCCTCAGAAAATTCAAGACTTATATTTTCTTTTTCATGTGTATACCTTTAACGTGTGGTGGTTTAGTAAAAAAAATGTTATAGCTGTGCTTGGGAAAATAAGAAAGATTCGAAAAATATTCCATATGCAGGATAGTTTGTGGTTGGGGCCATTTTCTTGAAATACTTTGTGTAGCATCTTTAGAAGATGATGAACTTCAATACCTAGTTTGATATTTATTTGATTCTTTGTTTTTGAGCTAAGTATTCTGTTCACACATACGTAATTTTTTTGATTCAGGAATCCTCGAAACATGCATATCCGACGAAATCTCGATGTCCAATTTTTAGGTTGAATACAATACCTTCTCTACCTACTAGGTACGTGATAGAGAAACCGATACATTTTTTTATGTTCATTTCCTCTATCTTTTACCTAAGGCAGTGAAAGCATTGCATTCCATGCAAGAATTTAATATCCAGACATATCTCAAATATGCACCTTGAGATGCGTTAAACTTACGCCAAGAAACGCTTTTTTTAGCCTTAAATGCTAATAATAATAAGGAAAGTTTTTAAGGAATTAACGACCTCCACCATGCCGTAATTTTATACACGGTTTTTATTCTTATAGGTACATTTAAGCATCTAATGACTTTGTCTTATGGTTTGACGTGTCTGCAGGTTTCTGCAACCGTTTAAAATTTTCACTCGAGTGCCATAAGTTCTGTTAGTACTTTCAATGCATATAACTATGGTCGTTTTTGTTTTGTGTGCAGGGGTGCTATCCTGCTGAAAAATCCACGATTTCCCTTAAAACAGCTTCAAATGGAATACGCTCCTGCGCACAAAGCAAAAGCTACGCAGCAGTATTTGGCAACCACGGTCATCGCTGATGCTGACTGGCCTAGTGGAAGTCCGGATCTCAATCTATCGGATTATTCTCTGTGGCAGAAGCTCGAGGCGATAGTATGTCAAAAACGGCACCGCAATATTAAGATGTTAAAATAGTCAATCACGTCAGCTGCCAAGAAAACTCCACCGGACTCGATACGTGCAGCTATTGATGAGTGGCCTCAACGTCTTCGCCGCTGTGTTGCGATTAAGAATATCTTCATGCTGTAGCATTTTTTGTGTTCTTTCAGAACATATTTATATTAATGTGCTTGCATAGTTTTATTTAGTAGTTATATGCACTGAACGTAGTGACAGAACTTAATGGTAGTACTGTATATAGGTATCACATTAATGTTGTGTATATGCAATGGTACAGAATGCTATAAATTATAGGGGCCATCTTCTTAGCATGGTTATTTTCAAGATAAGAGTATAAAATAGTCTAAAAATGCTTCGTATTTGCTTTATATAGTTGGAATTTTGTTGTTTGCCTGTACAATAGATATCAACTTGCCTTTTATGTGATCTATTTGCTGTTCAAGATACCCGGTAATTTAATCTGGATCATTTCGGCTTCATCTTAAAGATGCATAAATTCTGGGTATCTGCTCAGTCCGTTCGACGTACAGGGTGTTAGAGGGTCGTTTGCATGATGGCTCTTCAAAATGACCACGTGTTATTGTTAAGAAGATACAGTCCGGGTGCAAAAAAGCTTTTAGTTTTCTTAGTGTTTTTTCTTTATTTAATGTTGGCAGAATCCCATTATCAGTTGTGCTTCACTCCCACACAGTTGCACTAATCTTTTATTGGTATGAACAAAGCGAGCAGTGAAAGGGGTGGGAAAGGGAAGCATTTTACCTGAGTGGCTGGAAGGTAGTCGCCAAATCTGTCCGTCTCTTATTGGTTTGATGTCAACACTTGAACCTTAACCAATGAACAAGGTCGGTTTCCAGCTCAGGAGCGAATGAAGCTGGTGAAGGCGGGGGGGGGGTAAGACAAGCATTGTGTGGAGTGGTTGGATGAGACATTGTCCTCTTTATTACATATGTTGTTTGAAGGTACAAAGGATATGGGCAACAAATGGAAAAGTATTGCCTTTATTGAGCAAAGTTGTATGGAGTGTCTCCAAGAACAGCTCAAAGTTATGGAAGAAATACCACGAACGGAGATAATGGACACGCAAACAGGTAGCGTATTTAATTATAAATACATAATGCAGTCCGCATGGCACCAGAAGCATAAAAAAGCATCGGGATACAAAGTAACATTAAACTGTGAGAAATTACAGTTCAATAATGAAGCTTTCAGGAGACATACATGTTTTACTTTGAATAACTCATTAAATATATTAGACATTGAGGTTATTCTTTATTATTATTATTATTATTATTATTACTATTATCATTATTACTATTATTATTTGCAAAGCATTGCAATAGACATCCCGATTTTGAGATATAAAATAAACAAGTCTGTGGAGATCTCAAAAGAATTTTTTGAGATCACAATCCCCAATGGCGACTTACAATGTCGTAAGTACTTTAGGTCCCGGGCTTCTAATTTTAAGCAACTATTAGGTCAATCAATGGTAATTAATTATTCTTTTACACAAGCAATGTATAGGACAAGGTTGTAAAGGTATAATCACGAAAATCTCAGTGTCATATCCGGGTGGTTTACCCCATGTAGTTTACCGGGAAGAATGCAAGTTAGGTGGGTAATTTAATGTGTCGCCATGGTGCCATGTTTGGGAGGGACGAAACCTGAAAATGCATGGTTCAAATCCCGTATAAGACATTGAATATGTTTTATTCTATCTTTTGTAAGAATATTGTGTGGAAGTTTCATAAAAATAAATGATGTTATATAGAGAAACACGTGTTAAGTAACACCTCCGATTTTTGTAACAGTATGTTACTTTTGGTAACAAATCATTCCTCCGTGATAAAACATCAGGTTTTTCGACACATCTCCCCAATAATTTTCCTTGCAGAGAAGATCAAGTTCTAATATCCCGACTGAGAATGGGCCATACCAAGATCACGCACAGTTATCTTCTTTCAAAGGACCAACCACCCATCTGCCACCAGTGTAACATACTGTTAACGACGAAGCACATAATCGTGGAATGTCCACAATACGATCAATGGAGACAACACTACCAGATACCCAATGATTTACAAACAGCACTCAACTATTCGATGTACCCTAAGATAGTTGAATTTTTCAAAAGCATAAATTTATATAAAAGTACATAATGTTCAATCAGTTTAATTACAGTGACATAATTTTATACTAGTTCGTTGTAATGATTCAAAACTGCTAGTATGTTCATTAACCTCATTGTTTATTGTTAAACATGCATTTTAAAAGTTGTAAAGTCGCGATATGACTAATATGTTAAAGTGACTATAAACTTTCAAAGTAAAAAAAAAAAACATTCCATATTTCGTGCTCAGAGTTCTTCGCCCTAAAGTTTTAGTAAGTTAACATTAATACGGCACTGTGGGATTGATTACTAAAGTACAAGCACAAAATCAATCATGCCGCAAGGTACTTTTCATTTTCCAGCCACAGCTTTTTGGACTGCAATACTTTGTAAGCCAAATACTGGAACAAATCTGTAACGCTTTGAGGCGGAGTTGTTCATTGTTTGTTGAGAAGAGAAACCTCATTGGGTCTCACGGCTGGCTGAGCACACATCCCTAATTCTCGTCCAACGACAGTTGAGGCGGGGGTATCATAAAGATCCACCGCACGAAAACTGTATCCGTCAGTGGCTTATAAAGATTACTGCGGCTCTTGTCTGGGGAAACAACAGGCAAACCAACGACATTGGAAGAAGATAGAGAAGGGATTAGACGGAGTTCCCCAAAGTCAGTCTCATGTCTTCAGCGACAATTCCACTTGCCTAAATCTACCGCACACGGTGTCATCCGGAAGAGGTTACAATCCTGAGAGCTTCTACTGCGCCTTCAGCCGAATGATAAGCAGAGAGAAGTTGAATTTGTCGATGTCAGGCTTACAGTACTTTGTGATCTGGGTTTGTTTTGCTCTTAGAAGACCTTTACGTGATTTGACGCTGCTATCAAACTGGGAATAAAAAGCCTCACTCTCCCCCTCTTATTGCCGTGTATGTTTGCACCCTATACTCTCTGTTGGTAATATCGATAATATTTAACGCTCTGTATGACCTTTTAAATCCTCCTGAACACAGTAAGTGCTATAATGCAATTATAGTTTTAAATACTGTTTTCTCAAACATTTTCTCAGCGTTTTTCATTACTAAAAATCCTCCGTTTGTCAAAATTCTTGACCGATTAACTTCTTATTTGCTATAATAGTGTCACAGCTATATCTTAATTATTCCAAATTCTAACCTCTTAACTAACACTACCCGCTTGGCAATGCGATACAGAGGACCAGGAAACATTGTATTGGAAGCCTAAATGAAGAAACTGATTTGATTTACAAACAACACAGTTTATTAATAAAAGCAGGTACTCTCAACGTTCCATGCGAATCTGAAGACATTTTCCGCATGGGGTAGACGAATTTCAAAGCACACTCGCATGTTCTTCTAACTAACGATGCTCAAGCCAAAAAGAGAGCGAATGACGCTGTTAGAAATCATTTTATACTTATCACCACCCCAGCTTCCTATTAATCTCAATCTACTGGAACGAACTAGAACATTCCAGACATCAAATTAACCATTCAGTAGAATCAAGCCTTCCTGTATACAAACATAACAATCAGGTGTACCACACTAACTCTTACGAAGGCTTGACTCAATGCAGGGTCTACCAACCTGACATGTGCTTGCAACAATACTTCATGAATCATTACTTAAAGAGACTCGCATACACTTTTTTGAAATGTCATAATTACTTTATTTTTAATAAATATATTCATATCTTCATATTCATAAAAAAACTGCATAAATGTAAAGGGGTTATCTTTTTCTGCCATAGCTTCATTAGAATTAAAACAATCCCCAATGTGGGGTTCCTTATAATGGTCTAATGGCCAAAAATAGAATTTTGAGTAGGAAGTAACAAGCCGTTTGGTACGTGGGACATTTTAATTAGCAGAAATTAATTAAATCCAGAGCATAAGCATTAATATCTCGGAAACGAATGTACATCCGTAACTGAAACTTAAGTATATCATTTTTAATTACATTACTATATTCTGATAGAAGTGTTAGGTTTATGAATTTTTGGCTTTTTCACAGTTGAATTGCCTGATCATCTAGAAATGTTTTAGTGCAATTGCTATTCTATGTACACCAGAGTATACAGAGTCTGAGGCAGTAAATTGTTTATAAAGCACCTCTGTAGATGCTAGCCTTCATGTTACATAAGTTTTGTATTCATAAGCGTCAACTTTGGGGGAGCAAAGCACTTGCTGGCCCCCTAACGTACAAAAACATAGGCATCGTCCCTCCAACAATTTTACTAAAGAGGTCTGGCAAGATACGAGGCGTGTTTTTAAAGTAAGTGCGTTTTAATATTTTGCCGCTGCAGCGCTGCAGTCACGATTTTGTACATGCGCGATCACTTTCCCCATTCATTAGTAAGCTATACCAGCTGTGAGCGATCGTCACTTTGTATCTTCCTGTTGTTAGTGTTTCGAAATTTTACAAACAAACTCAAGATCGATCATTTGGTTGGGTACAATTTGACCATCCTCCCTACAGTCTGGATTTGGCACCGAGAGATTTTCATGTGTTGCTTCATCTGAAGAAATTCCTTGGTGGAAAATATTATAACTACGATGATGTTGTGAAACAAGAAGTGCAGACTTGCTTTCATCACCAGTGAAACCCATCTAGGTCTCATTTTAAAATTTCAAATCCTGACTGGGCTTTCAACATCCTGTAGTGACTGCAAAATGATGTAGTTCCATGTTTCGCCAAAACAGATTTTAATCCCAAAATCAGGAGTTATACAAAAAACAATGCCCTGCTAGTGTATGTATAAATTTTGTAAACTCCAAATACAAAATGATCGAAAAAATGTGTATATTATAAAGAAATTCTAATTCTAATTTAATGAAAATTTTTTAAAAACGCCAAAATGTGTAATATTTAATAACGTTTGCTCTTTTAAGTAAAGCTACAGGCCATGTCACAGCCAAATACTTTTTTTTAATTATGAAGATAACCTTATTGTATAAATGGAATACAGTACAGTTGTACATACGTTTTAGTTAACAACAAATAACATGATACTTGTGATCAGGTACTTACTTCATGATAAACCTGAGTATGTACTTATCTGAGTTATAGTCTTAAGAAGCTGTGGGGTTTTCGTTTTAATCCACTGAGTGGTGGGTCAGGTGGTAGATTTGATGATTTTCGAATGTTTTTGAAGTCATATGTAATTCATGCGGAGGAACGTGTTATCTCCGGAATTAACCAACTAGTTGAGCTCAATGCCACTATCGATTTTTTGTAACAGCAATGCCACACCACTTTACACCTCACTATACTCGGAATATTATTACGGTTTCGTACTGTATGCTAAGGATTGAGTTGGCTTACTGACAGTGTATGCTATGGGACTGGATTGGCTTACTGACAGTGTATGCTATGGGACTGGATTGGCTTACAGACAGTGTATGCTATGGGAATGGATTGGCTTACTGACAGTGTATGCTATGGGATTGGGGTTGGCTTGCTGTCAGTGTATGGTACGAGACCAAATTGGCTTGCTGACAGTGCATTCTACGGGACTGCTTTGGCTTGTTGACAGTGTATGCTACGGGACTGTTTTGGCTTGCTGACAGAGTATGCTACGGGAATAGGTTGACTTGCTGACAGTGTATGCTATGGGACTGGGTTGGCTTGCTGGCAGTGTATGCTACGGGACTGGGTTGGCTTGCTGGCAGTGTATGCTACGGGACTGGGTTGACTTGCTGGCAGTGTATGCTACGGGACTGGGTTGGCTTGCTGACAGTGTATGCTACGGGACTGGGTTAGCTTGCTGACAGGGTATGAACTGGTCTGGGTTGGCTTGCTGACAGTGTATGCTACGGGACTGGGTTGGCTTGCTGACAGGGTATGCTACTGGTCTGAGTTGGCTTGCTGACAGTGTATGCTACGGGACTGGGTTGGCTTCCTGACAGTGTATGCTACGGGACTGGGTTGGCTTGCTGACAGGATATTCTACTGGTCTGAGTTGGCTTGCTGACAGTGTATGATACCGGACTGGGTTGGGTTTTTGACATGCATACTACTGGACTGCGTTGGGTTGTTGACATGCATACTACTGGACTGAGTTGGGTTGTTGACATGCATACTACTGGACTGAGTTGGGTTGTTGACATGCATACTACTGAACTGATTGGGTTGTTGACATGCATGCTACGGGACTAAGTTAGCTTGCTGTCAGTATATTCTACAGGACTGAGTTAGCTTGCTGTCAGTGTATTCTACAGGACTGAGTTGGCTTGCTGACAGCGTATGCTACGGGTCTGGGTTGGTTTGCTGGCAGTGTATGCTACGGGACTGGGTTTGACTTGCTGACAGTGTATGCCACGGGTCTGAGTTGGCTTGCTGACAGTTTATGCTACGGGACGGAGTTGGCTTCCTGACAATTTATGCCACGGGACGGAGTTGGCTTCCTGACAGTGTATGCCACGGGACGGAGTTGGCTTCCTGACAGTGTATGCCACGGGACGGAGTTGGCTTCCTGACAGTGTATGCCACGGAACGGAGTTGATTTCCTGACAGTGTATGCCACGGGACGGAGTTGGGTTCCTGACAGTGTATGCCACGGGACGGATTGGCTTCCTGACAGTGTATCCCACGGGACGGAGTTGGGTTCCTAACAGTGTATGCCACGGGACGGATTGGCTTCCTGACAATTTACTCACAAAGATAACGGGACCGAGTTAGGATGCGTTCATCATTCTATGACGAAAGTATATAAAAACTGGTTTCTCGTTACAAGTGCCTCATTAACGGCGATGAATATGTGGAGAAGTAGCTTAAGCTGTAAAGTAATGAATGATAATGGATTACTTGGAAAATAAAGTTCGATTATTTTTAAAAAATTATCGGTACTTATTTTAACAACACTCCTCACAGATATTTCATCAAACTAGCAAAAACGTAAAGCTTGTTTAAATAGACCAAACGGAGTCACAAAGGATTACTTTCAGTTCAGTTTTTTAACAGTTGTTCAACTATTAAACGAAGTCGATGAGACAACCTAGGTTTCAGTTAACATCGGAACAGAAGCAAACCATACAAATATTGGGCTGTTCTTGTGTTGACACGTCCGTAGCTTCATCCGGTATTTGCAGTTCTAATTTCTGCAATCGGTTTTCGAGGTAAGCTGCGATGCAAAATGCAATTCATTTTATACACCGTGAGAAATCTACTTATAGGAATCGCGTTGCAACCATTTTTTGAGTTCATGACTATCCTTACACCTATGTAGGGGAAAGGTCCCTAATTTGAACCGCCTCTTAAATTGAACCGCTCCCATATTTTCCAAGCTGTTCCACAGATGGCACCATAATCCTATCAGAAGCATAGCGTGTGCAGCTATGAATGCTTGGAGTTGTTGACTTTGCATTCTGAGCTGTGGTTTCAGTTGTATGAAGTGTTGTGTGTTTTTAGTGCTCAGAAGTAATATTTGACTCATCTAGCTAAGCTTTTACGACCAGTTACATAAGTTTGAGATGATCTATATATATTACATGTTATGAAGTGTTTATTTAGCAACAATATTCATGCAGACGTTTTTTCAAGCAACGTCTCTCCTTGTCATATAGATGCTAAAGCTTCCAAAATGACGTGGCTCGTAAATTGAACCACTGTTTGAACCCTATATTGAACTGGTCCAATTTAGGAAACCTATTGAAGTTCTAGGATTGCTCAACTGCGAATAGTAGCAATATGCTAAGTTAATAAAAATCATGTTAAAACAGTGGATGACATGAACATGTGAATGGTGAATTGTCTGAAATGATGGACATGATCCAGTGTATGAATTGGGGGATATGGCTTCACTAAAAGTGTGCAAAATTTAGTGCCAAGAAGAAATTGTTTTATTGTGAAGACTGTATATAATTGGACTCTTTTGTATGAGAGTAAAAATTAGTAAAATCTCTATATTTGCAAATAATACCTATTCCAAAACCAAGTGATTGTCATTATATAAACATTGAAAATTTTCAAGGAAATTGCTATTTTTATTACAATTTTGGACTCTACTTTTGTTGCTGATAGCATATTTGTTTTGAATGTACAATAAAGTATGTATATTTTGTATTAATAAAAATACTTTTAAACTTAAAAGTATGTGGTTCATTTTAAGACACGGGTGGCTCAATATAACGACCACGTTCCTAATTTGAACCGATTTGCATCATCTCACTTTTTAAATGTTATTTAATTTAAATTGTATTAATTTTAAATTGTGTTGAGGATATTTATAGCGCAAGGATTTGTCACCTTAACGCTTGTGTTTCTGAAAATTTTGATTTGAAATTAGAATTATTATTTACTCTTTAGGCTCAAGTGATTCAATATAGGGACCTTTTCCCTACAAGTAGCAAGCTTATAAAATTGTTTTTATTATCTGTGTGGCCACGGATATAAATTCCCTGTATTCGACTAAATGCTGTTCCTGTTATCCATTGTCATCGTAAAGAAGCCACGAACTTAGATCTTCAATCAGTGGCAGATGTTTATATAAAGGGATGATTGTTACTTTCTCTAACAAACACATAGTAAGTATAAATGCATTCATCCCAAAAATTCGATATCGAGATTTCACCACAAATACATGTTCTCTGTCTGGGTGTGTGAACAGAATAAATAAAAAACGAAAATTCCGATATGTACCAAATTTGTTATTTAAGTTTGATATCTTCCAAGACTGTGATACGAAGATCGTATCCTTTGCAAGAAAGATTTTTCGAAAGTTTTGATTTTCTAAAAAATGGCTCTAATTATTTTAATTTATATATCATATATTAAAGATATTTACATGACAAAGAGTATATCTTGAATTTTCCGGGAACAACCTTTCAAGTCTCTTCATTTGGAAGGAATTTTGTATAATCTTGTATAATTGGTAAACGTTAAGCATAGACGAAAAAATACTACACAAGAAATTTAGATCTCTTTAAAACAGTAGCAAAGGCGTATGAGCCAGCCTGCCGACCGGGGCCAGCCGCTATGCTGCGACAGCAGCTCTTTAACAGAACGTAGTAATAAATCACGTAACAGAAGGTGCTGTTTATTTTCAGTCCTTTAACCATCATAAATTGTTACTCCTTATTCATTTTTAAGGGTTTTGTGGTTTTGGATGAATTTCTTCCTGTACAGGGTATCTGTTCAGTTTAGTCGTTGCTCTTAAAGAATGTTGTAACGTGCCTTCTGGTGGTTTGCGACTCTCCGATTGTTTTATTTAGTGCATTTAGAAATTGAATTAAATTGAGTTTTGTTTATGGACGCCCTTTAACTGCTATGGTCCTTAGCGTTCCATTCTATATTGAGCATGAAAGATCGGAAATTTTGCTTAGAGGATTCTTTATCAGGCTTGAGGTTCTTTTACGTGCCATAAATCTACGACACGGGACCAACAGGTTTACTTCCCTTCCGAAGGAAGTGTTAAGGATTTTTACGCCCAAAAAAATTCATCGCACTCCATCGGGTTTGAACCCGCGACCTCGGGACCTAGCATGGTATTAGTACATTTAGTGTTGTGTATTTAAAGTTTTGTTTATTAACGACCATTGAACAAGCGTAATTTACTTTTATTAAGCACAATGAATGATACAGACAGTGACTCTACTTCTTATCACTTAAGTCGTCCTAGAAAACGCTGCGTGCAGAAAAACCAATGGAGAATGAACTTTGCCAAGAAAAATAGAAATATAAGTGAAGAATATGTAAGTTTGAAAACAAAAAGAAATGTTGTAATGGCCAAAGAAGTAGAGCATCTAAACATCAGAACACTTCTTTATGTCTTTATCAATTATTCTAATTGAAGCAGTGTTTTAACACTTAAATGATTTCAGTCAAAATAATATAAATACAGTAACAGCCCGCCTTAAAGCAATATGTGTATGTAAGAATATATAAAAAGTGTATATTACAGTCATTGTATATATTTATATTATTGTAAACATGTGTAATAATGTTATGTGAATGCATAACGTAATCTAATAATGTAGGAGATGTGGGAATAATAAGTTAAAAGTTGCTAACAATGAGGGAACCTTGAGGCAATAATGAGTTTCAGAGTTTAATAATGTTACTTGTGATTCTTGGAGCAACAATAATGTAAATTTTGAGACAGTTTAAAAATAGCCAATCAACAACCAGAAAAAGCTTTAGTTAAGTGAAGGTATTCTATTGGATTAGGAATATCCTATCAGAGACTTGAAATACAGAAATTTACAAGTTCAGGCGGTTGAAATCAATTCAGTTGGTTGCAGACAGCGTTACTAACCAGACGCAAAATGTTCTCAAGAAGTTTAATACGTATTCGTGTGAGACAAAAAATAGTTTACGTGTTAAAAAGTGCAAGTAATTCATAGGGAATCTCACAGCTCTCTATCAGTGAAGTGTTATTTGAATCGTGTCAAGCATTAATAAAAAGGAGTGAAGTAAAATTATAATCTTTGTAAGCCTACATTCTTCAGTCGCACCATAATCCTGTCAAGACATCCCAGGCAAACATAAATATTTAATACTTAAAGAAACAGTCAAATTACAAACTTAATATTTTTAAACTTGGGGCAAAGGCTACCGGATACCATACGTGCGGTTGCAACTACTTCAAGTGTTCGGCTCCCCAACAGTTGAACTATAATACAACTCATACTTCAAATTGGCATTCATACGTGAAGCAAAACAACTTCTTCATAATATGTAATGCTTAGTGAAACTTTAATCACATTTTTCTCAAAACTAGCTTTTGGCGCATACGCCTTTGCTATTCTAAGCACCTCATATCAGATTTTGTTGCCCTAGTCTTCACTTTCTCCCAAAATTTGTGGATATGATTTTGAAGCGAGTCTGACAGCATCAGCTGTGTTAGTTGAATAGAGCTGGTGTCGTGAAGAGCTACGGGTATTGGCTGAATGAAAATAAATAGCGCGTTACACGACTAGAGTGAGCGATGCAAGCGAGAATGGCTACGCTCCAGAAGGTCGTGTTTTCCTTTCACCTGCTGGAGCGTAACATTGCTCTGTACTAGGGCGCAACATTCATTTCGAATGTAAAGATTTACACTGTGGGCTACCATTCCCTTACTGTTTGCGAAACAAAAACAAATTGCACTGCCGCTGCCCGATTTAAATTTGTGTATGGGTTACAGAGCTCCATGGCTTTTGTTTTGCATAACACGCAAGAAGCTACATCCTACCTGAACTGTTTTCGGCGCTAAAAATAGATGGCGTTGTTACTTTTCCGCGGTACAGTCAATGGCGCCAGCAACGGATTCCGATGCAGTTCTAGGAACGAAATTTAGGGACTTGTTTACCTGCAGCGGGTAGATTTTATAGGCGGACGGAGAAAAGTACTTACTGAAGGTAATTGAGAAAGAAAAGCAAAGTATAGCGCATCATTAGTGAAAAACATCTGATGTGCTGCATTCATTTGACTTTCTCAACGTGCTGAAAGTCACTACCAACTTTCATACAAAAATCTGCTATTTACTTCTTGTTAATAAAGTTACTCGTCATTACACTTAACTAATGCGATAGTTAAATATTTTAATCACTTTTAAATTCCATTTTTTGCAATACCATGAGAAAAACCCCAAAATACGTAAACCGTATTGCCATTTGATCTTTGTCCAAAAGAAATAGACTTTTCTTCCGTTAATTTGGCTACTAGAATTTTTTTCTTTCTTGGGGGGATGTATCTTTCAGCTAGAGTCTTTCGCAGTCGTCTCATAAGTGAGGTTATTATTCTTGCTGTCTGCTTCACAAAACAATTCTGGTTTGTTTCCTCAATGGCGGCGTTTCCGTGGATTTCAGAATCGCAAACCTAACACATGAAGTAGATATTGTCTTTACATTGTTTATTTTTATTTATTTATTTCCACACTTGGAAAACCTATTTCAGAATGTGTTCTGTTGTTGAAGTTTGCACCACGCTTTGGGTTAATTTGAAGAAGATTGTTTGTTACGTAATATGCTGCTACGTATGAAAAAGCTGATTTTAAGATAATGTTTTTGCTGTTACACTTCCAGTTTTAAAAAAAGAATAATATTAACTTTGTTATTAAACAGATAGTAGGTTTGCCTCGGCTGTGTCAGTGTTGTTCTAGAGTCACGTTTCTCTTAGGCAGGGTGTGGTGCGACAAGAATGTAGGCTTACACAGATTTTAAGCTTAAATTCACTTCTGTTTATTAATCCTTGACGCAAATTATATAGCACTACACTGATATTAAGAGCTGTGAGATTCTTTAACTTAAAACTTGCACTTTGTTAACAAGTATACTTAATTTTCGTTTCACACGAATAAGTAATATTTCTTTAGAGAACACATCTTCCATCCGGTCGCTATCAAGGTCTGCAGGCAACTGAATATATTTCAACCGTTCAAACCCGTAAGCTTCTGTATTTCAAATCTCTGATTGGCTAATCCTAGTCCAATAGCTTTTCTGGCTGTTGATTGGCTATTCTTAAACCGTCACAAAATTTACATTATCGTTGCTCTAATCACGACTAGTAACATTCAAACTCTCAAGCTTATTATTGCCTCAAGGTTATCTCATTGTTACCTCATTGTTAGCAACGTTAAACTTATTATTCTCATGGCACTTACACTATTAAACTACGTAATGCATTCACATAACATTATTAAACATGTTTACAATAATATAAGCATATGCAATGACTGTTACATACATTTTTTTACAAATTATTACATACATATTGCTTCAAGGCGGGCTGTTATTGAATTTACATATTATATAATTTAATTGAAATTATTCAACTGTTAAAAAATACTGCCTCACACATCACAGGTTATCTTATAGGTTTGTTATACAGAGGAAGCCTTGTAATTGTAGAACGAGAGCATTGCTTATCGCCAGGCCAGAGTTATTTGGAGAGTAAGTATAGGCAAGCTTATCGGGACATTGTAAAACCGACCCTAAGCCATACAAGTAACTCACTAAGGGAGAAATGTGTCTACACACACTGGCAGTATAGAACACCTCGAGCACCTCGAACCGGGTGTAGAAAGACCGAAATCAGGCACCGAAAACAACCGACACGCCACATACGGTGACTAATGGAAATACAGTCGTAACAACGCTGCCCAACGGCAGCTACTGAAATTATTTGGTAGTCTTAGTCAAAATGATCCAATAAGAAAAATAATACCTGATGTGATACATTCACATGACCTTCTATACCCTGTATCTTTATTAGTGGGTATTCAAAGTATTCTTGCTTAAGCTTATTTTTATACCTACTACGTTTCAATCCAAATAAACCGTTGCAAAATAGCCACATTACACTCTTCGTTATAGAAAAAACAGAACAGCGATAGTCAAATGTTTAAGAACTGGACGCTATAATTGTTTCTATGCAATCGCGAGAAACGGCTAAATGTTGAAAGGGCTTTAACAGAATGAACTAGATATGAACACTTCGAAGCTTTAATAACGGATATCTCAGAAACGGCTGATGTTACAAAAAATTATATGAAATATATTGTGTTTTAAACAGATTTGCGTTTTTTATCTAATACGTTTTCGTCTATCGCTTAACATTTACCAGTTATACAAAATTATACAAAATTCCTCCCGAATGAAGGGGACTTCATAGACTATTCCCCGAAAATTCAAGATTCCTATACATTTTATTTGTCGTGTAAATTTTGTTCGGATGTAGTATTTTAATCAAAATTGTTAGTCATTCTTTTAGAAAATCAAAAATTTCAAAAAATGTTCATGTAAAGGGTAGTTTGGGGTAGGGGATTTTGTTGAAAATCTTGGTGTCGCATCTTAGAAAGAAATTGAACCTAAATACCAAGTTTGGTATATACCCACAATTTTTGTTATTTATCCACAATTTAGTTTTTAAGTTGTCGTGTTTACAGCATACAGACACACATTCGGACATGTTTCCAAAAATGCTTTATTTGAATTCAGGGACCTAAAAACACGCATTTCCGGTGAAATTTCTGTATCGAATTTTCGGGTGGAATGCAATACTTTCCCTACTTACTATATGTGGTAAGGAAAGTAATAATGTGCGATCAGCACAATTTCGATAACGAGATTTCACCGAAAACATCTTCGTTCAGAGACTACCTGAATGCAATGTATTTTTAGAAATATCTATGTGTGTAATTGTGTGTCTATGAAGAGCATAACTTAAAATAGAAAGGTTGGTTAGATATCAAACTTGTATTTAATTTCAGCAACTTGCAAAGTTGAGCCACGAAGATTTTCAAGAAAATCTCCCCACACCAAACTATAAAGACTTTCGCTATCTTTGATTTTCTCAAAAATAGTAAAACCATTTTGATTAACATAACACATGTCAAAGTGTATATCTTGATTATGACAGATAAGCAGAGGCATATTACATAAGAAACATATCTCGTTAAATCACAGAAGTTATTACAAATAATTTTTTTTCTTGTGTTAACCACTTCCGAAATGTTCCTTGTTATTGGTTTGAATTATCAAATATGTATACTTTTACACCTGGTAAGTGCTATTCGCTTTCGCTAGTGGTCGAGCAAATATCATGGAATTTCAACGCATCACATGATGACACGCTTTTTCAAAAACTGCGCCCCGGCTCATCTACCTGTCTGCAAGTGAGGTTAATTACATGTCCGTGCGGAACGATAGCCCATTGTGTGCCGTTTCTCTGCTCCAGAGGATTCATTTGGACTGTTTCGAGTGGGTTCTGCTTCTAGGAAGGTTCGAGTAGGTTCTGCTTTGTATGTGGGGCTATATAAGAGGCTGCTCTTGCTCGGGAGTTGAGTTGAGTTCCTTAGTCAAGAAGTTACGAAGTGAAAAGTGGACAGTGTCAGTGCAGTTCAGTTGCGAGCTGACTCAGCAGTTCAGTTGTGAGTTGTGATTCAACGGATCAGTTCTTTTGTGTGCTACATTAAGTCCTAATAGCAAATAAAGTGTGCTTCACAGAAACTGGTGTCCTCATTTTTTACAATATATTTTCATTTTGATTTCTCAAACCTGTTCATTGTGAATTTGTATGGCTGTAAATAAAATGATATATACAACTTGTAGAACGTGAGACATGTTTATACTCTGGAACTTTAATCTGACTAAGCTCGTGATTAAAACCTTTCCACTCGTAAAAAGTTCTACTTGAGCCACAAGTTGTGTAAATAACAACGACTCCTAGTATTTTGCTTTTACGGTGCACTTAAGATGCACATATTAAAATACTTGAGTTATTAAAAGCTTGGACATCCTTATATTAAAATCAATGACAGTCTAACATAATGGTATCTAAAATTCCTCAACGTTACGCTACTTGCTAAAGCGTAACTACCCCGTTTAATTCAAACTATCCCAAGGAGGCCAGGAATGTAATTTGAACTAGCGATTAGCGCGCTTTGAAACCTTGCTCGAAACTTCATGAACAGATCTCAAAATAATTAACTGTCAGTTACAGCCCAAGTGCTCTAATTAAAATTTAATTTGAATCAGGAATGTTACGTAACCGAGTGGCCTGTAAAGCTCCTCTGCCGTCTTGTTAGCCAAGAGGTTTTTGCTGAAACTCGTTACAAATCTTGAAGCTGTGTGGCACAGAATTATGATGCTCATGCATTTTCAATATATGTAGCGTAGGTAAAAACGTTGTATTTTGCGATTTATAATGTAGTGCTGCAAAATATTTGTGCAATGTAATTAGGACTTTGTTTAAACCTAATGCCTATCTAGAAAACCTCGTGCGTTACATTCATACGACTTTATCTAACATATATCGCTTATTATTGGGTACATCAATTATTCTTACGAAAGTTTATTTTCCTATTCACATCATTTTAATCGAGGTAAACCTTTCTGGAAATAGCCACATTATACATTTCTTATAGAAACAAAGGGAACAACGGTTGTCAGATGATTAAGAGTTGAATGCTCTACGCTGACCACAAAATTCCATACTATTTCAGTGGAATCGCGAGAAACAACTGCAAATCAATAGCACTTAAAAGAATGACAAAGTATTGATAAATTCCAGGCATTAATAACAGATATCTCGGAAATAGCTGAAATCACAAATAAGGTTATTTGGAATGATATTGTGTGCTTTAAATAGATTAACTTTTTGTATAGTACGTTTTCATCTAATGCTTAAGCGAAGTTTACTATGCTAGCTTCTAGTTCTCGAGGTCGCGGTTTCAACCCCGGCAGAGGGCGATGTATTTTTTCGGGCGTAAAAATCCTTAGCATGGGTTACTTCGGAAGGGAAGTAAAGCCCGTAGATTTACGGCTCGTAAAAGATCCTCAAGCCTGATGGAAGAGGCCTCTGAGCAAACTTTCCAGTCCACCATGACCAATGTACAATGGGACGTTAAGTACCATAGCAGTTAGAGTGTCCATAAATAAAACTCAATTAAATTTAATTTTTTCATGGGTATTCCGGATATTCAAGATATCCATTTTGTTTTTCATGTGAATATCTTTAAGAAATAGTATTTTAATCACACTCGTTAGAGCCATTTTTAAGAAAATAAGAAATTTTGAAAAATATTACCTGTAAAGTGTAGTTGGGGGGTGAAAGCATTTTCCTAAAAATCTTCGCGACGCATCTTTGGAAAATATTGAACTTAAATGCCAAGTTTATTTTTTTAGGTTATACTATTCAAAGACGCGCGCACACACACATACATACATACACACATGATCACACAGACATACACGCGGACATTTTTCTGAAAATGCTTTTTTTTGGGGGGGGGGGGGAATTTAGGGGTGAAATCTGGATATAGAATGTTTGGATAGAATGCAATACCTGCTCTACCTCTCTACCCTCTCTTTTACAAATTATACTTACAAAGACTTATTCTTCTATGTACTTCTTGTTAATGCAGATACATTTTTGTATAAATGGTTTTACTACAATTTCGTTATAGATACAAGCAGTCCCTATTCTCTATGCATGACCATAAGAAGGAAAATAAAATAGCGATTTAGTACTTGAAGAAAAGTATAACATATTTGAGATTCAAACTAATATCAAAGAATATTAGTAAATGGTTATTACCACAACACATATGACATAAATTGTGTTCTTTAACGAGATCTCCCTCCTTAGTGTAGTAATTTTTGTCTAACACTTACAGTTTACCAGTTACACGAAGTTAAGAAAGTTCACTTAGAATGAACAATACATTCGCAGTGAATTCAAGACATAAATTTTATTTGTCATGCAATATCTTAAACATACGGTATTTTGATCGTAATTTTAGAGATGTTTTGCGAAAATGAAAAATAATCTAGTCTCCATGTAAAGCGTAGAACATAAGCACCAAGTTAGGTATTGATTCGACATTTCATGTTTGAATTACGCTATTCTATCTATCTATCTATCTATCTATCTATCTATCTATCTTATCTATCTATCTATCTCTCTGTCTTATATATCTAATCTATTTAATCTATCCTATTTAATCTATGCAATCTATCCAATATATCTATTCTATCTAACCTATCTAATATCCCTCACACACAGAGTGACCGTTACAGGTAGCCGGGGTCGTTAAATCCACGGACTCGTGAGCGGGAGGTATGGGGTTCTAATTCCACCAGGACCGTTCTCTCTGACAGGCACTTACCAGGTTTTCCTCAGTCTTAATAACCGCCAAATGCCGGAGACGTACCCTAAACTTAGGCCTGGAATGTTTTCTCCCCATATTTCCTTTCCCACTTATTTAATTTTATGCAGTGTCTGTAAGTAGTAAGAATGGACATTTAACACTATTGAAAGTAATGTCTCTGTATCCACATTCACTTCCCAAGAGAATGACATCTATACCATCGTTACACATTAAAGGGCATAGAATAAGAGAATTGAACAATAAATTGTTTAGTGTTAGCTTCGTATTATTTTAAAATGACGATGCTATCATCTGAAAACTTAAGTTTAAGATGATATCGTGATTTCATATTAGCAACAAACATCCATAACTTCAGACTTTACTATGATTTATCCATATCCGGAAATGTTCCTCAGATATCCTCATACCCTCGGATTTTCGAAATGAGAGGCAGCAAAATGGCAGCATCCAGAACAAAGCCGCCATTAAGTGAAGTTCTAAAAGCCAGGATAGGTAAATTGAAGAGTAAAACTGTCACCGGATTCCTCACTATAGAGCCGGAACCTGCCAATCAATTGACTTGCTACTTATCTTGTGAAAGGAAGTTTTTAGATGACGGAAGGTCTTGGAATAATGTCTCGTGTGAGGAAAATTGGTCTGCGGTGACTCCACTCGTCTTGAAAACAATGTATTTATATGTGATATTAACCAAGAACTATGATAAACTTTATTTCTAATCGTTTTTCAAATTCTGTTTATTTTTTCAATTATTTCAAAATATTTTAATTGTCTAAAAATGATCATTATTGTGTTAACAATGTTTATATTTAAATATCCCCTGTGTTACATTCACATGACTTTCTCTACAAATATCATTTATTTTGTCTACCCTACAAATTATTCTCACAAAGTTTATTTTTTCTATTTCATTTTAATCGACATAAGCCTTTGCAAAAGTGTGTTCATTGTAGGTACAAGGGGAATGCAGGAGTCTGAATCGATAATAAAATCTTTAATAAGTGGGACGCTATATACTATTTTTGAAGTTCCACTCTTTGCATGACATAGAGAAAAACAAGAGAGTGGTGACTTAGCACTTTAAAAATTGTATGATTAGAAGTATTGAGAAATAAAAGCAAATGGTAACGAGAATTTATAAAATGGCTAATACTACAAAGAAGTGGCATAAATCGAATGTTTTAGCGAGGTATGCATTTTTCACCCCAAGATTTGTTTATTCTCTTCTGCTTTCCCAGATAGTAAAACTATAAATAATTGAAGCAAAGCGATAAGCATTTTCGACTATTCACAGAACAATCAAGGTCTACATTTTATTCTTCATGTCAATAACTCAAGTGCTGTAGTCAAAATTACTTGGGTTATTTTTCATAAAATAACAAACAATATTTTTTTCCAATAAGGGTAACTTACGGAACGAGATGTCTCCTAGAAACGTGTAAGGCTCGAATTTGGGAGATCACCCACTCTGAACATGGATTTTTCGTGGTTATCTCTGGTTGACAAAGGCTAATGCTGGAGTTGTGTCTTCTAACACGGATTTCCTCTCTCTACGATTTTCCTCTCTTAACATTCCCCTCTCATGTTTCAGGATAACTCCGAGGCTTTGGTTCGGTCGGTGTTGTGTAGATGGCACAGAGGTTTGCCATTTGGAGCCTCTTCTCGGCCCTGCTAAAGGAAGGGCAGTCAAACCTCCACTGCTGGGTTGTATTTAATCGAGCGACGCTCCCGCGGCCGGGTGGTCAAGCCTGAAACTGTCGGGAACTACGCGTCTGTGTCGATTTGCGGATCTCCCTCTCCAACCCATACGTCTCCTGCGGTTCCCTCAGCTAATTCCTTCCTCCTGGTAATGCACACACAGAATACCCATTGGGAGTCAAGGTGCTAGTATCCCCTCCGTTGCCGTCCTCCGTGGTGTAGTCGTTGCCATGCTAGCCTCTAGGTCATGAATTTAAACCCGGAAGAGGGCGATGGATTTTTTCGGGCGTAAAAGTCCTTAGCATGGCTTCCTTCGGAAGAGAAGTAAAGCCGGTGGTCCCATGTCGTAGATTTACGGCACATAAAAGAACCTCAAGCCTGATAAAGACGCCTCTGAACAAAATTACCGGCCTTTCACGCCCAATATAGAATGGGACGCTGAGGACCATAGCAGTTAAAGAGCGTCCATAAACTCAATTTAAACACTCTCCTCCGTTAACTAGTCCTATCTTATCCTAAGGCTAACTTAATGTACGGAATATTGCGTGATAATCTTTATGTCGCGATCTTGGAAGATGCTAGATTTAGATACCAAGTATAGCATTTTACCAATATTTCGTAGTTATTTTCTTCTACTGTAGACTTGTCAGACCTGTGTATGTTAAGATTGGGGATTTTTTAGAAGAGGCATTCTGAATTGGAAGAAATTTAATAAAGCAGTGTTTTCACTTATAATTATCTACTTGTTATGACATTTTCTGCAACTTTGTACTGACACGGAATGTTGTTGCTATTATTATTATTATTATTATTATTATTACTCTATTTATTTTACCTCGCTTTAACTACATGGCCATATCGTGACGGATCTGTTACTGGATAACCCTTAGGTCGATGTGTGACGGGCAGTTAGGCTTCTAGGTCTCTTCCCTTTAACCAGCTGCTTCGTGCCGTGCAGATGGCATTAGGATGACGTCCAGTCTATCTGCTTTCATTGTCTGTGGATAGTTAGCATAGCATTTGCTATTACCAAGTATTTTTCATTGTTACTATTGTCTTAGACTTAGGTGGAACTTTGGGTCGAGGTATTAAATATCCAATCCGGTATTTACCTTAGCGGCTGAGGGAAACCACGAAAAAACTGTCTGATTGGTCGGCCCACGGGATTTGAACCCGGGACCTCCCGAATGCGGCCCACAGATGTTACTGCCTGAGTCATCCCGTTCGGTGAATGCTAATTTTGTATGATTCATTTTTGTTTCTTTCCTGAATTTCATGGTGTTCCAAGTTTAATTGTGTTGGTTTTCTGTGCCATAATGTAAACAAATATATAGCCACAGTATGGCGCTGATGATCCTAGCAGCTTTGCTCCACCCTTTCGGGTACAGGTTATTCTACGGGGGATGGGCGGGGACCCTCGAGTACTACGACCTACAGAGATCTATTGCCGCTACCACTTCCTAGGAGAAAGGGACGAGGTGAAGCCGTAGGCAAACAGTTCACAGAGATGCACGGAGCCCCCTAATATTTCCATGCTCGTAGACCCGTCCCAGTATTGGAGCCATCGAGAGAGGGCGATGAATCGCCCACCAGTCAAGCAGCCCTCTGGTGTCCAGTCTCTCCTTTGAGCAAGCATCCGCGGCATCTGTCCAGTCCGGCATACACTTCGAAACCTAGAAAAAATGAGAAGGAAACGGAAAGAAAGGGAAATGATGGAAAGGAAATAGTGATAGAGAACCGCCCCACATTCGCCTGCCGATTCCGGGGAAAACACGAAAAACCCGTGGGTCGGAGTGGCTGGTCGCCAGCAACCCCAGACCTCCCGAATGCGCGTCGCACTCGTCACAGCAGCGCCACCTCACCCGGGCCCAAAAGCTATTACTACTACTACATTTTTAACGCGTAAAATACAGAAAATATAGAAAGCTAGGAAAACAGGACCGAAATTCTAAAAGTATTGTGCTCAGGATATCTATATGCTCGTGTAAAAGTATTTGTAATCATTAGTATAGAACCCAAAATACAGATTATGAAACTAGATAATTCATCATTAATAAATCTATAAATAAAAACCAATAGACTTCTGAAAGATTTTGTTTAAATTTCAGTTCTTTATAAGATAAGGGAATGGCATTTAAATTCTATATCCTCTCTTTGTTATCTAATATATACCGCGTAAGTCTTCTCATCCTGCGGATTGGTAACTAGGCAACCCTGCATTTTACAGACAATGCGGAATGCAGGTGCTAACACTGCATTCACCAGCCCGCTGATTAGGGCTACGGTGGTACCCTAGTAATGCAAATGTTAACTTACGGGAAGGTCATGGTGAAGGTTGGAAGTTCAAATCACGCCTGCGAATAAATGAGTTTATTCATTTCTGTTCATATTTCGACAATGTTCTAGCAAATCATGATTTTTACCGAATGCACTAGAGTAGATTTGCGTATTCTAACAAGCAAAAATTTGTGTTTTAATGAAATTCGCATAATTAATGTAGTTAAAGTGAAATGACACATCCATGCCATCTATCAGTTCTCGTTAAATTTACTAAACTAAAAAGTACCTTCAAGTGGCAGCATTTGAACCTCATCCTCCACCACCAAAGGCCAACGCGCACACTATTGCGCTAGCCTGTACAACATTGGAACTGCATTACTTCTCAATCCGAAGGATGAGAAGATTCACGCGGTATATATATATATATATATATATATATATATATATATCCTTGATCACTTATTTTACTGTAATAATGCACCTCTGTATTATTTATTTAGAAGGTAAAGTTATTACAACATTTTCTTCTATCTTATCCGTCACATCCATTCTAAATTGTAGTCTTATTGTTATTTACTTTTCATTTTATTGTAAACTGTAACCATAATACACATCTATATGTAAATTAGGGTTGATAATTGTGTAAATAACAAAATATATATCCCCAATAAGTTTACCACATAACATAGTTTCAATCAGCCTGTATGTCATCGTAACACAAAGCCTTCCATTCTTTGTTGCTGCACATCATTTCGTTTGCAGAGATAATAGTTTTGTTAAGGCGGCTACACTCGCGACTGTATGCGTGGTTAACTATACATGATCCATATGCAAGCACAATTTGTCACCGCATGCGCAAGTAGTTTGACAATCGCTTGCTTTGCCTGAATTTGTCCTAATTTTAAAAAAATATGAGAAAAAATTTTCTGATATGATATATTCACATGACCTTCTCTACCCTCTATCATCTATTAAGGGTATACAAATTATTCCTACTAAAGCTTAATTTTCTGTCTAATGCATTTTAATCCAAATAAACCTTTGTTGAAATAGCTACATTTCGTTATAGATACAAAGGAGATTAGTGATAGTCAAATGTTTAAGAACTGGACGCTATAAGCTGGTCTTAAAATGCCATAATGTTTCTATGCAACCGCGAGAAACAACTGAATGTTGACCGAACTTCAAGAGAATGTATAAGTATAGAACAATTCGAACCATTAATAACGGATATCTCAGAAATTATTCATGCCACAAAAAACGTATTTGAAATAAATTGTGTGTTTTAAAGAGCCCTACATTAATGCGTTGTACGTTTTCGTCTATGTTTAACGTTTAATAGTTATACAAGTTTATACAAAACTCCTTTCGAATGAATAGGGCTTCACAGGCTATTCCCAGAAAATTCAGGATATATATTTTATTTGTCCTGTAATTATCTTTAATATATAGTATTTTAATCAAAACATTACAGCCATTTTTAAAAAATCAAAACTTTCCAGAAATATTCCATTTAATATGGTTTGTGTTGGGGAATTTTGTTGAAAAACTTTGTGTCGTATATTTGGAACGTAAATACCTAGTTTGTGTTCATTCGATTTTTCGTTTTTGAGTTATGTTGTTCACAGAGAGACACACACACGGATATTTTTCTAAAAATGTTTTTTTTTATTCAGGGGACCTCAAAACATATTTTTCCGGTGAAATACTGATATCGAATTTATCTTATCTACCTACTATCTACGTGGTAGAGAAAGTAAAAAAAATCTGATGTGTTTCAATCACTTGACTTTCTCTACTCTGGTACAAACTATTTTTACAAAAGCTTATTCTCCATATGCTTCATGTTAATCGAGATATCGAGATGTTAACAAATGATTAGATTATTGCTAATTTTCTTGTAGGTGCAAGGGGAATATGGTAGGCTTTAAGCTATAGTCAAATATATTAAGAGCTGGTTGCTATGTGGAGTATTCCATTCTCTTTGTATTACCAGGGCAAAAAAATCTGATGTGTTACACTCACATGACTTTCTCTACTCTTGTACAAACTATTTTTACAAACGCTTATTCTCCATCTACTTCATGTTAATCGAGATAAACATTTGCAGACTCTATCTTATTGCTAATTTTCTTGTAGATGTTACGGGAATATATATTTACAAGGGCAATATAGAAATACAGTAGCCTTTAAGCACATACATACATATGTCTTAATAGCTGGTTGCTAGGTGCAGCACCATTCCCTTTGTCACAGATTAATACTCTTTGCATATCCAAGACAAAAAAAAGAATAACGAATTCCCATTTGAGAAAATATGTATTGAAAAATTTAGGGAATACCAAGCAATATCAAGAAAATGGTTCACTCGACAAAAAAAATGTATATGACGTAAATTGTGTATTTTAACGCGATCTACATTTTTTGTGTAGTAAAATTTTGTCTATCTCTTATGGTTTACCAGTTATGCAAAAGTGGTTCACAATGAAGAATACATTTGGAGACATTCCCAGAAAATTCAAGCTATACGTTTTATTTGTCATGAAAATATCTCAAACATACGATATTTTAATCAAAATATTTAGCCATTTTTGAGAAAATTAAAATTTTCGAAAATGTTCCATGTAAAGGGTAATCTGGGGTGGGGGATTTTCTTGAAAACCTTCGTGTCGCATCCCTGAAAGATACTGAACCTAAATACCAAGTTTGGTGTTTACCCAACTGTTCGTTTCTGAGTAATGCTGTTCACAGACACACACACACACACCACACACACACACGGAGATGTTTCCAAAAATGCTTTTTTGAATTCAGGGGGTCTCAAAACATGTGAAATCTCGGTATCGAATTTTTGGGTGGAATGCAATACTTCTACTTACTATACGTAGTAGAGAAAGTAAAAAAAAAAAAATCTGATGTGTTACACTCACATGACTTTCTCTACTCTTGTACAATCTAATTTTACAAACGCCTATTCTCCATATGCTTCAAGTTAATCGAGATATCGAGATGTCAATCTTATTGGTAATTTTCTTGTAGATGCAAGGGAAATATCGTAGCTTTTAAGCGATAGTCAAATATTTTAACGCTGGTTGCTATGTGGCGCATTCCATTCTCTTTGCATGTCCAGGACATAAAAAAAATGAATAACGAATTTGAGAAAAAGTATAAGTATTGGAAAATTTAAGGAAATAACAAGCAATATCTCGAAAACGGTTCACTCAACAAAAGAAATGTATATGACATAAGTTGTGTATTTTAACGCGATCTACATTTTTTGTGTAGTAAAATTTTGTCTATCTCTTATGGTTTACCAGTTATGCAAAAGTCGTTCACAATGAAGAATACTTTTGGAGACATTCCCAGAAAATTCGAGATATACATTTCATTTCTCATGACATTATCTTAAACATATGATATTTTAATTAAAATCGTTAGAGCCATTTTTGAGAAAATTAAAATTTTCGAAAAATCTTCCATGTAAAGGGTAGTCTGGGGTGGGGGGATTTTCTTGAAAACCTTCGTGTCGCATCTCTGGAAGATACTGAACCTAAATACCAAGTTTGGTGCTTATCCGACTGTTCGTTTTTGAGTTATGCTGTTCACAGACACACACACACAGACACACACACACACACACAGACACACACACACACAGACACACACACGGACATGTTTCCAAAAATGCTTTTTTTGGATTCAGGAGGTCTCAAAACATGTATTTCCGGTGAAATCTCGGTATCGAATTTTTGGGTGGAATGCAATACTTCCCCTACTTACTATACGTAGTAGAGAAAGTAAAAAATAAAACGTAGCATGTGATGCAAGGACTGTTAATGAAGAGAAAAACGTTTTTCTCATATGAACCTACCGAGTGAATTGAAAATTATTATTATAGGGTGCTTTTCCGACCTATCAACGCTATTCGTTGGATTTCATACACCAGAGATAAGGCTGACTTCGGTACTTTTAATGAACTCTTCGATAATTCACAATTCCTCTTTCACAGTTCAGTGCTCATGTTGCTAATTAAGCAAGTCTATATATAGAAAGGTAAAACCGGATTGAAAAATTCAATGCCATAGCCGAGATTTGAATCACGGATCTTGCTGCTTCCATCCGGTTGCTCTTACCAACTAAGCTACCGTAGTAACATGCCGGCACGAAATTAAATTTTCTCCCGGTAAACCACAAGGAGATCTCAGTTCATTTTTACTTTCTCTATTATGTGAAAGTAGGGGAAGTATTGCATTCCGCCCTAAAATTCGATACCGAGATTTCACCGTAAATACATATTTTGAGACCCCCTGAAGCCAAAAGAAGTATTTTTAGAAAAAAGATCCACGTGTGTGTCTGTGAACACCATAACACAAAAACGAAAAGTCGGGTAAATACCAAACTTGGTATTCAGGTTCAGTATCTTTCAAATATAACATGATTTTCAAGAAAACCCCTACCCCATACTACCTTTTACATGGAAAATTGTTCGAACATTTTAATTTTCTCAAAAATGGCTCTAATGATTTTGATTAAAATGTCATATGTTTAAGATATTTACATGACAAATGAAATATATATCTCGAATTTTCTAAGAATGTCTCCAAAAGTATTCTTCATTGTGAACGACTTTTGCATAACTGGTAAACTATAACAGACACGCACCATTTTACTACACAAATAATGTAGATCGCATTAAGATACACAATTTATGTCATATATATTTTTTGTTGAGTGAACCATTTTCGAGATATTGCTTGTTATTCCCTTACATTTTCCAATACTTATACTTTTTCTCAAATGGGAATTCGTTATTCATTTTTTTGTCCTGGTAATGCAAAGAGAATGGAATGCTACACATAGCAACCAGCTCTTAAAAGATTTGACTATCGCTTGAAGCCTACCAATTCCCCTTGCACCTACAAGAAAATTAGCAATAAGATAGTTTCTGCATAGGTTTATCTCGATTAGCATGAAGTAGATGGAGAATAAGCGTTTGTAAAAATAGTTTTACAAGAGTAGAGTGTAACACTTCAGATTCTTTTTGAGATGGAATACACCAAGTTGACTTACAACGTATAAATACGCAAGTCCGGGGCTTCATAGTTTAACTCACTATAAGGTACATCAATGGTGATGATTGCTGTGGTAGCTCGGTTGATTAGAACAACCGGATGGAACCCGGAAGAACCACGGTTCACATCTCGGCTATGGCATTGAATTTTTCAATCTGACTCTACCTTGTCCTTCACACGGCTTATGTGGAAGAAACAATTACCCACTAAACGCATACGTATTTTTCGTCATGTGCCCTGGCGCTGTGGGCTAGTGCATGGAGCTCGTTTGCGGCGACGGAATGCGCTCGGGTTTGATCCCATCATGGGGTTGCGGATTTTAAGTCCCGGGTGTAGTATCAGTGCCCACTAAGCAACGTGAGAAAAGTGAGGAGCTAATATAGGCAATGGTCCCGGCCTCGTAGAACAACATTCTGGCTGGGGGATGCGTGATGCTGACATCACCTCCTCGTATTGGTTAGGTGATCGCCCACCTCTGCTGTGCGTACGTGGCAGCTCTAGGCCTCGCATGGGCTGAGGCGCCACGGGATTATTATATTAGTATTATACATACTTTACACTACCACAGAAAGATCATTCATGACTTGCGCAATTATGCCCATACACACGTCCCACAAGCTCAAAACTTGTCAATCATGCATGCGTGTGTAGTCTCCTAAACAGAATTTTTGTAACTGTGACAGATAGTGAGGCAATATTTTATTTCATAGCATGCTGTGATTGCCAAAGTTATTGTAGTGTTAATTAATATTATTGTATGTACATGATTTTAGAAGTTTGTTAGCCATAAGTATTGTTAGGAAATAAGTTTACACGGCCTCACTGAAACTGACAATAGAAGTGGGCAACAATAAACCGAAGGGGTGAGTTGTTTATCACTAAGAAGAGATAAACAAATGACGTCAGGGTAGCGTGCCTTTTTTAGAAATGCAGGAATATCTTCTCTAGAATATATATGTTAGTAGTAGTGATTGGCTGACTAAAACAGACGCTAAAGTGGGCGCGATTTGGTAACCAATAGCAGCTCTATTATAATGTTTAGGCAATTCGAGGTGAAGGAGTATATACTCTCGAGCCATAAGCAAGTTCCGCACAGTCCTGAAGAATCTCTCACGAGGTGCACGTCGCAGAGTTAGTTACAAAAATGTAAAGTACGCGACGTAATTGGTGCGCGGCAACTATACGACTGTAGTTACATACAGAAATATCACAGTTTTAGTCAGGCGTGTACAAAGATTAAATATGTGAATTATTAATTAAATTTGACGGCAATAAAAGTGTAGAAACAAATTTTTTTATCAGTGTTATCTTTTACCATCAACTCCTTTCCGTTTACACGCCCTGCTTAGAGATACTTGCTCGACTGAGTTATAATAGCTAGCCGGAGGACAAAGAACCCAAATTTAAAATAATAAAACAAGAGGCGCCCAGTAAATAAGATAACACGAGTCATGAGAACTGCGACAATAGGAAAGAGGCTTTGGGACTCTGCACGAAAACCACAGTAATTCAAGACAATTAGAAGCTTTCAGAGTTCAACGTGTAACTAGCTTTTCAGAATGGAGTCATTATTAGCAAGTTTGAGCCTGTACTGCTTCTCAGGGGCTTTGGTTGCCGACACTGCAGTTTGTGATGTATCGTTGGGAGGTCAAGAGGCCAGCACTTTGGACCTAATGGGATAAATACGAGCCCAGACGGCCTTAGAGAAGAGTCATTTCCCTCGTTCGGCTTTGTTTCCGTCCTTTATGGCAAGCCAGTATAACAGCTGATAAAACAGAAGTTAGGTAAATCACTGAACGTTCGCTTAATCTCACTTTGCGCGTGTCTACATGAAAATAAAACTACACAAGATAACGTTAAGTTTCAGACACAGGTTTTGTGATAATTGTTTAAGTAAATCAATATTAGACTATTTTGGGAATACTCTTTACACCACTGGGCGCTAGCTGCTTACAGCATTGGTTTACCATACCCAGAGGGAAAAGTTACCGTAAAAGGGAATATTGCTTAGGAGCTAGAAAATAGGAAATATTAACCAACACATAAATTAACAATTTATTTTAAAGTGATATATCCATTCACAATATAGCTTTAACATTCGTTAACAAATTACTATGATCAAATACAATGTGATATTTTCTTTCGCTTTGTACACTTAATATTGCCATATGAGTTTAAAGCTTTTGTAACGAAGTGACGAATACAATAAAGTTACTTCACCCGTACAAGAATTTAGAAAGGCACCGAGATTTAAATATTAAATTTCAAAGCTTACCGAATAAAGTGTAAAAGATAATTTAGAAAAAGCCAAAACAACTATTGGTGAATTATGCCGTAAACCTCGCTGTCACGATGGCTATTTGTTCCCCCTCGGTCCCTGGCGAAAAAGTCGACTGCTTGTCTCTGCCTGCCAAGGAGTTGCAGGAACCGTCGGAGAGCGCGAGGACGCTAGCGTCAGTGGCATGTCGCAAACCAGCCAGTGATGAATGTCCATGATGTATTATGTGATGAGGTAATGTCTTACGTCACTCATGGCGCTATGTTGTTCGAAGCTTTGGATGTTGCTATCTCTGATTATGAATGACGTCATCACTCCGAAGCATTGTGACGTGCTGGTTGCATGAGCCGTGACCATGGGGGAGGCGAAAACGGCACACCTTAAAGAATTTTAGCTGCCACGAGCCAATTTGAATAACATTTTAGACATGTTGAGAAATAGTTTTCAAAATCGTATGCGTAAAATTGAACCATCGAACTCGCAGTGGTTAGTCGAGATTACCGATTACGTTCACAAACACTTTACTCTTCCTTCACCATTACCATCACCCGCCTCTGGAATACGTTGTCACAGGATGGCATAGACTTTCACACATTAAAAGTTTTCGCAAGAGCTAACTTAGTCCTTTAGAAGTTGAAACAGTATAGGTAGTCTCTGTTAGTAATATATATATATTTATACAGTAAAACATGAATAAAGAAAAACTGAGTAATTAATTAATAATTATAATAATAAAAATAATAGGAAAGTGAATATTTTATGTTAATAACAATACAAGATATGATTTCAGTAATTTGAATATGTGTATAATCATAACTCTTGTTTAAAACTTAATACAATATTTTGTGTATGGATTGGAGCTGGAAAGAAGGGAAGGATTAAATTTTGGTAGACGGTAAGCAATTAGCGGCTCAGGCCAGGCTGAGCTATTGGCGAAGTCCAAGAGAACGGTTCTTCGTAACTTAATTGAGTCGGTAGAAGCAGATATATTAGGGTGTGCTATGGATCGTAGTCACATTCTATATTGGGTGTGAAGGACTGGAAATTTTGCTAAGAGACCTCTTTATCAGGCTTGAGGCTCTTTTACGTGCCGTAAATCTACGACACGGGACCACCGGCTTTACTTCCCTTCCGAAGGAAGCCATGCTAAGGATTTTTACGCCCGAAAAAATCCATCGGCCTCCGCCGGGTTTGAACCCGCAAGCTCCGGAACCGTGGTACCCCTAGACCACGGAGCAAAGAATAAGATGGCGGTATTAAGAGGTGTAACTCTAAATCGGGAGGAGGAGCCTGATTGAAATAAAAAGGTGTGAGCCAACGCTACTAATTCATTCAGGGTTCATTCCGCATTCACTCGGAAGTCAGAAGGCAGAGCTCCATGAACCTAGGTCGCGCCTCACACTTATTCAACGTCTGACTTGCTCATTCAACTTGTTAGCGTTCAATGTTAGTATTCATCTGTTCAGATATTTCGAAGATGTAAATTGGTGCAAGTGATCACCTAGCAAGCTATACTAATTGCATGAAGGTAACGTCCTCAATAGAAAATGATTCTTGTTTTAGAGTAACTCTGTAACAGCTTAGCTTGGTGTAATAGTTATTTACATAGATGTATAGGAAAGCGATTTTTTCACGACGAATATGTTTCGAAATATCGCAACGAGATTTGAAAAAGACACACTCTTGCTGTTACGTACAATAATTGCAACGATGATTATTCTCATCAAATCATAAGGATCTTAGAATGTTATATTTTATTTTCGGAGCTTAGATAGCAAACGTTTGGAAAAGAATTGTTTTTTTCTGATATTCATAGGTTTAATTTTAATTATTTTCGTGATAGTGAAATTCCTCAGTAGAGTCCATATCCACTTTTGTCGCTGTTGAAGCACGTAAACCACAACACCGCATAAGAAACACAGTGACAGAATTCCAAGTGGTGAGAGTTGAAAAAGGAGAAAACAAAACGAAAACTGATAATTACTGCGACAGGTTCTAATACCAAACACTTTAGATGCGTGTTCAAGTATAATTGTGGCGCAAAGAATAGGACGAAAGAAAGGAAAAATTAACAAGAATAATGAATAAGAAAGAAAAAGAACGAGGAAAGCGGGTATGGAACTGCCGACGGAATAGCTAATTCATTTCTCCCTTTCTCTTTCTTCTGGGTACAGCCCTCGAGACGGTTGTTGCGTTTGCGCAAGGCAGTTTTCTGTGATTCCCCCCGAGCCTCATTAATTACCCGTCGTGCACCGCGCGGCACACAATCAGCCTGCCTGCAGGACTAGGCTCCTTTCCACTACCAGAAAAAAGAGAGAGATGGCGATAACACAAAGGAAATACAGAAAAAGGAAGGCTTTGCTTTTTCTCTGCAAGTCCGTATTTCTGCAGAGAAGTCTTTTTATTCCACTTCTTGTGTGCCCTAACCTAGTATTATTTTATTTCAAACTCATTTTAATTCAAGAGCGCTACACTTTTCATTCATAAACATTTCTGAATAACCCCTAAGGAGGCAAGTTTTGATTTCAGCGCCTTGCCGTACATAAGAACTACTATGTCACCACTATTTTAACTCGACACCAGAGAGCAATTTTTCTCTGCAACAAGATTGGGTTAGGCGACAAGCCGAATGATTACTAAGGTTTTCTTTTTCAGTATTGCGGTGAGCTATTTCTAAAACTCGCGTACACTTGAGATTATTGGACTATACGAGTACATGTTAATGAAAAAATTCTGCTTCCAAGAAAGCATAATTTGTATTTAAATACTCACCAACGTCTCTGCTTCCACATAAAGTAATTCTGCCAGCCGTTTTAATTATTTTACACTTCCCGCCCCTTTGATTAATGCGAATGTCGTATTCGTTTTTCAAAATAAAACATGACCATACCTCACATCAGAATATCCTGGTTGGGTAAAATTATTTATACTATCAGAGGCAATCTGTGTCTTTCTCTATAGACAGTAAATCTGCAAATCTAAATCTTCTGGTATATTTTCTATTTTGGATAAAATAAGTAATGTTAATGCACAATAAAACAAAAAGGATCATATTTAAAATTGTCTCTGTATGTTAGTGTGTGACCTTTACACTGGAAGCACTATCGGCAGATAGCCAGAATTTTCTGAAGGCTTCTTCCCCCTCTATAGCGTGTGTCCAGATAGTTCTAGAATATTCTGTGAGAGATTCCACTGCCTATTTAAGCGAGCTAGTATGCAAGTCACTCAAGTCGGTGAGCGAGCGAGTTGGCGGGTGCGTTTCCGGTGCAACGGGGGTGCCGTTTTCCGAGCGAGTTTATGGCAACTGCTGTATTGTGTAGCGGAAGCTGCTGCGGAGCAAAATATTGTGGAGGTGCTGTGTTCGAGAAATTGAACTAGTTTACGTTACTGAAGTGACGTTGTAAGCTCAGTGAAGTCTCAGTGAAACTTGAACTAGATAAAAAACAGTGAAGTGGCATTGAGAACTTAGACAAGTGACACATAAAAAACTAGACAACATAACAAATTGAAGCTCAACACTCTTAGATACACACAGTCCTGCTAGACTAGGCCAATGGTATTCTAATTACTTTCCTTAAAGGGAGCTCCTAAGGAGTAAAAGGTTTATAAAAAATCAACATATCCGGCTTACATAGCTTTTAGAAAACTGTAACCTAATAAAGAATTTTATCGTTCTGATAACCTTCATTATTTACACAATTTCGTAGGAATTATATTTTAGAATACGATGCAAGTCATCACTGGAAACATTACAGCTTTGATCGTGTATCAAGCATAAGGAATATACTGAATTTCCCTATTATTAAATCTTTGTTTATGTCATTTTTATCAATATACCGGTTTTTAAAACATCACATAATATACACGTTGAATAGACACGGACAGAGAAACAGGGGAAAGAGGAGTGAATTGGAAGGGGAATTAGAGGGGAGAGAGAGGGAACATATTAATAAGGGTTGGCAGGAACAGAAGAATCTCCATAGTTAACGCAATAACCGTGAGATGAAGTGTGGTTTCTCCTAGTTGTAAAAATATATTTAAATTAATTATATTTTTTCTTGAATTTGAAATATTTAATTGTTTTAATAAAATAGCAATATATATAATTAAAGCAATAACTCCTCATTTATTAGGAATAGAGCGTAAGCAAATAGACAATATCATTCTGGTTGAATATGAACTTTGTTTTTCTTATCTGTTCATCTCTACGATGACCGGAACTCTCACCAGAACTACATATTTGAAGTCCCATATATACAAGAAAGAACGAAAAATTAAGGTTCCTGTGTTTGTGTTTATGTGAGTTTATAACTACATTTGTAATCCTTCCATCCGTCTCAACTTATCTCAGAAACAAGAATGCAAATAAAAACGTGTGGCATGCATCTTCATAGCAAGCATGTCAAAGATTCAGAAAGTATTTTCCACCCTTACTCTTGACCATAAAGTTTGACACATAGTTTGTTTTAAATGTAAAAATCTTGATACACTACGTGATCAAAAGTATCCGGACACCTGGCTGAAAATGACTTACAAGTTCGTGGCGCACTCCATCGGTAGTACTGGAAATCAATATGGTGTTGGCACATCCTTAGCCTGGATGACAGCGTTCACTCTCGCAGGCATACTTTCAATCAGGTGCTGGAAGGTTTCTTGGGGAATGGCAGCCCATTCTTCACGAAGTGCGGAACTGAGGAGAGGTATCCATGTAGGTGGGTGAGGCCTGGCACGAAGTCGGCGTTCCAAAACATCCCAAAGGTGTTCTATAGGATTCAAGTCAGGACTCTGTGCAGGCCAGTCCATTACAGGGATGTTATTGTCGTGTAACCACTCCGCCACAGCCCGTGCAGTATGAATAGGTGCTCGATCGTGTTGATAGATGCAATCGCTATCCTCGAATTGCTCTTCAACAGTGGGAAGCAAGAAGGTGCTTAAAATATCAACGTTAGGTCTGCGCTGTGATCGTGCTACGCAAAACAACAAGGGGTGCAAGCCACCACCAGGAAAAAACACGACCACACCATAACACCAACACCTCCGAATTTCACTGCTGGCACTACACACGCTGGCAGATGGCGTTCACCGGGCATTCGCCATACCCACACCCTGCCATCGGATCGCTGCATTGTGTACCCTGATTCGTCACTCCACACAACGTTTTGCCACGTGTAATGTTGTCGCTCCTTACACCAAGCGAGGCGTAGTTTGACATTTTCCTGCTGATGTGTGGCTTATGAGCAGCCACTCGACCATGGAATCCAAGGTTTCTCACCTCACGCCTAATTGTCACAGTACTTGGAGTGGATCCTGATGCAGTTTGGAATTCTTGTGTGATGGTCTGGATAGATGCCTGCCTATTTCTCTTTACGACCCTCTTCAAATCTCAATAGACGAGTTGGGCCTGTACGCTTTTGTGCTGCCCATGTCCCTTCACGTTTCCACTTCACTATCACATCAGAAACAGTGGACCTAAGAATGTTTAGGAGTGTGGAAGTCTCGCGTACAGACTTCTGGCACAAGTGACACCCGACCACCTGTTCACGTTCGAAGTCCGTGAGTTCCACGGTGCATCCCATTCTGCTGTTTCACGATGTTTAATGACTACTGAGGTCGCGGATAATGAGTACCAGGCGGTAGGTGGCAGCACAATGCACCCAAGATGAAAAACATATGTTTGTGGTGTGTCAGGGTACTTTTGATCACATAGTGTATATTTGCATAATAACTAGAAGCCTTGAATTTTGTGGATTGTTATTAATTCTTTGAATGTTTAGATAGAAAGTAACATTAAAGTAGACACAAATTTTCAAGACACATTCTCACGTAGGAGAAGAGAATATGTTAAATGGACGAGTCCGGAAACGTTCTATTTTCATTTTAGAACTAGATGTCTACAGTTTTTCATGGTGCATTAATATAGGAAACTGAAATAGAACGTACCAGCATACCACATGAAACTCTTTATTGCATGAAATGTTCAAAATGCCCTCTTGGTTACGTTTGGTAGACGGTACCCATACGTAAAATTTCTAAATATTATCATTTTTATCCAAATGTTTTTAAAATATTGTCAGATACTGCTCTAACCCAATTATGTGTTTTCTATTTCAATCAGTTATTTAACAGTTATTGAGAAAACATTATATTTTAAATGACTTATGTGTTTCATACAATGCAGGCATTAGAATTTTGAAGAAGCAAAAATACTGCCAGTATAGAACGGAATATAGAATTTTAATTATTATGTGGTTGTCTCAGAAAAAAATGTTAAAGTTTAAAATATAATTTTGTTAACAATTTAGTCTCAGTGATTGAATTATGTAATTTATAAGTGTAGCAAAAACCATTTGCCATTTTTTTAAGTTCGTTCTTTCTGACTTTGAACAAGATTCGTTGGTCACGTGTTGAAGCTTTAAATGGCTTTGAGAGTAAAAGTCATGGTATGTATACAAGATACAGAGTGTCTTTATGCAAAACAACACGTAGTTCTCCAGGGATACATCAGCGCATCGGGATTCAATGTTAAAGCGAGTTGATGCATATATCAACTCCAATAAAGGGCATTTTAAACATTCCATGTATGAAAGAACTTAACAGGAAAATTAAGCGTTTCCGGACCCATCTCTGTATAATATATTCCCTTCTTCTACATATGATAAATGTGTCTTGAAAGTTTAGCGAAACTTTAGTGTTACATCCTGTATAACGGAAAACCAAGAAGGAACAAAACATCTACCAAAGATTTAATTAAACCTTCTAAAAACTTACAGTCTGTGTTATTATATCGAACATATTATCGGCTCTGAATGAGTAGGCTTATTACAAATTTTTAATCACACTTGAGGTGCTTATTGTATTTAGTATTGGTCCCTAGTACCCATATGAAGGATATATAGAATGGACATAGATATCGTATTTTAAACCGGAGAATTATCTATTTTAAACCGGATTGTTACGCTGAAACGTTTATGAATACTTCTCCTCTGTCTTTTATAGGTTTGTAAAAAAGTGCATTAGAAGGATGAGACGTTTTAAAACCGTACGCTCTCCGTTGCAGAAACTTGAGGTAATCCGCACTTGATGGTACTAGAATTTGCAGGGAGTTTCATAACGTGGCTACGACAACATTACGGGATTTTTATCAGATTATGTTGGTGTGATCAGTTGCCAAGGCAGTCCTTTCGTGGATTTGAGTTTATTATAACTAACTACAGTGGAAATTTTTGCATTATCTTAGAATGAAAAAAAGAAATAAAATTAATGTTTACTTAGTGTTTACTTCTATGAACCTAAAGGACGAGACGATTATTTTTTTAAAAAATTAACAAAACATTGTTATCCAAACACTTCATCATATTCACTACCTTACACTACTTTTACACATAGTCAGTGCCGTTATTAAGGCACTTGTCGCAAGGGGAAACCACTTTTTGTATGTCTTCGTCAAAGAATGATGCCGTCTGTAATGAGAGCCAAGTCTACACTTCTTGTTTCATAACACTATCGTCGTTAAAATGTTTTCCATCAAGGATGAAACCGATAAAAATCGCTTGGTGCCAAATCCGGAGTGTAGAGATAATCGAATTGTTCCCAACCAAATAATGCAATCAAATCTTGAGTTTGTGTGGTTGTGTATGGTCGGGCGTTGTCAATCATTATTATTTCCCCATAAACCTCCCATATATGGCGATGAATGTTTGCTAGCTTAACATTTCTCGCATTCCAAAAATGTATCCCTGATCTGACTTCACCCGTCGGTGGGTCGTTCGATTGTTTTAAATATGTTGATACGCTCTAACAGTAGGAAAACACAAAGCGATCATGAGGCACAGCTGCGCCTGGCTTCCTAATGAATGGAGGAAGTGATTGCGTCTGCTCAAAATCGCGACTGCAGCGATGCAGCGGGAAAATATTAAAACGGTACTTACTTTAAGAAAGCGACTAAAAGCTAAATAGACCGTTATCTTTAATTCACACATGCACAAAACATATTTAAGAAAACCAAATAATTGCAAACGATATAAATATCTAGAAATACACAAATCAAATTATTTTCTTAAGCATTTAATATAGGAAACAAAAAGTAACCTAATCTAAATTTTATTTAAAAATATGATTACAGAAAGTAAAAATGACACTACATAGAGTATTAATAACACTACAACCTTCTGGATCGTCTGGTTAAGTCTGGCAGCAAATTCCTTCATTATCTGGTTCTAGCCCTTTAACTGTAGTTACGAAACTATGCACTTAAACAAAAAATTCTGTGATACATTCACATGACATTCTCTACCCTCTATTGTTTATTCGTGGGTATACAAACTATTCTTACTAAAGCTTATTTTTTCTATCTACTACATTTTAATGCAAACAAACCTTTGCAGAAATATGTACCTTACACATTTCGTTATAGATACAAAGGGAACAGCCATAGTCAAACGTTTAAGAATTGGACGCTATATGCTTTTTTTAAAATTCCAGACTGTTTCTAAGCAATCGCAAGAAACAGTTGTATATCAAAACTACTTTAAAAGAATTACAAGGTATTGGACAATTCGAACCATTAATAACGGATATCAAGGAAATGGCTTATGCCATAAACATTTTTTGGAATAAATTTTTAAGTAGTTCAACGTTTTCGTCTATCGCTTAACATTTACCAGTTACACAGAATATCTAAGATATACATTTTATTCGTCATTTAAATACATTTAAAATATGTTATCTTAATCAAAATCGTTAGAGCCAGTTTTTAGAAAATAAAAAGTTTCAAAAAAGTTCCATGTTAACAGGATTTTCTCGAAAATGTTCTTTGGAAGATACTGAACGTAAATACCAGGTATTTATCGGATTTTTCGTTTTTGAGTTATGCTATTCACACACACACATACACCTTTTCCTAAAAATGCATTTTTTTATTAATTACAGGGACTCAAAGCATGAATTTCCAATGAAATCCCGAAGTTTTGGATGGAATGCAATACCTCCTCTACCTACTATGTACGTGGTAGAGAAAGTAAAAATAGGGATAGCTAAAAATGTATATCAGTTGCTCTTTTGTCATGTGTGTAAATAAGACTTGTCTTAGATGTTTGGCAATTGAATTACGTCATGAAAAGCGTGCACACGTTGTGTTTATTCTTATGACATAAATTGTAAAACTAGAGATACTAGCTAAAAAATACATATACATTATAAAAATATAGTTCTTAAAATATTGACAGAAAAGACACAAATAATGGCATTAGGAGGGAAACTATAAATAAGATACAACTTGGGACTTGAAATAAAACAAAAGAACAAGTAAAGTCACTTCAAACCGAACGGGATGGATCAGGCGGCAGTATCTGTAGCCCGCTTTCGGGAGGTACCGGTTCGATCCCCGACGACCGCTCACTCTGACTTGGGTTATTTCGTGGTTTACCGTTGTCGCCAGGTGAACGCTGGGATGATTTTTCTAACACCACGAATTTTTCCGGTCCTTCATTTCCCATCATTTCATTTCCTTTCACTTTTCGGGATACGGGGCTTGACTGGGTAGTTTGGTGGTGTGTGGTGCGCAGTGGATATGGGTTCTGTTTCTTCTTCCTCTGGTACATAACCAGGGCAGTCCGGACCTGTTCGTCAGGAGGATTGCTAGGGGGTGCCTGCAAGAGTGTTCACATCTGTAAACTTTAGGGACCCCAGAATATCCAAGGTCAGAGCAACCACCTTTCGGTTCTTTCATATTATCCCTTCCTCCTGGATGTTGCATACGGCACAATAGGGCTCTAGCGCAGTGCTTATATCCTTCTCTGCCCCAAGTGAGGGAGAAAAAAGACTTTTCAACCATCTGAGCTGTGATATTTCATTCAACTACGATAAACATACAATGAACAAAATAGCCAAATTATCTGGGAACGATTAAGAGAACATTAAATAAATAGAATATAAAATAAACGTAACTAAAATGCATAAAACGCTAACTGTTCCACTGCTATATTGTGGAGAAGAGGCTTGGATAACAAAGACGAAAGACGCAGATCGAATAGTGATGACAGAAATATAGGGACGAACTTAAAATGTTCGCTATAAGAGACAAAATTGATTCATATAAGCAGAATTGGAAGTCAAACAAAAGTAGAATGGAACAAGAACAAGGTGTGAGTGATATTGGTCGGCCTAGGAAACTTTGGCGTTAAGAAGTTGAAGCCGTAACAGATTCTTAGAATCTAATTCATAAATGTAGGTGGTAATGATTTACCTACTTCTATTTTCTTTGCTGCTTGGCTATGGTGAATACCAAAGGACTGTATTCCACCAAAAAATCCATACTGAGGTTTCAATAGAAATACACATTTTGATGTTCTGCGACGGACCTTTTGGCTGTTCGTCGACTTTCTTCCAGGTGTGGGCGTTGATGTGCTGGTAGGCGTTGATGAGCTGAAAAAGTATCCTACAATACTTTTGTGTTGGCCTATACTCAATAAAATTCAAGTTCACTGTAACTTTATTAAAACTTGTTTGCCGCTATCCATGACTTCTATCTTTCAAATATTACAGAATCATGGGGCCTATCTGCAAAACTGTACCTCCCAAACTATTTCTTTATCTTTCCTAAATCCCTATAAGTTTCTGCACACGCTCCGCCATCAAAGTGGCGTAAATTTTACCCCTTGATGCAAGTAATAAAATAAAAATATCAGACGCACTGTGTACTGTCTTTTATACACCCTGTAGTTCACTACTTTTTCCTTATTGTTTTAAAGCATTAAGTTCATTGGCTCTCATCTTAACGTTGTATGAGAACATTTAACACATCTGGATTTCCCACTTCTGCCCAAACCCTTTGCTGTCTCACTCGCTCTAGCGTCTATCAAATCATGTTTAACCTACGTCCTGTGTTCTCCACACCCCGAAGATATCTCTGAATGGTACCGTTTTGCGTGTTGCACCTGACTTATCCCCCCACTAAGACTAGCCAGTCTCGCTTAACATTTAACATACGCGTATTTTCAATTCAATAACATTATTTCCATTAATATTAATATTCACATTGCGGTGTCATTGTTCCTGCTACAGTTCCTGGGGGAAGGGGAAACGCATTTTTTAAGAATAAAGTGTGGGTATGTGCTGGCGCAAACGGCACACCTCAAGAACGGAAATACGGATAAATACCAAACTTGAATATTAAGTTCAATATCTTCCAAGAATGCGACTGGAAGATTTTCAAGAGAATCCTCCCATCTCGGTTACCTTTTCCTTTGAAGATATTTCGTTGTTTATGATCTTCTCAAAAATGCTGAAGTTTACTAAAGTATCAAACGTTAATATAAAACATATATATTTATTTGGAATTATCCATGAATACCTAGAAAACTTTTCATTGACTCAATTTTTATAGCTATAAAATCAGAGAGAGACAAAAACTTCAGAAAAGCAGAGGATTTTGAATAAACAATTTTTCTTAAAACACTTTTTATTTATCTTTAGCCTTTTATCAATTCTTTCCTATTATTGATCGGATTGTTTAGTTTTTCTTTTATTTCTCATTAAGACCAACATGCATATAGCGAGCATCTTTTTAAATATTTGACTGATATCTTCCTGATGCTTCTATGAAGCTAAAACCAAATGTGCTTTGAAATCATTTCGGGAAACATTTGTCATTATTAACAAGAAGTAGAAAAAGTAATCCTTTTCGGGAACAATTTGTGAAATGGATACGAAGATAAATTGCACCAGTTAGGGAAACTCCTGTGGTTACACACAAGGTTTTTTTATTTAATTCTTTCATTTAACCTCTATAGTTATATTAGGAACTTTTGCTTGAGAAATAATTTATGGTGTTAGTGACTATCTAAAATGTAAATTTTAATCATGGGTTTAATCGCTTTGTGATGAAATATCTTCGAATTCATAACTAAAGGCCTGACTCCCATTATGGGAAGGTGTATGTGAGGTAGTACGAACTTGTTTACAAGACATGTAATTGAGTGTCAGGATTTTACAGAAAATATTATCAAAATTTAACTAACACTTCACAGTAAATTAATTACGGTACAGCATAAAGAAAAAATACAGCATTGAATTTTCTGTTTTTGTTTTTAGTAAATGAACATTTCTTGAGTATACGAAAGCAAGTTGCATATAAATGCAATTAAGGCAAGCATAATTTTCACAATTATAAACATATCCCTGCGAGTTTTGTAGACATATATCACTTTACAAAGTAGACTTTTATCCTTAAATAGTATACAATACTTTCAACATAAAACTTTTCTCAATTATTATACGAATATTAATAAAGTTGGTTTAGAATTAATATGATCAATGATTTTCTCAGTTTCAAAGATAAATTATTTACTGTAGCCTACGTTTTACATTACTATGTATAAAACCTAACTACTGTCACCTTTCTATCTTTAGTAGCTTTTCATTTATAAAAAGATATGTCTTTAAAAAGCATTTTCGGGAAACTGTTTTAAATCAAACTAATACATTTTTACTGATTTGTGAGAGATTAATACATCCCTGCTCCATACACATTCTGAAATTTATTTACTTTCAAAGCAGTTTTGCCAACCACAAAACAAGATTTATCACATGCATGCATGTTATACCGAAGCAGTCAAAGGTAATTTTGCAACATAGGAGAGAGCCTTTGGGTATTTGAAGTGGACGTACCAGCTACATACAGCCGTATTTAAACACATATTTAATAGGCAAAATGCATTCCATCTGTAGGTATATAAATGATGCACAAATGCATTCAGAAAACTTAGTGAATCTTTACTTTCTCTACTACGTATAGTACGTAGGGGAAGTATTGTATTCCACCCAAAAATTCGATACCGTGATTTCACAGGAAATATATGTTTTGAGGCCCCCTGAATCCAAAAAAGCATTTTTGGAAAAATGTCCGTGTGTGTGTGTGCGCGTCTGTGTCTGTCTGTCTGTCTGTGAACAGCACAACTCAGAAACAAACAGTCGGATAAACACCAAACTTGGTATTTATGTTCTGTATCTTCCAGAGATGTGACACGAAGGTTTTCAATAAAATCCCCCCACCCCAGATTACCCTTTACATGGAACATTTTTCGAAAATTTTAATTTTCTCAAAAATGGCTCTCACGATTTTGATTAAAATATCATATATTTAAGATACTTTCATCACAAAAAATGTATACCTTGAATTTTCTGGGAATGTCTCAATAAATATTCTTCATTGTGAACGACTTTTGCATAACTGGTAAACCATAGGGGATAGACAAAATTGTACTACACAAAAAATATAGATCGCGTTAAAATACACAATTTGTCATAAACATTTTTTTGTTGTTGAGTGAACCATTTTCGAAATATTGCTTGTTATTCCCTTAAAATTTCCAATACTTATACTTTTTCTCAAATGGGAATTCGTTATTCTTTTTTTTTGTCTTGGCAATGCATAGAGAATGGAATACTCGACAGCAACCAGCTCTTAAAATATTTGACTATCGCTTAAAGCCTACCAATTCCCCTTGCATCTACAAGAAAATTAGCAATAAGATTAACATCTGGATATCTAGATTGACATGAAGCATATGGAGAATAATCGTTTGTATAAATAGTTTGTACAAGAGTAGACAAAGTCATGTGAGTGTAACATAAGATTTTTTTAGCATAGAAATAAAACCTTTTTCTTTTAAAGAGAAACCTTACACGCCCCAGCTGAGAATCGAATACGGAATGTCTAGGTTGAGTAATTTACGCACTTTCTTTATAACTGAAGAGACTTTTAAACGCTATCCTGTAGAATTCACATTTCAAATATATATTCTTATTAGATAGCTACCAATAAAACTACAACTACTCATAACCCTTGTTTCTCGTAGGGGAAATTATAGCCATATTAAGCGGAGGCCATGTGGATTAATGTAACGGAGGCTTATTTTATATCACCTATGGTTGCTTAGGGCTACTTGAAAATACTTCACAAAAGAAAAGGAAAATTTCTTCACAGATTCTTCCAATTCAATTCCTTCTAATCCAATGTAATCATAGATGTTATTGACACTGATGTTGCTTCCTCCTCACAAGGAATTAATATTACAAATTTTAACAATTGCACAATGAACATCGCAATTACATCAAATAATAATAAATATGTTTATTAATAAAATTATTGTTTCACACGTTGTGTTGTTGTTTTTTGTCATAGCCTTCTATAAATTATAGAATGTTATAATGATCGTGTTGTCAGCACTGATGGTATGAAGGTCAAACAACAATGCAGGCCAAACAGCAACAGACTACAGTTCACCGTTTGCTTATATCCGAAAGTATACTGCTATTTCAAAAGAAATTTCAGCTAGATACTTTATAATTTAAGATGCAGGAATGTCAAAACATCAGTAAGTGATTTTATTTTTCTAAAACTTGTGTCATAAACAACTATATTGAATTATCTTTAGAATTTAAGCTTTTTATACGTCCAGGAGAATCAATAGAAAATCATGTAACTGTGAAACACCATACTTTTTGTAGTACTTCTGTGTACATCATTCCAAAGGAACGATGCTGGAGTTTTGAATGGAAGTCATGTTTTATCTCAAAAGTAATGAATGCTTTTCAATATAGTCAGTCATCGAGTTAAATTATTTTATATTTTTAAGTGCCTTCCGGAGGACGGATGCCGCTTCTTATTCAGGAAGAGTTGCCAACAAGGGGACAAAAAAAATCCCGAAAACGTGACGTGGAGAGCCCAGTTCTGAATGCACAATAATTCTGGTAGTTTCTTCCCTTGCCATATAATTTTGAGATAATCTATCCCATTCCTCTCTCACTCTGCGACGACCGTTTTACAAATTCAGGCAGTAGTGCCGCTCTCAATGGCTTAATGTAAGCGTAGAAACGTGCCGCGTTTTCATCATCCACAGACATGGATGAATTAATCCTCAGTCCCCGCCCAAATTGTTGTTTGATGTGACGATGGCTTTCAAAGACTTAAAAGGGCCTTAAGTAGGAATTGAAACTTAATCCACGAGGCATCTTGAGCAAAAGGCTTCACTTAGAGCGAGGTGGAATCCTCGTCGACTGGGGAGGCAAGCACATCTAATGTTGTTTTGATGTTAAACGGGCCGTGCCTAGCTCGAGTGCACAGCTTGGAATCCAGGGGCTTTTCTGAAAACGTCTCTGTTACCCAGAAGGTGCGTTTTGCAAACAAATCTTATCCACATCTTCACCTTCTACACTAATTTGTTTACTACTGGCTTAGAAAGCTTACACATATGTATAAAAATCTGTTGATACATTCACATAACTTTCTCTGCCCTCTGTCGTTTATTAATGTGTATACAAACTAGTCTTAATTTAATCGCAATAAACGTTTGCAGAAATAGCTATATTACACATTTTGTTACAGATACAAAGGGAATAGCGATAGCCAAATGTTTTAGAACTGGACGTTATATGCTGGCCTTAAAATTCCACTCTGTTTCCATGACATAAAAATTAAATAAATAAAATCTGAATATATTATCCCGGCACCTTGGTTACTACACCGGGACATGCAGCCAAACTTTACATTTATTCCCACAAACACATTTGCATTTTAGATTACATCAAATTTTTCAGATAAAATAACTACAAACTACACAATGTCTACAAAAATTAATATAATAATAAATTAAAACAGATTTCAGTAAATGCGAAAAGAAACTTAATTACAATTCTAAATTCTATATTTATGTACACTCGCTGGGAACCAGGAAACTTAGTAACTGGTAACCAGTTACTATCTACTCCTATTTAAATATATTCACTGGAAACCAGTGAAAATGTACTGGTAGTCAGCACAAAACCTACTAAACTACCAACCATTTTAATAAGTTTATTTATATTTATATTTTATTTGAAAGTTCCCTTAATTAACATTTTTTATAAACTTAAAGTCATGTATTTATAACATTCCATTGTAATTCTCATAGTAATTATTTGATTTATAATAGTTCAATATTTTGTTTAATTCACTTATATTTTTATTTATACATTTGTATTTGTTTATTTATTTACCTTATAACATTTCATTTAATCTCAATATTAATTTGCTATTACCTCTCTTTTAATTTTTATATATAATTTTTTAAATTTTATCACTATATAATAAACCTTTACCTCTTTTAACCAAACACTAGAACTTCTTTCTTTTATCACTAAATATCTATCACTTTACCCCACAATATTTCACTTCTCTCACACTCTCCATTTTATTCTAACACCAACTCCACCTCCAACCTACATAACTCAAATTCCCCTCCTATTAATAACAACAAATCACATCTCCATGCATCTAACATTACCATACTCTATTCACTATCCCTCCCAAAACCACATTAAACTACTCCTCCAATGGCAAATCTGCTAGCTCTTCCTCCAAAGATGGCAAAACTGCTGGCTAATCCTCAAATAATGGTAAACCTGCACCCCAACACCACCGTCGTCTTCTCTCCTTTCCTCTTCTTCCTCCATCCTCATTCTATAATCACCATATTTCTCTCTTCCCGTTGTCTTAATTAAAATCTTCTGTCTACCCATTCCTTCTTTTCTTCCTCCTCCTCCTCGTCAATGATGATATCGCCAGAAAACTGAAAACCGACAAGACTTGGCTATGTATTAAACAATTCGAACTATTAATGACGGATATTTCGGTTATATTTTATGCCACAAAAAAGTTATTGAAAATAAATTAAGTGTTTTAAAGAGATCTACATTTTTTGTGTAATACGTTTTCGTCTATCGTTTAACGTTTACCATATACAAGATTATATAAAATTCCTTCCGAATGAAGAGGGCTTCACATGATATTCCCAGAAAATTCAAGACATACATTTTATTTGTCATATAAATATCCTTAACATATGGCATTTTAATTATAATCGCTAGAGCAATTTTAGGAAATAAAAAATAATTGGAGAAGTGTTCCATGTGAAGGGTAGTTTAGGCTGGGGCGATTTTCTTGAAAATCTTTGTATCGCATCTTTGGAAGGTACTGAGGTTGAATCCCAAGTTTGGAGTTTATCTGACTTTTCCTCTTTGGGTTATGTTGACACCCACACGTGATGATGTTTCTAAATATGCTCTTTTTGGATTCCGAGCCTCAAAACATATATTTCCAGTGAAATATCGGCATTAAACTTTGGGTAAAATGCAATACCTACTCGACCTACTATTTACGTAATAGAGAAACTAAAACGTGACTTACATAAGCGTTACAGATTTCATTAAGGTTTACTCACCAGCATGAAAATTTTGTGCTAAATTAAATTTATAATTATATGATGAAACAAAGAAATAAATACAAGATAAGTTTAGATCGGCAGCGTACAGTGATTAGTTAATATTCAGTAGTACTAGCTATCAAAGCTGGGCATGAGATCATGTCAGGTGACTCTTAGAAAATGGGTAACTAGAGTGACAAATAAAGCAAATAAATGCATTGTAGTACCTCCTTATATTTATTAAAAGGATTAACTGACTTCTAATTCATAATTACATTTTTCTCTTATTATACGTATCACAGTTAACTGTGAAATAATATCTGGTTACAGAGTAATTAAAAAAACAATTCAAGTTGTTACAAGTTGCAAGTTCTTAAGAAAAGAGGCACACTAAATGAATTTAGAAACAACAAGCCAAAAGACAGTTATAAAGTTAAACCTTATAAAGTATTAGAATAATTATTTAATCATATCTATAGATTTTACATTGAAGAATAACACTAGTGTAGAGTAGATTAGGCACAGAGGAGAATTTTGGCACGGAGGCCTTTATACCTACTGACCCTCCGGGGGGAAAGTGTAAAGCGAAGAAACTAAAGGGCGACCAGCTACGGGAGGGCAAGCGAGATCCCTAACATTTTCAGGGGTTGGATACTGACGCCCTGAGAACTAGCCACACAAGTCTCCCACTCCAAGGAGAGGTCTCGTGGAGGTTCATCACACATCGGAGACAGTTTACACAAAGCAACTTCCACCGCCACACCTTCCACTCGCCTAACAGGAACGGACACAGGAAAATTCGCGGCATTACAGAAACCACCCAAGCATTCGCCTACAACCTCAAAAAAACGTGAAAAATCCAAAGTGAATGGCCAGTCTAACGGGCATCGAAAACCGGGGAATTCCCGAATGCGACCCTCACACGTTATCATGCTACCTCACTCAGTAAGAATAGCACTAAGTGAAGTAAAGCGGATATGCTTGAGGGCAGAGATTGTTTGGCTACCTATCTCACTCAAGGCGTAACGACCATGTCGCAGTTCTCTGGCTCGTGTTATCTTATTTGTTGAGCCCCTCTTGTTTTATTATTTTAAATTTGGGTTCTTTGTCCTCCGGCTAGCTATTACAACTCAGTCGAGCAAGTGTCTCTAAGCAGGGCGTGTAAACGGAAAGGAGTTGTTGCTAAAAGATAACACTGATAAAATAATTTGTTTCTACACTTTTATTGCCGTCACACTTAATTAATAATTCACATATTTAATCTTTATACACGCCTGACTGAAACTGTGATATTTCCGAATGTAACTACAGTCGTTTTATTTGCCGCGTACCAATTACTTCGCGTACTTCACATTTTGTAACTAACTTTGCAACGTGTACCTCGCGAGAGATTTTTCAGGACTGCGTGACGTGCACCTCGTGAGAGATTATTCCGAACTGTGCGACGTGTACCTCATGAGGGATTCTTACGAACTGTGTGTCGTGCACCAATTACTTCGCATACTTTACATTTTGGTTACTATGCGAGTGCACCTCGTGAGAGATTCTTCCAAACTGTATGACGTGCACCTCACGAGAGATTCCTTAGAACTGTGCGACACTTGCTTATGGCTCGAGAATATATACTCCTTCACCCCGAATTGCCAAAAAATTATAATAGAGCTGCTATTGGTTACCAAATCGCGCTAACATTAGCGTCTGTTTTGTCAGGCAATCACTACTACTAACATATATACTCTAGGGAAGATATTCCCTCCATTTCTAAAGAAAGGCACGCTACAATGACGTCATTTGCTTGTCTCTTCTTAGTGATAAACAACTCACCCCCTTGGTTTATTGTTACCCCACTTCTATTGTCAGTTTCAGTGAGGCCGTGTAAACTTATTTCCTAACAATACTTATGGCTAACAAACATATAAAATCCTGTACATACAATAATATTAATTTATACTACAATCACTCTGGCATTCATAGTGTTGTGATATAAAATATTGCCTCAACCAGTACCTCCATTAAAGGAACCAGCCAATGGAGCTAATGGCGTCAGTGTTTACTACCTGTCTGAGGAATAAGTGCAGACGGGAGGCAGAGGACGCTCGCGCAGAAACGTAACAGACAAGCCGTATTACGTCACCATTCCCGGTGCGTATCATGTACAGGTCCACAGTAAGAAAATGCAGCAATTGACTTGTGGACGCGTTCGTAAACAAGTCAAAACGCAACCACCACCATCAAAATCATACGCTCACAAAATAGAAAAATAATATTCAATGTGTACGGTTTTGTAAAGAAGAGAAACGTAAATATCTAACTGTTCAGCTACTGCACTGGACTCTCGTTCGGGCGTATCTGTCCTGACTAAACCTAACCATAGCACACTAGCGACCTCGCAAGAAAACTACTCTTCCATCGTGCAGGTAATAAATACTAAACGAAATAAACGAAAAACATCGTTGAAAGGGAGTACAGAATGCAACTAGCACAGAATCATCACTTATATTTGGAGTTTGGAATTAGAGTTTAATAAAGATAGTTTAATTTAATTTTATAATCCTGGCATCCGAGAAAATTATTATTTGCTAGGCTGTTCCTTGCTGTACCCAGCTTGAAGTATACTGCAGCATACATCTGAGAACCAAAGCATTCTCTGCAAACGGCGTACTGGTCACTAAACCAGAAAGTGAATGCGATAGTATACGCATATTATCCCGTTGCTGAGATATTCTCTTTTAGTTATTTTATCCTGCTTTCTATTGGTATACTTGTGGCTACCAGAATGCCGACTACATTGGCGCGTGTTAGGTCGAATACAAATTTCAGAAGGTACAAGTTTTCGTTCAGCATTACAGTAGAATAGAATAGAGCAGGTGCTTAGCAGATATCGGCTCGGAAGCACATAGGAGGCCTATTGTACCCACTAATCCTCTTGGAGGAAGGGGTGAAGAGAAGGTCACATAAGGTGACCAGATCCGGAGTATTGTCCTCCATGGTGTAGTGATTACGCTGTTAGCATCTAGTTCGCGGGTTCAAACCCGGCGGAGGGCGATGGATTTTTTCGGAAGTAAAAATCCTTAGCATGGATTCCTTCTGAAGGGAAGTAAGGCCGGTGGTCCCGTCTCGTAGATTTACGGCACTTAAAAGAACCGCAAACCTAATAAAGAGGCCTCTGAGCAAAATTACCGGTCTTTCACGCCCGATATAGAATGGGACGCTAAGAACCACAGCAGTTAGAGAGAGTCCATAAACAAAAAGCTCAATTTAAGATCCAGAGCGGCTGGCTTGGCATGAGACTGCAACGACGGCGAGACCCCACATATAAGTTTACCCCCCAAAGAGAGGTCTCGGAGATTCATCACACACCGGACGCCAGGACAGACGGTTACTCAAAGCACATTTCACCGCCACATGCCTTGCTATGCCATCCACTGGCCTGGTCCACGACTCTGAAACATAACAAGGAAATGGGAGAAAGAAAAATTCGCGGCATTATAGAAACCATCCCAGCATTCGCCTACCAACGACCTGAAAACTGCGAGAAACACCAGGTCAGATAGTTCGATCCAAAGGGAATCGAACTTGGGATCTCCGGAGTGCGATCCTCACACATTATTGTGGAGATATCTCGCTCAGATTGTTCAATATTAATTAAATGTTGCATGCTTAACTTTGCAGAAGTGAAAAAATCCGTATGTTGCTCACATATAAATTCTGGAGCGAACTTTAAGCTTCAGAGAAGTAATGATAATAATATTGTGTTTCAAACCCCCTAATATCAATTAGTTTCGAGCGTATCTAAAATGGGAATGCCTTACGACTTTCCCTCCATTATTTTCCCCTTTCTACCTTACGTAAGCATTGTTCTAACCGCTCCTACCCCTTGTTAAAACACATGCAAATATGCGCAATGCTTGAACGATCTATAAACGTATGTATCCGTTAGAATATTTCTAAAAGTAGAATATTTTTGCTTATCGTCAAGCGAGGGATAATATATTGCCCCGCAAATTCCAGAGCATTGTGCATTTCTATGCGAGGGAAATGCTTTATTCATGCAGCAGAAGTTGGAGGTTGCATCCTTGTTCCACGAGGAATAGGGTGGATGATGAATGGTGATCGGCTGTTCCGCGGAGTAATTCAATCGAGCGCTGTGAAATATAGTCCGCTTCACGCAATAGCCTTTTGTCTTGCCGGATGTTTCAATCGGTAACCAGCTTCTTGAATGGGGTTTGTTACTGTGAGAACAGGCAGATGGTATGAGCAGAGTTTCACAAGAACAGCATCACTGTCCATTCTAACCAACAATTCTCTCACATATTCCATTCTTTATAATGCTTCATAGCTTTCCTAGATTTCTAAACGTTGGACGCAAAATTATTTTTCGATGGTAGTGTTCCTTGACCCACCTCTCATTTATGCTGTCATAGTGGAAGGATAAATTTCCTTCATTCAGTTCTGATAACCTAGTTTACCTGCGTGTTTTACCTGTTTTACGAGGCGTGTTTTTAAGATAAGTGCCGATAATTTTTTAAAAAATAACAGAACAGTATTTTCCAATTTTTTAAACAAGCACATGGACTGGCTATGGATAACCCATTGTCTCCACTTCTTACAGATATGCGCTCTTTGGAAAAGGCTGTTACAACATCAAACCCACACATTTTTACTTTCTCTACTACGTATAGTAAGAAGGGGAAGTATTGTATTCCACCCAAAAATTCGATACCGGGATTTCACCAGAAATATATGTTTTGAGACCCCCTGAATCCAAAAGAAGCATTTTTGGAAACATGTCCGTGTGTGTGTGTCTGTGAACAGCATAACTCAGAAACGAACAGTCGGATAAACACCAAACTTGGTATTTAGGTTCAGTATCTTCCAGAAATGCGACACAAAGGTTTTCAAGAAAATCCCCCACCCCAAATTACCCTTTAGATGGAACATTTTTCGAAAATTTTAATTTTCTCAAAAATGGCTCTAACGATTTTGATTAAAATATCATATGTTTAAGATATTTTTAAGACAAATAAAATGTATATCTTGAATTTTCTGGGAATGTCTTCGAAAGTATTCTTCATTGTGAACGACTTTTGCATAACAGGTAAACCATAAGAGATACACAAAAGTTTACTACACAAAAAATGTAGATCGCGTTAAAATACACAATTTATGTCATATACATTTTTGCTTTTGAATGAACCATTCAACAAGATATTGCTTGTTATTCCCTTAAATTTTTCAATACTTATTTTCTCAAATGGGAACTCGTTATTCATTTTTTGTCTTGTATATGCAAAGAGTATTAATCTGTGGCAAAGAGGATGATGCTGCACCTAGCAACCAGCTATTAAGAGATATGTATATACTTAAAGGCTATTGTATTTCTATATTGCCCTTGTAAATATATATTCCCCTTACATCTGCAAGAAACTTAGCAATAAGATGGAGTCTGCAAACGTTTATCTCGATTAACATGGAGTAGATGGAGAATAAGTGCTTGTAAAAATAGTTTGTACAACAGTAGAGAAAGTCATGTGAGTGTAACACATCACATTTTTAAGATTTAGTATAAATACGTAGATGAAATTTTTGCTATTAACCCTCACCACTGTACAAACTTAGCATAGGATATTCTGAACAATCAGGATACAAATATTAAATTTACTATGGAAATAGAAATAAACAATACCTTACCTTTTTTGGATTTGCTTATAAAAAGAACGGAAAACAGTATAAGTTTTGGAATGTATAGCAAACTGCTCATGTGGATAATTACATAAAAAAGTTCTACAACCCTACTTCACATCAGCATGCAGTATTTAGAATTCTAGTTTTCAGACTTATTCATGTTCCCTTGGAAAAAGAAGATTATTTTATTGAACTAGAATACATTAAGAATGTATACCAAAAACTGTTTTTAAACCCAACTTATTAATAGTGTAATTACTAAATACAAAAAGAAACATACTTTATATACAACCAGCACTTTACAGGATCCTAATAAAATGGACTTAATATACAAGAAATTTACATGCCATCCTGTGATATTTAAATATGTTGAAAAATTATTCAGAAGATATAATATCCAGCTTGCATCTCAAAATGTGCATAATTTGAGAACTATGTTGAATACACCTTTGGCTAATACAAAAGATAATAGAAAAAATCAGGTATATATCAAATTCTACGTCAAGATTTCCAAGGTTCATGTATTGGTAGATCAAAGAGAAATTTAAAAATACGTTTGGGTGAACATCAAAGAAATATAAAATTAAAACAAATAGAAAAATATGCAGTTGCCAAACACTTTTGGATTCTTAAACATGAAATAGGACGTGAAATTTATTAAAACTTATACATATTCCTTCACAACTGTAAATCTGGAAAATATTTTCATCCACCATAACATCAAGCAGAATATTTTGAATTTTGAAATTCCAGACTCCTTGATGCAGCTTATCCAATCAACTTGCAAGATAGAAGACTAGTGAGTTCCTAATCTTCTCCACAGATGGAGTAACTTCAAGACAATCGGATTACAACTTTTCCCAATAGAGCACAGAAAAATCACCTGTTGAGTCAATCCTTGGGGGTCAGGGGAGTGAGCTGTAAAATAAGTCGTCCTTCAGCTGAAGATGGGAGAAAGCACTACTTAGTAAAAATTCAGCGCAGATTTGATATGAATTAAAAACGTAACGACTCGCCATATTATATAATACCTTATTATTATTATTATTATTATTATTATTATTATTATTATTATTATTATTATTATTCATTGCCTTACATCCAACATTACTTCTTCACTTAGTCATCGCCGTTATTCAGTTACTTCTCGTAACGTGAAGCCAGTTTTGTATGGCTTCATCAAGGAATGATGCCAGCTGTAATGGAAGGCCAAGTCGTCACTTCTTGCTTTACAACATCATCGTCGTTGAAATGTTTTCCACCAAGGCATTTCTTCAGATGAAAATCGATTGGTGCCAAATCCGGACTGTTGTGAAACAGAAGTGCAGATTTGGCTTTCATCACAGGCGGCATTATTCCTTGAGGAAGGCATAAAACACTGGTTTCCCGTTACGAAAAGTGCCTCTATAACGGAATTGACTATGTAAAGAAGTAGTGTAAGGTATAAGGTAATGATGATAAAGTGTGTGGAAAATGAAGTTCTGTTATTTTTAAAAAATTATCAGTACCTATGAAGCAGTTATATTGTTCAATTGTTGTTTATTTATTTATTTCCACACTTGAAGTTATTGTCTTGGAGTTTATTTATTTAATCAGCTCCATGTATGAACGTCAATTTTGAAGTGGATTGTTTATTACGTAATATGCTGCTATGTATTTAAAGTTATTTGAATATGTATTTTTGTTGTTACGCTCCAAGTTTTAAAAATATTTTTGTTATTAAACTGCTTCTATAGATAGTACTTATGTTTATATTTTGCCTCGGCCGCAGTATTGTTTTAGAGTCACATATCTCTTAGACAGGGCGTCGTGCGACAAGAATATAGGCTTACACGGATTTTAAGTTTAAATTCACTTCTTTTTATTAATTATATTATATTATATAGCACTACACCAATATTAAAAGCTGTGAGATTCTTTAATTTAAAACTTGCGCTTTGTTAACGCGAATAAATTTAATTTTACGATTCACACGAATACGTAATATTTCTTTAGAGAACACATCTTCCATCCGGTCACTACCAAGGTCTGCAGGGAACTGAACATATTTCAACCGTCCAAACCCGTAAACTTCCGTATTTCAAGTCTCTGATTGGCTAATCCTAGTCCAATAGAATATCTGCCATCTTACTAAAGCTTTTTCTAGCTGTTGATGGGCTATTTTGAAAACTGTCACAAAATGTACGTTATTGTTTCCCTAATCATGACTAGTAGTATTCAAACTCTCAAACTCATCATTGCCTCAAGGTTAACTCATTGTTACCTCATTGTTAGCAACGTTAAACTTATTATTCTCACAGCTCTTACATTATTAAATTACGTAATATATTCACATAACATTATTAAACATGTTTACAATAATATAAGCATTTGCAATGACTGCTACGTACATTTTTTACAAATTATTACATACATATTGCTTCAAGACGGGCTGTTATTGAATTTATATATATTATATAATACAATTGAAGTTATTCAAGTGTTAAAAATACTGCCTCACCTAGCTTAAAACCACGCTCCGCACTACATATATGTGAAGCAAGTATATTAAATCCTCTAACTTTTGATATATTAATTATTCAGACATGAAATGTGATCATATTTGATAATTAAATGATGTCATTTAAATGTTACCTGAATTATTAATTCCTTTTTATTTGTTAATATTTACTTAGATTTAATTCAGACAATAGATAAATATCAGCTGCAAGTTGATTCTTTTAAGGTCAACTGTAAGGCGAGAAACTCAATCAATTTTGGATATCAAACTCTCGAGTGTGAATGAAAATTTCCTGAGAACATGCCAAAAGTGTGTGGATAGAGAACACCATTTCTAATATCTCTTAAGACAGTATATGTGCTAATTATCATTGTAACTGCAACTGTAACTGTGAGAGCGTCAGGTGGTTGCGGAGATATTGTAACTGTGTTGGCGGTAATCCGAGCTGCAACTACCGATGCGCTAGCAGCCGTGAGGTGGGCACAGTGTGAAGGAAAAGCATTGTATTTTTTACTTCGTTGAAAGAATAGTATGGAATATACATGCGTTAAGTGCAATGGAGAATCTCGGAATGTACAAAACACTCGACTTCGTCTCGTATGTTCAAACTCTTCCTCGTTCTCTTATGATGCACTTATTGCACTGGTATCGCAATACACTGTTATTGCTACGTAACTCCGTTTTTCCATTCTGAGACGATATGTTTTTAGTTTTATTTACGGACGCTCTACAACTGCTGTGGTCCTTAGCGTCCCATTCTATATTGGGTGTGAAAGACCGACAATTTTGCACAGAGGCCTCTTTATCAGGCTTGAGGTTCTTTTACGCGCCGTAAATCTACGACACGGAACCACCGGCTTTACTTGCCTTCCGAAGAAAGCCATGCTAAGGAGTTTTATGCCCGAAAAAATCCATCGCCCTCCGCCGAGTTTGAACCGGCGATCGGGAACTAGAGGCCTAGCATGGTAACCACTACACCACGGAGGACGACACTGAGAAGGTAAGCGGCAAAGAGATGATGTATGCCAATTTGGCGGCATGGGATTTGTAGAATGGTCCCGGGTTCGATGCTAACTCAGGTTCATGCATGGATCTTGGATCTAGGGTGGGTGCATAACAGGACTGGTTGGTTTTTTCTGCCCATTTATTTTCCGTCACTTTTTATATCTGATTCATACAAAAGCCTCGCCACACACGCGCATTTCTTTAGGCGCCACATTTACTGCTGTACTTCAAACTACCGCGCCTACCTGCCGACACTTTTCTATCAAACTGCTTTGAACTGCGCCCACATTTTTTTTAGAACAATCTCCAAGAGAATACCAAGAACAAGTGATTTTCAAAACTCTCCTGTTTCTTTTTTCGAATTTTTCTATCCACACATTTCGCTATCACGAAATATCTTTCTTATTGGTTGTTTATTTTACGTTTCTGACCACTGACCTTCGTTTCTACGCACCTGCTTTTCAGGCAACCTAACAGTACATGAAAAAAGGCATTTTCTGCCCTCACTCGGATACAATGGGGAAAAAATCTACCTCGCCTGCTGCTTGCACTCTCTCTTCAACCCATATTCATCTTGACAAGCAATATTCATTTCCCAGTCTTATTTATTATTATTCCTACTGTTACTGGTATTTACTTTCACATTATTATGGCTATCATTTTGTATTTATAGCTGCGCAGAACACACTATCTCAATTCTTAATACACCTAGAGGTCGCCGTCAGCCTATATAACTTTGTGTACTATTTCTCACTTGCATTTTTTCTGTGTATAAGTTGACATGGCTGAAGAAAATGGTTATTGGTATCGTTGATTTCAGGGGAATTGAAACTAGTGCTGTGGAAGTCCGATCTTTATGGCAACTCAGAAAATAAACTTAATCTGATATTCGCCAAAATAGGCGGCTCATTATTTATGTGCTTCAATGCTGTACAAATGCCGGAATATCCCTTAAGAGATTATCAAAGGTAATTTTCAGTATACAAAGTTTTGACTCTGGGAACAGCTGCGCGTTTCCTAAGTAGACTGGCGGTGGAAGCGTGTGTCAAGGTTAAAAAAACCTTATGCTATAGTAAGAAAATTGTTCGAAAATTAATAATAACTGATAGAAAAGTAGCATAAGGTGTGAAAAATTGGATAAAAAGAAGCTATCAAAAACATTTAGCAGTTCGTACTTTATTGCAGAACATACCTTATTTTAAAAATCCCCCTCGTATAAGTAGTAGTTTTAAAGATGTATATTTGTAACCTGGTTTGGAAACTTTTTTGGCAAGGGGAGCGGGGGTTGATGAGTATCCCTTTAAAGCTTTTTAAAACCTAGAGAGATGAAGGGTGGAAGGTTTCCTCAGTGAGACGTGGAAATGATGCTAAAGGTTTCTGTGCTCCCGCTGTGTTTTTGGTTCTGGCAGCTAATGGCCATGATACAGCACAGTAATTAGCGGCCTTTGCTTGTGTTCTTTCCCGCATTTGCCCAGCAGCGGATCAGCAGATGCACGTTTCCTGATGCTATGGACAGACATTTTTAACGACCGGTACTAATTTGCGACTTTCAATGACATCAGCGATACAGCCGAGACAATGCATTCGCCGGTGTCCTATCATTTAAACTGTGAACGTCCAAGCCAAAATGAAATGGATACGTGCAAAAACTGGGTTAGACAGCTTAACTCGAGTGCATGGGATACCTTTATAGTCTGCTCAATGCGCGTTCATACACAACTGGACGGCTGAATTACAGTTCGTTTTGTTTATGGAGTACATTCAGTGAATTAAGTTGACTTCCCAGCTTATATAAAACTTAATTTGCTGACTACTCCTTCCTCAAAAATCTCTACAGTGATACACTCAAACCTTCTAACATTTTTAGAATAAATTGTCAACAATTGATCTTACCGAAACCTTAATTCTACTGTAATTTTCTCTTATTATAGAGAAATTCTTTCTAAGTAGACAAATAAATGTAAGTTAAGCTTTGACGAATGGTGTCCATTGTTTTATATTCCAAAATTTAGGGGCTGATTTGATGTGGTCTGTAGGTTAAAATGGTTTCCCCTAACTCAATTGAGAGAAAAGCGATGCGATATCAGCATCTCTGAAGATGTCCCTTACAGACCAGGACAAAACATCAGGTGAAACTACCATGAGTTTTATTTACACCTGGCCATAGATCGCGTATATGTGTAGTTCGCTTGTACTGCATTGACCTCGGTATGTCTCAGGTAACTCACTCCGCGAACGATTCATTCTTCACAGCTAGGGTGATCGTCTGTGAATGTTAACTGTTAGTTACTGCCTTCTTTTTGGGCTGTAAAGAGTAAAATTGTTCACTGGGCATCATTACTTACTGTAAAGACTAGAGTTCGTTCATTGTGCATCTCAAAAGTGAAAGTTTATTCCAAACGTTTTGCGTGTGAATTACATTAGATTATTCGTATTAGGCCATTGAAATGGCTACTGAAAAATGCACGCTTGAACAAGAGTTTTTATGTACGACATCTAGGCAAAAACCGTTAATGTGAAATTTATAGGTGTAATCCCCACACTAAAGACGAACTTACGGACAGAGTAAGAACAAAAATTATGAAAATCGTGCAAGAACTTATACGCCTGGATGGAAACTTTATCCGAAGATGCCTGGAATGTCTTAATGCAGATGGACTCCACTTTCAACACAAATTATACTAAGGTTAGTACTCATTGTAGTGAATGTTACTATCATTCGTGAGTAAATAACGCGGGAGTTTTAGAGCGTAAACCCCAATATAGTAGAAGGTGCGCCGAGTACGTATAAGTACTATCCCCGGCCCATCAGTATTCGGAACGCAATTTATTTTAATACACTGCCGTTTGTGAAAATTGCAACACCAAGAAAGAATTTCCCGAATAACTCCAAACTTGGTGGAAGTGTAGAGGAGTGTGCAAGCAATACGTTATTAGGTTTGCAGAGAGATGGGGTATACGTAGGCTGAGCAGAGCCCTCTCGTGTCGGTCCGACAAGGTCAGTGTCGAGCCCAGTGTAATTAGTACAGAGCTGTCAAACAAGGTGGAAACAATAAAATTGGGTGCCAATATGCCTCGTGGACGTGAAATGGAGCTATATCTGCATGTGAGCGAGTTTGAGCGGGGCAGAATGATCGGTCTCCGGCAAGCGGGTTTGTCATACCGTGACATTTCGGCTCGTACAGGGCATGCTGCTACGACAGTGATGCTGTGTGGACGCACTGGATAGACGAAGGTTGTACGCAGCGAAAAGCGGGTACTGTACCACCGAACATGACCACATCACGGGATGACCGTCATCTTGTCCGCGTGACCATAACGGACCGTACAGCTGGAGCACTGCAACAGGTGTGAACTTGTCTGCATCAATGGTACGTCGCCATCTGCTGCAGGTTGGACTTGTTGCATGCATGCCAGTACGTCGGCTTCCATTGTCCAGAAACCACAAGCTCCTCCGACTGCAATGGGCACGTGAACACCTTCGCTGGGGTGCTGAGTGCAAAACGTAGTCTTTTTCCGACGAGTCCCGCTTCAATGTGTCCTACAGTGATGGCCGCTTATGTGTCTGGCGGTACCGTTGTGAGCGCAACCTAGAGGGCTACATTGTTGAGCGGCATAGCGAACAAACACCAGGAGTGATGGTTTGGTGCGCCATTGGTTACAACAACCGATCTTGCCTCCTACGAATTGAGGGCACTTTGAACAGCAACGTAACGGTGATTGTAGAGCCTGAGATACTCCCCCTGCTTCAGGCATCTGCACAGGCCACATTTCAACAGGACAATGTCCGCCCACATATTGCTAGGAATGTACAAGCCTTCTTCGAAGAGCGACGGGTACCATAGCTTCCCTGGCCTGCATGTTCGCCTGACATGTCGCCCATCGAACATGTCTGGGATATGATTGGTCGGCACCTGGTGCGTCACGGTCCTCCAGTAACCAGTGTCACGGTTTCGTGGGCTTGAATACAAACTGCGTGGAGGGAAATCCCTCGGGAACATATTCAGGATCATTTTGATTCAATGCCACGGTGTATAGCAGCTGTAATTGCAGCACATGGAGGCCACACCAAATACAAAATATTAGGTCTCAAAGGTCATATATAGATTTGAAACGTTTATCATTTCCTAATCTGTTGTGTTGAATTCATGCGGCACAAACGGCAGTGTATATTGACCACGACAAAACAGCTGGGAACCTTTAGAAGGTAAAGCCAGGTCCATAATTCTTTCTTCTAAAATATTATACGATAATTCTGTATGATGTATTACTAATTTACTGGAGAAAACAAAGTTTATCATTTAATAAATTAATTTAAACCGACCTCTGCTACTATCTTGTTTGTATTTCCACAGCATGTGCTAAGGCTGACACGTCTCTTTTGCCGTACGAAGGCAAACAAATGTTCCCTGATATATGTTATCACCTTGTAATAAAGTGCTTGGTATTCGATACATATGTCCATGGGTGCAACCATTGAAGTCAGTGTCGGATCATACCCATACATTGACGATCTTGCTAACGGTTTGTTTGCGAATGCGTGCTTACCAAGGAGGTAAGCTTCTAGGGGAGGCCGTGGTATACTCAAATACTGGTAATACCAAAAAAGGTATTTTAGCCTTAATGTTGCCCTTGCTGCTACCTATCGCCAACGAAAGAGAAGCTTCTACAGCCGCTCAAGTTCCAGTTACTATTGATAGACCGTTGTGAGAACGTGAAATGTTTGCAGTTGTTTCTTCTGTAAGCATTTAGTAATCTTCAAGTTTAAATTGAGAACAAACCTTAAGAGCTTTGCTCCCAATAATATTCCTGCTAAAATTATTGGTCATTCAAAGGTGTCCACAGCTAAGATGCGTCTGTTCATTAACTGTTTTATTGTTTTTTTAGCGATTGTCATATTGCACGATGAATGAAATGGATGAAATTATGCACAAGTGAGACCGGGGTCCATAGAGAAGCTTTATCCGGGTAATTCGCCCCAAGTTATATTCGAACTTGAGACCTCTTGGATGAGAGACAGACACGCTACCTGCTCACCACCGAGGTGGGCGTTTTTAATTAATTGTGAGCTAATTAAATGAAAACGTAAAGGCCACACTCACGGAAATGGCGAGTGATTTGTTCGGCAATGCATTGAGACCGGATTCTGATTATTTCTGTTATATTTGTGGCAAATTTGGACGAGACAAAGAATCTGGTACAATTGTTCAAATACAGTTTGCAAAAATTGTACTATCAAAGACAGCAGTCCTTGGAAAAATAATTTTTGTACACTTCAATAAATTTCTAATTGGATAGGTGTAATAAATACTTCGTAATTGTTTATTATGTTCGTCAGGAGTACCAATTTTTTTCATTGTTTTTACAAATAAAGATGTTTCTTATATATTGATATTCTTTAAAACTCATTTTTCAGGTCACCAAGATATATTTGAAATATTATTCTGATATACACATACAGCAAACATGGTATAGTTTCGGAACACCTAGTTAGCTTTCTCTTCACAGTCCAATATTCTTCAGGATTGATCACAGAACTTAAGTGTTCGGGATTACCGCGGTCTCCCCTAGTACCATATACACTTCAAAGTGTATTGAGGTTAGATAGAAAGGATAATTAATACCAATACAGAAGTTACCATTTTGAATTTAGACCTGAGACTATAAAAATAAATTTCAGTACAAAATCGTTATAAAAAACTGTAATTGAAGAAATATACAATTTTTATAAGGAATAGATAACTTTAAATCTATTACAAAATTAATAGAGTTTAAGAAATATTGATAATAACAATTAACGTAACCGAGAATAAGTCGTAATTAATATGATTAAATAGGATTATATACGAAGTCTTCAGATTTATTGCCGCCAGTCGGTTGTCTGCGCATGACGTCTATACTTTGAAGCGAGTTTACCACTAGTGCCTCTGGGAGAGGATAGCGAAAGAGTGGAAGGGGTGGATATGAATAGTTACGAGGTCACCTTAGTAAACTGGGATTTGTATTGTACATTTCCAATATTTATATTTGGAACTTCTTTCGCTTGCGTCTCGTAAACTCGCAATCTCAGCATGTATGGTGATAGATAACTCAAATAATTGAAAGGTTTTTGTACCATAGTGTGCCTCAGCTTAGCATTCAACCATGCAAATTCTGTGATCGGTGGTCGCTTCCATCTCGCGTGCACAGAACGAATAAAATGCCCTGATGGAAAAGCAGTTCTATACCGCCGCAGTACATCAATCTGTTTACGACGTCGGAAACGAATGCAGTCCGCACCTTCCCTTTGAGACAAGGGGATCACTGAACGTCATTCATTTAAACCGACTGGTGGCAAAGTTCGAATAAATGTGAAGACCCGTCTCACACACACACACACACACACACACACACACATACATAGATTAAATGTAGTTTGGTACTAGATACAGTACACTTATCACTGGAAGCCAGTGGTTAGAAGGAATTTTAAATTTGTATGGAGTATTTTGTTATATTTTATCTTATTTAATCTACCAATTACTGAGAAAGTAGATATTGTAGTAATTGTTATTTGCAACACGTATGGAAGCCAATTTGAAGAAGCCTACTATATCTTTACGTTATTTGCACCACGCTTTGGGCGCCAATTTGAAGAAAGTGTTTTTTATTAAAGGAGTTGTATTATAGTTCAACTGTTGGGAAGCCGAACACTTGTAGTAGTTGCAACCGCACGTATAGTAAACATTTTCCGGTAGGCTTCGCACCAAATGCACTTTCAGGTGGCCTTTGCCCCAAGTTTAAACAAATATTAACTTTGTTATTAAACTGCTTCTCTAAATATTTATGTTTGCCTCGGCTGCGTCAGTATAATTATTAGAGACATGTTTCTCTTAGGCTGCGTTTTGGTACGACTAAGAATGTAGGCTTACACAGATTTTTAACTTTTAATTCATTCCTTTTTATTAATCCTTGACACAAATTAAATAGCACTTCACTTATATAGAGAGCTGTGAGATTCTTTAATTAATTACTTGTACTTTTTAACACGTAAACTTATGTTTCGTCTCACACGAATACGTATTATATTTCTCTAGTGGACGCATCTTACATCCGGTTACTATCACGGTCTGCAGGCAACTGAATAGATTTCAACCGTCTAAACTTGTAAATTTCTGTATTTCAAGTCTCTGATTGGCTAATCCTATTCCATAAAATACCTTCATTTAACTAAACCTTTTTTCTGGCTGTTGATTGGCTATTTTTAAAATGTCTCAAAATTTACATTATTGCTGCTCTAATAATGACTAGTAGCATTTAAACTCTCAAACTCATTATTGTCTCAAGGTTACCTCATTGTTAGCAACCTTTAACTTATTATTCTCACAGCTCCTACGTTATTAAATTGCGTAATGCATTCACATAACATTATTATACATGGATACAATAATATAAGCATATGAAATGACTGTTGCATACATTTCACAAAATTATTACATGCATATTGCTTCAAGGTGGGCTGTTATTGAATTTACATATTCTATAATTAGACGGAAATTATTTAAGTGTTAAAAATACTGCCTCATTATTTACTAGAAATTAGAAATAGCTAGATACCAGTTATTTTATGTTGCTGGCTCCCAGGAACAATAGTTGAAACTTTTTTGAGCTTTTAAATTTTAATTGTACTTGTACATTTTATTTGTTAGCATATCAACAAGATTATGTACAATAATAATGCATAAGGTGAAAGAAATGTTGAACAGATTAAACATTTTGGAATACATTTAGTGTTGGTATCAAGGTACAAGGACGGCGTATTGTCGTTTATTTTATTTACCTTTGCTGTGCATGAGACGCGTCATTTTCTGGCATCACTTCTGATGCATCCAGCATGTAATACACCACTTTAAGCTCTTTGTAATAACCCTTGTTAGAAGTATAGGAAGTCAAGAACTTTCTGTTGCGGAATGTTTAAAGGGTATTCAACAGCACTGGTTGCCGCAACCGACCGAGGCATTCAAAGACACAGCGCATTACTATAATACTTATGTGCAAACGCACACCGATCACTACCATATTCAAACACAATAGGTAGTAGATTGCAATATAGGTGTGATATGAGGGCTGTCCCAGAAGTACCCGACCTAACAAAGAAGACACAAAACTTTTGTGAAGAAACATCTTTATTTCTCTACATAGTCTCCTTTCAGCGCGATACACTTTTCCCAGCGATGTTCAATAGCTTCGATATCCTGTTTATAGTGAGAACCATCGAGTTGTGCAAAATAGCTATCAACTGCAGGTTCCAGCTCTTCACTGTTGGAAAATCTTTTACCAACAAGCTATTTCTTCAACTTTGGAAATAGCAAATAATCATAGTAGGCTAAATCTTGAGAATAGGGTGCATGAGGAACAATTCGATCTTTAACTCATTGATTTTGGCCATGGCGATAATGGATGTGTGAGCTGGTGCACTGTCTTGATGAAACAAAAGTTTCTTTTCCACTAAATGCGGCCGTTTTTGCTTGATTTCAACATTCAAATGCTGCAATAGGTTCGCCATTGATTGCTTTTCCTTTTTGAAGATAATCAATGAAAATTATTCCACACACGCCATGACCGTGCCTGCAAATGGAACTGTCTCACCTTCTTTGCAGCCGATTCCCCCAGTTAAATCCACTGTTTTGACTGTTTCTTCGTCTCAGGTGTGAAGTGATGGATCCATGTTTCATCCATGGTTATGAATCGACACAAAAATTCCGCTTTATTGCAGAAAAAACATCGCCAAACACTCGACTGAAACATCTTCACCATGCTGCTTTTGTTCCGTTGTGAGGAAACGCGGCACCCAACTTACACACAGCTTTCACATGTGTAAATTTTCAGTTAGTATGCGATGTACAGCACTTTTTGAAATGCCTGCGATGTCTGCTAGCTCGCGCACTCAGCCGACGGTCATTGAATACCATTTTGTGGATTTTCTTCACAATTTCTGGCGTGGTCACCTCATTTGGTCGACCACTGCGATGTTCGTCTTGGCAGCTCTTACGGCCTCGCTTAAACTCTTCACCGAATATTTTACTGTTGTAAACGAAGGAGCAGACTCCCCCAGAGTAGAATCTAGCTCAGCTTTAATATTAGTTGGACTAAGACCTTTCAAATGAAAGTATTGTATCACATGATGATGGCCAGTTTTATCCATGTTTACAAATTTGCTAAGAGCGTTCACTATTGATGGCTGCCAAACAATTACTAAACGATGTAGCATCATCAAACTTCAGACTTAAGATTTGTAACGTTGGTACTTTCTACAATAGTTATTTGTTCGAAACAACGACTATCTATACGTCAGATCGGGTACTTCTGGGGCTGACCTCGTAAGTGCATCATTGGAGAACAGAGATTCTCCATTGCACTTAACGATTGGGTATTAAATACAAATTTTTTCGACGATAGTTAATAATAGAAGTGCTACTTAGACGAAAATAATGTTAGGAGCTGTTGAACACGATGGTCTCTGTAGCAAGCTTACCAACATTAACCTTGATGTTGAACTGGCCATATATTATCCACGCCTAGTTTAGGCGTTAAATAGTTCAGTAATATACCTACTTTGCTACTGCATGAGTTAAATTTTATTAACAAATAAAAAGAAAGTAGTTGGATAGTCAGACAATTGGGGGGAGAGCCACTGGAGCTCAGAACCGCATTATACCACCTGTAGGTCCTTATGTGATCCCTGAGAGGAAGGGATGACGGAGAGAGCCGAAGGACAACCAGGTCCGGACGACGATGCACGCAAAGCATAGGGACGGGGCCCCTAAGGATTCCAGAATTATACCAACTGTGATGCCGGTGCGCCTATCTGTGCCATCAACCTGGGGGTCCGCGAAAGTATAATGTTTTCATTTTTGCTAGTCTACTCAAGGCCATTTTCCCACTTTATTACCGTTCCCCCAATCCACTCAGTTCCCCTCTTGCAATAGCAGTAGTATTGTTGCGGCAGTAGAGTCTTACGGCGGTACAGTAAGATTTTTTCCTCCTGGCGCTATTCTGCTGGACGGTCCCAGTATCTCCCGGGAGAGGTATTAGGTTAGTGGTAGGAGAACACCGATGCGTACCTTAGGCTTCCTGTGTACCGCGCTAGGGAATACTGCCGGTCTTTCCTCTCTCCCCTCTCCAACCTTCTCCTCCTTTGCATTTCTGCAGTGTCGAAAAAATAGTACAATAACTGGCTCAAGCTTAGATAGAGGGAGAGGCTGGCGGGGAAGCTGTTGAAAGAGACAGAGATATATAGAGCGAGAGTGGGGATACCTTGTTTGCGCTGGGCAGGATAAAACTCTAAAGCCTCCCAGCAAGGGCACCAGCCGATCAGCCAAGCACAAGGGAGAAGTCCTTACATTATGTAAACTCCACCGTCCCGCCACAACGCACAAATCGCAGTCGCCTGATCCTACAACCTTGAAACATATAACGGATGAAACAGACGACAGGAAATGGACAGGAAATTTGTGGTAGAAGAGGAACAACCCCAGCAATGGCCTACCGCTCTGGAAAAACAATGAACCAACCCAACCTCTCGAAATACGAACATCACGCGTTGCGGTGGAACCATCTCCCTTGTTAAGGGTACCCATAGCTGAAATTCAATCAGCATTTTCAAAAAATTCAAAAATTAGTTTTTATATCCAAAAAAACTTTGAACTTTTAGCTTCAATTACATACTTCCGGTTTTTTATCTCAGGGCATTTTAAAGGCTTCAACAAGTAACCATTTAAATGCCCAAGAGCACACGGCCTAATGGCCTGTATTTATTTTCAATGTGTTTTACTCGACTTTGATCTTGCTTTCATTTTTGCATGTTATAAATGCTTCTTAATAACTACGTAGTTTGTAAACAATGTTGTTCATATTTTCAGCAGAAACTCACAGAAAGTGAAATTAAAAACTGGCATACTGTTTTTGTTACGCTTTTAAATGGCTAAAGATAGAACATAATTCGATCACTAATGATAAATTGTTACAAGTACTGAAAAAATCACAGAAGTGAAGAAATTTCTATATACAATTTTTGTGTACTAATATTAAATAACATGGAAATATTTTTATGTTTTAAATATTATTTCCGCATCGTGTAGAACACCAGATAATTAGCATGATAAAATTAAACCAATTTTTTTTCTCAAAAGCTATCGTAGGTATCTGCTTGAAATTTAAAACATACTTTTAATTGAAATGGATTAGCATGTAAAAAAACAAATTTGAAAACATTCAGGTAAAAATTGCAAGTTTTATAAAGTTCACCAATGGGTACTGCACTGGGACGTGCCGTGAGATCTTGGATGACTACAGGATTTTTGTGATAAGGCTGACTTTACATAATGAGCAATATGAATAATACAACTTAAATTCTTCCTGCAAACACTTTCTGAATAAATTAAGTACAAAGAATGCTATGAACTTTGTTGTCTTTTCTGTGTCGATAGTTTTTCCAGTTTAAACAAAAGCAATGAAACATATTTTAAACCAACTCCTACGTATTTCCTTTCTAGATGATGTTTGAAATGTACGAAATAGGAGTTTTTACATTTACTCATCGAAAGCGTATTTTATAATTCTGACAAAGGCCGAAAGGTGCCATGAATGCAAGTCGCTTGGCCCGAGCAGCTGATAACCTAAAAATCCTGTTGCCTCGTCAAGCCGTAGAAGTGCACTGACTCGGCTCTCTCGCCAGCCGCTAGATATTGGCGCTGTTGTCGCTCTTGTTCCACCAGGCTGCCAATCAGGTGTCTTGGAACACGATGACGAAGCCAAGATTAGTGGCGTATTAAGGAAGACGTCATATACATGCTCCCACCACTTGCGCAGCGATTATCGGCTTGTATGCGATGTAGGGGAAAGGGGTGAACCAGCTGATACAAAAACTTTTAAAAGAAAAGCAATTATTAACCAAAGTAAATTTCCTTCTTCTTCTTCTTATTTAACGGATCACCCTCCTCTTTTTAGGACTTATAAGCCAAGCAGCCTGTCGAGGAGCAAGCAAACTCTGGATCATAGCATACACAGGATGGGTGATCAGCCCAATGCCTGGTGTGGTGTTGAAAAAGAAGGAAATGAAAAGTATGATTCACGGAGCAAATTATCCCGCCCAACGTTTGCCTAGCAACCGAAGAAAACCACGAAAAAACTTGGGTCGGATTGGTCTATCCAGGGGATTTGAACCCGGGACCTCCCAAATGCGGGTCACAAACATTACTGCCTAAGCCATTCCGCTCGGTCTAAATAAATTTTCAATGATAAAATTTAACCTTCATATATGATTATATCTGATGTCTGCAATAAAGAATATATCAAATGTTACATTATTAAATATAGTTCATATACAGGGATATTCAAAAAGGAGTAGACTTTAAATAGTTACTTCTAACTAACGTCAATAGATGGCGACACATGAGATACATCACTAAATATAGGAATGTTCAAAATTTTATTTTGTGTGTTCCAAATAAGCACTATTTGTTATGCGAGGTCGACCAGCGCTTTTCCGTTTGCAACCATCTTCTACGAATTTATTGTATCAATGGTAAAGTTTTTATGACGAGGCGGCTCGTTGTTGAACTTACAATGAAATGCACGCTGTAATGAAACAATAGATTCACTCTTTGCATACTGCAGCACACAAAACAACTATTCCTGTGGCGTCGTCATTTTCTCGTAAACAACCCCAGCGCCGCTGTAGGCACTGAATGGAACTAATAGGTAAGGCATAAAACTTTGAACTTTCCTCTATTCAATCTATTGTCATTAATTAAAAATGAGTATTTAAAATCAGGTCCTTCTTTTTGAATAACCCTGTACTTACGTGCAGTAAAATAGGCAAAATACGCAGGTAGGTTAGGTTACCAGCTCTGAATGCAGAAAATTCAACTTTTCAGCATGACAGAATAACGGGAAGTGGATCAAAAAACACACTCGTCGAAAAATATTTGTGTGGTGTTCAGCCGAGTGTTTCTTATTGAAGTAGATAGTATCTACGCTATTTGGCCCACGTTTTGGCCGTCAATTTGAAGTAGGTTGTATTGAAAGAGCTGTATTTATTTCAACTGTTGCGGAGCCGTACTTGAAGTTCGTTTCAACCACACCTATAGTACCCGCTTTCGTAACCTTCGCCCCAAATATACTTTCCGGTGGTTTTTGCCCCCCCAAAAAACATGTTTAAAAATACTAACTTTGTAATTTGACTGTTTCTTTAAATATTATATATTTATGTTTGCCTCGGCCGCGTCAGTATTGTTGTTAGAGACATGTTTCTCTTTGCAGGGTTGTGGTGCGACAGAAGAATGTAGGCTTACACAGATTATAATTTTACTTCACTCCTTTTATTAATGCTTGACACGATTTAAATAACACTTCACTGATATAGAGAGAGCTGTGAGATTTTGTTATTAATTAATTACTTGCACTTTTTAACACGTAAAACTATTTTCGTCTCGCACGAATACGTATTAAATTTCTCGAGTACGTGTCTCGCGTCCGGTAAGGAACACTGTCTACAACCGACTTCTGAATTTGTAAATTTTGCTATATTTCAGTTTCTGATTGGCTAATACTAGTCCAATAGAATACCTTCATTTAACTAAAGCCTTTTCTGGTTATTGATTGGCTATTTTATAAACTGTCACAAAAATTACATTATTGTTGCTCCAAGAATGACTAGTAGCATTATTACACATTCTAATTCATTATTTCCTCAAGGCTACCTCATTGTTAGCCCACTTTTGACCTATTTCTCACAGCTCCTACACTATTAAATTACGTAATATATTAATATAACATTATTGAACATGAGTATAATAATATAAGCATGTACAATAACTGTTACATACATTTTACAAATTATTATACACACATATTGCTTTAAGGCGGGCTGTTATTGAGTATATATATATATATATATATATAATTAGACTGAAATCACTTAAGTGTTAAAAATACTGCCTGATTATGCAGAATGCCATCATAATTCAGTAATAAATGCATTAACTCGAAACATCTGTGCGAGCAATGTATCTGGCACCCATCACGCTTGATGGTCTCTTCGATGGTAAATTACCACAGCGGAGCATTTTTGTAGTGGATGTACACCCTTGCTGCAGAGGCTGGCACTGGCGAGGTTAATTATGCTCAAAGCAGCTGTGAGTTTAAGATTTTAATCAAAGCGTTTGAAGATGTGGGAGCGAGGGGGGATGATAACAAACACCGGGAGAGAAACTGCCAACATTTGCATAAGAGTAGTTACTAACCTGTAGAATGGGCCATTATGTAAAGTGGACTGGATGGACGGTTGGCACACCTGGAGCTAAACGCCTGCCCGTAACAAAGTTGTAACTGCGAAGTACCTTACAGAAAGCCGTTTTGTACTTCGTAAAAGGCGCTGCTGCATTCCGAGAAAATTCTCCCAAGTGAAGCACCGTGTAAATTTGTCTTCACGAGTTTCTACAAAAATACTCTGCTTTGATAAAGCCAAGTAAACGATTGCAACTAGTTCTGTGTTTGTCTCTTGGACCGAAATTTCATGTCTATAGCATCAACACTGTTGAAACAAAAAATTGAGAGTTATAAGTGAGTAATTGACCAAATATTAATTTTTAGGGGAGAAGAAAAACACCAAAGTGGTTTCAAAATAAAATATTTGTTTTAGACACAGCAGCTTAAATTAGCATTTTCGGCTTTCATAATGCTTTACCTGCCCACCTCCGTGCTGTGGGGGCAACTGTCTACCTTGCATTCAAGATGTCCCGAATTCGAATCTCGATTTGGAGATTTTACCCATTTCATTCATTGTCCATTATGGTCTAAGTTATAGGACGTTAAACTTCAAGAAAAGAAATGCTTTACCTATAGATAAAACAGAAAAAATATGTGTTACATTCCCATTGAGAAGGTTGAATGCCTTACTGTTGGAAAGCCAATTTGAAAACGTTGTATTATAGTTCTACTGTTGGGGAGCCAAAACTTGAAGTAACTGCTCCACATATGGTAAAAAGTTTCCGGTTGCCTTCCCCCAATTTTACTTACCGGTGGCCTTCGCCCTAACGTTTAAAAAAGTCATTTTTCTTATTTTTTTGATCGTTTATTTAAACATTATATTTGTATTTATGTTTTCCTCGGCTGCGTCAGTATTAATTTGTAGAAACATGTATCTCTTTGCAGGGATGATGCGGCTAAAGAATGTAGGGTTGCACAAATTATAATTTTTACTTCACTCCTTTTATTAATCCCTCACACGATTAAATAACACTTCACTGATATAGAGAGCTGTGAGATTATTTATTAATTAGTTGCACATTTTAACACGTAAGCTTTATAATATTCTTGCCGTAATGAATGTTATATGTCTAGCACTGGATACTGAAGTAGTATATTTGTTGGTAGTTGGAAGATGCTTCATGTTTATCTGTACCACGTATGGAAGCCAATTTGTCGCGGTCACTTCATGTTATCTTATTTCTGAGCGCCTGTTATTGTTTTACTACTTTGAATGTTGGGTTCATTGTCCTCCGGCTAGCTATTATTATTATTCAGTCGAGCACATCTCTTGAACAAGGTGTGTAAACGGAAAGGATTTGTTACTCAAAGATAACACTGATAAAAGAATTTGTTTTTACACTTTTATTACCGTCACAATTAATTAAGTTCACATATTGACTCTTGATACACGCCAGACTGAAACTGTTATGTTTTCTAATATCACTATAATCACTTATTTACTGCACATTATTAATTCGCGTGTTTCACATTTATAACAAACTTTAAGACGCGAGAGATTCTGTAGAATTGCAACGTGTAACTCGCGAACGATTCTGATGAACTAAGCGACGTTTAACTTCTGAATGATTCTGTTGGACTCAGCGACGTGTAACGCGTGGATGATTTTGTTGAACTGGGCGATACTTGCCTCTGGCTTTAGCTTTTTATACTCCCACACCCCGATATGCCTAAAGATTATAAACGAGCTGCTATTGGTTAATAAAACGCGCCAACATTAGCGTCTATTTTTATATCCAACCAAAATTACGAACACATATGTTGTAGGGAAGAAATTCCCTCCATTTCTACAGAAAAGCGCGCCAATATGACGTCATTTGTTTGTCTCTTCTAATTAATATTCAACTCACCCCCTCACTCATTGTTATCCGCTCCTATTGTCAGTTTCAGTGAGACCGTGTAAACTTATTTCCTAACAATGCTTATAATTAACAAACATCTCAAATCAATATCATACAATAATCCTTATTTACACTATAATCACTCTGGCATTTACATTATTGTGATACAAATTCTTGCCACAATACGTACCGAACGAACGAACGAGCTGCTTAGGTACGGTGCCTTCTAGCGACTGGCGTTTAACGCTTAAATTTGTAATTTTTCTATTTTAAGTCTCTGATTGGCTAATCCTACTCCAATAGAATACTTTTATTTAACTTAAGCTTTTTCTAGTTTTTATTGTGAGGCAGTATTTTATATCACAACACTGTGAATGCCAGAGTGATTGTAGTGTAAATTAACATTATTGTATGACAATGATTTTAGATGCTTGTTAGCTATAAGCATTGTTATGAAATGATTTAAATAACACTTCATTGATATAGAGAGCTGTGAGATGCTTTTGTTAATTACTTGCACTTTTTAATACGTAAACTATTTTTCGTCTCACACCGAATACGTATTAAACTTCTCGAGGACACACCTCGCGTCCGGTTAGGAACACTGTTTACAAACAACTGAATTCTGAATTTGTAAATTTTACTCCATTTTAGTTTCTGATTGTCTAATCCTAGTCTAATAGAATACCTTCATTTAACTAAAGCTTTTTCTGGTTGTTGATTGGCTATTTTATAAACTGTCACAAAAATTACATTATTGTTGCTCCAAGAATTACCAGTAGCATTTAAACTTTCAAACTCATTATTGTCTGAAGTTTACCTCATTGTTAGCAGCTTTTAACCTATTATTCTCACAGCTCCTACATTATTAATTTATGTAATACATTCACATAACATTATTACACATGTAAACAATAATATAAACATATACAATGGCTGTAATATACACTTTTATATATTGTTACATACACATATTGCTTTAAGGCGGGCTGTTATTGAATTTATATATTATATAATTAGACTGAAATAATTTAAGTGTTGAAAATACTGCCTCACTCTGTATTTTAGTCACACTTATCTTGAGTGAATGGACTCCCGCGTGCAAAAGGCATGCCAAACTTAAGAGAACTACTAATATACGCTTAACCTTTCTTTATTACAATACTTTAACAACCTTAGCTAGTACAATACAATACTATAGATGAACATGACACAATATTAAAAGCCTAAGATCAAAAAATACAACCCAGCAGGCGCCCTAACGGACACCCACTACACACAATCCTAAAGTATCTACATATGAGAGACACTACGACAGCTCAAATTATAAATTTAGCCTCAAACTCTTGGCTTCAATAAGCAGAGTCACTTCCTTCACTACAAAGTGAGATACTTTTAACTTTGCTAAATGTGGCTAGTTGCTCTGGCATATCACCATTACTTTGTTAAATAAATTACTGATTACAATTATGAACAACTCACTAAATGAAATCATCCCTTCCAAGTATGCCACCATTGTGAAAATGCCACATCCCACCGTGTAATTACCCTTGCAGCTGGTAATAACTGGGTGATTTACACTTAGCATACGTATAAGGTAAAACTGGGTCAAAAGCAGTGAAATCCCAGCACAAAGGAAATGCTTGTTAATTTTAAAAACTGTAGCTAAATTCTCTGGCATAAAACTCCATTAATTAGTGAGTTAAATTACTGCTTGTGATTATGCTCAATTAGCTAAATTTAATTAGCTACCCTAAGTGAATTATCATTGGAAGCTCTAAATGCAATTACAAGTTTGCACCAAGTAATAACTCTGCAATATCAATTTGATATTCATGTAAGATCAGATTGGTCAGGTGCAATACAAACCGAACATAAATTTAATGTCCATTAATTCTACAAAACTGTAGCCAAATGCCCTGACATAAAACTCAATTAATTCATAAGGGCATCTGCTGATTGCAATTATGCTCAACTATCTTAATTAACTTATCTTTCCCAAAACAGCATAATTGTAAACTCGCAATGTACAAGAGCTGTCCAGAAAGTAACCTTCGTTCACGCATAGCACGAGAAGTAGTGGGGGTAGCGGCGCCATTTTGACATCAGCGTGCGGATTGGCTCAGTACGCTTCTAGCTGTGCAAGGTGGAACATCGTACTGTCGCGTTTTTGCTAGTTATAACCTAACAACATGAGCTGCTAAACATTCCAACTAGACTATACAAATCGCTATCAAAATGTATGTACATTATTTTGCGCCGAAAAGCGAATTTTTGTATGTATGATATTAATTTTTTTCACGATACGAGTAGTGCCGTTGTTGTAGAAATTTAAATTTTCTGTATTCAGTGCTAGTAATTTAACTTGTTTTGCCTAGTGTACGGCACGTATGTGCATGAACTATACTAAATCCTCTTAACTCTTTTTAGATATTTATTATTTCAGACATGGAATATAATCGTATTTGATAGCTTAACTTTATCATCTGAATACCTTACAATTTAGTTCAGTGGCAGTTAAGCTTGGGCTGCATGTTGTTGCTTTTTTTTTAAAGTTAACAACCAGGTGTGGATAATCTTTGTTAGTATTTAACGCCCATTCTTACTACATACGGTACCACAGGGGGTGGACATATATTATAGATGAAATGAAATGATAATGAAAATAAAATTTGGGATGGTAACACTCTAGGCCTAAGTTTAAGGTACATCCCCAGCATTTGATAGTTATGAGGACTGAGGTAAACTTATAGCAAACCTCGATCAGGGAGGACGGTCCTGGTGGGATTTGAACCGCGAATCTCCTACTCACGAATCCGTACTTTAACGAGCTCGGCCATTCGGTAGGTGCTGTGTGGATAATCGATCTCTAACTCGCCACCAAGGTTAATTTTGGAGACCTTCCTATGTAACCACCATGTTCAACAACTGTTGTTAGTTAATTTTATATAATTTGAAGCTGTACATGAATTTACGCGATAATCCTTGAAAGTACGAACTAAACGTAGCTTCGAAATTGTCTCTACAATGTCGCAAAAATATTAAATTATAAAATTACTTCATTAATTGCCAAAATATTTGGTTGTTTTAAGCTCATAACCACCTATATTGTTGCAAACAGAAGAATACGTATCACAGCGTTGATGACCATGTTACCAAATGTTTATTCCCTAAAAACAAGAAGTACAACAAGCATAAAGGTGTTATATTATTTTGTTCTGTCCGTTGTGTTATTTTGGTTTGTTTAATAATAAGTCATCGTTTAAGAGGTCATCCCGGTGGCGCGGTACACTGCTAAGCAGTTCTTCAACAGGAATTCACAAAATATTCGTGAAAGAGCCCTTGGTCCGCAACACTATTCAAAATGAAAGCTATTGCAGAGCGAAATTTACTCACCATATTGTGTTTTAAGTTGTGTGCAATTAAGTATATCAACATTCTTAATAAATACGTTTCTGCATTCAACAATTACAGTCTATAATTCGATTAGTCACTAGTTAATTTTATTTTCGTATATGATATGACAACAGAACAGAGGTAACACCTCACACCTCGCCCAATGTGGATCTTGTATGCTTACTACGCCGAAGAGGAACGGATGAGGTTAAGGAATTGCAGGAGGCTATAGGCCACAGGATAGGCCCGCTCACAGAGATGCGTAGAGGTCCAAGCTTGATGATCCGGTCACAACAGCGGACTGCTGAGAGAGGGCTTCCCTCTGGCGGAACAGGGGAGAACTTGACCCACTAGTTCAGAGAAGGCTACATGGCAGGTCCGAGATGAAATTTCCAACGAGTAAGCCATCTGTCCGACATCGATCGACACTACACAGCCCCTAAGCCTACCTGAAGCATGAAAGGGGAGGCGAAATGATAAATGAGAGAAAGGAAATACATGGTAGAAGAGAAACCAGCCCAGAATTCCCTTGCTAACCAGGGAAAATCGCGCAAAACCCATGGTTAGAGTGCTCGGCTCAAGAAATGAAACCTAGGAGCTATCGAATGCGAGCCTCGCACGCTACCGCACAGCACATTACTCTTCCTCGTTCTCCAATGCTGAACTTACCATACTTCACTGCAATATATTATAGGAAATATTCAGAGAAATTCTTAATCCTGATTGGTCTATATCAGATTAATAATATTGCAACACCCTACGGGGGTGGTTACCCCGCAGTAGGTGATTACACTAGGGGGGTGATAGCTCAGAGGTAGGGGGATGCGTCGGTACTGGGGTGGTAGGTAGGCCAGGGTGGCGTTCCAGGATGGGGGTATTTAAATAATGCACAGGGGATGCATTGACCCAATAAATTATATTATTACTTTAACGTGAGTACATTGATCACTCAGATTGGGGTGAAGCCCGACAAGCAAGCAGATCTTAGAGGAGATACATCCTTACCTGTTCGACTGGTGTTACGTTGGCGACTCGTGTATGGTGAGCGGACCTGAGGTCGTCGATGTTACGACTCTCCCTTCAACTGATTACTACGGCGATTCCCGCAATGATTCAGACAAGGGTCTCGACGACTGATTCAACAATTGATCATTGATCCCCCTCGAGTCAGACCCCCGTAGTATAAATACATACAGAAGAGCTGACTCGGCGTTCCTTAGCGAGGTCGTGTTGAGGTATCCTCATTTCGACACTTTATGCCTGGTTACTCATATGATGTAATCCTCGGCGCTCAACCTGGTCCGCTACAATATATGATTGACAATGACAGGAGACGTAAACACCAACATTTTCCCTCGTGTTAAGAATAGTCGATCCACAGTGATGTGTATTGGTTTGGCTCTGGCTCAAAAGCTGTTTAACAAAAAAGATTGGGTAGCATGTAGCGATATTGCCGTCTGAGTACACCTGCACAAAAAAGAAAATCTTAACTAAGCATAGTTTCGGTTATTAATGATTAATTAACACGCAACTTGGTTTCCTAGAATTTTAAAATAATTGGATTGAAAACTATATCAATCAATAACCCTTTAAATAGTGTAAATACGTTCTAAGTTTCATAAATATTGTTAAATAAATAAATAAAGACGTAATTGCATAAGACAATCTGCAAGATTTAGGCGAAATAGTGTAGCTTCGCTTCAAAATGTATTTTTCCGAGCGTGGGGCTATAAAAAATCCAACGTTTCTCTGTACTTCGAGGGAATGAACCAAGTTTCAAGAGAAAGTAGACGCTACGGCAATGGTCTCTTCTTACCGTTTATGCTTTGAGTTTCCAACCGAAGAGCCAATAAAGATACAGGATGATTGTTAGCACCAATGAGAAGATAGAAAGACGCGCCTTCATCTGCAGAAATCTGGAGACGAGTAGTAATTTTATATATGTGAACGTAAGCGTGGATTTTACACAGTTTGTCATGATTCCTCACTAGGGGTACACGTAGTACTCCGAGTCAGAAAAGGTCGCTAGGTTCGTAAGTTTATTAAGTCTCGCGCTATTATGTAACGACAAAATGATTTGTAGTGTGCTAATAGTATTTGTCGATATAATTTTTATCCAAACTTATAAATAATTGAATATTTGTCAAGTGACTACTTCAAGTTAACCCGAGTCTAAACGGTGATAGAGCATCGAGATATTGAGTAACTAGCCGGAGGAGATGTAAGTGAACCATGTGAAATCGGGGGAGTATACCGTTAAAGAATCACACGAGTTAGTGACAAGAGAACATTGCAGGATTTTTAACATAAATATGCACCGGAGTGAGAAAAGTGAAAACAGTGTTTCATTCCAGACAATATATTGGGTTATCGCATCCTACTCTGACACAATCACCATAGAGAATTGCAAATCGATGCAGATGCCCTGAGATGATGATGGAATGCTTCATAAGTGACATTGGTGACATCGATTCTTGAAGACGACCCCTAAGACATAGCGGCTAGACCTACGACGACGCAGGTAAGAAGAAAACGAAGGCGGCGGTGACGAGAAACACTATAAGCGTACACAAAAATTGAAAAAACTAATAACATATATTGCTCTTTTGTAAACAAACAGTATGATAAAACCAATACACAATTCCATAATTCATACATTCTGCTACGTGTACAGACATCAAAGATTTCAAAGCAATTATTTATAGCTTCAAAGATTAACGTGTTCTAAAAAAAGCAGTGTAATATACTTTTTTCCTTTTAGTTTTCAAAAGTTAAAATTTGGCATTAAGGCTTGCATTTTGGTTAAGAATAAGCCCTAAAAATTTAATCGCAGCAGATAAAAATTATGCAGTTTTAAAATGCATTTACTTCTTAAAAGTAGGTACTGCCGCTAAGTTTATCGGATTACACTAATTGCTTATCTTATAAAATAATTAATTGGGGTTAACATCCCAAGAAACGTTTCTCAATACTCAGTAATCTTACTCAGCCTTAAGTAGTTAAGACTTTTTGGTTTGCTACCATATTATAAACCTCTGTGGAAGAAGAAATTAAAATATCGTACAGCTGTTCCCTGAATGGAACCTAAGGTCCGTTAATACTAATTGGTTCAAAGGTTCTTAAGTAAAAAGGTAAAAACCATAACAACAAAATTCAAAAACGCTATTTTGGCTTCAGAATACCCCATTATAGACTTAACATCAGTTATTTATACAAGTTCGAAAACTATAAGAAAAAAATTGAATATTATTGTACCGCAGAAGACGTATGGGCTGCTGAGCAGGCCGGTGCAAAGCGCTAGTGACGCGCAGAGTTCCCTGATAGTTCCATGTCTGACCACCTGGCCCCGGGAGAGTCGCTCGGAGAAGTCCCTCTAGCGGAACCGGGGAAACACCACCCAGCAGCGGAAGCTCGACAGGCTTCTCTCTATTGGGGCCGAGAAGAAGTTCCAATTCGCTAGCCTCTGCCCGAAACACAGTCCCGGAAAGAGGAAAATGAAATGAGAGGAAATGGGGGGAGGAAATACGAGGTAGAATAACCGCTCTAGCATTCGCCTTTGCCAACCAGAAAAATACCCATGGGCGGTCACCGAACATCGACCCGAATGCGAGCCTCACACGTTACCGCGAAGCCATTTATCTAGTATCTTGTATGAAAGTAATTTGGGAAAACTCATCTTCTAAGGCGTTTAGATGGTGTGAAAAGATACGACTTATAAAACTAAAAATAAATCGTTTTTCTGCGCAGCTTAGCTTTCCGCCATCCATTAATCATTCTGAATACAAGCTTCGCCTTGCTGCTGTGTAAACTTGGAGGTGTGTGCTAAGGAAATAAGGATTTTGTCAACACCTAAACTTATTCTACAAGTCTTCCTTATGCACGTTACTTCGTTAGGCCTTAGGAGACTTGCAAATCTGATGCGACTTTATACATACATACATACGTGCATTAACAGGCGTCTTCCTCTTCCTGGGAGTTACATCAAGTTGCAAACTGTAACTGTCGAAATCATGCAGAACAGATGGCACTTTGCCAACATACAGTTTCCACAAAGTTATCATTGTTAACTCCTTCCGCACCTACCTCTTTTTATACGTACTTTGCGCCGAGATACTTGGAAAATGCCATTAATATGCTAATATTTTGAACTAGATATGGAGAACGACTTGTCCAACACGGGTAGCCACGGTCGTTAAGGCAAGGATTCGTGAACAGGAGGTCTGCGTTTGAGGTTTTCCTCAGTCCTCATAACTGGTAACTGTCGGAGAGGTACCCTAAATTCACATTTGGAACGTTTCCTTCCCAAATTTCCTTTCCCAATTATAATTTTATTCCACGTATCACCCGTGATAACGCCTGTGGTGCCTATCTATAAGAACGTGTCTTTGTGTTACATTCACATTACATTCTCTACCTCTGTCGTTTATTAAATCTTATTTTTCTATCTACCTTATTGTAATCAAAATAATTCTTTTGCGTAATTAGCTGCATTACACATTTCGATATAGATACAAAGGGAACAGCGATAGTCAAATGTTTAAGAATTGGACAGCATATGCTGGCCTTAAAATTCCATACTGTTTCCATGACATCGCGAGAAACAACTCAATGTTGACGGACATTAAAGAATGACGAAGTAATGAACAATTCTGACCACTAATAAGGAATACTTCAGAAATGGCTTATGCTACATAAAAGCTATTTTAAATAAATTGTGTACATTTCTTGTGTAGTACGTTTTCATCTACAACTTAAGGTTTACTAGTTATACAAGACTATACAATATTCCTTCAGAATGAAAAGGACTTCAAAGCCTATTCCCAAAAATGCAATATATACATTCTATTTTTCATGTAAATATAATTAATATATGGTATATTAAGTAAAATACATAGGGCTAATTTTTATAAAATAAAATCTTGTGAAAAATCTCCTACGTAAAGGGTAGTTTAGGATGGGGATTATCTTGAAAATCTTTGTGTTGTATTTTTAGAATATACTAAACCTAAATACCAAGTTTGGTATTTATTCGACTTCTCGTTTTTGAGTTATGCCGTTCACAGAGAGACACACATGGACCATTATCTAATCAAAATTGTCAGGGTCCTCAAAACATGTATTTCCGGTTAAGTCTGGGTATCGAATTTCGAATTTTGGTATCGATTTTTTCTCTACTATATGGTAGAGTACGTAAAAGTCGGGTGTGATACATTTACATGACTTTCTCTACCCTCTGTCGTTTAGTAGTGTGTATACAAACTATTCTTTCTAAATCTTATTCTTCTATGTAATCGTACTACATTTTACTCCAAATCTTTGGAGAAAAAAAACGGCATTACATTTCGTTATAGATACAAAGGGAAGAGCGATAGTCAATTTTTATTCAAAATCGTTTGTAACTTTATAGAAAATCAAAGGTTTCTAAAAACGTTCCATGTAACGAGTAGTTTGGGATGGAAAATTTTGCTAAAAAATTTTCATGTTGCATTTTTGGAAGATGCTGAACCTAAATACTAAGTTTGCTATTTATCGGACTTTTCGTTTTTGAGTTATACTGTACCCAAACACACACACACCACATTTTCTAAAGTGCTTAATTTCTGGTGTAATCTTGGTATGGAATTTTTGGGTGGAGTGCAATACCTTCTCTACCTACTATGTACTTGGTAGAGAAAGTAAAACGGACTAGAGCTGCCCAATTTCTAAAGAACCAGCAACGCAGATAACGGGTTTTTTCCTTTATTGGTTAAATAGCAAAGTTTGGTTGTTCAAATGTTCCTTATCGAGCATGGGTTTTTCGTGGTTCCCCCGGGTCGGTAAGTGAATTTTTGGGGTGATTCCTCTTCTACTACGAATTTCCTGTCCATTCCTCGTCCACATCATTACCTTTCATCTGTTACAGGGTTAAATGCGACGACGTTCGGTGTGTTGCAGCAGGGCGAATTGTGTACCTTAGAACGGTTTCTTCCTGGTGTTTGGTGTTCTGCTGGGGCCCCTTTCTGGTGGTGTCTCGGGCCTAAGGGTCTCCCTTGGCGGCACGGTGCTAAGACGTGGCTAGCCGAGGGTAGGATCTGTTTAATCCGGAATAGTTAGGGACCCCTACCTTACAATTTATGGAGGTCCCTCCTTCTCCTCCTATTTCTCCACACTAATAAATCCTGCTATACTGAATTCACTTCTCTGGTTGCATTTCGTTGAACGACAGGCTCCACCAATCCGTGGTATGCCATTAGTTACTGGAAACCATTTTGAACATTTCCTTTAAATGGTGCTGATGTTGGAATAAACTAAACTAAAACTAAACCCCATGGCGCTACGGCCCAGTAGGGCCTGCCTTCCAACCCGACTGTCAGTCTCCGTCTACATACAGTAGAGGTGGGCGCTTATCGATGCTGGGAGGAGAGTGGCCAGCAACACTCGCCCATGAGCCAGAATGTTGCTTCTCGTAGCCGGGGTCACTGTCTACTGCACCTCCTCATTTTCACTCACGATGCTGAGTGGGCAGCGGTCTTATACCCGGGACTTAAAATCCGCATGGGGTGGGATCGAACCCGGGCGGATTCCGTGCGCGGGAACCAGATCCAGCCCACTGCGCCACGATGTTGGCATAATATAATTTTAATTCAGCATATTTGCAATGTAAATTAATTAACTCTGACATAAAACTACCGAAACTCAGAGGTAAATGCTGCTGATGTTTGAATAATATGTTATAATTCAAAACATTTACATAATTAAAATTTAGCAATACAGCTAGCAAAATCCAGAGGTATGTTTGCACCATCCGGTTATCTTCTGAGATCCCACGTTCTTTTCTTTTCCTTACCCATATTCGTTATGTATTTCTCTGTTTCGTATTATATCTGTTAACACAGTGTTCTATATTCTGTCTGGAAATAGGTTCTCCTAACTTATGATAACTGTCTTTCACCAGAAATTTAAAATTTCTAACTAAGCAGTAATCAAATGCACAAACAAATGACTCTGACATACTAATTTGTTACATACCGGGTGTTAAAAATTGGTAGTGTGGACCAAACCATGTCCAGTAAACATGCATTCTATAACTCATACCTTAAGAGCTATGCACACTTGTTCATCTTCGCTACTGTGAAACAGCTCTTCCACTGCAAGCTCTTTGCTATTACGTACGATCTACACCAGCCAGTAAACAAATGAGGACACATTACTCTGCTATTGTCCTGGATACAGCATACAGTAAACATCTGTTAGTGTTGTTACTGTAAACTATATTCATAGTTCTGGTTAAGTCCAACGCTTCCTCTCATTAGTTCTAATGTTCTTAGTTATAATCAGTTTGTGTTTTGGTAAGTTTGTGAAATGCTTTTGTAAACTTAAGACCCGAATATAAGATCGCTGTCCACTCACATCGTAAGCAAAGTGAGGAGTTGCGACAGGCAGCGGTCGTGTGCTGTGCATACGTGGGCGTGAGCTCGTTAGTCAGGCTGGTAGGCCCAGGCCTCCCGCAGGCTGTAGCGCCACAGGATTGTACGTATAAAAATGTTTCTAAACATGGACTCTTGTATAAAAACTGTTCCTGGTGATTCCTCTACTTACCCTGAAAGTCTCTTAGCGTACCCGCAGATGCAACCGTAACTGCTTACAAATAAATGTTGAAAGAAACTTGCTTCTATTAAGAGTGCCTGCAGTTAAGTCTTGCAGTTTTTAATGAAATGTGTTCTAAATATTGATACATGCTGCTTTAACAGAATTTTAAACGTGGTTCAAATATCTTTAATCTTTTAAAAAATAATGTATTTATACCTTAGTTTAATACTACTGGAATTCAGAGGTGGGGTAAAAGGTATATAGTAACGAAACATTAACTATGCAAAAAACCTAACATACCTATATACTTCTATGAAGTAACATGTAACATTAAATATCTCTTTCGTAATTGTTCAAACTGTTGGCCTCCAGCATTTACACTGTGTATATTCGATACACACTTTACATCACAGTTCTTTGTTTGTTTCAATTTCGTTTCCTCAAATAAACTGAAAAATGTTATCAACATAATTGGCCTTCTTGCAAAAGCTTATCTTTACAGCATTCCAATTATGGTGATACTCGAAATTCTTCATCTTTAGACATCTTCATTCTTCCTTTTTATTGCATTCCACCCAATGTTTTTAGATCCCTTAATCCAAAAAAAGCATCTTTAGAAAAAGGTCCGTGGGTGTCTATGAACACACAACTCAAAAACGAAAAGTCGGAAAAATACCAAACTTGGTACGAATACCAAGTATTTGGGTTCAGTACCTTCCAAAGATGTGACAAGAAAGTCCCTCCACACCAAATTACTCTTTACATGGAACATTATTCAAAATTTTCAATTTTCTAAGAAATTTATTAAAATACCATATATTAAAGATATTTACATGAAAAATAATATGTGTATCTTGAATTTCTGGGAATAGCCTGTGAAGTCACTTCATTTGGATGAAATTTTGTATAAACTTGTATAGCTGGTAATCGTCTATATAACGAAATAAATTGAGTTTTATTTATGGAAGCATACTATGGTCCTTAGCGTTCCATTCTATATTGGGCGTTAAAGACCGGTAATTTTTCTCAGAGACCTCTTTATCAGGTTTGAGGTTCTTTTACGTGCCGTAAATCTACGACACGGGACCACCGGCTTTACTTCCCTTCCGAAGGAAGCCATGCTAAAGATTTTTATGCCTGAAAAAATCCAACGGCCTACGCCGGGTTTCAACCCGCGACCTTGATCTATATAAGGTGTCACCGCAGGTGGGTGCTTACGTCATTGAATGATGAAGTTCATAGTCTCCGTCGTCAAAAAGATTGGCGCATAATTAGGGTTCTAAGTATTTTCCAGAAAAGAAATCGAAAAGTATTCTTTACTTGAAGGTTAACCAAATTTGTGGTGTAAGTACGTTTAGTCAGAAACTGAAATCTGCCTCTTATCTTTGTCACCGAGCGAGGTGCGCCGCGGTAACGTGTGAGACTCGCATTCGGAGGACTCGGTTCGATCCCCCGTACCGTGAGTTTTTCATGGTTTCCCCGGGTCGACAGGAAAATGCTGGCTCGTGTTGTGCCACGACTCTCTTGCCCCCCATTTCCTGTACCCATCATCTTCCTTGTGATTGTTTCAGGGTTTTAGGACCAGGGGACGGTGTTCGGCGCATTGCGGTTGGGCGGTGGAAGTTTCATCCTGTCGTAGCCCAGGGACTGCTCAGCTGGAATCCGCCTCTGAGTACTTTCGGGCCTTTCGGGCGATAGCTCCTTCGGGGAAACTCCGAAGGCTTGAAGCCCTATAGAGTGGGGTGGCGTTGTAGGTGTTCAATCTCAAAACATTAAGGACTCCGTCTATGATTGCACCCGGATCGGGTCGCGCTTCGGGTCTCTCCCCTCATGCCTCCTTCACGGGGGTCACGCTAGAAGCACAAGGGGCCGAATGGATTGCATGCGGTGCTCTGCCCCGGTTTCGGGGCGTGTCTCAGTTTGTCCGTATCTTTACCTCTCTCTCTCTCTCTCTCTCTCTCTATCTCTCTCTCTTGTGAAAGAAAAAGATAGGAAGGAGAAAGTAAATAAGCTGATTAGCTGGAGGAATGGCAAATACTAACATCGCCAACCAGAGAAAAATAATTAAGTAATTAAGCTATAATGGTATTACAGTATCAATATTTGCACCATGTTTTAAAGCAGAAGATTTATCACGAACTTTGTGCCTAACGCCGTTAATTAATGTTGCCCCAGACTGCGCGAAAAAGGTAAGAGTAAACTGTAATTTTAGAATTGCTTCCAAACATTAATTAGCGAAGTATAATAGAGTAAAAATCGCTGTGAGCAGTTCATAGAATTAGTTTTACATCCCTTGTTCTACTGAGAAGCTAAAATTGGATCTGAAAGCTTGATTAAATGAACAATGTTGATTTACGATGCTGTTGGGGTGCAAAATTAATTTAAATTTAATGAAGCTTGCAAAAGTTCTTTATAAAAACAGGTGAATAACACACAGGTAGATTTCTTGTTTTACAAGTTACTTTTAATCATAAGACAAGTTATCTTAACCTTCTTTTTTTAATTTATTATTATCGATTTAACATCATAGTCATAACGTGAATATAATAAATTTGACTGTTGGATCACCCAAGGACAGCGAGAGATCAACAGGAACCCACATTGATACTGATGAATATCATAGAAAGGACACTCTACAACCATATATTTAAGTGTCAGAATGGAATGACATTGCTTCAATACTTACATGTAGGCTTATGAACCTATGCAAGGAGATATACGTGGGTAATTGCAGTATGCCAATACATAGCTTGGTGAGAAGTACCTGGCCATGAAGAATTAGATGTTTTATCAGGTAACTGGAACTATGATTGGAGCTTATAGGATTAGTTTGGTATTAGATTTGGAACTCCAGTATAACTTCCATTGCTTACATATTTCATGTTTGAGGAAATTTTGTAAGTCGTGATGCGGAACCTTGAGATCGCCCAGGTTTGGAGAGTGGCATGTTGCTTCGTTAGCAGCATCATCCGGATATTCCTATGTGATACGGTATCCATACCAGTATCACATGTTTATTACAGGTTTTAATCTTATTATACAGTAGTAAAATGTTCTGCGCCAGAGTTTCTGAGTGCCATCTGTTGAAGAGCTACAACTACGCTCGTGGAATCAGTGAAGATGATATATCAGTTTTCATTGTGTATTCCAGGACAAATCTTATGGAAAAAAATACTGAAGTAATTCGGAAGACTATTATAAATTGTATATTCAGGATGTACCACAGCGCAGCCATTACCCCCGTTCAGTATATACAGGGTTATTCAAAAAGAAGCAACAAACTTTAAATATTTATTTCTGATGAACGACAATAGATAACAACACATACGACACATCATTGAACAGAGGAAGGTTGAAAGTTTTAAGCCCTACCTATTAGTTCCATTTAGTGTCTATAGCGGCGCTGTGTTTACGAGAAAATGGCGACGCCACAGGAAAAGTCGTTTTATGTGCTTTATTATGCAAAGAGTGAATCCATGTTTCCTTGCAGCGTACATTTCGTTGTAAGTTCAACAACGAGCCGCCTCGTCATAAAAATTTACAATTGATACCATAAATTGGTAGATGATTGTTGCGTATGCAAACGATAAAGCACTGGTCGTCCTCGAATAACAAATGGTGCTCATTTTGAACATACAAAATAAAACGTTGAACTTTTCTCTATTCAGCATGTGTCTCCATCTACTGTCGTTCATTAGAAATAAAATTTAAATTCTGTTCCTTCTTTTTGGATAACACTATATATAGGAATGAGCCTTTGACGAATGCCACAAATTTCGTGAAACATTCGCTGGTAATGGAAAATATCTGTATCCGGTTTGTTGTATTTGACTAGAGTGGTGGCGCTTTTCTTAACTTGTTTGTGATGGAAATACATTTCTCAAGGCATCTACAATCCACACACAACACTAAACATAAACAGCTTTAGAAACATGTAATGCAAAACTTGTTAAGTCATACATGTAGTTGGAATTCTCATCAACATTCCGTCTGCACTGCATTAACACGTGAGGCAAAGTGTAAACACATTAAGTTTGTTAATATGAACCATCACATGGATTCTATTATGAAAATTTAGTCTTTGTGGCGTTTGTGATTGTCGCTTGTGGAGGAGGCGCAAGAATAAATGAAGAAAATTATCGGTACGCCCTTTTCTAAGCAATTGAAACAATATAAATAGCATCTGGCCTGAATTGAAAGTTGAAGGTGAATTCGTGTTCAAGAATTTTCTAAGAATCTCGAAAGAAGATTTAAATTTGTTGCTGGCCATAATTTCAGCAGCAACTGCAAAACAGAAGTCGAATTTCAAAGTAGCTATCTCAGCTGAACTGAGATTAGGCTTAACCTCTTCCTTTCTTTTCTGTGTCATGAAAAATATAGACAAGCTCACGTAAACACTCCCTTTTCTTGATTTTATGTCCATAGTCTTTTAAGGCTATATCCCAGTTGACGGGTGTTGCATGAATCTTATTAATTAACTGCATTGTCTTCCACTCCATTTTTTTCGCTAGTAAGTAATGACTAATATGCATGAGCCACTTGTCTATATCATGTCTGGCCGAAGCTAGGTGGATCTGCACGAAGTGGAAAACAGTATTGTTTGTTGAATCAGCATGTTATGCAAGACTTGTTGGTCAGTGGAGACACTCGTTTTCGCGGACATGTTGAGCTCAACATGTTGAGTCAACATATTTTGTTGATTGTTTAGGCAGTGGAGACCCGCCTTTAGGTTAGAAGTAATCAGACGGAGGAATCTCCACCCCACGTAGGCTATTGTGGACCCGTTGAGCTTCCAACATGGCTCCTGGGAAGAACATAGGAAGGAAGATCAAAAGACAATCAGATCCGGATGTGCGCTAGCAAAGACGGGTCCGTAACGATGACAATTGAGGCAGTATTTTTAACATTTACATAATTTCAGTCAAATTATATAATATATAAATTCAATAACAGCCCGCCTTAAAGCAATATGTGTGTATAACAAGATATAAAAATTGTATATTACAGTCATTGTATATGTTATATTATTGTATACATGTGTAATAATAGTATATGTATGTATTACTCAATTTAATAATGTAGAAGCTGTGAGAATAATAGGTTAAAAGTTGCTAATAAAGAGGTAACAATGAGGTAACCTTGAGGCAATAATGAGTAAGATAGTTTAATAATTCTACTATTCATTGTTGGAGCAACAATAATGTACATTTTGAGACAGTTTATATATAGCCAATAAACAACCAGAAAAAGTTTTAGTTAAATGAAGGTATTCTATTGGAGTAGAATTAGCCAATCAGAAACTGAAATATAGCAAAACTTACAAATTCAGAAGTCAGTTGGTTGTAGACAGTGTTCCTAACCGGACGTGAGATGCGTCCTCGAGAAATTTAATACGTATTCGTGTGAGACGAAAATGGTTCTACGTGTTAAAAAGTGCAAGTAATTAATAAAATAAATCTCACAGCTCTCTATATCAGTGAAGTGTTATTTTAATGTTTAAAGAATTAATAAATGGAGTGAAGTAGAAATGATAATCTGTGTAAACCTACATTCATAGTTGCACCACTCCCTGCTAAGACATCATGTCTAAAAAAATATTAATACTGACGCAACCGAGGCAAACATAAATATATAATATTTAAAGAAACAGTCAAAATTACAGAGTTAATATTTTTTAAACATTTGAGGCAAAGGCCACAGGAAAGTACATTTGGGGCGAAGGCTACCGGAAACTTTTTACCATACGTGCGGTTGCAACTACTTGAAGTTTGGCTCCCCAACAGTCGAAATACAATACAAACCATCTTCACAATAATCCTGACGCCAGCTAGCCCTGTCTTACCCACCCGCAACCTGGGATTCCGGGGTATAGACAGGACCTAGAAAGGGAGGGATATATGATTGCCATTAGGTTTCGGCTGCTTCATCTGCTTCCAGCGTAAATCTGCATACACGGGGTAACTCCAAGTAAATTATTTAGACAGCGTTAAGAATTAATTATAACTGCTTGAAATGCCTACTACTTCTTTACTTTTTAACTAACCCAAGTTAACGTGAAAAATGTTATGTTTTTTACAGAAAACCGATGTTTTAATTCATAAAGTTACAAAATAAAATAATTAAATTGTATTTACTAATCTCCATATAATAAACAAACGTTTAAAATAACGAAACGCGTTTGTTAATAAACACACAATGTTGAAACACAATGTTAAGCCCTGTTCAAGGGGACCTAAATGGCGAAAATTTCCACAATATGACACTTTTATTATTTTTTGCAGTCTTATTGACTTGAATTTCCTCTTTAATTTGATACATATATCTCCTTAGTGTAGACACAATACATATATTTTAAACATACATTTAAAATGGTACTGAATCTGACATTTTGTATTTGAATTATGTACCACTTTGCTCAAAAATATCACAACTGCTATACACTTTGAAATAAAGCTAAGCATTAGCCCATATTTTAGGAAAAGCTTTGTTCTTTAAATTTGTACTATTGTTAACATGATAGCGTCTGTATGCTCAAGCTATGTTGTACGTTTCTTTGCAAATATAAGTATATATAGGTATGTTTTTTCAATTTTTGCTTTGAACATTTTATCTGTGAATGACACTTTCTAGTGTAAATAAATCGTCCCAGAAACCGTTGAAGATGTTTGAATTCAATTTTAGGATGCTAAAGCAACCTCTAAGTGCTGTTGTGGATCCACTTTGGCATTTATAAAATGGTTGGTTAGTTTAAAAAAATCGTTGATGAATTTTAAATAAAAGATTATATAAGCATTGTATAAGAAACTGGTCTGACAGGTTTTATCTACTCATTTATTAGCGGGCATACAGACTACTTACTAAGGCTTATTTTTCTGTCCACTACATGTAATTTGCACAAATAGCTACATTACACATTTCGTTATAGATACAAAGGGAACAGCGATAGTCAAATGCTTAAGAACTGGACGCTATGTGCTGGTCTTAAGAGTCCATACTGTTTCCATGCAATTGCGACAAACAACTGAAAATCAATGGGACTTGACAAAAGTATTGAACAAATCGAACCATTAACGACGTATATCTTGGAAATGGCTGATGCTACAAAAAAGTTATTCGAATTAAATTGTGTGTTTTAAAGAGATCTAGATTTCTTGTGTGGTACATTTTCGTCTATACCTTAACGTTTACCAATTATACAAGACTATACAAAATTACTTGCGGATGAAGAGGATATCACAGGCTGCTTCCAGAAAATTCAATACGTACACTTTATCTTTAATATATGGTATTTTAATCAAAATCGTAGAGCCATTCTTTTAGAAAATAAAAAATGTTGAAAAATGTTCCATGTAAAGGATAGTTTGCGGTGGGGAGATTTTTTTGAAAACCTTCGTGTCGCAACTTTGGATGGTCCTGAACCTTAATTACAAGCTTCTTAGAACTTATCGAACTTTTCGTTTTTTAGTTACACTGTTCACACACACACACACACACACACACACACACACGGACAAACATAGACGCGCTAAAAATAAGTTTTTTATTCAGGGGCCTCAAAACATGTATTTCCGGTAAAATCTCGGTATCGAATGTTTATTTGGAATGCAATACCTTCTCTGCCTACTGTGTAGTGGTAACAAAGCAAAGCAAACTTATAAGGCATGCATTATATCCTGTAAGAATATGTCTAATATCTTAAATAGTTTCTGAAATAATGAGTTATAAATTTAGCAAATTTAACATTGGCGTGATGGGCGGGGATAGCCCAGCGGCTTCGTTTCCTGAGGGTTCAGGGTTCGATTTCCGGCTTTAGGTGACGAGTTTAAATTGGTCCTATCCACTTCTTCGCCTCTGCCTTGCTGATGTGAAGTATCCCCAAGGTTCAACGTCGTTCAGAGTCCATGGTAACAGCTGTAGGTCCTCTCATTCCACCGCCATCCTCGTCATCATCTTATCATTGGAGGTAACGGATACTGTCCGATGGGTGTCTCTAAATCAGAAATGCCTCTAACCATCGCTTGGTGGAATGAGGTATCCCCGAAGGTCATAGGCCATATGGGGAAGTTAGAAACGACGACAACATTTTCGAATGGAGCTTTAATTTGAGGCAGTATTTTTAACACTTAAATGATTTCAGTCACTTTATATAAATATAAATTCAATAACAGCCCGCCTTAAAGCAATATGTGTATGTAACGATATATAAAAAGTGTATCTTACAGTCATTATATATGTTTATATTATTGTATACTATTGTATACATGTTCAATAATGTTATATGAATGTATTACGTAATTTAATAATGTAGGAGCTGTGAGAATAATAGGTTAAAAGTTGCTAACAATGAGGTAACCTTGAGGCAATAAAGAGTAAGAATGTTTAATAATGCCACTAGTCATTTTTGGAGAAACAATAATGCATTTTTTGTGACAGTTTATTAAATAGCCAATCAAGAACCAGATAAAGCTTTAGCTAATGAAGGTATTCTATTGGGGTAGGATTAGCCAATCAGAAACTGAAAATGAGAAACGTTTTCAAATTCAGAAGTTGTTGCCTGCAGACAGCGTTACTAACCAGACGCAAAAAGTGTCCTCAAGAAATATAATATGTATTCGAGTGAGACGAAAAATAGTTTGTGTTAAAAAGTGCAAATAATTAATAAAAGAATCTCACAGCTCTCTATCGGAGAAGTGTTGTATAAATCGTATCAAGCATTAATAAAGGGAGTGAAGTAAAAAGTATAATCTTTGTAAACCTACATTCTTGTTGCACCACAACCCTGCTAAGAGAAACGTGTCGATACTGACGCAGCCGAGGCAAACATAAATATATAACATTTAAAGAAACAGTCAAATTACAAAGTTAATATTTTTAAACTTAGGGCGAAGGCTACCGGAAACTGTTTACATACGTGCGGTTGCAACTACTACAACTTCGGCTCCCCAACAGTTGAACTATAATACAACTCCTTCAATACAACCTACTTCAAAATCGGCTTTCCAAAATCCTACAACAAAATTACTTTCTCAAATTTCCCCTTAAGCTCTTTTGAAGAAGCCAATGCATTCCACTACCTGACTCGCATCAAATATTTCACAATGAGAAAAACGGCAAAAAGTAAGATTTTATTATCAAGCAATATTCCAGAATGACTTCTTTTATAGTCTAAAGTTTATTTTCAGCACTTTACAGTAGCTGAAATAATTTTCCTCAGTAAAAAGTGTCAGTAGTAAACATTTGTCACGCAATCTTCTGGCACGTTTCTGCAACATGAAGGCTATTTTAAATTAAACTTGCAACACAAGCAACCTTCTCTTACTGCATGAAACGTCAAAACTAGCGTCACGAAAAGTGGCAGAGGAATGCTAAAGGTATTTTTAGAAAATGTTTCGCTATGGTAGCCTTTGCTATGTGTCCTATTAAAAGAAGATTTAACGTGCGCATTTCCTAATAGAACGCTGGGAAAATTAAGTTTTAGTTGTATTTGTTCTTATGACGTTTAGTTAACCTTGTGCACTAGGGTATGGAACTACCCACCAGTTGGTCGTAAATGGACGGTGAGGAAAAAATCTGATGTGTTACAATCACATGACTTTCTCTACTCTTGTACAAACTAGTTTTACAAACGCTTATTCTCCATATGCTTCATGTTAATCGAGATATCGAGACGTTAATCTTATTGGTAATTTTCTTGTAGGTGCAAGGGAAATATGGTAGGCTTTAAGCGATTGTCAAATATTTTAAGAGCTGGTTGCTATGTGGCTCATTCCATTCTCTTTGTATGTCCAGAACATAAAAAAATGAATAATGAATTCCCATTTGAGAAAATAAGTATTGGAAAATTTAAGGGAATAACAAGCAATATCTCGAAAATGGTTTACTCAACAAAATAAATGTATATGACATAAATTGTGTATTTTAACGCGATCTACAATTTTTGTGTAGTAAAATTTTGTCTATCTCTTATGGTTTACCAGTTATGCAAAAGTCGTTTACAATGAAGAATACTTTTGGGGACATTCCCAGAAAATTTGAGATATACGAGTACATTCCATTTGTCATGAAAATATCTTAAACATATGATATTTTAATCAAAATCGATAGCCATTTTTGAGAAAATTAAAATTTTCGAAAAATGTTCCATGTAAAGGGTAATTTGGGGTAGGGGGATTTTCTTGAAAACCTTCGTGTCGCATCTCTGGAAGATACTGAACCTAAATACCAAGTTTGGTGTTTATCCGACTGTTCGTTTCTGAGTTATGCTTCACACACGCACACACACACACACACACACAAACACGGAAATGTTTCCAAAAATGCTTTTTTTGGATTCATGGTGTCTCAAAACATGTATTTCCGGTTAAATCTCGGTATCGAATTTTTGGGTGGAATACAATACTTCCCCTACTTAGTATACGTAGTTCAGAAAGTAAAAATAGACACTACAATGAGTGCAGCTTGTAAGTACAGCTTGAATCTTGGTGAATTGAATTTAGAACGTAATGTAATCATGATCAAAGTGTAAACAAGGCAAATAACGTTCTTTAAAACGATTAGGCATTTAGTGAGTAATCCAGTAGCGACTGTTATGCTTAAATAAATTTAAAAAGAATACCTCATAAATGACACAAAACTGAAATTTACTTTATTTATCACAAACACATCCGTTGTTTAAGCATTTTTCATATCTGTGCACGAGCTTTAGAATTCCCTATTCTAGTTGTGTGCTACCAACCCATTAATTCAAATTGTCGTATACAATTTCACCAAGTAAGAATGAGAAATATTTGGAAATAAATGTATAGCACATCTAGGGTTCAACGTCTGTATTGTACGATTTCTTGGTTCACTTGATTCTTCAAATCATCTCTGATGAGTGACGCATATCCTAGTCTAGTTTTGTCATGCATATTTCTTCCTCCATTGTTAAATATTTCACGCCACTTCCTCACATTTCCTTCGTTCATTACTTTTGTCACCTAAACTTCCCTTAATTGACGGTAAAATTCTGCAGGTTTAAAACCTCCGAGCAACCACATATCGAATAATACCACAGTCGCCAGGACTTTGTATCACACAGTTCATTTTGAACAATCACAGAATGCACAATAACACCAGGTTTCTACTGTCATTTACATAACATTGAGGAAAAATGTCCAGCAAATAAATAGACCTGGAATAGAAGCCCGATAGCGATCTGTGCTTTTGGAATGGGTAAGGGTTCGTTGCTTCGTATGTGCATGCTTACATATAAATTGAGGGTTTCAGCTGAATATTTTTTCTTCATTCAATTAGTTTGGAGAGTGCGGTAAAACAATATAGTATGCTGCAACACAAATAACACTGAATTTATCGATCGTTTACTGTCCAAGTTTCTATAGCAATAAACTATTTATTTATTGTATATCATAATTTTACATTTTGTAAAATCACTTTTGTGTTGATTTCTGCAGTTATGTTTCTCACAACAAAATAATTGTTTACCGTAGAGCATACGGAGTCATACACTAGTATAAGGAGAGATTTAATAAAGAGACACCAAATAACTAAACAATGTTAGGTACCATTCGCATGTTCAATTTTTGGGATCGCCCTACGTCAACGAAAGTGAACAACAGATCGGCCAGGGACTGTAGCCACAAACGAAAATCAGGGATACTCCAACAGGTGTTGGGGTAGTTTCCAACGCCAAAATCTACGCCGAATATCACTGAGACTTGGTTTTAGTGATACTTCTGTTCGGCGGAATGTTTAACTGAGTGAATTTTCATACCGGATTCAGTTGATCGGCGTCTAATAGAAAAGGATGAGGGAATCCGATTGCAATATTGTGACTTATGAGGATCTAGATTTCTTCTGCCTAAATTGTTTCCAGATGGAAGCTGAAGTAAGTAGTTTGTTACGTTATTTACACCACAGTTTGGGCGTCAATTTTAAGTAGGTTGATTGAAGGAGTTGTATTATATTTCAACTGTTGGGGAGCCGAACTTGTAGTAGTTGCAACTACACGTATAGTACCCGCTTTCCGGTAGCCTTCGCCCCAAATGTACTTTCAAGTGGCCTTTGCGCCAAGTTTAAAAAAAGCATTTACTTTGTAATTTGACCGTTTCTCTAAATATTATATATTTATGTTTGCCTCGGCTGCGTCAGTATTATTGTTAGAGACACGTTTCTCTTAGCAGGGCTGTGGTGTGACTAAGAATGTAGGCTTACACAGATTATAATTTTACTTCACTTCTTCTTTTATTAATGCTTGATACGATTTAAATAACACTTCACTGATATAGAGAGCTGTGAGATTCTTCAATTAAATAGTTGCACCTTTTAACATGTAAACTTTTTTTCGTCTCACACGAATACGTATTAAATCTCTCGAGGACGCATCTTGCGTCAGGCAACTGAACTGATTTCAACCACCTAAACTTGTAAATTTCTGTATTTCAAGTCTCTGATTGGCTAATCCTACTCCAATAGAATACCTTCATTTAACTAAAGCTTTTTCTGGTTGTTGATTGGCTATTTTTAAACTGTCTCAAAATTTACATTATTTTTGTTCCAATAATGACTAGTAGCATTTAAACTTTCAAATTCATTATTGCCTCAAGGTTACCTCATTCTTACCTCATTGTTAGCAACTTTTAACCTGTTATTCTCACAACTTCTACATTATTAAATTACGTAATATATTCACATAACATTATTACACATGGATACAATAATACAAACATATACAATCACTGTTACATACTTTTTTATATATATATATATATATATTGCTTTAAGGCGGGCTGTTATTGAATTTACATATTATACAATTAGACTAGAATTATTTAAGTGTTAAAAATACTGCCTCAAAGCCATGTTCACCTTGACGGCAACATCAACAGAGAAACAACTCGTTTTTGGGATTCCTGTTGTCTGGTGTCGTTAAGCAGAAACCACTGAAAATATCACGTGTTACTTTATTTTTGTATCGCTACATTTTGTTCATCAACATCTTAAGAAACTATTAAAAGTGTGTGGCACATGGTGGTACACATTTTGAATACACACTATACCAATGACATCAACTAACATTTCACTGTCATTTGCTTTTCCGCATACTTATAAATCACAATAATTGATTCTCACTTTTTAACACAAAATTTAAGTAATTTTTTAATATTCGGTTTAAAAAGCCATAATTTGGCAGTTTTAGTATATATTCTGCGACACATATAAGTCGCTGTATGCGTAGTTGACTTTCCCTACCCCTATTTTATTACTATTGATTTAATCGGAAAGAATTGTAGACCGTTGTTCTGTAGGATTACATGTAACCAGCGCCATACCATTCAAACTGCATTGTTTGCGCATCCGCTTCCTGCTTGAATAATTTGTTGATAGATGGGCCTGTTTGTGGAGCCTTCTTTATGGACGCCGTATTTTTATTTGCATTTCTTTTAACTGAATGTTTTTGGGATTCGGTGGCGATATGGCGGTATCAATATACAAATTGGCATTTACCTGAGGGGAAAAAAGATGCCACTTATGTTGTCCGATACATGGAATTTGAACCCTGGACCCTCTGAATGCTAGACACAAACGCTACGGTTTTAGCTGTCTCATTCTGTTAAAATCGACTATATCTGTTGCGTAGTTCCGTTTCGTTTTATATTGTTACTAACAGAATACTACAAGTCTGAGGTGATACACCCACATGACTTTTCGTGCCCTCTATCTTTATTAGTGGGTATGCAAACTATTCTTACTAAAGCTTATTTTTCCATCTACAACATTTTAATCCAGACAATCTTTGCAAAAGTAGCTACATAAAACATTTCATTATAGATACAAAGAGAATAAAAACAACTGAAACTCTATTACATTTTAAAAGAAGTATTGAACAATTCGAACCTTAAATAACGGATATCTCAGAAATGGCCTATGCCACATAGAAACTTATTTGAAGTAAATTGTGTGTTTTAAAGAGATCTACATACTTTGTATGGAACGTTTTCGTCTATCGCTTAAAGTATACTAGTTATTCAATATTATACAAAATTCCTTCGGAATGAAGCGGACAATATTGGTATTTTCCAGAAAATTCAAGATATGCATTTTATTTGTTGTGTAAACATGTTATTTTAATCAAAATCGTTAGAGCCATTTTTAAGTAATCAAAATTTTCGAAAAATGTTCCATGTAAGAGGTAGCTGAGGTGGGGGGGGGGATTTTCTTGAAAACCTTCGTGTCGCATCTTTGGAAGATACTGAACCCAAATACCAAATGTGGTATTTATCCCACTTTTCGTTTTTGAGTTATGATTTTCACACACGCGGACCTTTTTCTAGAAATTCCTCTTTTGGATTCAGGGGGTCTCAAAACATGTACCTCCGATGAAATCTCGGTATCGAATTTTTGGTGGAATGGAGTACCTTCTCTACTTGTTATGTACGTGGTAGAGAAAGTAAAAAGTGAATGAGGTTCGAGTTCATACTTGTTCTCATATAAAAGCCTATTAAGTCAGACTGCTTGTGTAAAGTTGGCATGCTGGAATACTTTCATTCGGACTATACCCTATGATGGTTATACGGAGTTCTCAGTAAAAGCTGAAACCAGACCCTTTTCTCGTATAAAGTATTAGTAAGTGACTTATACCGCTTCAACTTTCAAGAGCTCAAGTTTACATTAATTATAATAGCACGTATCATTTAGATGATTTCGTGAGAAAGAAAAGATCGCTTAGCGTGCCTTGATGCATGATCGAGTGGTAAACAAAATACCAGCAAATCTCGTTTTGGATCCCCTTCTGAGAGGTAAAAGACAAGCATTAACATGACAAAAAGACGTCAATTGAGTGCATTTTAAGGCCAGGATTCATCGGACACCTGGAAACAGACACACACACAGCTTGAAAGGTCAGTAGACGTGAATGTGCCACAATGCACTGGCTGTTTCCAGGCTTTGGCGACAGAGATAGGACATGTCAATGTTAGTACAAGGACTTCTAACAGCAGGACTGATATCTGGCCTTAACTAAAAGACCAAACTGGGCAACACCTGTAAGATAAATATTCTCCTATCTTGTAGATAATCTGGAGGTAGTTTCTGGGCAATCCGTGAGGAACTGTTTGTCCAGTGGTATGCGTTCCTCTAATACCAGTGCACAGAAGAGCCCATTTCAAGTGGAGTATGCCATTAAGGCTCTAAAATTAGAGCCTTAAGAAGTAGAGGTATAAGCTCTTCATAAATAAATCCCGATTCAGTATGTATAATAACATTCCTCTGGAGAGAATGTAAAACACGATTAGATCCCAGCAACCTGTGGAAAGGGGTCATCTGGTGGAGGTACGGAGATGCTCTCTTACGGATGTGAGGCTTTTCAGAGGCCAACCTGCTGGATTAAAGTTTTAAAGGTGAAGACATCACCGAGTAGCTTGCTAGCGATTCCTCACGCATGAATCCTAGAGGGAATATCTGGAATGCAGCCCACCAGAATGTCATGAGGTAGGCGGTGGAAAGATAGCCGGACAAATCTGCAAACTTTCTGATACAAGCTGCTATTCTGGACAGTTCATGCACTGCTTTGCATGAGGAATGGAACCAAATGGCATTAGTGCGTTGAACCACCTTGTAGAGAACATGTAACACGTTGCGAGGCATATGTCGCCAAAAGAGATAACTACATTACGTAATAACCCTTATTTTCGGAACCTGATAAAATTTTCTTTACTTCTTTGCGTAATTAGGTTTGAGTAATTATTTGATGTTTTCAACAGCAGAGGAACACATAAATTTTATTTATGTTTTGTATAACTCTTTAGAGTTCACAGTTTTGTAGAATTCAAAGAGTACTTACAGCAATTCCAGATATTTTTTCTTCATAACGGTATGCCAAGCATATGTTATTCTAATTAAAATGCTTTGAGGCATTTTGAGAAAGTAAAACACAGAGAAGATGCTTCCAAATAAAGTGCAATTTGAGCTGGAGCAGTTTATTGAAAATAATTTTCTTACATTCTTAAATAACTCCCAAAATAGGTATGAAATGTTGGTAACGTCACATCAGTTCCTTTTTCCTTTGTTTACAATGTAGGCCTGGCAACAGAAACAACAAAAGGTTGTTGGGGTAACGCATTGTTTTACATCTATCGTTTTCTTCAAAGGCGGCGCCGTGGCCGAGTGGTTAGACCGCTCGCCTCTCACCAAGGCGGCCCGGTTTCAATACCAGGGACCCGCATGTGGGATTTGTGGTGGACAAAGCGGCGTCTGGGTGGGTTTTTTCGGGTTCTCCGGTTTCCCACGCCATTCATTCCACCAACTGCTCCATCATCACCTTTCCTTTCATCCATTTCACCATCATTTCGTTTCATCTATTTCCTTCCTCACATACCAGGCTTCGGGTTGATCCTCGACGGGCCTCTGACCCCAGCCACCCGCCTGTAGGTCCTGGGGGATGTAAGTCCTACATAAGAGGAGGTTAAACAGATAAAGAAGAAGTACTTTCCTTCCATCTTCTGTTCTTTGATATATTTGTAATTAACGGAGCTAAAATGTAACCTTACTCTCTGTTCCTTTTTTACACTTGACCAAAGTTTTCTCGCTCCGTGATTAACGAAGACAGTTTTTATCTTTCCTGATTCAAATACTGCAACGCATTCGACCCCATTGTTGTCTGGGTGGACGTGGCAACCAATCCGTTTATCCAATTTTTAGTAAAACCTTTTACTGATTGGCTGACTTCTTTTTATTTTATTCAACAACCTCTAAATGTGCGTTTCTGATGATTTGTAATACGGAAAACAACTTGAAAGTGTAGCGGGAAATGGTTGGCTTAATTTGTAAGGGGAAATCGTTGCTCCTCTGGTTGATGCCCTCTGCTGCAGTATTCTGGTCTCCGGCTACCTCTGCTCAGCTGCTGATCATTTCTCCATTCCTAATAAATTACCTAACTAATTTCGCTGAGCTCAAGGTTTTCGTAGGTGAGGCAAATTAAAACCACGGCATTTCCCTTAAAATGTGATTTATTATCAATAAGATACTTACGGGCGGCTAGCTTTTCCCATCTTTAACAACTCTCACCATAATAATAAATTAGGAGCCTAATCTAACTGCACGTTTCCCCACCCATATGCACACAGATGCATCCGTCGTCCAGAGAGTATAACCGAATGTCGAAGAGATTATATAAGAGAGTGAAAATCTGGGGCCTGCTTCCCCCCTTTTATACCTAAACCTAGTGACGCTTACCTTCGCGCCTTAAAAAGTAATGACAGTTCTAATGGTCCTCATACATGTTACCTTATTATGTATGAAAATATTCTGTTCCAAAACGTTTCACACACGTGTCCCAGTGACGCATCCGGATTCAAACTCAATATCTCTGTCTCTTTCCTTTCTATACCTGCCTTCTCGTCATTCCTTCAAGTTCCTTGCTCATTAGCTTGGTGAAAGGTCGTGGACTCTACCTAGAATTACTTTTAGCTGGAATTAGCTAGCTCGCCCGTCCCTTACTTTTCTAAGTTACAATCTGCTTTGTACATGTCTTGGCTGCTAAATATTCTAACATCTTTCTAGCTGAATTATATTATTATGTACAATTCTTGTTTGATATTGATTTATACGTCTATACGTGTTCGTGTGTGTGTGTGTGTGTGTTATATTTCCTTTCAAAAGCATACGTTGAAAGACTGCCTTCTACAAAATTTACAAAAGTAATATACCATACAAACCACATAGGGCCTACCTTGAGATAGATGATGATGACGATGATATCTGGGTGGCGCGGCAAGCAACCTGTTTACTCAGTTTTTATTAAAACCTTTCGCTGACTGGCTGACTTGTTTTTATTTTGTTGAAAATCCTCTAAATGTGTATTTCTTATGAAAATTTAATACGAAATTTAGGTGAAATGTAATAAATATTGTACTTAGATAATAAGCGGTTAAGCAAAGTGTATGCGGTATGTTAAAATCAATACATTTATACAGCATTATATAGGAAGGTATACAAAGGGTTGAAAATAAACACAAAACTCTACCCCAGAATGCCATTATCGGCACCGCAGGGTTTCGTAGCTCAGCATTTAAGTGAACTTCTCGAGGGACATAAAATGGTTTTTAGGGAACGAAGGGCAGAAATGTGTCACATAGAGAAGACAGGGAATGTGGGAGGGTGGTGCTACTGCCGAACAAGATGCCGAGGTTTCAGCAGGGCAATGTGCCAGGGTGCACACCACCCTGGGGATCCCAAGCATTCAATGGCTTTCCAATAACGCCGCGTCTCAAGAATGCTATTTGCAATTCGACGAGGTTTTTGTAGCCTGTTGGGTTTCGAACCGACATCCACACGTAAGGAACAAGTAACTATACTATTGAAAATGCCTAAAATTTACCTGCTGCAGGGAAAGATTACAAATTACACACGTCACTGTTAATTTTATAATGCCCTAAGGTATGACTAAATATCCGAAATTGACCAAAGAATAAAATTTTTAGTTTTTTTCTGCAGTCTTTAAGTTGAAGCTTTCCCTTTGATTTGATATATACTTTATGGTTGTAGGCACAGTACTTATATATTAAAAGAATTCTACCATTTTTACTGTGAATTATGCATCACTTCATACAAAGAAAATCTGATGCGATGCATTCACATGGCTTTATCGCCCTCTATCCTTTATTAGTGGCGTATACAAACTTGGAATATGTTATTTTTAGAGGAATAATACTTGAGTATGAGGCAGTATTTTAATACTTGAATAATTTTAATTGTATTATATAATAAATAAATTCAATAACAGCCCGCCTTGAAACAATATGTATGGAATAATTATTTAAATTGAATTTTTACCGTTGAAAGGTGCTCAGTTGCTGGCGAACCTTGATAGTGAACAGACGGAAGATGTGTTCTCTACGTTTTAGTTTGAGTCTTTTTTTTTACGAAACGTGATTCTACAAACAAGACTGACGCAGCCGAGGCAAATTCAAACATAAGTAATATATAAAAGCAGTGTTAGTAACAAATTTAATTATTATAGTATAAAACTTGGAGTGTAATAACAAAATGACATCCTAAAATCAACTTCTCATACGTAGTAGCACATTACGTAATAACAGTAACTATTACGTAATCAACAAATTAAAAAACGCCCAAAAGCGTGTTGCAAACTCCATAAAGCAACTAATTATTTACTTAAGCACACACTATCTTCATTACGCAACAAAAAATTCTACTACAAGTTTAGCTCCCATACGTGAGGCAGTTAAAATTACGTAACCATACAAAACAAAAGCAGCATAACATAACCTTCTTCAAGTTTACGTAAAAACAAATTTACGTGAAACAAATTTCTACTTCAAGTTGCCACCCAACGTGGGGCTAACAACAACAACACTAAAACTTCAACAGTTGAACAATAATTACTACTTCAAGTTAAACTAATGCTTTGAAAGATACTTTAAAATCGAATTTGGAAATTCAGTTCTTTTAGAGAAAAACGATTTCCTGGAGCTTTTATTTAAATCGATTTTTGCTAACTTTGTCTGCTAATTTTTTATCCACTGTTTTATTATTTTATTAATTGTTAATTTTAATAAGTTAATTTAAAATTTATATGGTCCGTTACTTAAGCTTATTAAAATTTATTACTTTTCTCTATTACATTTTAATCCATATATACTTTGCAGAAATAGCAACATTACATATTTCGTTATAAAAACAAGAGAACAGCAATAGCGAAACGTTAAGAACTGGACTCATATTTTTGCCTTAAAATTCCACACTGTTTCCATGCAATCGCGAGAAAAAAAACTGCCTGTTGACGGGACTTCAAGAAAATGACTAAGAAATTAATAATTCAAGCTTTAATAACGATATATCAGAAACGGCTTATGCCACAGAAAAACTCATTTAAAATAAATTGTGTGTTTTAAACAGATATACATTTTTTTAAAGTACGTTTTCTTCTATCGCTTAACATTTACCAGTTATACAAGGTAATACAAAATTTCTTTCAAATGAAATGGATTTCACAGGATATTCCCTGAAAATTCAAGATACACATTTTATTTCTCGTGTAATGTCTTTAATATATAGTATTCTAATCAAAACCATTACATGAATTATTTAGAAAATAAAAAATGTCCATGGATGTTCCATTTAAAGAGAATTTGGGTGAATGGACTTTCTTGAAAATCCTCGTGTCGAATCTTTGAAAGGCGCTGAACCTAAATACAAAGTTTGGTATTTGCCTGACGTTTTATTTTAGAATTATGCTGTTCACAGACAGATAGACATGCAGACACACACACGACCTTTTCTAAAAATTATTTTTTTTATTTATTTGGCCTCAAACATATATTTCCGTTGAAATCTGGTATCGAATTTTTGGGTGGAATGCAATGCTATCTACTGCGTATGTGGTATAAAAAGTAAACATCAAAATTCCTAACCACTTTGGAGTAGAACGGTAAACTTTAACCCAACTTTTAGGGGAATTTATAAGACTACTTAAAAACTTTAAAATGTCATTTTTGGGCATTTTTGCCATTTAGTCTCCCCTTAAGTGCTATTACTAAAACACCACGCATGGTATTTGCTTGCTCAAGTACTGCTGAAATTAGCAATAAAATGTAAACTACTTATATAGTACTATAGGCAGTTAAAGGAAAGCGAAAACCTTACGCATTTTTACTTTCTCTACCACCCAAAACATCTATACCAAGATTTCACTGGAAAATTAGGCTCCCTGAATAAATTAAAAAAAATTAGGAAATGGTCCGTGTGTGTGTGTGTGTGTCTATCAGTGTGTGTTAGTATCTATGTCTATAAACAGCATAACTCAAAAACGAAAAGCAGATAAATATCTAACTTTGTATTTGTGAAAATCTCCACCCCAAGCTACACTTCACATGGAAAATTTTCTGAAACTTCTTATTTTCTAAAAATAGTCCAAACGATTTTGATTAAAATACCGTATATTCAAGACATTTACATTACAAACGAAATGCATATCTTGAATTTTCTGGGATTATCCTGTGAAATCTACTTCATTTAGGAGGAATTTTGTGTTATCATGTAAACTGGTAGACGTTAAGTGATAGACGAAAACGACAAAAAATCTGATGTGTTGCATTCACAAGACTTTCCCTACTCCTATACAAACTATTTTTATAAACACTTATTCTCCATCTACTTCATTTAAATCGAGATAAACATTTGCAGAAAATGTTATTACTAATTTTCTTTTGGGTGCAGTGGCTTTAATGGATAGTCAAATCTTTAATAGCTGGTCGCTATATAGTGCATTCCATTCTCTTTGTATGTCCATAAAAAAGCGAATTAAGAATTCCCATTTGAGAAGATATGCAAGTATTGCAAAATTCAAACAAAAAACAAGAACTATCAAGAATGTGTCTGACATTAATTGTGTGTTTTAACGAGATCTACATTTCTTTGTATATAAAAATTTTATCTATCTCTTACGGTGCACAAGTGATACAAGAGTCATTCACAATGAAGAGGACTTTTGGGGAAATTTCCAGAAAATTCAAGATATACATTTCTTTTGTCATGAAAATATCTTAAACATATGATACTTTAATCAAAATCGTTAGAGCTATTTTTAAGAAAATCAAAGTTGTCCAAAAATTTTCCATGTAAAGGGTAGTCTGGGGTGGGGGGATTTTCTTAAAAATCTTCGTGTCGCATCTTTGAAAGATATTGAACCTAAATATCAGGTTTGGTATTTATCCGTCTGTTTGTTTTTGAGTTATGCTGTTCACAAATATATTGACACGTCCACACAGATACACACAGGACCATTTTCTAAAAATGCTTTTTTTAATTGAGGGGGCTTCAAAAATTTTATTTCCGGTGAAATCTCGGTATCGAATTTTTGGGTGGAATGCAATACTTCCCTACTTACTATGAAAGCAAAAATGCACATCTCCTAAATACATACAATTTATTTTAATGGCATAAGCCATTTCCAAGATATCTGTTATTGGAGGATCGAGTTTTTCATCTCTTGGTCAATCTCTCAAAGTCCTGCCAACATTCAGTTGGTTCTCCGATTGCATGGAAACAGTAGGGAGTTTTAAGGCCAGTGTCCAGTTCTTACACATGTGACTATCGCTGTTCTCATTGTATCTATAATGAAATGTGTAATGTAGCTGTTTCTGCATAGGTTTATTCGGATTAAAATGTAGTAGATAGAAAAAAAGCTTTAATAAGAACAGTTTGTATTCCCACTAATAAACGATACAGGGCAGAGAAAGTCGTTCGACTGTATCGCATCAGATTTTTGTGTTCGACGCAAAAATTCGATACCGAGATTTCACCGGAAATATATTTTTTGAGACCCAATGAATCCAAAAATGCATTTTTGGAAACATGTCCGTGTGCGTGTGTCTGTGTGTCTGTGAACAGCATAACTCAGAAACGAACAGTCGCATAAACACCAAACTTGGTATTTAGGTTCAGTAGCTTCCAGAGAGCCACACGAAGGTTTTCAAGAAAATCCCCCACCCCAGATTACCGTTTACATGGAACATTTTTCGTAAATTTTAATTTTCTCAAAAATGGCTCTAACGACTTTGATTAAAATATCATATGTTTAAGATATTTTCACGACAAATGAAATTTATATCTCGAATTTTCTGGGAATGTCTCCAAAAGTATTCTTCATTGTGAACGACTTTTGCATAACTGGTAAATCATAAGAGATAGACAAACGTTTACTACACAAATAATGTAGACCGCGTTAAAATACACAATTTATGTCATACACATTTTTTTTTGTTGAGTGAACGTTTTCGAGACATTGCTTGTTATTTCCTTAAATTTTCCAGTACTTATACTTTTTCTCAAATGGAAATTCGTTATTCATTTTTTTGTCCTGGTAATGCAAAGAGAATGGAATACTCCACATAGCAACCAGCTCTTAAAATATTTGACTATGGCTTAAAGCCTACAAGAAAATTAGCAATAAGATTAATATCTCCATATCTCTAATAACAGGAAGCATATGGAGAATAAGCGTTTGTAAAAATAGTTTGTACAAGATTAGAGAAAGTCATGTGAGTGTAACACATCAGATTTTTTTCATAAGTGTTCAAGAGGCTGTTTGAGTAAAGCGGTTGAAGATGTGGGATTCCTCTCGTAGATCATAGTGATATGGTGTATCTTTTAAAAGATCAAAACGGATCTCTAGCGTAAATAACATCGATTTAAAATACTGTTTAAACCGAATTTATAAGCTGCGAGTTTCAAGCCGCAACAAAACTCGGCCAGCTATAAATCTATCGGAATAGAAGCTAAGTGAGGCTGATAAAGACCGGGTTAAGTAGGGCTGTACACGTATTTATCTCTGGAACAGATAAAGCGATTAAAATAAAAATAATGGAGACACAGTGACACAAACAAACAAGTTACAAATGAGCTGTCCAACTTTGCCCTGGGCTCATAACGTGCCCTGGCTCGTGAAATATGCGCTGGCTTTAAAAATAGTGTATCCTAAAACAGCGGAATCGTTTCGACGTCCTTGATTTACGACTCCAATACAATGAATAATTAAAGATGGCTATGTTGAGCGTATCTGTTAGAATACAGGACTAAATAAAGAATAGGCTTAGAAATATATCTTCGAATCAGAAATGTAGCTTTGGAAGATTTTAAAACCTTTACTTCATCAGTTATTTTGACACTCGTTATTATGTTGGAAAATATAACGCAAATACTATTTTTTTCTTAAGTCTAGTACCTAGAAATAAGGAAACAAAATTAAATAAATAAAAAATTTTAACACTCCGTCCGGAAGACATGCATTCCAAATTGCTTATTTATTTTCCCTATTCTTATGAATTGATACAATAATATTGTACATATTTAACGAAGTACTAACTAAATAAAATAAAACATTACAATTAAACTATAATTTAAGAAAATATTAGCAAATTGCACTTTATACTGAAAGCCAGTATCCACAATAAATAGAATTCAGTTATCTAAATTACTAAAATACTAATTTACTATATATTTCTGGTATACAGCAGCACACAAAAATATTCTAAGCTGTGTGTGTACATCCCTTTATAATCTGACGTCCTCTGTTGTGTAGTGGTTACCATGCTAGCCTCTAGTTCCCGAGGTCGCGGTTTCAAACCGGAAGGAGGGCGATGGAGTTTTATCGAGCCTAAAAACCCTTAAAAATGGCTTCCTACGGTAGGGAAGTAAAGCCGTTGGTTCCGTGTCGTACATTTGCGACACGTAAAAGAAGTTCAAGCCTGAGCAAAATTCCCCGTCTTTCACGGTCAATATAGAATGCGACGCTAAGGACCACAGCAGTTAAAGCACTCCATAAATAAATCTCAATTTAGTTTTTAATTTCCTTCATAATCCATTTACGATTAACTTTCTTTAATCCAGTATTAAATATATGTTCGTAATAATTAGTACAACTTCAATGTCTGAACAAATTATTTACACATCATAAATATACTTTACTTCTTGAGCAATCAAACTAATCAATATACAATTTATATCTATAATATACATTTATCACCTCACTACATTATTAAACATCATACTATTTCTAATTCTTTACCATATTAACCACAGGTCCACATTGTTATCTTCTACTATAATCCACATCACACCTTACCTTTTAACACTTTCTTCACTTTAATTAATTTCCTATTTATCTTCATTAACATTTATTTTTATCATTATTCAGTATCACTACACTCACTCACTGTCCCAGGATATTTGCCACCATTCTTCTGCCACGATCTCTTCTTTTCACCCAGCTCCTCCCATCCTTTCATTATCCTTTCACCACTCCTCCATTCAGATTCCCTGGCTCCTCCATTCCACGTCTCCAACTCCTCGCCTCAGCCTTCTTTCTCTCCCAGTTCACCCTCCTATTATCCACCTTATCATCTACAAAGCTGCTTCGTCTCCTAAGTCCCACTCCATTTCCTCTTCCCTATTTTTCTCTTTCTCCATTCCTCATTTGTAATCTAAATATAATTGTACTTCAACTCGTTTACTCTTATTCCCCAACTATGTCTTCAATCTTTTCTTCCAAAAAAAGTAAGAAGACAAGTAAAACACATCAGCCGAGCGAAGTGGCTCCGCGGTAATGTATGAGCGTCGCATTCGGGAGAACCCGGAATACAGTATCGTTCGGGCCGGCCACTCTGACCATGCGATTGAGTCGTTTCTCCGAGCCGGTAGGCGAATGCCGGGGCGCCACCCCTTCTACAACGAATTTATTGGACATCATTTTCTGTCCGCATCACTTCCTGTCATCTGTTTCATCTCATATGATTAAGAGTTGTAGGAGCAGGCGACAGCGATTGGTGTATTGCGGCGGAACGGTGGAATTTGCGCTCTGGAAAGGTTTCTCCCAGTTGTTGGGCGAGATTACTGGAGCCCCCGTTCTTCGTGTGAGTGTCTCGCCCAAACTCGGAACCTCTAGGTTCCTAAGATGTTTAAGGTAGGACTAGGATTCGTGTCATGTTGGAATCGTTAGGGATCCCGTCCTGGTTAGCATACATCGCCTCCGGATCTTGTCGCCTTGGGTTCCCCTTCATTTTTTTTTACCAGGGGTCACATTGGAAACATAAAGGGCCCATTATTGCCTATATGCTCCAGTTACTGGAGGCCCCATAATCTAACTACTCCTAAAACATATTAAGTGACCAGTCAGTGCAGTCTATTAATGTAAGTGCATAAATGGACATTAAGAATGTTGTTGACAATATTGACCACTTTCACTAATGGAAGAAAGAAATTAAGATACGGTATCCAACTCAAATCTCTCGGTAACATACACAACAGCTTGTGAAAATTGCAACACCAAGAAAGAATTTTCGGATTAACTCCAAAATAAATGATTAGGTTTGCAGAGAGATTGGGTACACGTAGGCCGAGCAGAGCCCTCTCTTGTCGGTTGACAAGGTCAGTGTTGCGCCCAGTGTAGTCAGTGCAGAGCTGTCAAACAAGGTGGAAACAATAAAGTTAGTGCCAGTAAGCCTCGTCGACGTCAAAGGGAACCATATTGGTATGTGAGTGAGTTTGAACGAGGCAGAAGGATCTGTCTCCGAAAAACGGGTTTGTCATACCGTGACATTTCGGCTCGTACAGCGCATGCTGCTACGACATGGTGTGTGTGTGTGTGTGTGTGTGTGTGTGTGTGTGTGTGTGTGTGTGTGTGTGTGTGTGGAAGCAGTGGATAGATGAAGGTCGTACGCAGCGAAGAGCGGGCACTGGACCACGGAATATGTCCACAGCACGGGATGGCCGTCTTCTTGTCCGCATGGCCATAACGGACCGTACAGATTCATCCACAGTATTGGCTCGTCGCTGGAGCACTGCAACAGGTGTGAACGTGTCTGCATCAACGGTTCGTCGCCGTCTGCTGCAGGTTGGACTGGTTGCATGCATGCCATTACGTCTGCTTCCATTGTCTAGAAACCACAAGCTCCTCCGACTGCAATGGGCACGTGAACACCGTCACTGGGGTGCTGAGTGGCAAAATGTAGTCTTTTCGGAGGAGTCCCGCTTCAACATGTCCTACAGTGATGGTCGCATATGTGTCCGTCGGTACCGTGGTGAACGCAACCTGGAGGGCTGCATTGTTGAGCGGCATAGCGGACAAATACCAGGTATGATAGTTTGGGGCGCCATTGGTTACAACAACCGATCTCGCCTCTACGAATTGAGGGAACTTTGAACAGCAACCGTACCTAACGGTGGTTGGAGAGCCTGAGGTACACCCCTGCTTCTGGCATCTCCACAGACCAGATTTCAACAGGACAATTCCCGCCCACATATTGCGAGGAATGTACCAGCCTTCTTCGAAGAGCGACGGGTACCATTGCTTCCCTGGCCTGCACGTTCGCCTGACACGTCGCCCATCGAACATGTCTGGGATATGGTTGGTCGGCACCTGGTGCGTCACGGTTCTCCAGTAAACAGTGCCACGGATTTGTAGGCTCGAATACAAACTGCGTGGATGAAAATCCATCAGGAATTTATTCAGAAAATGTTTTATTCAATGTCACGGCGTATAGCAGCTCTAATTGCAGCGCATGCAGGCACACCAAATACTGACTATTGGGGCTCAAAGGTCATGTATTGATATGAAACGTTTATCATTTGTTACTTGTCACGTACCTAACCTGTGGTATTAAATTCATTGAATTCATGCGTTTCCTTCTTGATGTTGCAATTTTCACAAACGACAGGATAACTTATGAAGAAAATTGCATAAAAATGAAACAACTACAAGCTAAGAACAGGTTAGAAGCTTACCGTCTGTTCAGCAACTTTTAGCTAGAGGAGTTGGTGGTTTATCTCTTAGGCAAAGTTTTAACTGGTGGGAGGAGTACACAGTATGCTAAACTCGTGCCGCGCGTGATGTGTACAGTGTAAAACAGCCAACAGTCTTTCATTATTGCGCGTCTTTACTCTTCACTTACCTCATACCAAGTAAACACTGCCTCCATCCAGTAGTTAAACTTCTACCTTCTAGCTAAACAGTACCCCGTGAAGTCTTGCATTAAAACTTTTCAACAAAATTATGTTGCTCTTGGCTTCTGCCTACATTGTGAAGTGCTTTCTTCTTTTTCTACCACTTACCTATAGTAAGTAGATGAAGAATTGTATTCCAATTAAAAACCTCGCATCAATACGTTTTAAATACCTCGAAAACAAAGACGCATTTTTAGAAAAATTCATGTCTGTGAACTGAATAAGTGAAACACGAAAATTTGTATGGATAATAAACTACGAATTTAGGCCCAAGATTTTAAAATAATTCAACACGAAGGTTTGCAAAAGTCTGCCCCCCCCCCACAAACCATGTTTTGCATGAAAATCGTTTTCTTTCCTTCTGAATTAAGAATGGCTGTAACGATATTTATTCAAATATAACATGTTCGAGATATTTTCATGGCATATTTATACGTACTGTCTGTTAGCGACATTTTAGCTAGTGAGTGGGGGAGCCCTTCGAAGCAGGTAGGGGTTTAGTTATTACGAGGAGGTGGTGTTTACTTGGTATGCGGCAACTGAGGTGTAAAGACGCGCGACAGTGAAGGTCTGTTGGCTGTTTACTACTGTACGCGCACGCGCGGCAAGAGTTCAGCATACTGTGTACTCCTTCCACCAACTAAAGCTTTACCTGAGAGATAAGCCATCCCACTCCACTAGCTAAACCTCACTGACGGAGAGTCTGAATTTTTCTCTAAGTAGCCTAAAATGTCTTCTATATTCGGATTGAATTTTGTCTAATTTTGCATCGTGGTAAACTGAATGCGAGAGATAAAAATTTGCAGAAAAAAAATAAATAGCGCTCGTTGAAAGAATTTCAGTAAACCAAATTTTCTGTAGCATTATACGTTTTTGAAATATTCATTTTTACGGTTTATTTTTCTGGGTTGAGATGTAATAAGGTATCAATAACTGATCTTTAAAAATACGTTGTTTCTCTTCATACAGTAAAGATTCAATAGTAACCAAGATTTAATTGGGTATGTAAACAGTTGTTTTATTTCCATTATCATGTCTGCCACAACGTCATGTTGCTTATTTTGAAATTATTTCCAGCTCAGAATATTATCGTGAGTAATAAGATGAGCAGATCACGTAGAAAGGAAGCAAGAATATTCATTTGAATATTTCAATAACATTGAATATTTCGAAAACGCTAACTCTAAGAAAAATATTATTTTTATTAATAATAGATAACTTTTATTAATATTAATAAAATATTATTATTTATATATTCGCGTAAATACTTCTGTTATCCACTATCGTTGAACATAAAAATAGTACGGAATATACATATTTAAGTACTCTGCACAAACTCAACTCATCTCGATTTTCAAACTTCTTTTTCGTTCTGCAAAAATGCACTTACCACTCTTGTTTCGCAGTATACTATTACCAAAATTTCAAACTACAAACGTATGGTTCTTTAATAAAGTTTCGTCTATAAACTTTGCTTCGTCTCCTTTACTGCGCATGCGCAAGTCTTATCTGTTGTGTGAAACCAGTTCACCCGTTGTTTGAAACCCAGCTCTATCTCTCTCTGTCCTCGCACACACACGCGCACCTTCCTCCGTGGTCTAGGGGTACCATGCTAGCATGTTCCTGGGGTCGCGGGTTCAAACCCAGCGGAGTGCGTGTGATTTTTTTCGGGTGTAAAAATCCTTAGCGTGGCTTCCTTGGAAGGGAAGTAAAGCCGGTGGTCCCGTATCATAGATTTACGGCACGTAAAAGAACCTCAAGCTTGATAAAGAGGCCTCAGCAAAATTACCGGTCTTTCGCGACAATATGGAATGGGTCTCTAAGACTATAGTAGTCACAGGCCTTTCATAAATAAAATTCAGTTTTTACCACGCGCGCGCGCGCTAAACATAACAACATCGGGTTAAACCCAAAAACCATAGCATCATGTGGTTTCACCGCGCTTTGCTACGTCCTAACGACCACGTTACGCATGCGCATCAAAGGACCGGAGACCTTACTTTAGACGCCCTACTACAATACACGCTTTGCGATCATCACAGCTAGCTGCCATCTGGCGCAATATTTGTAGTGACACAGTTTAGTTTTTTTAGTACCTTATTTCCTGTAATCCAAGGGTAGCGAAGATGCCTTTCCCTCTCGAGTCACCAAATATACAACACGCACTACACCACTCAGCCGCAAATGGAAAACAAATGAATAGACGGCTAGAAAAGCAGTTGCGCCTGCGAGTCACAGTGCCTCGCGAGTCGCGCTTTCCCCATCACTGCTTCAATCTATGTATACGAGGTGTGATCAAAAAGTTCCCGGAATGACGTCACAAATACTACACAACAGTTTGTTTTGTCTAATCTGCGCTGTCACCCGCGAAGTAGTCTCCTTGGGAGTTGATACACTTGTCCCAGTGCTTCTGCCCTTCTGGAAGCACCTCTGGAAGTCCTCTTTTAACATGTTCAGAGCCTTCTGCGATTCACGATGGACGACATCACTGTCCTCAAAACAGTGTCTTCGGAACCGCATTTTAAGCCGCGGAAGAAGTAAAAAGTCCGCTGGTGCCAAATCTGGAGAATAGGCGGGATGAGGAACGGTATTCATGCTATTTTAATCCAAAAATTGGCGAACAGAAAGGGCTTTGTGCAAGGGCGCATTGTCATGATGCAGGAAAATGTCCAAATTGTCTTTAAAAGGTCTTTGAACACTTCCAAAACAGAGTCCTAATGAGTCAGAAGGTTCTCTTATTGTAATGCCCCTATCATTTAAGACCATTTCCCTCACCTGATAGATATTTTCATCAGTTTTGCTGGAACAGGGTCGCCCCGAACGATCTGCATTTGTCACACAACTTTTAAATTTCGAAAACCACTCAAATGCTTGAGTTTTGCCCATAACTTCCTCCCCATAGGCTATTCCTAACATTTCATAGGCTTCTGTTGCAGTTTTACCGATTTTAAAGCAAAATTTGATGTTCGTTCTTTGTTCTCGTGATCTGACATTTTTGCTACGCGGAAAAATCGCAGCACGTGCAAAACACGTGTTCGCTTCAGAGCGTCACCTCGTCACTGCACGGTCACAGGAAGTCACGTGAACTTTCGTTTTTATCGGGAAGGAACGCTGCATGTACAGTCTGGGTAATAATTAAAGGAATCTCAGCGTCAGCATTGTTGTGAAGCCATTCCGGAAACTTTTCGATCACACCTCGTACTTTCTTTTATCATGAAATAGTCAACTAAATTGCACCTGAGTGTTTCCTTCGCAGATTAATCGATAACCTTAAAACTCTAATGAGGTTACGTTGATTATTACTATTTCACATATCACCCTTATGTAAGTGAAACATGCTGTCTCTGGCTATATTAAAGCATAGGCAGAAAACAAACGAAATCAGCTTTTCTACAACCGAAAAGTAGGTTTTTCATATAAATCTGCATTAATGGTTTACCTCAAAAAAATGAGGAAACCACAGCTGTAGATTTAAAATTATCATCTACCAAAAAGATCCCGCCCTGCCTACGTAAAACTGATGACGCTTCAGTTCTACCCCTCCTCCCCACGAAAACAAAGGCTTGTGATGGACAATGGAATCCCTTGCTAACGTACATATCATACCAGAAATTCAAGTGAATAAAAAAATTCAATCCAAAAATGTCAGCTGTAAACTCGGAGAAACACAGAGAGAACAAATATTGATAAAAGAGTGGAGCATTTCATATTTCATTTTTTTTTTTTACACACTGGTTTGCGTTTCTGTTTTAAATAAATCAAGGTTTGTCTGGGTTTAAGTAATAGTGGTGTGTAATCCTTAAATCACATCTGAAGAGAGAGAAAGAGGGAGAGAAAAATAGGTTGCACGTTTTTGTCTGTAATAAATTTTGCATTATTCGTCTGCAGTTGAGGAGATACTGCATTCGACGCGAAAATTTAATGTTTGGACTTTGCCAGAAATCTCTACTTTGAGGTCAGCTGAATCAAAAGAAGAAAAATAAACTTTCAAACATCCAATGTGCTGCACTCACATGATATCTCTACCTCTTCTACAAACCATTCTTACAGACGCTTATTCTTCTATCTCTATTGTGTTATTCGAGATAAACATTTGCAGAAATTGCATTATTGCATATTATAGGAACAACGTGATTAGGGTAATACAGTAGGCTTTAAGCGATAGTCAGATCTTTTAAGAGCGGGTCACTATGAGATGGCGTTGAAATTCCATTCTGTTTGCATGGACAAAGGAAAGAAAAAATAAAGAAAGAAAAACAAATTGTACTTCTTATTTGAGAGAAGAATAGGTATTTTAAAATGCAAACCTATAAGAAGGTGTAGCGGAATCGTCGTTAGGCGACGTTTGTAGCGGGAAACGGTGCTGTGCGCTATTTGTAGCGCGAAATAGTCGATCCTTGGGTTGTTGTTGCCTGTTGCAGTGTTCTTCTTCCTCGGCTATTGGTGCTCGTCGGTTGTTGTGTATTCCATTCCTAACTATACCTAATTATTAATTCTCAGGTAATAGTGGGTGAGGCAAGTTACAAAATACACTGCAATTTTCCCTTAATCGGTGAAGTTTATTTCACAGTTTGAATAATTGTGTGCGGCTAGCTTTTCCCATTATTATAATCCCACCACTTTAAATTAGTCAGGAGCCCAGCTATCTGCATACGCATTCCCACCCTTGTGCACCTCGTGTCAACGTGAATTCTCGAAGATCAGTTAGCGAGAGAGTGGGCTCTGAAGCCTTGCCTGCCCTTATATACGGGAGCCTAGTGACGCTCACCTCAGCGTTAAAAAATGTAACGACGTTGCCTATTGGTCCTCAGACCGCGTTACCTTAACATGTATGATAATGTGTGGCTTCAGAACCGTGCGCTTAAGCGTCATTTTTTAGCGTTGTGAAGTCAGTTCCGTATCTCCGTCTCTTTCTTTTCTCTATCTGTCTCTTTCTATTTCCCCGTACCGTTACCGGTTCCCTGCCTGTTGGCTTGTCGAAAGGTACACTCTATTTAGGATTATGTTTTGCCTGAAATGTATGCTAGCTCGCCTGTTTCTTACAATCAGCTCTGTACAAATATTAGATGTTGAATATTTTAACATGTTAGTGAATTAAATTATTACTGTACAATTCTTATATGTATGGTTTCCCTTTCATATATACAATTCCTCTATATATGTATGATATATCCACTTTTAAAGGAATAACTTGGAAATGTTTAATGACACAAAAAATAAATACTTGTCATCAATTGTATATTTTAATGAGATCTACATTTTTAGTGGTAAGATTTTGTCTATCTCGAAATGACTTGAGGTTATTCCCAAAAAATTCAAGACATACATTTAGTTTGTCATCAAAATATTTAAAAAAAAAAGGAAGAGGTTTAAACAAAACCAGAAAATTAAATTTTTCAAAAAAATCCATCTAAAGGATAGTTTGGGGAGGGTGGGGTTTCTTGAAAACATTCATGTTGTAATCTTGGAAGATGCTGAACTTATAATACCTTGTTTAGTATTTAGCCCACTTAGCGTTATTAGTTATTCTGTTCATAGACACACAGATCTAAAAATGTATTGTGGGTTGGAGCGTCGGCTAAAAATATATATTTCCGGTGAAATTTTTACATGGAATTTTTGGGTGGAGTACAGTACTTCTCCTACCTGCTACAAGAGTAGAGAAAGTAAAAAGGTTAAAGCGATCTTTTAGAAAATCAAATCAACAAAAACCTTTCCATGTAAAGCGTGGTTTCATAGGAGGTTGGATTTTCGTGAAACTTAATATTTAAGTTTGTGTTTATCCTACTTTTGGTTTTTGAGACATGCTGTTCAAACACACTTAAGCGCGAGCGAGTTCTTGTAGACCTTTTCCAAAAAATACTACTTTTTGGGATTGGGTTCAGTGAACCTTGTGTTGCTGCACATTAATTTATACAAATGTGTGTAATTAAATTCACTTAGGACCAATTTTTACTGCTTCGCTGCGTCATGAGAAAATTTTAGTTCCGTTTGTCGCTGTTTGTGACGCCAGGAGAGCTGATTGTGGGTTATCCGTGCTGCTCTGTGACGAGTGAGTTGGGTATGGCTCTTGAGGTCCACACGGCATTGATACGGTGAGTTCTCCCATGGCCTAGCACGGCTCTTTATAATTGATTGCTCGGTTTGTATTCTGATCGCAACCTTTCCTGGTGCCATGAGTAGGATATATAGGAGAGAGCTGGGCCACTTTTTTGCGTTTATATGGGAAAGGATAGGGAAAACGAGGCTGGATGGGGTGGTTCAAGGAGGAAAATGCGTTTATATGGGAGAGATAGGGAATACGACGACCGATACTATGCTAAAGAGGGTTGAAGGAGGGAAATACGTTTATATGGAAGAAATAGTAGAGAGGTGTTAGGGTAGGAGGGTTTAAGTATGCGTTTATAAGGAGAGACGAGAAAACGGAGAGAGATCCTATGTTAGGATACACAGGTGTTAAAGTTAGGTTAGATAGGAAACCAAAGAGATACTCAGCTAGACAGGGGACAGGAGAGGAATGCGCTTTATGAGAGGTAGAGGATACGGGGAGTGGTGTTAGGCTAGACAGAGGTTGAGAGTAGAGTATGCGTTTATATGTTTGAGAAGTATAGGAACAGGAAGAGGGTGCTAGGCTAGACAGAGGTTGAGGAGTAGAGTATAGGTTATATGAGAGGTATGGAAAACGAGGGGAGGTGTTAGGCTAGACAGAGGCTGAGTAATGTATGGTTTATATGAGCGGTATAGGAAAACGAGGAGAGGTGTTAGACTAGACAGGGCTTGAAACGTAGTGCATGGTTTATATGAGAGATATAGGAAAACGAGGAAAGGTGCTAGGCTAGACAGAAGTCGAGGAGTAGAGTATGGTTTATATCAGAAGTATAGGAAAACGAGGAGAGGTATTAGGTTAGGAGAATTGAGTTTGTGTTTATAAGGAGAGACGAGAAAACGGAGAGAGATCCTATGCTAGGATAGACAGGTGTTAGGGTTAGGTTAGATAGGAAACCAAGGAGTGATACTCAGCTAGAGGGGGGGTAGGAGGGAATGAGCTTTTGAGAGGTAGGGGATACGGGGAGTGGTGTTAGGCTAGACAGGGCTTGAAACGTAGGGCATGGTTTATATGTATGAGAAGTATAGGAACAGGAAGAGGGGTGCTAGGCTAGACAGAGGTTGAGGAGTAGAGTATAGTTTATATGAGAGGTATAGGAAAACGAGGAGAGGAGTTAGACTAAACAGAGGTCGAGGAGCAGAGTATGGGTTATGTGAGAGTCATAGGTAAACGAGAGAGGCGTTAGGCTAGACAGAGCTAGAGGAGTAGAGAATGGTTTATATGAGAGGTATAGGAACAGGAGGAGAGGTGTTAGGCTAGACAGGTAGTGTAGCAGTAGGAATATGGACTTATATACAGGAGAGATAGGGAATAGGAGGTGCTAGACTTGAAAGCGACTTTAGACGTGAACTTAGTGGAAAACTGTTTCATGTCAATGTTCTAGACATGCCCATCACGTAACCTATTCAGGGAAAAGGTGACTCGTTCAGGGGAAAAAGGTGACTGCTCAGGGAAAAAGGAGGCCTACAAAGGGAAAAAGTTGACTAGCAAAGGGAAAAACGTGACCAGTAAAGGGAAAAATGTCACCAGCAAAGGGGAAAATGTGACCAGCAAAGGGAAAAAGGTGAGCCATAAAGGGAAAAAGATGACCTGCAACGGGAAAAGCTAACCCACTAACACTAACAGGTAAGTAATTCAGGTAGTATTGCAAGAGGCTGACTGGATCATAGCAGTGTATGATTTCACAGGTAATTCAGCTAGTATCGTATGTATTTAGGCTAATTCGTCTAATAACACAGGATAGATTCCAGATGCTAACTGCATCATGGCTCTGCATGATTTCACAGATAATTCAGCTAGTATCGTAGGTATTTAGGCTAATTCAGCTAGTATCACAAGAAGATAGATTCTAGGGTTGGGTATAGCATAGTTTCATATTTCACAGGTAATTCAGGTAGTATCACGGGTGCTCGTGCTAATTTAGAGCAGGAATTCGTATCAGAGCTAGTTAAGGTAATTTCACATGATTCGGGTAGTATCACAGGTATTTAAATCATTTTCACAGCCAATTCAGCTAGTATCTTGAGCATTTAAGCTAATTCAGCTAGTATCACAGGAGGCTAGATTCCAGAGGCTAACTGCATCATAGCTATGCATGATTTCACAGCTAATTCAGCTAGTATCGTATGTATTTAGGCTAATTCGTCTAATAACACAGGATAGATTCCAGATGCTAACTGCATCTTGGCTCTGCATGATTTCACAGATAATTCAGCTAGTATCGTAGGTATTTAGGCTAATTCAGCTAGTATCACAAGAAGATAGATTCTAGGGTTGGGTATAGCATAGTTTCATATTTCACAGGTAATTCAGGTAGTATCACGGGTGCTCGTGCTAATTTAGAGCAGGAATTCGTATCAGAGCTAGTTAAGGTAATTTCACATGATTCGGGTAGTATCACAGGTATTTAAATCATTTTCACAGCCAATTCAGCTAGTATCTTGAGCATTTAAGCTAATTCAGCTAGTATCACAGGAGGCTAGATTCCAGAGGCTAACTGCATCATAGCTATGCATGATTTCACAGCTAATTCAGCTAGTATCGTAGGTATTTAGGCTAATTCAGCTAGTATCACAGGAGGTTAGATTCCAGGGTTGGGTATAGCATAGTTTCATATTTCACAGGTAATTCAGAGGGTATCGTAGGTATTTAGGATAATTCAAGTAACATAGGTGTTTAGAGTAATTAAGCAAGCATTACAGGAGGGTAGGTTCCAGGGGTTGGTTATAGCCTAGTTTCGTATTTTACAGATAGTTCAGATAATATCGTAAGTATTTGGGTAATCAGCATAGTTTCACAGATGCTCGTGATAATTTTGATCAGAGATTTGTATCACAGCTATTTAAGGTAAGTGCAGGTGATTCAGGTTGTATCAATGGTATTTGTGTCATTTTAACAGGTAATTCAGATAGTGTCTAGGTATTTGGGCGATTCAAGCATCGTAGGTGTTTAGAGTAACTCAGCTAGTATCACAGGAGGCTAGATTCAATGATCAGGGTTTCGTATCAGAGCTATTTAATGTAATTTCACTTGATTCGAGTAGTATCACAGGTATTTAAGTCATTTAACGGGCAATTCAACCAGTATCACAGGTACTCATGGTAATATAGAGAGTAATTAAATTATAAAACATTTCTCATCCAACGTTACAACAGTTTATATACTTTTTTCTAAATCTTACAAACTTATTATATGTTAAACAGTTATTGTACGATGCGGAGAGGGATAAACTGCATATTGGTTCACAAATTGAAAAGCTTTACGTCAACATACCTTTATTTTAGTTAGGTGTAGATGTCTCTCCCCTTTTATCTAGGCTTGAGACTAGCACTAGGATTGCTCCTAATGGCAGGGTTACCACCTTCCCTTCCATCTTCTTCTTTCTTCATCAGGCGTCAGCTATCTGCATATACAGCACACAGATAACCTTCTTTTTTAAGATTGTAGACTCACGATAAAATCTTTATCTTTAACTTACATTCTTTTAAGCACTGTTTGTAATGGCGTAATGTCCATACGCATATGTCGTTATCCCATCCTCAGCAATAATTCTTTTATCATCAAACGGAGTCAATGCAATTTTATTCACTTGCACTGTAGCAAGAGCATGCTTTCGTGATAGGATCAGATTCATAGGTGTTCTGATGATTTCACAGGTTTTAAGACAGTCTGTATAGCTGTCAAACGAAATGTACTGCTTAATAGCGCTACGTTTTATACCTTTAATCTTTTTTATCATTGACCCTTGAATATCTAAGGCATACATCTTAGGACGTAGTCCAACAAAGCGTAGGATGATTTTGCTATTAGCCTCATCTTTAAATTTTCCCAATACCTTTTTGTTCTGAGTAGAGTAACATATATGGTTGGCAGGGTAATCAGCTGTATCGAGATGCTCAAGAAAACGTAGCTTGTCCTGGTACACATCTTCAGTTGTTACACGATGAATGAACGAATCAGTGTCCATATACATAAGCTTCAGGTTTTTAGCTCCATAATAAGGCAACAAAACATCGTAATGATAGTTATACATTAATGTCTTGGAGATGTCCAACACACTCATACCAATGTATATAGGCTTGTTGAATACAATCTGACGAGAGGCCATATGTACAGCAGCTAGATTATCAGCATATATCGTCCTGTCGATAAACGTAGGCTTGGCGATCAGCTTCTCTAGAGTTTTTTCATTGGTCACCAGTCGTATATCCATGCGGTTACGCAGGTTCTCCATAGTTTTTCCAAACATAGCGTTGTTAAAGAGCTTGTAGAGATCCTTCTCGAAATCATTTGCAGCTTGTTGTCGTAGCCTGTTGTTAAATTCCACATAAGGTTTCAACCACTGAGACTGTCGGAATTGTAGCACACGATGGATTTTTGTTAGTCGTAGTCCATGACTAAGAGCTTGCTTCAAAGCCATGTAATGCACTACATACTTCTTTCGAGGTCCAAGATGAGGTATCAGTTTCTTTGTAGATGATTCCAATGGTTTCATACACTCTGGCAGGAAAGGTAGATCGTTGTGTAGATCGTGAAGTTCAGCAGGATACTCGATGTCAACTTCTAATATGTACCCATGAGGATCATCTTCTTGTAGTGTTTCTAAGTTGATTTCTTCAGGTGACACCCACTGAAATCCAGCAAAAGGAAGAGCGTGACACATTGCCCACCCATATTGGTTATTAGCGTCCTCGTATGTGATAAATTGGGTTGGTCTCGACAGATCAAACTTCTCCATATAAGTGTTATTAGCCTCAGCATACCGATGAGAAACTTGGCATAAACCTCCTCTTATACCTGATTCCACCATGAGTAGTTGATCATAATCTTGTAACAGCTCTAACTTAATTCCAGTATACAGTAACATGGCGTCCCATGTAAGACCTGGAGAGGTAAAATAATGGGCAGGATCAACTTTGTGTGTTTTAAGGGTTTGCTCTCTGAACGTCTCAAAGACATCAGCTAGAAGAAGTACATCCGAAGTTAAGTAGAGATCGCTGTACTCTCCCAGGTTTCTCACATTGAACAGCTCCCATACATTTCTAGCATGATCGTAGTCAGTATCAGTAATTTCTTCTTCATTTAATCTATTGTAGAAGGAGTCCTTAGGAGGCAAGCAGGTCTCGTTCAGGACATCCCAGTACGTAACAAAATCATATGGAAATACACCCTTACGGGTCATCAACTTCAATTTGTCTTCTCCAAAGTACTTTAGCGTTTCAGGATACGAGGTTAGATTTTTTACCAACTTATCCAAGCTTGTACTGAGGAATCGGAAGCTATCCACAAATCGAAGCTTTATATCTCCTACATACTTGGTGAATGAGATATAGCTTTCTTCAGAGTTAGGAATTACCTCCACACGTTCACTTGTGCACCCCAGCTCCTTTACAATGAAATGCGAGTCATATCCGCTAAGGTTATGCATGAAGACTGGTATATATTTAGGTGTTTTACAGGCTAAATTACATTCATTATGAAGACTTCCACGATATTCACCGCTGATGTGATCATGGTCGCGTACTTTATAGTTCTCTTCTGTAAAGGGTTTTCCACACAAGTAGCATGCTGAAGAAGACTCAAAATCCTTTTGCTGTTGATCCGTAAGTTTCAGAGGCTTAGCAGATTTGTATATATTACCAATCATTTCTGCAAGAGATGTAAGGTACAGCATAAACTTCTGAGCAGCATCAGCACCACGATACACATAGGGTTGCTTAGGAAGACCAGTTTCGAGATGTTCAACACTGGATGTAGGCTTCACGTAAACACAGAAGCTCATTGGTGTGTGCTCTTGATAAGGGGTTGTATAGGAAGTTTCAGGATTGGGTATACACGTTTGGCATGGAGTGAGAATACTCTCAAAATCAGCATAGATGACATAAGGTACTTTCAGCATCCTCTCAACATTTTTAAACTGAACAATTGATTTCTCCTTGGTAGGCATAACTACCCTCGCAACACCATGTTGAATACAGAAGGCTACATGTTCTTGCAGTTTTTCCTGTCCACTTCGTCCATATCGATCATCAAAATGTGTAAAGCAGCGCTTACAAGTATAAACCCGTCCATTATGGTTAGTTTTCTGGCGTCGAACGAGTTTCTCAAAATTCTTTATATACACGTAGTGATGTTTTCCACTGCTGTCATTCAATAGTAGCAGGTCGCGATGTTCAGGTAGTTCAATGTCAGCAACCTTTATTGGATACACTTCATGCTTCTCATCCAGCCCGAAAACGTTAATGGATATCTTGTTAAGCTTCTCAAATTTAGGTATTTGAGAAAGTGGAGTAGGGTAAGAAACACAGCTGAAGTCATACTTATCTTGAAGTTGTTTGTATTTGCTGACGCGTTGAGGCTTGATGCTCACGAATTTGGCCAGTATAGAGTACATGAAACATTTCTCGTCGATAAAGTTCTGGATGTTTATACACGCTTCTTTAGCTCCGACAGATGGTGGTAATGGTATGTAGCTACTTCCTCGCAACGGATTGTACTTGTTGATACGAAGTCGAAGTCCTTCCACAGCAAGCAAAGCCCAGCTGCTACCCTTAAGCTGAGACTCCTCCATTTCAGTCACCAATTTCTTGAATTTCACTTCCATCGCTGACTCCAGATCAGTTTCTAGAAACACAGCTTGATTCCGTGTTTTAAATGTTTTGTCACAGGTTTCTCCAATACTGTTAACAAATCGACACTCAGCAAGCAGATTAATTTTAACACACTTATGAATGCTAAGCTCTTTATGCACAGCATGGATTATACGTTGGTTTGCCTCTTGCAGATACATATTTAGGTCCTTAGCTGATTCGCATCGTATAAAATACGATTTCAATCGTCCTTCGAATGAAGTTTCGTATTCTTTCATATCGCAGTCCTCCATTGTTGACAGCAACTGATGTTTAGTTGGCTCCAATCTTCTTTTCTTCTGAGGGCTGCTTATTTCACATATATCTTCGTGTCGCTGTCCCTTATAACCATCTTTGAAGGTTACATTACAATGTTTACATTTGAAGAGCTTCTTGCAGCTCATCTCGTGTCTTCTCTTGTCATAACCTCGGAGGAACTTCTTCCCACATTTTCCGCATGCATATCCAGTAGCGCTTGGAATAATATCCTTATACGCTGAGTTATTCATCTTTATTCTTGATGTAATAACGTATTAATCACTGATCAATGAAATGTAGACCTCTTCACCTTCACACCACTTTAGAAAGCTGATTATTCTTGGAGAGAACACGATGTTAACACCTCAAGACTAATTAGCACAATGAAGTCCAATGCCCTAGATCACCATATTTATAGAGGGAGCACGAACCTTTTAGATCAATCATAAACTCGCTCCATAACCACCTGTATATGATCGCTCAACGTGTACTAACCCCCCAGCCATATAACCTCAAGTCTAGAGACAGGATGTTTATGACGTCACACCCAGAGACAGGATGTCTGGCAGCATCAAACACGTTTAAACTCGTCTCATAACTACCTGCTTATGCTGTCACACCAGCCAGAGAAGTATTCCCACACGCTCATTCAGACATATATTTCAAATTCAAGCCCACCACCACCATCACCACCTATTGTACCAAGGTTAATTCAAGCTGTATTATCACAATACTTAAAAGTAAAAGCTTAAAAGGAAACCTAGAAGATTTTCCCCCTTATTTACTTAAGTATTTCATGTTTTTATTCCCTTTTCAATTCTTCCTTTCCATCTTCTCACAGAAAGACCATTACATTTCACTACAATCATGAGAAAAGCAATTTTTCCAGAGTTACACAGATTCTAAGCTTCTAAATCGAACCCGGTAATACTTTTAATAAATGTATTTTAGCTCCCCAATGTCAGCATCTACCATTTAATCTTTACTCGAACCTGATATGATCCATAAGCTTGAAGATATATGAAATCACCCTTCGGGATTCGAACTAAGTACTTTAAAGTAATTTTTGTCACGATAACGATATTTAAGGACTAGATACTCTGTTTACGTTTACCTCGACATGTCTATCTAAATTAAATTACGAGTTATTAAATGTTTGCAAGTAAATTTCATTGAATCGGTATTCGAACCCAGAACACCAGGAACAAAATAATTTATAATATTAGTCTGACATGTTAAACAAAGTTGTATGCAGTTACATCATCGATCTAGGTGATATATTCTAGTGTACAGAGGAAAATTAAGGAAGTCATTAAAAGATGGGGAATCGAACCAAGCACAACTGATTGACAATTATATACAGCATTAATCACCCATCATAGAAGCTATCAATCATGCTTTGCTGCACTCCTCTACCTCACTTAGTTCCCGAGATAATGAAAATTTAAAAATTAAGGATCGAACCCAGGACGTCAGGTATCTAATTACACATTTAAAAAATACTACCTAATAACATAAACGCAATAAAGTTTATTTGGCGTCTTTATCTTAATTGGTTTAGGAGTTATTAAATTTATAAGTAAATTCCATCGAATCAGTATTCGAACCCAGAACACCAAGAACAAAATAATTTATAATATGAGTTTGGTATGCTTAAAGGTGCTGTATGTAGTTACAGCATCAATCTAACTGATATTTTCTAGAGTATAGAGTAAAATTAAGGAAGTCATTAAAAAATCGGAATTCGAACTAGAGACAACCGATTAAAAATTATATACAGTATTAAGTACACATTATAACAGCTATCAAACATGCTTTTGTCCATTCCTCTAGCTTTCTTAGTTTCCGAGATAATAAAGTTTTTAAAATTAAGGATCGAACCCAGGACACCAGGTACCAAAATATACATTCACAAGAAACTACCTAATGACATTAATGTAATAAAGTTTATTTGGCGTCTTTATCTTAATTAGTCTCCGAGTTATTAGAAGATGAATTTGTAATCACTCGTAGGATTCGAACCCAGGCATCCCGGTCAACTTGCAACAATGTCCTAATGATGCGGCGCAATCCAAAGAATTGATTAGTTTTTATCCCATTGTTCTATCTCTTTTCATTCAGGAGATATAAGCGATTAAACAGTAGAAATAATATGGGCGGAGCTTGCCGGCATAGATCAAAGAACTTTATCAGATGTCGGCATCTCTCTGTGGGCTCAAACATACATATTATTTCTACTGTTTAATCGCTTATATCTCCTGAATGAAAAGAGATAGAACAATGGGATAAAAACTAATCAATTCTTTGGATTGCGCCGCATCATTAGGACATTGTTGCAAGTTGACCGGGATGCCTGGGTTCGAATCCTACGAGTGATTACAAATTCATCTTCTAATAACTCGGAGACTAATTAAGATAAAGACGCCAAATAAACTTTATTACATTAATGTCATTAGGTAGTTTCTTGTGAATGTATATTTTGGTACCTGGTGTCCTGGGTTCGATCCTTAATTTTAAAAACTTTATTATCTCGGAAACTAAGAAAGCTAGAGGAATGGACAAAAGCATGTTTGATAGCTGTTATAATGTGTACTTAATACTGTATATAATTTTTAATCGGTTGTCTCTAGTTCGAATTCCGATTTTTTAATGACTTCCTTAATTTTACTCTATACTCTAGAAAATATCAGTTAGATTGATGCTGTAACTACATACAGCACCTTTAAGCATACCAAACTCATATTATAAATTATTTTGTTCTTGGTGTTCTGGGTTCGAATACTGATTCGATGGAATTTACTTATAAATTTAATAACTCCTAAACCAATTAAGATAAAGACGCCAAATAAACTTTATTGCGTTTATGTTATTAGGTAGTATTTTTTAAATGTGTAATTAGATACCTGACGTCCTGGGTTCGATCCTTAATTTTTAAATTTTCATTATCTCGGGAACTAAGTGAGGTAGAGGAGTGCAGCAAAGCATGATTGATAGCTTCTATGATGGGTGATTAATGCTGTATATAATTGTCAATCAGTTGTGCTTGGTTCGATTCCCCATCTTTTAATGACTTCCTTAATTTTCCTCTGTACACTAGAATATATCACCTAGATCGATGATGTAACTGCATACAACTTTGTTTAACATGTCAGACTAATATTATAAATTATTTTGTTCCTGGTGTTCTGGGTTCGAATACCGATTCAATGAAATTTACTTGCAAACATTTAATAACTCGTAATTTAATTTAGATAGACATGTCGAGGTAAACGTAAACAGAGTATCTAGTCCTTAAATATCGTTATCGTGACAAAAATTACTTTAAAGTACTTAGTTCGAATCCCGAAGGGTGATTTCATATATCTTCAAGCTTATGGATCATATCAGGTTCGAGTAAAGATTAAATGGTAGATGCTGACATTGGGGAGCTAAAATACATTTATTAAAAGTATTACCGGGTTCGATTTAGAAGCTTAGAATCTGTGTAACTCTGGAAAAATTGCTTTTCTCATGATTGTAGTGAAATGTAATGGTCTTTCTGTGAGAAGATGGAAAGGAAGAATTGAAAAGGGAATAAAAACATGAAATACTTAAGTAAATAAGGGGGAAAATCTTCTAGGTTTCCTTTTAAGCTTTTACTTTTAAGTATTGTGATAATACAGCTTGAATTAACCTTGGTACAATAGGTGGTGATGGTGGTGGTGGGCTTGAATTTGAAATATATGTCTGAATGAGCGTGTGGGAATACTTCTCTGGCTGGTGTGACAGCATAAGCAGGTAGTTATGAGACGAGTTTAAACGTGTTTGATGCTGCCAGACATCCTGTCTCTGGGTGTGACGTCATAAACATCCTGTCTCTAGACTTGAGGTTATATGGCTGGGGGGTTAGTACACGTTGAGCGATCATATACAGGTGGTTATGGAGCGAGTTTATGATTGATCTAAAAGGTTCGTGCTCCCTCTATAAATATGGTGATCTAGGGCATTGGACTTCATTGTGCTAATTAGTCTTGAGGTGTTAACATCGTGTTCTCTCCAAGAATAATCAGCTTTCTAAAGTGGTGTGAAGGTGAAGAGGTCTACATTTCATTGATCAGTGATTAATACGTTATTACATCAAGAATAAAGATGAATAACTCAGCGTATAAGGATATTATTCCAAGCGCTACTGGATATGCATGCGGAAAATGTGGGAAGAAGTTCCTCCGAGGTTATGACAAGAGAAGACACGAGATGAGCTGCAAGAAGCTCTTCAAATGTAAACATTGTAATGTAACCTTCAAAGATGGTTATAAGGGACAGCGACACGAAGATATATGTGAAATAAGCAGCCCTCAGAAGAAAAGAAGATTGGAGCCAACTAAACATCAGTTGCTGTCAACAATGGAGGACTGCGATATGAAAGAATACGAAACTTCATTCGAAGGACGATTGAAATCGTATTTTATACGATGCGAATCAGCTAAGGACCTAAATATGTATCTGCAAGAGGCAAACCAACGTATAATCCATGCTGTGCATAAAGAGCTTAGCATTCATAAGTGTGTTAAAATTAATCTGCTTGCTGAGTGTCGATTTGTTAACAGTATTGGAGAAACCTGTGACAAAACATTTAAAACACGGAATCAAGCTGTGTTTCTAGAAACTGATCTGGAGTCAGCGATGGAAGTGAAATTCAAGAAATTGGTGACTGAAATGGAGGAGTCTCAGCTTAAGGGTAGCAGCTGGGCTTTGCTTGCTGTGGAAGGACTTCGACTTCGTATCAACAAGTACAATCCGTTGCGAGGAAGTAGCTACATACCATTACCACCATCTGTCGGAGCTAAAGAAGCGTGTATAAACATCCAGAACTTTATCGACGAGAAATGTTTCATGTACTCTATACTGGCCAAATTCGTGAGCATCAAGCCTCAACGCGTCAGCAAATACAAACAACTTCAAGATAAGTATGACTTCAGCTGTGTTTCTTACCCTACTCCACTTTCTCAAATACCTAAATTTGAGAAGCTTAACAAGATATCCATTAACGTTTTCGGGCTGGATGAGAAGCATGAAGTGTATCCAATAAAGGTTGCTGACATTGAACTACCTGAACATCGCGACCTGCTACTATTGAATGACAGCAGTGGAAAACATCACTACGTGTATATAAAGAATTTTGAGAAACTCGTTCGACGCCAGAAAACTAACCATAATGGACGGGTTTATACTTGTAAGCGCTGCTTTACACATTTTGATGATCGATATGGACGAAGTGGACAGGAAAAACTGCAAGAACATGTAGCCTTCTGTATTCAACATGGTGTTGCGAGGGTAGTTATGCCTACCAAGGAGAAATCAATTGTTCAGTTTAAAAATGTTGAGAGGATGCTGAAAGTACCTTATGTCATCTATGCTGATTTTGAGAGTATTCTCACTCCATGCCAAACGTGTATACCCAATCCTGAAACTTCCTATACAACCCCTTATCAAGAGCACACACCAATGAGCTTCTGTGTTTACGTGAAGCCTACATCCAGTGTTGAACATCTCGAAACTGGTCTTCCTAAGCAACCCTATGTGTATCGTGGTGCTGATGCTGCTCAGAAGTTTATGCTGTACCTTACATCTCTTGCAGAAATGATTGGTAATATATACAAATCTGCTAAGCCTCTGAAACTTACGGATCAACAGCAAAAGGATTTTGAGTCTTCTTCAGCATGCTACTTGTGTGGAAAACCCTTTACAGAAGAGAACTATAAAGTACGCGACCATGATCACATCAGCGGTGAATATCGTGGAAGTCTTCATAATGAATGTAATTTAGCCTGTAAAACACCTAAATATATACCAGTCTTCATGCATAACCTTAGCGGATATGACTCGCATTTCATTGTAAAGGAGCTGGGGTGCACAAGTGAACGTGTGGAGGTAATTCCTAACTCTGAAGAAAGCTATATCTCATTCACCAAGTATGTAGGAGATATAAAGCTTCGATTTGTGGATAGCTTCCGATTCCTCAGTACAAGCTTGGATAAGTTGGTAAAAAATCTAACCTCGTATCCTGAAACGCTAAAGTACTTTGGAGAAGACAAATTGAAGTTGATGACCCGTAAGGATGTATTTCCATATGATTTTGTTACGTACTGGGATGTCCTGAACGAGACCTGCTTGCCTCCTAAGGACTCCTTCTACAATAGATTAAATGAAGAAGAAATTACTGATACTGACTACGATCATGCTAGAAATGTATGGGAGCTGTTCAATGTGAGAAACCTGGGAGAGTACAGCGATCTCTACTTAACTTCGGATGTACTTCTTCTAGCTGATGTCTTTGAGACGTTCAGAGAGCAAACCCTTAAAACACACAAAGTTGATCCTGCCCATTATTTTACCTCTCCAGGTCTTACATGGGACGCCATGTTACTGTATACTGGAATTAAGTTAGAGCTGTTACAAGATTATGATCAACTACTCATGGTGGAATCAGGTATAAGAGGAGGTTTATGCCAAGTTTCTCATCGGTATGCTGAGGCTAATAACACTTATATGGAGAAGTTTGATCTGTCGAGACCAACCCAATTTATCACATACGAGGACGCTAATAACCAATATGGGTGGGCAATGTGTCACGCTCTTCCTTTTGCTGGATTTCAGTGGGTGTCACCTGAAGAAATCAACTTAGAAACACTACAAGAAGATGATCCTCATGGGTACATATTAGAAGTTGACATCGAGTATCCTGCTGAACTTCACGATCTACACAACGATCTACCTTTCCTGCCAGAGTGTATGAAACCATTGGAATCATCTACAAAGAAACTGATACCTCATCTTGGACCTCGAAAGAAGTATGTAGTGCATTACATGGCTTTGAAGCAAGCTCTTAGTCATGGACTACGACTAACAAAAATCCATCGTGTGCTACAATTCCGACAGTCTCAGTGGTTGAAACCTTATGTGGAATTTAACAACAGGCTACGACAACAAGCTGCAAATGATTTCGAGAAGGATCTCTACAAGCTCTTTAACAACGCTATGTTTGGAAAAACTATGGAGAACCTGCGTAACCGCATGGATATACGACTGGTGACCAATGAAAAAACTCTAGAGAAGCTGATCGCCAAGCCTACGTTTATCGACAGGACGATATATGCTGATAATCTAGCTGCTGTACATATGGCCTCTCGTCAGATTGTATTCAACAAGCCTATATACATTGGTATGAGTGTGTTGGACATCTCCAAGACATTAATGTATAACTATCATTACGATGTTTTGTTGCCTTATTATGGAGCTAAAAACCTGAAGCTTATGTATATGGACACTGATTCGTTCATTCATCGTGTAACAACTGAAGATGTGTACCAGGACAAGCTACGTTTTCTTGAGCATCTCGATACAGCTGATTACCCTGCCAACCATATATGTTACTCTACTCAGAACAAAAAGGTATTGGGAAAATTTAAAGATGAGGCTAATAGCAAAATCATCCTACGCTTTGTTGGACTACGTCCTAAGATGTATGCCTTAGATATTCAAGGGTCAATGATAAAAAAGATTAAAGGTATAAAACGTAGCGCTATTAAGCAGTACATTTCGTTTGACAGCTATACAGACTGTCTTAAAACCTGTGAAATCATCAGAACACCTATGAATCTGATCCTATCACGAAAGCATGCTCTTGCTACAGTGCAAGTGAATAAAATTGCATTGACTCCGTTTGATGATAAAAGAATTATTGCTGAGGATGGGATAACGACATATGCGTATGGACATTACGCCATTACAAACAGTGCTTAAAAGAATGTAAGTTAAAGATAAAGATTTTATCGTGAGTCTACAATCTTAAAAAAGAAGGTTATCTGTGTGCTGTATATGCAGATAGCTGACGCCTGATGAAGAAAGAAGAAGATGGAAGGGAAGGTGGTAACCCTGCCATTAGGAGCAATCCTAGTGCTAGTCTCAAGCCTAGATAAAAGGGGAGAGACATCTACACCTAACTAAAATAAAGGTATGTTGACGTAAAGCTTTTCAATTTGTGAACCAATATGCAGTTTATCCCTCTCCGCATCGTACAATAACTGTTTAACATATAATAAGTTTGTAAGATTTAGAAAAAAGTATATAAATTGTTGTAACGTTGGATGAGAAATGTTTTATAATTTAATTACTCTCTATATTACCATGAGTACCTGTGATACTGGTTGAATTGCCCGTTAAATGACTTAAATACCTGTGATACTACTCGAATCAAGTGAAATTACATTAAATAGCTCTGATACGAAACCCTGATCATTGAATCTAGCCTCCTGTGATACTAGCTGAGTTACTCTAAACACCTACGATGCTTGAATCGCCCAAATACCTAGACACTATCTGAATTACCTGTTAAAATGACACAAATACCATTGATACAACCTGAATCACCTGCACTTACCTTAAATAGCTGTGATACAAATCTCTGATCAAAATTATCACGAGCATCTGTGAAACTATGCTGATTACCCAAATACTTACGATATTATCTGAACTATCTGTAAAATACGAAACTAGGCTATAACCAACCCCTGGAACCTACCCTCCTGTAATGCTTGCTTAATTACTCTAAACACCTATGTTACTTGAATTATCCTAAATACCTACGATACCCTCTGAATTACCTGTGAAATATGAAACTATGCTATACCCAACCCTGGAATCTAACCTCCTGTGATACTAGCTGAATTAGCCTAAATACCTACGATACTAGCTGAATTAGCTGTGAAATCATGCATAGCTATGATGCAGTTAGCCTCTGGAATCTAGCCTCCTGTGATACTAGCTGAATTAGCTTAAATGCTCAAGATACTAGCTGAATTGGCTGTGAAAATGATTTAAATACCTGTGATACTACCCGAATCATGTGAAATTACCTTAACTAGCTCTGATACGAATTCCTGCTCTAAATTAGCACGAGCACCCGTGATACTACCTGAATTACCTGTGAAATATGAAACTATGCTATACCCAACCCTAGAATCTATCTTCTTGTGATACTAGCTGAATTAGCCTAAATACCTACGATACTAGCTGAATTATCTGTGAAATCATGCAGAGCCAAGATGCAGTTAGCATCTGGAATCTATCCTGTGTTATTAGACGAATTAGCCTAAATACATACGATACTAGCTGAATTAGCTGTGAAATCATGCATAGCTATGATGCAGTTAGCCTCTGGAATCTAGCCCCCTGTGATACTAGCTGAATTAGCTTAAATGCTCAAGATACTAGCTGAATTGGCTGTGAAAATGATTTAAATACCTGTGATACTACCCGAATCATGTGAAATTACCTTAACTAGCTCTGATACGAATTCCTGCTCTAAATTAGCACGAGCACCCGTGATACTACCTGAATTACCTGTGAAATATGAAACTATGCTATACCCAACCCTAGAATCTATCTTCTTGTGATACTAGCTGAATTAGCCTAAATACCTACGATACTAGCTGAATTATCTGTGAAATCATGCAGAGCCATGATGCAGTTAGCATCTGGAATCTATCCTGTGTTATTAGACGAATTAGCCTAAATACATACGATTCTAGCTGAATTACCTGTGAAATCATACACTGCTATGATCCAGTCAGCCTCTTGCAATACTACCTGAATTACTTACCTGTTAGTGTTAGTGGGTTAGCTTTTCCCGTTGCAGGTCATCTTTTTCCCTTTATGGCTCACCTTTTTCCCTTTGCTGGTCACATTTTCCCCTTTGCTGGTGACATTTTTCCCTTTACTGGTCACGTTTTTCCCTTTGCTAGTCAACTTTTTCCCTTTGTAGGCCTCCTTTTTCCCTGAGCAGTCACCTTTTTCCCCTGAACGAGTCACCTTTTCCCTGAATAGGTTACGTGATGGGCATGTCTAGAACATTGACATGAAACAGTTTTCCACTAAGTTCACGTCTAAAGTCGCTTTCAAGTCTAGCACCTCCTATTCCCTATCTCTCCTGTATATAAGTCCATATTCCTACTGCTACACTACCTGTCTAGCCTAACACCTCTCCTCCTGTTCCTATACCTCTCATATAAACCATTCTCTACTCCTCTAGCTCTGTCTAGCCTAACGCCTCTCTCGTTTACCTATGACTCTCACATAACCCATACTCTGCTCCTCGACCTCTGTTTAGTCTAACTCCTCTCCTCGTTTTCCTATACCTCTCATATAAACTATACTCTACTCCTCAACCTCTGTCTAGCCTAGCACCCCTCTTCCTGTTCCTATACTTCTCATACATATAAACCATGCCCTACGTTTCAAGCCCTGTCTAGCCTAACACCACTCCCCGTATCCCCTACCTCTCAAAAGCTCATTCCCTCCTACCCCCCCTCTAGCTGAGTATCACTCCTTGGTTTCCTATCTAACCTAACCCTAACACCTGTCTATCCTAGCATAGGATCTCTCTCCGTTTTCTCGTCTCTCCTTATAAACACAAACTCAATTCTCCTAACCTAATACCTCTCCTCGTTTTCCTATACTTCTGATATAAACCATACTCTACTCCTCGACTTCTGTCTAGCCTAGCACCTTTCCTCGTTTTCCTATATCTCTCATATAAACCATGCACTACGTTTCAAGCCCTGTCTAGTCTAACACCTCTCCTCGTTTTCCTATACCGCTCATATAAACCATACATTACTCAGCCTCTGTCTAGCCTAACACCTCCCTTCGTTTTCCATACCTCTCATATAACCTATACTCTACTCCTCAACCTCTGTCTAGCCTAGCACCCTCTTCCTGTTCCTATACTTCTCAAACATATAAACGCATACTCTACTCTCAACCTCTGTCTAGCCTAACACCACTCCCCGTATCCTCTACCTCTCATAAAGCGCATTCCTCTCCTGTCCCCTGTCTAGCTGAGTATCTCTTTGGTTTCCTATCTAACCTAACTTTAACACCTGTGTATCCTAACATAGGATCTCTCTCCGTTTTCTCGTCTCTCCTTATAAACGCATACTTAAACCCTCCTACCCTAACACCTCTCTACTATTTCTTCCATATAAACGTATTTCCCTCCTTCAACCCTCTTTAGCATAGTATCGGTCGTCGTATTCCCTATCTCTCCCATATAAACGCATTTTCCTCCTTGAACCACCCCATCCAGCCTCGTTTTCCCTATCCTTTCCCATATAAACGCAAAAAAGTGGCCCAGCTCTCTCCTATATATCCTACTGCCATGGTTGTATTATTCGAAATCAACCTGTTATTTCAAACTTATTTATGTATTTTTGCAGTCGAATGCGTTTCAGGTCATACTATTTCTCATGTATTAGTAAAATACACTATGTGATCAAAAGTATCCGGACACCCCCACAAACATACGCTTTTCATCTTAGGTGCATTGTGTTGCCACCTACAGCCTTGTACTCATTATCCGCTACCTCAGTAGTCATTAGACATCGTGAAACAGCAGAATGGGACGCTCCGTGGAACTCACGGACTTCGAACGTGGTCGGGTGATTGGGTGTCATTTGTGTCAGAAGTCTGTACGCGAGATTTCCACACTCCTAAACATTCCTAGGTCCACTGTTTCTGATGTGATAGTGAAGTGGAAACGTGAAGTGACATGGACAGCACAAAAGCGTACAGGCCGACCTCGTCTGTTGACTAACAGAGACCGCCAACATTTGAAGAGGGTCGTAAAGAGTAATAGGCAGACATCTATACATACCATCACACACGAATTCCAAACTTCATCAGGGTCCATTTCAAGTACTATGACAGTTAGGCGTGAGGTGAGAAACCTTGTATTCCATGGTCGAGCGGCTGCTCATAAGCCACACATCACGCAGGAAAATGTCAAACGACGCCTCGCTTGGTGTAAGGAGCGTCAACATTACACGATTTAACAGTGGCAAAACGTTGTGTGGAGTGACGAATCACGGTACACAATGTGGCGATCCGATGGCAGAGTGTGGGTATGGCGAATGCCCGGTGAACGTCATCATGCCAGCGTGTGTAGTAGTGCCAAAAGTGAAATTCGGAGGTGGTGGTGTTATGTTGTGGTTGTGTTTTTCCTGGAAGGGGCTTGCAATCCTTGTTGTTTTGCGTGGCACGATCGCAACGCAGACCTATATTGATATTTTAAGCACCTTCTTGCTTCCCAAGTTTGAAGAGCAATTCGGAGATGGTGATTGCATCTTTCAACAGGATCGAGCACCTGTTCATACTGCACAGGCTGTGGCGGAGTGGCTATACGACAATAACATCCCTGTAATGGACTGGCCTGCACAGAGTCCTAACTTGAATCCTATAGAACACCATTGGGATGTTTTGGAACGCCGACTTCGTGCCAGGCCTCACCGACCTACATCGACACCTCTCCTCAGTTCCGCACTCCGTGAAGAATGGGCTGCCATTCCCCAAGAAACCTTCCAGCACCTGATTGAAAGTATGCCTGAGAGAGTGAACGCTGTCATTAAGGCTAAGGGTGGGCCAACACCATATTGACTTCCAGCATTACCCATGGAGGGCGCCACGAACTTGTACGTCATTTTCAGCCAGGTGTCCGGATACTTTTGATCACTTAGTGTATGAGGAAGGCTGTTATTATACATGCAAAATCCCATGCAGTGTCTCAATTATGGTTCTGTTAATTTGTTTATTTGCAATGATTTTACATATCGTTGGTGTTTTTAAGAGCCAATAGAATTTATATAGATGTTTATCCTTTCAAAGTGTATTCTATGTTACGTGTATCCAAGGGCAATGTCGGTTCTAATCTCCCTTCAGATTAATATGCTGGCGCGTGAGTTAGGTCAAGGACTCCTGTTAAAGAGAGCAGAGTGTTGCTGAGCAATAGGATAAATATTTTGAGAACAATTTCCATTTTATACTCCTTTCCTGTCTGCATAACAATTATTATTAATACAAGTGGATGATTACGCGAAACCACGTTACTGATTTTGTAATGAACAGAAATTGTTATGTCTTGTGTGCTTTTTGATTATAATCCTTGAACATTAAATCTCTATTTATTTGATCTTGGTTTGTAATATTTGAAGGGGCATTCCTCTTACTGTACCGACCTTGTCGGTTCCCTAATATAGTTACCTCCATTTTGGTAAGTCAAAATGTGAGTAAAACCAACTATAATAGTGCAACCTCAAAATGTGTATTTCCAATGAAATCTGGGCATAAAATCTTTTGGATGGAATGCAGTACTTTTTCTACTATAAGAGGGTGTTTGAGAAAAAAGAAAGAAAAGTATTTTAAAATACGCGTGGGCGTGTGTGTAGCATTGTTAAGAATCAACATGTATAAATGTCAAATTTTCTACTTAGGTCAGTTATCATTTCAGGATTAAGGACGAACATTTGCTCAGATTAGTACCCCTTCTCTTGAAAAGTATCCTAAATACCTTTCATCTTCATTATAATACTGTAAATTTGATCCAATTATATAATAACATCCTATCCTTAATGCTGTATAAAATACGTGTAAAACCCTTTTCAATATTATATTTTATGTAGGTTAACGGTACCAAAATTTGAGAAAGTATCTATGGCATATATATGATTATTAATAATAATTATTATTAATTCTAATAATTAATCTCCCTTCTCAAATCAATCATTAATATGAGAAGTAGATCCTGTAAAATAATAGTAATAAGCAAGATACTAGTTATGCAATTAGATATTAAGTATACTTTTTATATATGTATAGGAGTTTAGTTGAAGCTGAGGAACACTTGTATAAAGCATACAAGCAACATTTTATCAGAATTAGGGTGCAGGCGAAGCGACTGTAAGGGGGATGACACAATAGCAGAACCTTGAGTCATGTGTAGGAGAAAGTCACAAGCAAGCCCAAGATATAGTTATGAAGAGAGGTCACGTGTCTAGAAACAACGAATATAGCCTGTTAAGTATTTCGAAAACGTTCCAAGCTGAAGGAATGCAGCCAATGAGATTTTAAGAGGAATATTTTTAAATGTTTAAGTTCAGGAAAGTTACTGATAGCGTCCCCAAGCCTAAATCAGTTGGATGTTAAGTGCGGTGACGTACAGACCCTACGTCTAAACTCTCCGAAGCCGGAGTTATTAATTACCTCACGTAATGTAGTGGGAACATTAAAATTATCTAAATTTAAAAGTGCAAGTTATTAAAAGGGAAACGAGATATAATTTAGGCACGTGTGATAAATACTTCCATTATTAATCGAGCACTTATAAAAACAATCCGTCGATTACTAAGCGACCTAGCTAAGGGATTTTCTACAGCTCCAACAACCTCAGTACTAAAGCAACAGTGTAACGTATTACCACAGAATATAATATGTGTGTAATTAAATTATTGTGTTCCTTCACTGACTTAATCATGTGTTAGTGTTGTTACTACATACTTTCCTTCCTGTACCAGACCCTGATAAGTTATACCTGCTCTATCATAAACCCATGCAACAGCAGCCGTGGCAAGAAGGAAACAGAACATCATTAACAATTTATTAGTAAAAACTAAACCACTACGATAACCACCAGAGATAATATAGTAATTCATATATTAATATATCAGCCTGCAAGCCTACTGCGAGATAGGCTACCAGCAACAAGGAGTTTACCGCAAATTTAAAGCAAGTTACCTTTTGGCATGTATGGGGCTTATTAAATTAATCACGTGAAAGGTGGTAATGAATTATAGCGTTGTAAATTCTAATCAAACTAAGTGGATTTAATAAACACCCGCGAATACAAACGATGCTTGTAACTGCACATGAAATAAGTTGGTAACAATGTTGTGGCATAATACCTATTTAGATAAAATACAGATTTTAGTTGGAGTGTCTTATGTTAAAGTTTATAGAAGAAAACTATTCCATTATATTTAATTATGTTAACTTGTTTCAGTTACCTAAAAAAAATATGTCTATTTTTTCGTTTTTATAACGGACCTTAACTTCTATAATCACATTTTGAGAAACAACCGATAGTAATATAATTCACACCCGTATTCATAGATGTAGATTCTAAATTCTTTTAAAATTTCTTTTAATAAATCCACCTCTCCAGCCGTCAATCGAATCCGAGATCTTTAGGTTAAGAAGCCAGAACAATTGCCTTATAAAAAGCAAAGTTAAGGCTTTCTAAGAAATACAATGTATACGGTCTAAAATTATTGCAGAAAATCAATGTCTGGAACGAAGGAATGAATTTATACATAGTACTTAGGATGCACAATGTCACCAGATAGAAACTTAGATCAATAAAAACCGAAACAATAATGAGAGCACTACCAAAACTATACTAAACTATATTAAAGTTTACAAAGTTATGTATGGAAGTGAAACATGGGTGGTAATGGAGAAATATAAAAGAAGAATCCATTTAAATTAAATGTGATGAGACGTTTAAGGACAAAATCAGTTCTAGACTGTTATATAAAGTGTTGGATATAAACCGATAGGAAATGTTACCGCATCTAAATAGCATAGAAAGAGGCGGACCACGCTTAAATTTTATCACACAAAATAAATGATAGAACAACATTCTAATTTTTGGGTAATCCTGAAGAAGAAGAAAGGTCTATATATAAAGAATACACAGAAGTGACAATGGAAGGAAAAATAGGCAATAAGAAATTAAAGAACATAAAATCTACAGGATAAATTTAGAACTTTTAGAATATGTCGCAAAGTATCTGACAAATCCACTCCTAAATATTAAATAAATTTTGGAAGAAATGTAAAATTGCAAACAAAACTACAAGTTACTCGGAAGCGAGTAAGATGCTCGTTGGTCCGGCCACTCTGATCACGAGTTTTATCGTGGTTTGCCCTCATTGACAGGCGAAAGCTGCGGATGATTACATATAATTGCGGATTTTCCTGTCATTTGATTTTATCATGTCTCAGGGTTCAAGGATCAGGCGAGTGGACGGCGGGAAAGGCGTGATGATCTAGGAACGTTAGAGATTTTCTCCCGGACGTTCTCAGAAGCGCAAAGGCCTTCATATGCGCTTATTTGCCAAAATATTCCTCCGCTTCCTGCAAAACATAAGGTTCCTCAGTACTGAAATTAAAATTCCCACAGATTTCTACCAATTTACTTGAATACTTAAGCTCTTTATTTCGTAATGTTGCTCACAAGCAAAGAAGCTTATCAAGTGCTTTATGCAAGAACTACGTTTTGTTCCTAAGAGGAATTGTTTTAGGTCTTTATACACTAAGTAATAAATCATAGTGAAGAATTCTGGCTAGTTCCTTATATTAGACAAGGGACAAGAGCATTATACTTCATTTGTATAACCAGATATTAAAATGTTTGAAAACCATACAAAAGCGTTCAGGAGACCTTATTTACCTCGGTTCCTATGCCAAAAAAGCGTTTTGTTTCATTTTTAATGAGTGCGAGATAAGGGTTAATTTTTCGTGGTCCTATGTTCATAACTTTCCAAGAAAATACTTTCAAAGAGTCATATATGAGTCGTATATGAAATGCCTCGCGTAATGAAAACTTAAAACTTTTAATTTATTAAACTTTTGATGCAGTAATTTGTATCACAAATTATTTAAATGTAAAGAGTGATTATAGTATGAATATGCATTATTATGTGACATTGATTTGAGATGTTTGTTGATTGTAATTATTGTTGGGAAGTAAATTTATACTGCCTTACTGAAACTGACAATAATAGCGTGCAATAATGCAGCGAGGGGGTGAGCTGTTTATCATTATTGGAAACGAGGAAGTTACGTAATGTTGGCGCGTTTTCCTTTAGAATCTTCTGGAACATTTCCCTAGAGCATATGTATTCATAATTTTCATTGGATATAAAAATAGACGCTAATGTTGGCGCGTTTTATTAGCCAATTGCAACTCAGTTATAATCTTTAGGCATATCGGGGTGTATGAGTATAAAAGAGCTAGGTTAGAGGTAGAGTCCGTCAGTTCGTCGAAAATATTTGTATGATACACGTCGCCTTCAGTCCTTCAGTCCAGCAGAAATATTACACGTCAGGCTATCGATTCGCAAGTTACGCGTATAAGAGTTATGAAAAATCTCAAGTATGCTAAAGTTAATTATACAAAAGGTTGAAGTACGTGAATTAAAAGTGATCAGTAAGAAGTTGTTATAACAGTTTCAGTTTGGCGAGTGTATAGATCAATGTGTAAATGTGATAGTGACTGTGTTCGACAATAAAAGTGTAAAACAAATTCCTTCATCAGTGTTATCTTTGGATAAAAGATTCCTTTCCGTTTACACAACCTGTATAAAGAGAAGTGCTCGACCCAAAAAGATCATAGCTAGCCGGAGGACAGTAAAACAAAATTAAATAAAATAAAAGTAGCATTCTTTCAAACAAAAACTAATACTGCCGCAAATTTGCTAACACCAGATGGAGCTACAAACCTAACAAAGAATCACGTCACAAAATGGCTTCACCACGTTGAGTAAACACATACACAAATAACGTTAAAACACTCTCAAATTGGCTACCACAACGTGGGGCTACAATCAATAAATAAATAAAATACAACATAAATACTGCCGCAAATTGGCTCCCAAACGTGGGGCTTAACAAATAAATACAAACGATAACAGAAGTATACCACTCGCACTTTTCATATTATTCCTCGAATACAGTTCTATATAAATAAATGTTAAGTTTTGTGTAACAGTGGAACTTTTCCTCGTCTAAATTATTAAGCAACGCCGCGGTTACAGAGTTTATACTTTGTGCCGTACTGCATTTATGTATACAGTTACCAAATCAACTTTGATTCATGCTGAAGCACGTTTTTCCGCTCAGGCGGAAAGAAAAACGTAATTAAAGTTTCGACCATCAAATTAAAGTTCCCATTTTCTGGGAAAGATCAGGGATATAAATATCCTCTTTTTATGCGATCCAGATTTCAACTCAGGGTAAACTCTTATTTAATTTCCCTAGTCCGAATTCTGGGATTACAGTTCGTTTACTTTATTTTTTTAATCATGCACAGCTCGGTAGGACCCTCCTTCAACTAGGTATATAGACATAGAATTCTCCCTTGAGATTTGTCTCCAAATTTTATAAACGATAGAGGATGGTGCCAGGAGGGGGGCAGAATGAAGTGCTAAACTTCGCGTATCAATCGGGAGTTACACCTTGTAACACTTAATTTTTTGTCGTGGCTCAGTGGTTAGAGCAACTGGACGGAGACCGGGAAATTCGTGGTTCAAACTCCGGCTATGGCATAGAATTTTGTATTCGTCTGATTCTACCTCTCCAACCTTGTCCAACACACGGCTGGTTGTGGAAGAACAATTAATTTCATTATACATCATTTTTTAAAAACAAATAAGTGAATAATATAGACAACTTAATGAGTATTAAAACATTATGTTTTATATATGAGCTTACAGATAGAATTACTTTAATACTTTATATAATACTTCAGTTCAAATTCAAAATAGTTTTTAATATAAATTTAGCTTGATGGCTCTCAAAATACATCTATCTATTTACTGCTCTAAGTTACACTAGGTGGCCACACCTGCTTTAAGGCGTATCCATAGTTCTGTTTGTACATGGGCCTGTCGTGCACTCCGTATGAAGGAGACTGGGGGCCCCAGAGAACAATTAAAGCATTTCGGTTGCCCAGCAAACGGAAATCAAAGTTACGACCTTTGCAAATGCAGGCAGCAAATCACTGGCAGCGGTGCTGCTCGTCATAAAATACATGATGTAGCGTATGAATAATTTCCACGAGATCCTTGTATTTTCAGCATTTGCATTTTTTGGGCTGCGGGAGAGTCACAAATATTCCTGCTCTCCCCACAACGTCATTTCTGGGGGATGGGCAGAAAGAAAAACGGATGTGGCCAAACAGCACGGCCGTGCAGTATTCATACTTGGTCGTGCGTTCCTTGTACAGTATTCAACCTCCCTTCCGGCAGCGCCTGCGCATTGATTCCACATGCTACCAACACGCGCACAACGGAAAAAAAGTAGAAGGAAGATTAACTTGACCAAAACTGGTGGTCATCAGAAAAAATTTAAAGCTGACACACAAAAGGCCAAGAATATGATTTTTTGTAAATATGTTTCTTGAAAATGAAATCCTTAGTCAAATTAGTACCTATATCCTGAAAATTAGTCACTTTTGACACCACAGCCTGCCAAAAATGTTCTTGGAATATTAAGGTTTAACTAGTAGTAGTATTTAGTATTGCATTAATTGCATAACATAGTCGCATGGGTCATAAGACCGTACATTCTCTCTAGAAAAATCTGATGTGTTACACTCACATGACTTTCTCTACTCTTGTACAAACTATTTTTACAAACGGTTATTCTCCATCTACTTCATGTTAATCGAAATAAACATTTGCAGACTCTATCTTATTGCTAATTTTCTTGTAGATGTAAGGGGAATGTATATTTACAAGGGCAATTTGGAAATACAGTAGCCTTTAAGCACATACATATCTCTTTAACAGCTGGTTGCTAGGTGCAGCACCATTCCTTTCCCAGCGATTAATACTCTTTGCATATCCAAGACAAAAAATGAATAACGAATTCCCATTTGAGAAAATAAGTATTGAAAAATTTAAGGGAATAACAAGTAGTATCTCGAAAATGGTTCACTCAACAAAAAAAATGTATATGACATAAATTGTGTATTTTAACGCGATCTACACCTTTTGTGAAGTAAAATTTTGTCATCTCTTATGGTTTACGAGTTATGCAAAAGCGTTCACAATAAAGAATACTTTTGGATACATTCCCAGGAAATTCAAGATATACATTTTATTTGTGATAAAAATATCTTAAACATATGATATTTTAATCAAAATCGTTAGAGCTATTTTTGTGAGAATTAAAATGTTCGAAAAATGTTCCATGTAAAGGGTACTCTGGGGTGGGGGGATTTTCTTGAAAACCTTCGTGTCGCATCCTTGGAAGATACTGAACCTAAATACCAAGTTTGGTGTTTATCCGACTGTTCGTTTCTGAGTTATGCTGTTCACAGACAGACACACATACGGACATGTTTCCAAAATTGCTTTTTTTGGATTCAGGGGGTCTCAAAACATGTATTTCCGGTGAAATCTCGGTATTACAATACTTCCCCTACTTACTATGCGTAGTACAGAAAGTAAAAATACCTGGTCTGTATACGTGACTTGCAGAATCGACCAGAAACAACTATGTTTATAATCACCATATTATATACATATAAAATTGAAAAGCACTCTAAATCACACACACGCACACACACATACACACGTGCTCTAGCACCACATACAGTTAAAGAAAGTTTGCATAAACACCTTATCTCTTAGTACACGTACTTCCATTAAGTATGTGCCCAAGCTTGGCCAGTTTTGGCTGTTTAGAATCATGTCCCAGCATGCTGTCCTCCGTCTGTTGGAAGCCAAAAATACTTCCGGTAATAGTTTTTTCCTAATACCCTTCGTCTGCACGCCTGCTGCCAAAATATGCGTCCAGTCTTCTTGTTCCCCACATAATGGGCAAATCCTCCTGCCATCGTCATCAACAATCTTGCAAGCTTTCCACCCTCCCAACCTAAGCCGTCCTCTGTTTTATACCCAATTCCAAAGTATATGTTTCCTTACCACGTAGTTCTTATTTCATTATGTAGCTTCAATGTTGATCTTTGTCTACATTCAGACTCTGTTTTCTGCCTGATTATATCACACAGTCGTCTTTTGACTTTTCTCACGGCACCGTGTATTTTCATTACCCCTTTGCCAGATATCATTTAAGCCAATTTTTGATAATTCGCGTTGCAACCCCGCCGCCCACCATTTTGGATGCTCTATGTTGTTCATTTGATGACGATAACATATTGCTCTCAGAGTTGTTTGATCACATTTAATTATTCGCAGCCAGTACCTAACTACGTTTAGTTTAGCAAATACAGCATCTTCCCAGCATCCTACCTCACGAAGAACTCCGTAGTTTGAAGTACCCCTCCCCAACCCTAGAATGCGCTTCCAAAAATTACACTGTACTTTATTTACATTATCCACCCTCTCCCATCCCCATACTTCACTGCCGTATAATAATGAGGACCTAACCATTTCTTCATACATGGTCTGTAATGTTTTTACTGGCATATCTGGTACCCGAGTCAATATCCTTAATACTTCAGAAAGTTGCCCAATCCCTTTGTGTTTTATAAACTCCATGTTCTTGTTCCATTTTCCATCCATATAAAACCTTACTCCTAGATAATCGAAATGTTTGACATTTTGAATTTCTTGCTCCCCGTAGGTCCACTTTTCTTGTTGACTGTACACATCCGTTTTTAAAGGCGACTGTTTTAGTTTTAAGAATATTTATCTCCATACCCCACTGCCTAAAATATCGTCGAAGAGCGTTTAAACCAGACTGCAAACCTTTTATCGCTTTAGAAAGAATTACAATGTCATACAAAAGAATTGCTATTTCTTGGTCTGCGATGGTCGGTGCATCTACGTCTTCCTCCGCCATCACGCTAACAACATCATCAATAAACAAATTAAGAAGTAACGGAGATAGTATACAACCCTGTTTGACCCCCCTCTGAGCTATGTTACATTCTGATGCATTGTGCTGATCGGTCTTGATAACAAACTTGACTTCTTTATACATTACCCTGAGTGCTCTAATCATTTTCCACGAAAGTCTTTTTCGTGTTAATTTCTCCCAGAGAACACTGCATTCCACTGTATCAATTGAAATTTTAAAATCTACAAATACAATATATACCTTACCACCTTTATATCTCAAATTGTCATCAATGATTGTTTTCAGTGTACTATGAACTGTAAAAGGTTTTTACAGTATTTTAAAGTATTTCCGGATATACTTTTCCAGTTAAACACTAATGGGTCAGTGTGAATACTTTAACTATATGTATGGCATAGAAAAATACCAATTCGTTGCTTCAAACAATCAGGGAAGCTCAAAAGTGATAGCGGCATAAAACAATAGAATTTCGAACTCGAGCGCAGATTTACGGTTACATACAAACTGTCTACAGTCGCGTATCAACTCAGGGGATTTGATTGGTGCAGACAAACTGAAGAGAAAAGCATTTTGGCAAGTACGTGTAAGCGTAAATCTTCTCATGATAGGTAGTGGGCTGATCTTGTAGCTCTCTGATAATCTGGTAGTCCCGGATGCTGTAACTTGTAATTGCCCGATTTGAAATTACCACGCTGATAAAATCAGTTGGTAGTATCGTGTCTGCCTGGTTTGGCAGAAATGCTTCTTGGCGGAAACTTTACTCCACTTAGCTATTGTTGGAATTCTACAGCTGTATTATGCTTTAGAATCTTGTTAAAACTTTATTTTAATTTACTTGGTTTGTCCGGTATATTTTAGTGATTTAAAGTGTGTATAGTGCAGTTAATAACAAGCTACTCTTATCCAGGATTTCTTTGCGTGTTTTTATAAGTATCACATTTAAATAAGAATAACAATAATAATCTTCATTGAAAAGTGATTTATTATCTAACGGGCAATATGAATGATAAAACGTATAAGAACGGTTACCTTTTTAGTTCAGTTTTACTTACAGTTTCGAAATTCTGCTTGTTGACACTTTATTTTTGTTTAACAGTTAATATTGATATATCTTGCACACAATGTACTTTATTTTGTCTTACAAGTAAATATTTGAATTGACCCTTGCGTCTTCTTTTTCAACAAAGTTTTTTAAAGTAGTAAAAAAGTTTAATGTTGTTTATCTATCCTAGCTTGGTTGCTAAGTTAGCGAAATGAATTATAATTTATCTAAAATTACTGTAAATTAGATAAATCACATAATAATATAACGTGTCAACAATTCAAATTCATTTTAGCACATTTCAATTATGATTTTCTCTTTTGTTGACCTTGTTTAAAATATTTCGAATGCAATGTTTTCCGTCCTCTCTTTCTATTTCCCTTTTGAGGTTATTGATTTTTATTTTTCTCCCTTATTAATTAACAGGATTTTTAATTGATTTTTCACAGTATATATGGTATTTTCTAAAAACACTAATTGATAATTATTACTCAATGTACTCATAATGATATACAGGTTTGAAAATTATTTAAACCACAAACTCTGGAATATTGCACGAGACACCAAAACAAATATATTTATCTCGTCATTTTTGTCGTGTGAGGATTTATTAATCCGATAGATGACATCACTCTTCAGTTGCAATGATGTTTCACAAGCGCAGTTTGTTGTACGTCTTGACCCAGCACACTATTTGTGTACTAATACAGCGATATGCCTGAAGTGAGTACACTGATGGGTTGGTGATTACTACATAGCGAACTACAAAAGGCGAGCACACAGCGGGTTTATGAATAACAATATACTAATTGCCGTACCCCGCATCACTCATTCTACATTTTTGCTATATATCAACGTCTGCGTGAGATCGGATCATTTAAGGATTACCTGAACAGGGACGACGTCGCAGAGTAAGAACTCTGGGGACACTGTCCTGCAGTATGTGGAGCGAGATCCTTCTACCAGCACTCGTGCTATTGCGCGTCAAATGGGGACTAATCAAACGAATGTAAGAAACTCCTTCATGAGCAATTGCTTCATCCATTACTTCGAGCACGTGCCCAACTTCTAACCAGACGATTATCGAAACAGAGCTCAGTTTTCGCAGTGGCACCTGGAACATGTCAAATGCATCCTACATTTTCGTCCTCTGCGCTGATGAAACCATATTCGGGCGTGGTGGAGTCTTCATCCACCATTCACATGTTTAGAGTGATTTTAATCCGCATGCCACATACTAAGTGCGTTTTTGCGTGAATGTGTGAGAGATGTTGTTGCTCGCTGTTTAACTTCTACTTTGGCCATTAAATTGTGAGCATTATTAGAATTTTCTCGCCACAGCATTACCAGAATTGCTGGAAGATCCTGCCACTCGCTACAAGACAGAACATGTGGTTCCAGCATGACATTTCAGTCGCCGTGTGCGTCAATTCTTGGACCAAGAGTTTCAAGAAAGCTGGACTGGCAGAGGTGGTCCTGCACCATAGCCTCCACAATCTCCTTATTTAACCCCTCTGGACCTTCTGTGTGGGTAGAGATGCGCAACCTTATTTTCAGAATCCCTGTTCAAACACAAGATGATCTAGTGGTCCGGATAACAGCAGCAGCAGGAGAAATCAAAGACGCTCCTGCAGTCTTTGATTGTGTTAGACAGTCCATGTCCCGCCGGTGCATTACAAGTGAATGGGGGCATTTTGGAACCTGTACTGTAATGGAAATAATTGTGTATAGTCCCAAAGTAATAAAAAGCGTTTGTGTTACTTTTTTTCAAAGATCTGATGTGCTCGTAAAGTGGTGCCTCGCAGGAAAAATACATCGATGCAACCTCGCAAAATTTGTTGGCTTAAATACTTTTCATCCTTGAAGAAGTTATTTTGTTGTAGGAGTTTACACCACGTTTTGGGCGTCAATTTGAAGTAGTTTGTTGCTGCTACGTATTGAAAGTCAGCTTGTAGATGCTGTACTCGTATTATATTTACGTTATTTTCACCACGCTTTGGTAGCCAATTTCAAGTTGGTTATTGCTTCACGTATGGAAGGAGTTGTATTGTATTTCGACTGTTGGGGAGCCGATCTTGAACTAGTTGCAACTGCACGTATAGTAAACAGTTTCGTAGCCTTCGCCCCAAATATACTTTCAGGTGGCCTTTGCCCCAAGTTTAAAAAAATATTAACATTGTAATTAAACTGTTTCTTTAAGTATTAAATATTTGTTTGCTTCGGCTGCGTCAGTATTATCGTTAGAGACATGGATGTCTTGGGAGGGCGTGATGCGACAAGAATGTAGGCTTACGCATATTTTTTAAGTTTTAATTCACTCCTTTTTATTAATCCTTGACACAAATTAAATAGCACTTCACTGGTATAGAGAGCTGTGAGATTCTTTTATTTAATGCTTGCACTTTTTAACGCATATACAATTTTTCGTTTCACGCGAATACGTATTAAATCTCTCGAGGACGCACAAGCATCCGGTTACAATCACTGTCTGCAAGCAACTGAATAGATTTCAACCGTCTAAACTTGTAAATTTCTGTACTTCAAGTCTCTGATTGGCTAATCCTACTCCAATAGAATATCTTCATTTAACTAAAGTTTTTTTCTGGTTGTTGATTGGCTATTTTTAAACTGTCTCAAAATTTACATTATTGCTGCTCTAATAATGACTAGAAGCATTTAAACTTCCTTACTCATTATTGCCTCAAGGTTATCTTATTGTTACGCCATTGTTAGCAACTTTAAACCTATTTCTCACAGCTCCTAAATTATTAAATTAAGTAATACATTCACATAACATTATTACACATGGATATAATAATATAAACATATATAATGACTGTAATATACACTTTTTACAAATTATTACATACATATTGCTTCAAGGCGGGCTGTTATTGAATTTACATATTATATAATTAGACTGAAATTATTTAAGTGTTAAAAATACTGCCTCATCCTTTATGTGTGAATCACTTTCCATCCCTAGAATTTGTAATTCCAATATGGCTTAGTAATTTATTAAATACATCCATTACTTTCATTTCATTTAAAAACTGCGTCAAGGTTATTATGGGGATGTATGGGGATGAAGTGATGGAACCATAGGAGGCTACAACCGTAGGCAAACAGGCTATGGAGACGCACGGAAGTCCCTAAGATTTCTAAGCTCGTAGGCCCGTCGCACTACTGGAGAGAGAGAGAGAGAGGGGGAGGGATGAGCCGCCCACCAGTCAAGCAGCTCTCTGGTGTCTACAGGGAATACTCGTTTCTTTGAACCATAATCCAATCATACTTCAGCCCAGGCATGGAGAATGGCACCACTAGTGTTGTTCACAATGCCTAACGTCACCCATGCTTGGGATCAGAGGGGAGTGAGGAGCAAGGCGATAGAAGAATATACAGTCGCAGTAGTACTAAATTTGCAGTCATCAGCCTCGTTAGTAAATGCAACTCGGAACTGTACTGGTGCCCCACCCACTTATTCCTTAACCGTTAAGTTCCTCTTCCCGCGGAGCGCACTCATATCATGCCCGACTAGTACTTCCCAGTCTACTAGTGAGGTTTGCTTCTAAGACCGGTGAATCGGCTGAATTAGCAGGATCATGTCAGCTCCGCCGGTGTGGTGAAATTTCGTCCCGCAAGAGTTCTGTTACATACTAGTAAATCTAGCTACATGGGCTGATGCTTCTAAGCACATTTAAGAACCACTGGTCTGGACCGGGTATGAACCCTCGACCTTGGGATCAGAAGGCTGGCGCCTAAACCATATAAGTCACCCAGACTGACATACTTATTGTTCCCCTGCCATACACACCCTCAAGCCGGTAGCTGCAACAAAGACAAGGAAAGGTACACACTTCATGCTATAAAATTTGAAAAATTACACTTTTACATCTTGAAAAATTAATGTAACCGAACGCGTGTGCGTGTTTGTATGTGGATGGGTGGTGTGAAACTGGAAAACGAAAAACCATAGAAATACCAGATTTCATACTTAATCGATATATTTTAAGGGTGCATATTGACGTATTTTTACTTTCTCTACTACGTATAGTAAGTAGGGGAAGTATTGCATTCCACCCAAAAATTCGATACCGAGATTTCACCGGAAATACATGTTTTGAGACCTGCTGAATCCAAAAAAAGCATTTTTGGAAACATGTCCGTGTGTGTGTCTGTGTGTGTGTGTGTCTGTGTGTGTGTCTGTGTGTGTGTGTGTGTCTGTGTGTGTGTGTCTGTGAACAGCATAACTCAAAAACTAACAGTCGGATAAACACCAAACTTGGTATTTGCGTTCAGTATCTTCCAGAGATGCGACACGAAGATTTTCATGAAAATTCCTCCACCCCAGACTACCCTTTACATGGAACATTTTTCGAAAATTTTAATTTTCCCAAAAATGGCTCTAACGATTTTGATGAAAATATCATATGTTTAAGTTAATGTCATGAGAAATGAAATGTATATCTCGAAATGTCTGGGAATGTCTCCAAAAGTATTCTTCATTATGAACGACTTTTGCATAACTGGTAAACCATAAGAGATAGACAAAATTTTACTACACAAAAAATGTAGATCGCGTTTAAATACACAACTTATATCATATACATTTTTTTTGTTGAGTGAACCGTTTTCGAGATATTGCTTGTTATTTCCTTAAATTTTCCAATACTTATACTTTTTCTCAAATTCGTTATTCATTTATTTATGTCCTGGACATGCAAAGAGAATGGAATGCGCCACGTAGCAACCAGCGATAAAATATTTGACTATCGCTTAAAAGCTACCATATTCCCCTTGCATCTACAAGAAAATTAGCAATAAGATTGACATCTCGATATCTCGATTAACATGGAGCATATGGAGAATAGGCGTTTGTAAAATTAGGTTGTACAAGAGTAGAGAAAGTTATGTGAGTGTAACACATCAGATTTTTTTAGGAATACTCCCCAAACAATGCACTATACAGAAAGGTTTTTATAATGTTTATTTTCTTTAAAAAACGGCTGTGACAATTTTGATTAAATATTATATCTGTTTGAAACAAAGATAGGACAAAATATGTATCTTGAATTTTCTGTAAACCTTCTTTGAAGTTCTTTTCATAATTTATGACATTTTATTTCTCCCTCATTTATTTGTGCTACGTAGAGGAAGTATTGTACGTTATCCAAAAACATGATATCGAGATTGCGATCGAAATGTATGTTTTGAGATCATCTGAATCCAAATAATGTTTTTAAAACGATCCAGGTGCGTATGCATATCAGAGAGACAGAACAACATAGTTCAAAAGCGAAAAATCGGATACAAAATAAGCTTGGTAGTTCACTCCATCTTTCAAAGATGCACCACCAAGTTCTTCACGGAATTTCACCCAACCTAAGCTACCCTTTACATTGAAAATATTTCGTTATATTTTTGCATTCTCATAAGCACGTCTAAGGTTTTTAATTAAAATAGCACGTATTGTATATATTGGTGAAAAAATAAATTAACTTCTTGAACTTTCTATGATTTACTTGTGATGTTTATTCATTTTGAATTAATGTTATTTAAATTCCTAAAGAGATCGACAATACAGAAAGAATTAGAGGTCTTTAAAGTATACCATTCAGCTGAAATTCACTATTTTAGTGTATATTGGCACTATAAACAGAGAGATATAAAGTAACGTTAAAAAAGACATGAATAAGGGTTTGTTTTTATTTTTTGGGGGGGCTTGTCGAAGGGGATCCGGTACTGCCCCAGCGGGGGTATTGTACCTATGTCCCACAAGTGGCGCCCTCAGGTAGGAGGAGACACCGGGTGGCCGGAATCAGGAGCAGTGGTACAGAATGACAGGGTCCCTACCTTGTCCAGATTGAGATGCCCCCAAAGTCGGACAGGCAGATCGAGAACCCCCGCTTCACATAGATGGTCCAATACCTCGCTCCGAAGAGATGGTCCATATACCCCTGCGACCAGCCGAAATTTGAGGGACGGAGAAAGTTCCAAAAGAGCATCCTTTGCCCCTGTCACGCCGCTCCGACGCTCGCTCCGAGTTCAAAACCAACGGAGGGCGATGGATTTTTTCGGGCATATCTTCCTTCGGAAGAGAAGTAAATCCGGTGGTAACTTATCGTAGATTTACGGTACGTAAAAGAACCTCAAGCCTGATAAAGAGGCCTCTGAGCAAAATTACCGTTTTCCACGCCCAATATAGAATGGGACGCTAATGACCACAGCAGTTAAAGAGCGTCCATAAATAAAACTCCATTTAATTTAGTTTACGCTGCTCCAAAACTACATCGCCGACATTTCCAATCTTGAAACAAAGCTAATGAAGGATGAATGAAATGAATGGAATGAATATGGAGGGACAGGAATATGGAGGCTGAAAGAAACTACTACACTTCGCCTGACGACCCAGGAAAAACCCCTGAAATAACCCATGGATCAGAGTAGGCGGTCACCGGGAGTCGAACCCGGTACCTCCAGGATGGAAGTCGTATGTGTTACCGCGGCACCATTTTACTCAGTTTAATAAGGTTTTACAATATGATGGCTCTTCCAAAACTACGAGGGTAATACAGAAAGTCGCAGACGTTTTGAAATAAACAATTAACAAAATGCAAATATCAACGTTTATTATCTACATTTGAAAGGTACACTCGTAAGCTATTTTTCTACATAATCGCCATTCAAATTGAGGCATTTATCATACCGTGGCACAAGTTTTTCAATAACTTCTCTGTAAAAATCTGCCGCCTGCTACTTCAACCACTGGTTTACACCGGCATGCAGTTCAGCGTCAGTATCAAAGCGTTGTGTACCGAGCCATTTTTTCATCGCTGGGAAGAGGTGGTGGTCGCTCGGCGCCAAATACGGGCTGTATGGTGGATGGTCAAACACCTCCCATCCAAAACCATCCAAGAGTCTTCAGGTACGATTGGCCGTGTGTGAGCGTGCATTGTCGTGAAGAAACAACACATTGGTGTGGTGGTTTTCCCCGACGCTTATTTTTTTATGGCACGCCTTAACTTTCTTAGTGTTTCACAATACCTCACTGAGGTTATTTTTGTTTCACGTTCCAGAAACTCAACGAGAAGCACCCCCTTAGAGTTCCAAAACACAGTAGCCATGACCTTTCTTGCTGACAGCGTTTGCAAACACTTTCTTGGTTTCTTGGGAGAATGTGTGATTCCCCATTCCATTGACTGCTGTTTTGTTTCACAATTGACATGCTTCACCGAAGTCTCGTCCCCGGTTACGATACGATCGAGTAAAGCGTTGCCATATTTGTTGAATTTGTCAGTGCTGCAGCCAGTCTCTGTTTTTTTAGGATTTTCGGAACCCACCTAGCACAAAATTTGTGGTAACTAAGCCTCTCCACCACAATTTTACGCACCAAACTCCGTAAAATTGGGGGAAAATGTTCCGAAAGTTCTGTAATTTTAACGAATTTTGTCATTGATTTCCATTGACAGTCATAAGGCTAGGCCTACCACTGCAATCCTCGTCGTGAACATTGGTACGGCCATTTTTAAAATCAATGCACCATTGCCTGGCTCGGCTTTCACTCATTATTTCCCTGCCCCTAAATATCACAAACTTGACGATAAATTTCAATTGGTTTGTTCTTTTTAGCCAACAAAAGCCTAATCACAGACCGCACTTCACAAGTGGCGGGATTTTCTATTGCAGCGCACATTTTAACAACTCACAAAGAGCACAGTAAGGAAGGCACAGTCCTCACGCTACCACAGCTAGATGCGTACTGAATGTAGGAACGTTCTGACACCAAGTTGGCGGCTCTAGCCCTACTCATAGCCACGATAGGCCAAAACGTCTGGGACTTTGTGGACCGCCCTCGTACTTTATGGAAATGAAACATGGACTTTCAAAGTAATGGAACTCCTAAAGTTGAACTGCTGAGATGAAATTCTTAGGAGCAGTTAAGGGCATGCAGGAATGGATAAACTTAGAAACGAAGATATTAAAACTAAACGTCGCAGAATCAGCAGTAGAAAAGCTATACAATATAAAACAAAATTGGATTCACATGTATAGAGAATGGTGAACGATGCATCCCAGGTAGATTACTCCATTATTTACCACGTAGAAGGAAAAGTGTAGGAAGACCGCATGCACGATACATTGAAGGAAGTTAGGACAGGTTTGAAGTTGGAATTATAAAGGCAATAATTATCCTAATAATCTGAGAAGGATAGCAATATAAAATAAGTAATAATATTTAAAATCAGTTTATGTATAAAAAGAAAGCATTGTGAAAATTGTTGACTGTAAAAGCGACAGAAAGAACAGACAGGCACAGTTTAGCTAATTAGGGACCAGCCCCAGGTAGAAAGGGTAAATACCATTGAAGCAAGTTTTTCCTGGTAACCAGCCGAGTGCAGTTGCACTTAGTCTGTTGAAGGCCACTATAGGCATCATAACGCTAAGTTTGAGGGGAGAGAGGGGAAGTTTAGGCGTTGGTTTTTCCTTGTAGTAGCGTGGTTAGATCAGTCTGTCCCGAGTGCCTGCCGAGGACGGGACGCCATTCTCGTCGAGTTGTGAACATTGGCGGCGAACATGCTAGAGGGTAGAACACTTAGCCATAGTTAATAATTCTTCGGTCTTGGTAAAGACAAAGTAACTTCGTATGCATTTAATAGTGATCGGCAAACCGCAGTATTATTTTAAATAGTGAATAAAAGTGTTCCAAGACAGCGTTTGTGTGTTTCTCTGCACACACCCACGCATACCCTGAGGTTAAGATTTCATGCTGGAGCAGCCGTGGCAAAAGAAGAACCAACTGGGAGGAGACAAGCAGCAACCGTGAGGCAAAGGTAGTGCTTCAGTGTTGGAGGCGTAGTATGGCTGCGTCATATTGCGCCTAAACGTGGGGAGAAAGAATTACCTGCGTCAGGTTTATAACCTGATCTGTAAAGCAAGAAAAAGTTACAGGAAAAATACAATTTTATATGAACAACTATTGAAGAGGCATGAAAGTAAATCATAATTATTAGAGAAATTCGTGCAGTGCATGCTCCTGACTGTTAAATACGCTCACACCACACTCCTTGGTGTTATATTCAAGTAATTGCGTAATCCCCCGGTCAACAGTTTCGTTTGTTAAGCTGTGGTCGGTACAACACTATATCACGCAATATAGCATTCTTAGGGCTTAGTACTCTGACACGGTGCTATGTTATCTTTTGGGATAAGCCCGTGTATCGTTGATTAATATTACATCCTTTCGCTGCAGGCGAGGATGCCGTTCGATTATTGCAAATGGCTGGAGTAACATCAGCGGTTAGTGTTTTACCTGGCGGAGGATTTTCCAGAAAATGCCTTCATTCTGTTGGAATGTTTGCTTTATGATTCACATTTTATGAAATATTTCATTGGAAAATTAAACCACTGAGAGGTAATTAATACAGAACAAAAATGTATGAACTTTCATATTTTTACCAGAATACATATTTGTAATTCTATTTCTGACAAACACGACAAGCGCAGGAATAAATATTTGTTTTTAAAAAAGCTATAGTAAAAGTGCGTGGGACGTTTATATTAAGAACACTTTAAATAGTTTAAAATAAGTTAAAATTATCACTAGTGCAATAATCTACATTGTAACCAAACTTGGATATCAAGTCCAATCACATGGAAATTACCCTGTGTATTTGCACATGTTTAACAACTCGACTTGGTTTGATAGGTTTTACTTTTCATTATTAATTTCTCATGGCGCTCAATTACCCGTTCACAATACAAATCGTCATACTTAAATTTATCGTAATTCGTTGTAGAGTTAACCTATACGTTATATTGGCAGCTTTCTTTTATCTAAAACGTTACTCTTTTATCTAACCTTCATAAATATTAAACGGCTGAAATTATGAATTCAAAATAAATTGAAATGAAAGTGAAATTACACAAGCAGCAGAAAGAATAACACTAGAAGTACTTGCCCAAAAATCCAGAAAGCATTTAATCGCTTAATTGCCTGGTGTAAGGCAAAACATGGTGAAAACAGTTTCACTGAAAATTAGTGCTAGCGAATCAATAAAATATAAAACCAGCTGATTTTAACGTCATTTATCTTGCTTCAAGAATACGTTCTAAACGTTAAATCTGCTAGTTGAGGAATTAATATAACATTATTGATATTTTACAAATTCGAATGCTGTCTAAAAAATCTGATGTGTTACATTCACATGACTTTCTCTACTCTTGTACAAACTATTTACACAAACGCTTATTCTCCATCTACTTCATGTTAATCGAGATAAACATTTGCAGAGTCTATCTTATTGCTAATTTTCTTGTAGATGTAAGGGGAATATATATTTACAAGGGCAATATAGAAATACAGTAGCCTTTAAGCACATACATATCTCTTAATAGCTGGTTGCTAGGTGCAGCACCATTCCCTTTCCCACAGATTAATACTCTTTGCATATCCAAGACAAAAAATGAATAACGGATTACCATTTGAGAAAATTATTGAAAAATTTAAGGGAATAACAAGCAATATCTCGAAAATGGTTCATTCAACAAAAAAATGTATATGACATAAATTGTGTATTTTAACGCGATCTACATTTTTTGTAAAGTAAAATTTTGTCTATCTCCTATGGTTTACCAGTTATGCAAAAGTCGTTCACAATTAAGAATACTTTTGGAGACATTCCCAGAAAATTCAAGATATACATTTTATTTGTCATGAAAATATCTTAAACATATGAGATTTTAATCAAAATCGTTAGAGCCATTTTTGAGAAAATTAAACTTTTCGAAAAATCTTCCATGTAAAGGGTAATCTAGGGTGGGGGGATTTTCTTGAAAACTTTCGTGTCGCATCTCTGGAAGATACTGAACCTAAATACCAAGTTTGGTGTTTATCCGACTGTTCGTTTCTGAGTTATGCTGTTCACAGACAGACACACACAGACAGACAGACAGACACACACACGAACATGTTTCCAAAAATGCTTTTTTGGATTCAGGGGGTCTCACAACATGTATTTCCGGTGAAATATCGGTATCGAATTTTTGTGTCGAATACAATACTTCCCCTACTTACTATACGTAGTAGAGGAAGTAAAAAAAATCTGATGTGTTACACTCACATAACTTTCTCTACTCTTGTACAATCTAATTTTACAAACGCCTATTCTCCATATGCTTCATGTTAATCGAGATATCGAGATGTCAATCTTATTGGTAATTTTCTTGTAGATGCAAGGGGAATATGGTAGCTTTTAAGCGATAGTCAAATATTTTAACGCTGGTTGCTATGTGGCGAATTCCATTCTCTTTGCATGTTCAGGACATAAAAAAATGAATAACGAATTTGAGAAAATGTATAAGTATTGGAAAATTTAAGGAAATAACAAGCAATATCTCGAAAACGGTTCACTCAACAAAAGAAACGTATATGACATAAGTTGTGTATTTTAACGCGATCTACATTTTTTGTGTAGTAAAATTTTGTCTATCTCTTATGGTTTACCAGTTATGCAAAAGTCGTTCACAATGAAGAATATTTTTGGAGACATTCCCAGAAAATTCGAGATATACATTTTATTTGTCATGACAATATCTTAAACATATGATATTTTAATCAAAATCGTTAGAGCCATTTTTGAGAAAATTAAAATTTTCGAAAAATGTTCCATGTAAAGGGTAGTCTGGGGTGGGGGGATTTTCTTGAAAACCTTCGTGTCGCATCTCTGGAAGATACTGAACCTAAATACCAAGTTTGGTGTTTATCCGACTGTTCGTTTTTGAGTTATGCTGTTCACAGACACACAGACACACAGACACACAGACACACAGACACACAGACAGACACACAGACACACAGACACACAGACAGACACACACACGGACATGTTTCCAAAAATGCTTTTTTTGGATTCAGTGATTCTCAAAACATGTATTTCCGGTGAAATCTCGGTATCGAATTTTTGGGTGGAATGCAATACTTCCCCTACTTACTATACGTAGTAGAGAAAGTAATAGTATACGACATACGTGTTAAACGTAGTTTTATTTTGCTTATAGGAATATTCCTACTCACAAAATAAAACCCTACTTTTACCCGCTTTATCATAATCTACTATTAAAGCAACGTTTTATTACAGCTAATCCCACGAGCGGTTTTAAGTTTATCTATACATTTATCTGGTGAAACTTCTAAAGTCGATTGGGATTTATTAATACTATTCCATGAATAAACATTGAGAATCAGAAAAGAGTTAAAAGAGCTAAAATCAGAATACAATAAAGACCTACTTAAAAAAACATAATTAAAGTAAACTTGGAATTATCTAAATGTGCATTGATTAAGAACACAATTGAACCTATTAATAATTGCACACTGATACTATTACGGTTCAGTAATGAGCTGACGTTTTATCTGATAAAATATTATCCTTGCAAGCACATTATAAGATAAACGATTGTGATTGTCGATATCCGAGGCGTTACTAAACGTTATTGTTCAATATAATACACGCAGCGAATGAATGGAATAGTCAGTCATATAGGTTTAAGAATTAACTCCAAGATACAATCCGATTGGGCCAAAGTCTACCGCAAGGCGGCTGCATCCTCTGCCTCCATCTACACAGAAAATCATGGTTAGAGTGAATAATGTAGGAAGCATGTGATAGCAGTTGGATAGAAGACACCTCACGAGGCTGACTGCACCCAAATTCAGATGTCTCATAACGGGGAAAAAATCTCACGTGGCCACCACAGCGCTACGGGGCTTCCCTTCATGATATACATTACATTTGCCATAAAAATATCTTAAACATATGATATTTTAATCAAAATCGCTAGTCATTTAGGAATTTTCTAAAAATTTTCCATGTAAAGTGTAGTCTGGGGTGGGATGATTTTCTTGAAAATATTTGTGCCACATATTTGTAAGATACTGAACCTAAATACCAAGTTTGTATTTATCCGACTTTTCGTTCTTGAGTTATGCTGTTCACAGAGTCACAGACACACACACGGACCTTTCCCTTAAAATGCAGTGAGGCTCAAAACATGTATTTCCGTGAAACCTCTATAGCGAATTTTTGGGTGAGATGCGATACTTCCCCTACTTAATATACGTAGCAGAGAAAGTAAAAAAAAAAAGGAATAACGAATTCCCATTTGAGAAAAAGTACAAGTATTGCAAAATTCAAACAAATAACGGAACATCTAGGAAATGGATCACTCGACAAAAAAGTGTAGGTATATAACATAAATTGTGTATTAGCGAAATTTACATTTTTTCTATAGTAAAATGTTTTCTATCTCTTATGCAAAAGTCATTCAAATGAAGAGGACTTTTGGGAACATTCCCCGAAACTTCAGGTATACATTTCATTTGCCATGAAAGCATCTTAAATACATGATATTTTAATCAAAAACGTTAGTCATTTTTGAGAAAGTTAACATTTTCAAAAAAATGTTCCATGTAAAGGGTAGTCTGGGCTAGTGGATTTTCTTGGAAATGCTCATGTTGTATGTTTTAAGGATACTGAATCTAAATACCAAGTTTAGTAATTATCCGACTTTTCGTTTTTGTGTTATGCTGTCCACAGACACACGGACATGTTTCCAAAAATGCTTTATTCAGATTCAGAGCACCTCAAAACATGTATTTCTTGTGAAATCTCGGTATCGACTTTTTGGATGGAATGCAATACTGTACATAGCAGAGAAAGTAATAAAATAAAATGTTGTTAACCTTAGACATTTTTAACAGTTAAAAATAAAACATTGGCTTTGTTATGTCCTCTCAGTAGCCCCATTCGTATCTTATGTGACTCTTAGGAGGAACAAATCTACAACAATCTTCCTCTCAACAGGAAGGGGCACCAGCTGACCATTCAAGCGCCAGGGAGAATCCTTTATACAGCGCAAACTCCATCGTTCCGCCGCAATGCACCAACCGCCATCGCCTGGTCCTATAACCCTGAAACATACGAAGGTGAAGCAGACGAAAGTAAATTATGGACAGGAAGTTCGCTGTAGAAAATGAACCACCTCGGCATTCGCCTTCCGACCTGGGAAAACCACAAAAGAAACCAGGGTCATAGTGGCCGTATTCGAACCTGGACCTCCGAATGCTAACATCACATGGTCTACCTTACATGTTACTAAATCTTGAACATAGTTCATTCTTAGGTTTGTGCCTGTGAAATGGTGTCTCTTTGATTTTTGTTTAGAATGGAAGCAAGCAGCATGGAACTGCCGTGTAACCATATCCATTCAGGATAATGTGATTTTGCATCATTCACACCTGATTTAAAAGTGTACGTTGACTTTTAGAGCGTAGATATTGACTTTTAACTTTGATAGAAATAAACTCAGACATACTAGCAATTATTTATGTATTTGATGGAAAAATAGTGTAACCTTTCTGACGCTGTTGTTTCATCAAACTCTTCTATTATTCAGAATACACAGGAGCCTTCCTGAATAGACAAATAAAAAAACATTCTTTAGAGAAACGTCAATTTGTGTTCCGTGTACGTATATACTTCCTGCTTCTGTTTCCCTTGACAGCATTGCCCAAAACGTAAAGATCCAATAGATATATTTTATAATTAAAAACGCAAAGGAAAATGCATATAACGCTTTTAATTAAATTATCACAAGTTCCAGGTTGGCTTGAAACAAAAATGTGTTCTTTAATTTGGGTCCTAGCTTTCCACGATCATATTTGCAAACTGTGTAAAACATAATAAAGCATCTTCTATACTCATTATACAGTCTGCGAGTGGTGTAATGTTATTTATATTTAACATTTTTGTAGCCCCACGTTGTGGTAGCCAATTTGAGAGTAGTATACTTGTAATATTTATATTATTTGTTGAGCCCCACGTTTTGGAAGCCAATTTGCGGCGGTAAATTTATAATGTTATTTGTGTATTTGTGCTTACTTCACGTTGTGAAGCCATTTTGTGACGTGATTCTTTATAATGTTTGTTAGCTCCATCTGGTGTTAGCAATTTGCGGCAGTATTAGTGTTTGTTTGAAAGAATGCTACTGTTATTTTATTTAATTTTTGTTCACTGTCCTCCGGCTAGCTATGATCTTTTTGGTCGAGCACATCTCTTTATACAGGTTGTGTAAACGGAAAGGAGTCTTTTATCCAAAGATAACACTGATGAAAGAATTTCTTTTATACTTTTATTGTCGAACACTTTCACTATCACATTTACACATTGATCTAGACACTCGCCAAACTGAAACTGTTATAACAACTTCTTACTGATCACTTTTAATTCACGTACTTCAACCTTTTGTATAATTAACTTTACAACACTTGAGAATTTTCCTAACTCTGCTACGCGTAACTTGCGAATCGATAGCCAACGTATACTTTACAAATATTTCTGCTGGACTGAGGGCGACGTGTAGCATACAAATATTTTCGACGAACTGACGGACTGAAGGCGACATGTAGCATACAAATATTTTCGACGAACTGACGGGGTCTATCTCTAACCTAGCCCTTTTTATACTCCTACACCCCGATATGCCTAAAGATTATAACTGAGCTGCTATTGGCTAATAAAACGCGCCAACATTAGCGTCTATTTTTATATCCAATGAAAACTATGAATACATATGCTCTAGGGACAATGTTCCAGCAAATTCTACAGAAAAAACGCGCCAACATTACGTAACTTCCTCGTCTCTAATAATGATAAACAGCTTACCCCCTCGCTGCATTATTGCACGCTATTATTGTCAGTTTCAGTAAGGCAGTATAGACCCACTTCTCAACAATAATTACAATCAACAAACATCTCAAATCAATGTCACACAAAAATGCATATTCATAATATAATCATTCTTTACATTTAAATAATTTATGATACAAATTACTGCATCAAGTCGTAAAATGCTAAAAGCTCACAAGGGATAGGTAATTCCTAGCCTATTGTTGATCTCGTACTAAGGCTTGTGGTTCCCTATGATTCTTCATTGACCGTCTATTGAATGTAAAAGTCGGATACTCAGCCAGGAACTATTGTCTGTTCGGAGTCTTTTGAGCAAGTGGAAGGGGGAGATAAGGAATTTGCGCGGCCGGCACAGTAGCTAGAACAAAGAACAGCCACACGAATCCGAGCTGGCCGAGTGCCAGCGGTTGTTACCTTTCGCTCTCCACTGGCTCATAAGACTCTGAACAGGTAATACCTACCTGGAAGAGAGAGAGAGAGATGATAATTTGATATTATCAAAGAATTGTACACAATATGTTTCTGAAAATATGTAGATAGTCCATACGCATCTTAACATTTTCTAGATAAATGGTGGAGTAAAATTCAATGTTACTGGAATTTTATTTAAATATGGAAGCATAAATTCACTAAACATCAATAGTCCTGGCTATCTACAAATTTCGTGAGCGATTTTGACACAACGCTCTCTAATATCTCTTGCTTGGAATTTTCTGCCTTAATGTATCATAAAAAGTTAAATATATGACATACGACCCTTGTGGGCTTTGGCACACCAACCCAGCTACCGACCTCACGCTCAAATATTCAAGGCAGAGGTGGATGATCATCCAGCCGATACGGGGGGTGATGTGATCAGCACCATGCCTCCCCACCAGAAACGTTGGCTTTCGTAGCCTACAGTCCACTATCTGCCGATGCTCCCCAAATGCATTGCTATTCTGAGTGGACACAGCCTTATACATATGCCTAAAAATTGCACCCTTGTAAGTGGGCTCGAACCCACGCGCACTCCGTGGCTGGGAACTGGAGTACAAAGAGCGCCAAAGAAAATCTCACTGCACTTCGCGTCTACGTCACATTATTTATGTGGCCTTGCAAAGCCATGGGCATTTCATTGGTTGCTTTAGGCCACGGTGCGAAGGTGCGCCAGTCCTTCTGCTAAATGGTTACATAAATAATCACAACAAAGGTTACAAAATGGCGTAGAAACGAAATATATGTTTATGCTTTCGATCGTATTGCCTAAAAGAGAAATAGGTAGAGTGGGTACATTCAGTTTGCCATACAGACCTCTTATCGTAATTGGTAGCCCATACCTTATCGGCTAGTGAGGACACGCCTTTGAAGGTGTTAAAAGCGTGTGGGAAAACTTGTTGAGCGCCCAGGTTAGCAAAATGTTTATGTGTATGTGCGAGAAGACTTTCAGGGGATGAAAATTAAAGCTTGAATGGTATTCATTAAAACATAGCAAGGCAGCACTCTATAACAAAAAATAAACAGAACTGCATTCTCACAGTGATATCAATGCTTTTTGCTGTGTAGAAGCAAACATAACTAAACAATAAATAAATAAATTAGCATGTTTTCCCTCTAGTACAAACTATAGTTGGTTAATGTACCTTTACTAACATATTGCTGATCATAGGAATATAACAGGATTATAGACAAAATATAACCCAATGTTATTGCCATAATATGTACGTCATATTCGTATAGTATATACATATTTATCTCTAGTTTCAAAACATGATCACTCGATTATAACAAAAGAGTAATTTGCATTTAGTAAACGAATATCATCATCTGCCCACTTTGTGACGAGTACGTCGACCATCTTCCCCACTTTCCTGGAATAGTTTTATCCAGTAATTTACTATAAAAACAATTTAATGTACCGCCATTTCAATTGCTGCCTCCCACATACCCACGATGCGTACACGAGTAACTTCGCTAACTGGTTCTGAGACAATTAACATGCTTTGGTTTCAATAACACCAGAAAAAGTAAAGCCATCAACCTCCACTCTTTTTCCCCTTATTGCTGTGTTATCAAGGCATCTCTCATCACTCTCTGTGATAGATAAGGTGAAGGACACGCCTAAAAGGACCACAGAAAACGATACAAAATCCGCCGAAGATTTTCTTTGGTGTTCTGTGTAGCTCCCTCCAACCCAGCCCTCTTCAACAAAAATACTTCAGTTGTAATTACTGACCAAACCCTTCTAACCTGACATACTATGCAAGAAGTGTTTTTGGCTTAACCTGTCCTCTTGAACGAGACTAGTTGCAAGAACACTGATGAACTCTTAGCCATAAAGTGTACAAGGGGAAGGGGAGTCCAAGACAGACATAACAAGGGTTTTCAGATGTGGTTGGGACAAGTCTCCTCTTGAACAAATAAATGTTTGGATTAATTGACTAGGGCTCTGTGTAAACTTGGGAACAAGGAGAAGTTTACAAACAAAATCGCAGAGCAGTGTTTGTCTATCGAGGAGCTCGACCAGTTCCGCTTCCAACTCTTCTGACGTAATAAAACACGTCCGTTGCGGGGCAAAGAGCCTTTCAGCAATCAAGGTGGATGGATGTGGGGGAGTAAATTAAGTGCTGCCTCCGTCCACAAAAGCCACTCTCTACCCTTTGTTGGAGGAGTACCTTTTAAAGCCAGGCCTTTCTTTTATTTTAAAGTGCTTGCAAAGATCTCTGAAGTAAACATGTGGCTATGGTAACGGGAATATGCCTTCATTAAGCAAGTTCGTTTCATAAACACTCTCAGTATCGCGTGACTTCCCTTTATACGGGAGAAAACTCTTCCAAGCGTCACTTTTAGGTTATTACATTTAAGAAACCCGCTTAATGTCATAAATATACCGGTTATATTTAATCCCAGCTCTGTAGATTACCCTTTTATAGAAAGAAAATCTGCTGGCATTAAAAACACTCCAAAGGTAAAGAAAGATTTTGAGAATGTTTCCCCAGCTAAATTAAAACAAATAGTTTAGCTTTCAGTTCTCTCAAAAACAGCTCTAAGACTAATTCGAAAGGCAGATGTAAAGGTAGAAAATTTAGATTACTACTTTCTCTACTATGTACACTGTCTTGCATAAAATGTGGCCCAGTTCCCTGGACTGCCACAGTGTTTTTCCTTCCGTAAAGTTGGCTACCTGGCCTGAAAAACAATACAGAGATATACAAACTAAGCAATGAACGATGTATATAATCTATGTGGAATTAAGGGATGGTTGGGATACCAGCACTATGAAAGAGTTTCGTACGATTGGTGCACAGGGAAAGGCTAAACCAATTAGAAATAATTTGACCTTCCAGAGGAAAGGATAAACTTGAAACTAAGCTTTATTTATGGATGCTCTTTAACTACTGTGGTTTTTAAAGTCCCATTCCATATTGGGCGTGAAAGACCGGAAATGTTGCTCAAGGGCCTCTTTTATCAGGCTTGAAGTTCTTTTATGTGCCGTAAATCTGCGAGTCCACCGCCTTTACTTCACTTCCGAAGGAAGCCAGGCTTACGATTTTTGCGCCCGAAAGAAAAACCCATAAAAAAACGCGACCTCGGGAGTGAAGTAGGTTATTATTATTATTATTATTATTATTATTATTATTATTATTATTATTATTATTATTATTATTATTATTATTATTATTATTATTATTATTATTATTATTGTTGTTGTTGTTGTTGTTGTTGTTGTTATTATTATTATTATTACGTTGTTATATGCCCCACGCTTTGGGAGCCAATTTTAAGAAGGTTTGTTGCTTCACGTATGGAAAGTCAGTTTGAAGATGTATTATATTTCGACTGTTGGGGAGCCGAACTTGAAGTAGTTGCAACCGCACGTATGGTACCCGGTAGCCTTCGTTTCGTAGGTTTAAAAATATTAGATTTGTAATTAAATATTATATATTTATATAATGTCTTAGCAGGGGTATGCAGCTAAGAATGTAGGCTTACACAGATTATAGTTTTACCTCACTCCTTTTATTAATGCTTGACACTATTTAAATAACACTTCACTGATATAGAGAGAGAGAGAGCTGTGAGATTCGTTTATTAATTACTTGCACTTTTTAACACGTAAACTATTTTCGTCCCACACGAATACTTGCGTCAGGAACACTGTCTACAATCAACACGTCCAGTTATGAGCGCTGTCTACAAGCAACTGACTTGATTTCTTGCGCCTAAATTTGTAAATTTCTGTATTTCAAGTCTCTGATTGGCTAATCCTAGTACAATAGAACACCTTCATTTAACTAAAGCTTTTCTGGTTGTTGATTGGCTATTTTATAAACTGTCACAAAAATTACATTATTGCTTCCAAGAATTATAAGTAGTATTGTTAAACTTTAAATTCATTATTGCCTCAAGGTTACCTCATTGTTACCTCATTGTTAGCAACCTTTAACCTATTATTCACACAGCTCCTACATTATTAAATTACGTAAAATATTCAAGTAACATTATTCAACATGTATACAATAATATAAACATATAAAATGACTGTAATATACAGTTGTTATATATTGTTACATATACATATTGCTTTAAGGCGGGCTGTTATTGAATTTATATATTATATTATATAATTAGACTGAAATCATTTAAGTGTTAAAAATACTGCCTCGGGAGCCATAGGCTAGCATGGTACTCCTAGACCACGGAGAACGACAGAGGAAAGATGAAGAATTAATTGCATGTGTGGTTAAACTGAACAATTACATTTTACGGCACGTAAAAGAATCTCAAGCCTGACAAATTTTTCGGCCTTTCACGCCCAATATAGAATGGAATGCTAAGGAGCACAGCAGTTAAAGAGCGTCCATAAATAAAACTCAATTTAATTTTTAGCTACCACGTTTACATGTATAAGAGCTTTCAACAGAGACGTAGACATGGAGGTGAAATTGGTTGCCGCTACTAAACTACAATAAGAAAACGGCATGCAAATATAAGGTTTAAGCTATAAGTTACCCTTCGGCAGTTCGACCATACTTTAGGACAGGTAAACTACACTCCAATCCAGTGGCTGGAATTATGCTCAAAAACAGAGGTGGTCACGCTTGTAGGAGTGGGACTAGATGTCGGTACCAACATAAACAGCTCCGTTTTCCATTATGGGTCACATTTTATGCACTCAAGTAAAGTTACAGTAAGTAGTGGAATTATTGTAATCCACCCAAAATTTGATGCCGAGATTTCACCCGAAATACATGCTTTGAGACCGGTTGGCGAAGCGTGTGGCATGCAATTTTGTCTGCCCTGGCGTTCGTAGTGTGAATAGAGACCTTTACTTGGGGAGAGATAGGCCTGTGGGAGGTTTCGTTGACGTCATGATGTAATATCTGGAGTCGTTACGGACCCCGCCTGTGACTGAGCCTTTCGCCCCTGATCTGTTCGCGCTCTGTCTCCTTTACTTTATCCCTCCCTAAAAGTTTCCTCAAGGTTTCCAATTGGTACTGAGCACTTAAGTACCAAAATTCTCCTTCAATTCCTAATAACCATAATCAGCCTCCATTATTTTAAGTGTTATACACAAATGGAGTAGTAAGTCTTTGGTGTTCAACAAAAATATTTGAACGATGCTTAATTACAAAGTCTATTATTTATCGGACTTATCGTTTATGAGTTAATACTGTTCACAGACACACAAACACAGACACACGCGAGGACATTTTTAAAATTATTTTGGGTTCAGCGGGGCGAGGCACATATATTTGTGATTTTCTCAAAAATAGTTCTAACGATTTTGACTAAAATACCACACATTTAAGATATTTGCATGACAAATAAAACGTATGTCTTGATTTTTTGGGATGGAATATCCCACGAAGTACTCATTCGGAAAGAATGTTGTATATTTATATAAGCAGGTAAGCATTAAGAAAGACAAAATCTTACTACACAAAAGTGTAGAAGTTTTTAGATATACAAATTATTTTTATAACCCTTTTTGTGACATCAGGCTACTTCCAAGATATCCGTTATTAGTTTGAATTTTTCAAGCTTTGTCATTTTTTTTAAAGTTGTATGGAATTTGAAGGCCAACGTATAGTCACTTATGTTTAAATAATTGACTTCGATTCCGTTTCCTGTATCCTCCTTTTACCTACAACGAAATGCGTAATGAAATTATCTGCAAATGTTAATGTTAATTAACTAGAAGACCTAGTAGATAGAAAAATAGCTTTCATAAGATAAATTTGTGGAAGATGTATAAAAATAAATCATAGTGGGTAGAGAAGGTCCTGTGATAACACATAAGGTTTTTCAAGTGGTGATTTTATGGAAAAATATGGCATATTCTCACCAATATTTTAATACACATTTAGTCTCAGTATGAAACGATTTTAGGGAGAAAATGTTTCATTTAGTCATTAGGTTCCGATTTCCCAACACATAAAACCCATTTTGGGACGCATTAAAATAGGAAGCTGAAACTCGTATATATGCTATGTAGTAAAAATTCAGTCAGTCAGCCTGGAGCTTTGTGACGTCCGAGTATGTCTCTCGTGCTCCCAGCGTAGAGAAAGTATCTAGCTGAGTAATTACAAGGAGGCTGAGGCAAGAGGAATGCATATTATATTTTTGTATAATAACTTTAGAAATTATTTTTAAAAATTCTGGCAAAGTAATACACATAAATCTGTAATTTTTAATACCCAGAAGGAACAAACGGCATCATAGGTTTCGTCCTCTGGCGGTTATTTTTTTACTTTTTAGCATATAGGTATTATTAAAGGTTATACACCGGATAGGTCACCTCGCACACTACAACCTACATGGATCTATTATGGCTACCTTATCCCAGGGGGAAGGGATGAAGTGAAGAAACTACAGGCCTCATATATGTGCGAAAATCCCTAAAAGTTACAGATTCAAAGACCTGTCCCACTGCTGAGCTGTTTAGAGCGACCCTCTAGGGAGTATTCCTCCCTTTAAGCAAGCAATCGCGCTATCTGTCGGGCACCGCCATACGCCACGAAACTTACGTGAAAGTAAAATTAGGTAAAAGAAAACGTGGTATATGAGAAATCACCTCAGCTGCCGCCTACCGACTAGGGATAACCACAAAAAACCAATATAATAATGGGCGGTCGAGGGAATTGAACCCGGATCCTCTGAGTATGAACCTTGCAGGTTACCACAGAGCCACCTCGCGACATCTATACGAAATAAAAGAACACACTAGCAATATTGTAAGATCCGACATGACTTTCTGTACGCGACTCTACCTAACATGTAACCGAATGCAAAGCCCAGTCATTTAAATGCACACTCTAAATCTTAGGTCAAGAATCGCATTGTTAAGCGGGTAAACAAACAGGCAATTTGTCATTGCCTTTGCTATGATCCCCCCCTTCCGCGCAGGGGCAGGATAAAGACAAAGGTCATCGCCATTAACTGCATTAGAGATTCCGTTTGGATACCCATTACCCCGGAAGAGGATTAAACGCTACGCAGAAATTTACAGTGTGTCGAGTAATACGTGCACAGAAACTATTAAGTCCAAATAAGCCTTTTAACACTCGTGCGCTTTCTTGCAGGTAATTCGCTCTTTTTCTCCGATACCCATTATTCAAACATAAACCTGTGTCGTAATTCAGAGCTTCCGGACTCTTAGTCCCTCCCCCAAGTTTTCTTTTTTTTTTACAGAAATACAATTATTCTAATGTAATCCCACCCTCTTTCAGACTTGCTAATGAGAACCAATTCGCAACAGCCTGAGAAATTACTGCAGGTAAAAAAGTACCTGGGTTTCGCTCGTCTCTCTCTGATATTGCTCTTCCTGTAAACAATAATTACTTGGAGTTTCAAACTAATTAAATACTTTTAGCTAAATGTACTGTCAACAAAGTTTTGGAATTCGTTTATTACTGTCTTTAATGTTTGCCTATAGCAATCAGAGACACATGTGTTCTATAAAAAATTTGCATAGAGGCCCGCTGAATTCGAAACAATAAACATTTTTGGAAAATACTTAACTAAAAAGCCTAATGTTACATTTACATGACTTTCTCTACCATCTATCGTTTATTAGTGGATATACAAACTAGTCTACTAAAGCTCATTTTTATATCTACTTCATTTTAACCCAAATAAACGCTTGCAGAAATAGCTACATTACGCATTTCGGTATAGATACAAAGGGAACAGCGATAGCCAAATGTTTAAGAACTGGACGCTATGCACTGGTCTTAAAATTCCATACTGTTTCCATGCAATCCCGACAAACAACTGAGTGTTGACAGGAATTTAAGAGAATGACTAAGTATTGAACAATCTAACCATTAATAACGGATATCTCGGAAAAGGTTGATGCCACAAAAAGGTTACTTGAAGTAAATTGTGTGTTTTAAATAAATCTACATTTTTTGTGTAGTACATTTTCGTCTATCGCCTAACGTTTAGCAGTTGTACGAGATTATACACAATTTTTCAACTGAAATGGGTTTCACAGTATATTCTCAGAAAATTCAAGATATGCATTTTATTTGTCGCGGAAATATCTTTAATATATGGTATTTTAATCAATATCGTTAAAGCCATTTTTAGAAAATAAAAAATTTCCAAGAATGTTGCATATAAAGAGTAGTTCGGGGGAGGTTTACTTGAAAATCTTATTATCGCATTCCTGGGAGGTAAAGTGAATATAAATGCCAATTTTGGTATCTATCCAAATTTTCATTTTTTAGTTATATTGTTCACGGATACACACGCGCGCACGGACCTTTTTCTAAAGATGCTTTTCTTTATTCAGGGTGCCTCAAAACATTACTATACGTAGTAGAGAAAGTAAAAAGGGTTTCCACCTATCAAAAACGTTTCATTGAAGACCGCGGTAGCATCAAAAGACGACCCGCGGAGGGTCGAATCACAACTGCAACAAATGAAGCAAGCGCTAAGCTTGTATGCGTCGTCTCTTCAACCATGAGTTTATTCCACGTCAAACTGTAACAAAAGAACTCTATGCGACATCCTTAGTCGCCTTCGGGATGTAGTAAAAAGGAAATAAGGGCACAAAGCACCTGGTTTCTTTCGCACGATAACGCATCATCGTACCAATTAGTACAGATAAAAGGTTACCTTGCCAGGTACATTACTCCTTTGGAGCATCCTCCATACTCGCCGGATGTCACCACCTAACTTCTTTCTCTTTACGTGGCTGAAAACTCATCTAAAGGGGCAAAGACTCGCGAACGCTATGAAGTTACTGTAAATGCGGCGAAAGCTTTACCACTTGTTTCGCAAAATGGCCTCCAACAAGTCACTTTACACGCGCTGCTAAAACCGTTACTGCAGAAGGGAATTATTTTGAAGCAAATATTTTGTAATTTGCATTACGATAACTGATTTCTACATTATTAACCAATTCTGGGAACTTTTTAAATCTAGGATTATAAGCATACTTGCCAACTTTTGTACGGGAGCGCCTCTTTACGACTTTATGGTAAGGTAGGCTTTATGTTGGTTCATGGGCTGACTCAGTGTTATTGATTTTCCCGCTGGCATGATAAAGAATTAAATTCTACTACAACTTAAATGTTACAGAATGAATACAATGCGCTTATTGGTATACAGTGCTATGATACTCCAGAGTTACAGGTAAATCGTTTATCTTTGAGGCAGTATGTTTAACACTTAAATGATTTCAATCAAATTAAAATATTATAAAATATAATAACAGCCCAGCAACATGTGTATGTAACAAAAAGTGTATATTACAGCCATTTTAAATGCTTATATTATTGTATACATGTTCAATAATTTTATCTGAATGTATTACGTAATTTAATAATGTAGGAGCTGTGAGTATAATAGGTTAAAAGTTGCTAACAATGAGGTAACCTTGAGGCAATAATGAGTAAGAAAGTGTAATAATACTACTAGTCATTCTTGGAGCAACAATAATGTAAATTTTGAGACAGTTTAATAAAATAGCCAATCAACAACCCGAAAAAAGCTTAAGTTAAATGAAACTATTCTATTGGATTAGGAATAGTCAATCAGAGACTTGAAATACAGAAATGTACAAATTTTAGGCGGTAGAAATCAAGTCAGTTGCTTGTGGAACAGTGCGCATAACTGCACGCGTTGGTTGTTGACAGTGTTCCTAATCGGACGCGAGATGCGTCCTCGAGAAATTTAATACTTATTCGTGTGAGACGAAAATAGTTTGTGTTAAAAAGTGCAAGTAATTAATAAAAGAATCTCACAGTTCTATATATCAGTGAAGTGTTATTTAAATTGTGTCAAGAATTAATAAAAAGGAGTGAATTAAAAATTATAATCTGTGTAAGGCTACATTCTTCAGCCGCACTACGCCCTGCTAAGACATCCATGTGTCTAAAATATATAAATACTGACGCAGCCGAGGCAAATATAAATATATAATATTTAAAGAAACAGTCAAAATTACAAAGTTAATATTTTTTAAACATTTGGGGTAAAGGCCACCGGAAAGTACATTTGGGGAGAAGGCTACCGGAAACTGTTTACCATACGTGCGGTTGCAATACTTCAAGTTCGGCTCCCCAACAGTGTAACTATAATACAACTCTTTCAATACAACCTACTTCAAATTGACGCCCAAAGCGTGGTGCAAATAATTTAAAAATAACAATACAACAAACCATCTACTTCAAATTGGCACCAAAACTTGGGGCAAATAACATATACAACGTAATAAAATAACTTCTACATCATATTCGCTTCAATGGCTCCGAGATAAAAGTTTTCCATTTTTGTGACAATTTTCATTTATAGTTAATGTTAAAAGCATGGACTAGAAATCTGTGTATAGCCCAGAAAATTGTGTTCTTTGCTTTAATGCATTTGTGGTACCAGGAAGAATTTCACCATATGTGACAAAGGAATAGTACTAGGTCTTCAAGAATTCTTATGAAAGGGAATTCACATTTATTTTACATATAACTTTGGTACAGTTATTGGACATTTTACGCATTGTAAATTTCTTGTAATTTCAAAATTATTACGCTTTTCTGGATGAAAAAAGGCATTACGGGTTTCAATTTCAGAAAGTTGGCAAGTATGATAATGCGATAACAAGTGTAAATCTTTTCTTCTGCTAAAATAAGCGCTCATAGACTAAAATGGGATTAGTAAAATGATTTATTTGTCTTTGTATATCAAACTACATCCTAAGAAAATAACATACACATTCCATCCACTCGGTATACAGGATGGACCATTTATGTTGAGACTGTACAATATCTCCAAAACTAAGCGCTATTCTTGTCTTCAATAAATGCTGTGTGCTATTATGGGGGAAAGTAAACGCATTAGTCGTGCTTTATTTGGAGGACGTTATGATAGTCATTCTAACGACCGTCATATCATCCTCCAAACAAAACACACTAATGTCGTTTACTTTCCCCCCTAATATTAAGCAACTTTCATCAAGACATTTCTTTCTATAACGCTTAGTTTTGGAGATACTGTATGGTTTCAACTTAAATGAACCAGCCTGTATATCTACACATATATACACAAGTGAATGTAAGCATATTCAAATAAATTACATAATTTTTATATTTCCCAAATTATTTTCATAATTTATACAATTCACGACCTTTAAAATTAAAACCTTACAAAAAATGTAAAAGGTTTTAAAAGAAAAACTTTTAAGAAATTAAAAAATTAATATTTTTATAGCTGACAAATTGAAACCTATAGCCCTGTGGATCGCTTTGTTAGCCTAAAATTTCTTAATCTGTTAATTATTAAATTCTATTGTAAATTTTTGCATGGTGCTCTGTATCCACTCCCATAATGCTATTATACAGGGTTAGGCATTTAAAATAGGGCATCTCAATAACACCCACCTTTAAGGATAGAAGAAAATATATTACACATATAATGCGACATTGATAATTTCATTTAATTTGACTCTTGAAGGAGATATGGTGGTGAAGTTTATTATTTTAAATGGAATGATATACTTCACTACGCATCTCTGTATAACATATTTAAAGATGATTGCAGTCGCAGTTTTGGAGGGCCATCAAAAATCTCTGAAAGTTATGGAAAGAAAACACTTTTCTTCAAATAAGAGAATTTAACTGATTCCTTTATGTTATTAACGTGGCCTCCTTTAAATACCTCGCCCAGTATAGTGTAAGTACAGTGCGATCGTTTTATGGTGAGGCCACGGATCGCGCGTACGCATGCTCCGCATGCTGTTTACTACACTAGGGGTTTTTCGTTCCGCAACTCCCGCGTTACTTACGAGTGATAGTAACGTGCACTATAATGAGTACTAACTTTGTTATAAGTGATATCCATCTGCGTGAAAACATTCATGGCATTTTCGGATGAAATTTCCATATTCTTCGTAGACAATGTTCATAATATCTGTTTTTATATTGCTCTTAAGTCCGTCTATGATGTGGGAATTGTTCCTATAAACTTTATTTTTAGGCTTCCATACAAACAGCTACAACACTTTTGTCATTTTTCTGTGTTAGAGTATCTCGTTTTCGCTTCTTAAGTCTAGCGTTTAGCGATCCTGTTGTCCTAAACTTGCTAACCAGACATCTAACAGTTTCTCTACCAGGAACTGAAATGCCAGGACATTTCTCCTGAAATTGTCTACACACCTTTCTACATGATTCGGTTTTTACGTACATATGTATCGTACATAACAATTCGTTAATTTGACGACAGCCGTTGCAGTGAACTAATGAGACATTAACACTCTTAAGCAAATCACATTCAACATAGATGTCTTGAATAAGATTTCACCTTTTAGAATATGCAAGGTCTACCTGTTCAAGCACCGTAGCGCAAGTCCCCTCCGAAGGCCCAGGGTCGGCGCCATTCGAGTGGCTCTCCAAACCGTGGGGTTTACCCACGAGGCCAATACCTGACAATTAAAAAAGGCCCCCCCGCTTGCGCGTCATCCCGAAAGGGCGACTCCAAAAACCTCCGTAGGGCCGACAGCTACCGGCTATCCAGAGCGGTACCGGAGGACATTTGAGGCGTTTCACAACCCCGCCTGTATGGAAAAACCAATCATACGTACCCAATCTCCCAAGGGTCTCGGGAAACCATGCCCCGCCGAGTACAACCCAATCCAAACAACTCCCATCCGGGAGGAGCTCGAATGTTCGGCCCAGCATACTTCTGGTAACGTCAGAAGTACCACGAGTTCTCAGGGTACGCAGAGCTCACACCACGGCAGCTGAAGCGGTTGGAACCCCTCCTTACGGGAACCTTTTTTATACACAATGCACAACGCTCTTTACAGCACGAACACAAAGCAGCGACGACGGACAGCTGCTAAAGTTAACCTTGAACGCGCCATGCACCGCCAGTTGCTACTATGCATATAGCTCGTCTGTGGCCTTACATTAAAACAACCACATTATATTTGTTGTTATCTCATCTTCCTTTTTTGTCGTATTGTTCATATATAACCTTCATTATCAGTTATTGTATGTTAAACTAAGAGAAGGCTGTTTGCCCACCGTCATATCATTTGTACTGTTCCCTGTTTATGAGTTTTGGCTCAGAGTAAAATAAAAAGATAAAATATATAGATACATTTTCTTCATAATGTGATCGTCTGTACGCAATACAAGCAATTTTCCGTGTAGATTTTACTATGCGGTGATTTCTACGTGGCACTGACATACGTATAACAGTTCTCGAATGTTGAATTGTGCAATCGCTATCCAGATCTCCAACAAGTGCTCTGCAATTTGCATGAAAGCCAAAGAGCAGATATTTGCCTTTCCACTGCAGAACACAGGAAAAACGTATCTTTGATTGGTTCGCGTTTGTGTACCGGAGAGAGGCGTTTAATCAGCTTGGAAATCGAAAGCTGGTTCATGAGGAAGGGGGATGATAAGTCAGTTTAATACATTGATTACACTTTGCTGCTTTTCCACAATTGGAGCGGTGTTGCCATACATCACAATAAATAAACGCAACCCATGAACCGTGAAGAACCCACTCCTTCTCTTCCACTTTAAATTCGCGGCGTGCCCATGCGACCAGACAATTTGCATACACAACTAGAACGTTCGTTCCTGCCACCCCCGTTTCAATTAACTGTAAGGGATGCACGAAAAACCTGGACATTGACTGACACAGTAAACTGACACCTGCTCCTGCCGCATCTTGCTTAAACAGTCACAGCAAGAAAGAACCGAAACTAATGCAGTTATGAGAGCGAATAAGCCATCTCGCAATGAAAAGATACATATATTTGTATAAAAGCCGGAGCAAAATTTAGGGTCAAAGTACACTGACGCGCATAAAAAGTGGCCAATTCCCCTAGATCGCAATGTTATTACTTTCTCTACCACGTATAGTAAGTAGGGGAAGTATTGTATTCCACCCAAAAATTCGATACCGGAAATACATGTTTTGAGAGCCCTGAATCCAAAAAAAAGCATTTTTGGAAACATGTCCGTGTGTGTGTGTGTGTGTGTTTGTGTGTGTGTATGTGTCTGTGAACAGCATAACTCAGAAACGAACAGTCGGATAAACACTAAACTTGGTATTTAGGTTCAGTATCTTCCAGAGATGCGACACGAAGCTTTTCAAGTGTATCCCCCCACCCCAAACTACCGTTTACATGGAACATTTTTCGAAAATTTTAATTTTCTCGAAAATGGCTCTAACGATTTTGATTAAAATATCATATGTTTTAAGATATTTTCATGGCAAACGAAATGTATATCTTGAATTTTCTGGAAATGTCTCCAAAAGTATTCTTCATTGTGAACGACTTTTGCATAACTGATAAACCATAAGAGATAGTCAAAATTTTACTACACACAAAATGTAGATCGCGTTAAAATACACAATTTATGTCATATACATTTTTTGTTGACTGAACTATTTTCGAGATATTGCTTGTTATTCCCTTATATTTTACAATACTTTTTCTCAAATTCGTTATTCATTTTTTTTGTCCTGGACATACAAAAAGAATGGAATACTCCACATAGCAACCAGCTCTTAAAAGATTTGACTGTCGCTTAAAGCCTACCAATTCCCCTTACACCTACAAGAAAATTACCAATAAGATTAACATCTCGATTAACATGAATCATATGGAGAATAAGCGTTTGTAAAAATAGTTTGTACAAGAGCAGAGAAAGTCATGTGATTGTACACATAAGATTCTTTTATGTATGTACTGGACATGCAAAGAGAATGGAATGCGCCACATAGCAACCAGTTCTTAAAAGATTTGACTATCGCTTAAATAGTACCATATTCCCCTTGCATCTACAAGAAAATTAGCAATAAGATTAACATCTCGATTAACATGAAGCGTATGGAGAATAAGCGTTTGTAAAAATAGTTTGTACAAGAGTAGAGGAAGTCATGTGAGTGTAACACAGATTTTTTTATTCCTGGCAATGCAAAGAGAATGGAATACTGCACATAGCAACCAGCTCTTAAAATATTTGACTACAGCTTAAAGCCTACCAATTCCCCTTACATCTACAAGAAAATTAGCAATAAGATTAACATCTCGATATCTCGATTATCATGAAGCATACGGAGAATAAGCGTTTGTAAAAATATTTTGTACAAGAGTAGAGAAAGTCTTGTGAGTCTAAAACATCAGATTTTTTTTTCCTTCCGTAAGGTTTCCATCTTCTGATTAACGACCTTGAGTCTGCCCAGACAGTATCAGTTCCCGTGTGGCTGGTATGAAAATACAATTCAGGCACAAAAATCTTAATGTTACTTTCACATGACTTTCTCGGCTCTATCGCTTATTATTGGGCGTACAAATTATTCTTACGAAAGTTTATTTTCCTATTTACTCAATTACTCAGATAAGCTTTCTGGAAATGGCTACATTACACCTTTCTTTATAGATAGAAAGGGAATAGGGATAATGACAAAAATATTGAATATTCGAATCTTTAATAACGGATATATAGGAAAAGGCTGATGCCACAAAAAGTTACATTAAATGAATTGTGTGTTTTAAACAGATCTACATTTCTTGCGAAGTACGTTTTCGTCTATCACTTAACGTGTACTAATTACACAAGATTATACAAAATTTCTTCCGCATGAAGTGGACTTCGCAGCTGTTCGCAGAAAATTCAAGATACACATTTTATTTGTCATGTAAGTATCTTTAATATATGGTATTTTAATCAAAATCGTTACAGCCATTTGCAGAAAATTCAACATTTAGAAAAACCTTCCATTTAAACTGCAGTTTGGGATAGGGGGGTTTTCTTCCAAATCTTCGTGCACAAATCTTTAGAATGTGCTGAATAAATAAATACCAAGTTTGGTATTTATCCGACTTTTCGTTTTTGAGTTAACTGTTCAGACACACCACACACATGGGTCGTATTCTAATTTTTACTTTCTCTACTACGTATAGTAAGTAGGGGAAGTATTGTATTCCACCCAAAAATTCGATGCCGAGGTTTCACCGGAAATACATGTTTTGAGACCCCCTGAATCCAAAAAAAAATTTTTGGAAACATGTCCGTGTGTATGTCTGTGTGACTGTGAACAGTATAACTCAGAAACGAACAGTCGGATGAACACCAAACTTGGTATTTAGGTTCAGTATCTTCCAGAGATGCGACACGAAGGTTTTCAAGAAAATCCCCCCACCCCAGATTACCCTTTACATGGAACATTTTTCGAAAATTTTAATTTTCTCAAAAATGGCACTAACGATTTTGATTAAAATATCATATGTTTAAGATATTTTCATGACAAATAAAATGTATATCTTGAATTTTCTGGGAATGTCTCCAAAAGTATTCTTCATTGTGAGCGACTTTTGCATAAGTAAACCATAAGACATAGACAAAATTTTACTACACAAAAATGTAGATCGCGTTAAAATACACAATTTATGTCATATACATTTTTTTGTTGAGTGAACCATTTTTGAGATATTGCTTGTTATTCCCTTAAATTTTCAATACTTATTTTCTCAAATGGGAATTCGTTATTCATTTGTTTGTCTTGGATATGCAAACAGCATTAATCTGTGTCAAAGTGAATGGTGCTGCACCTAGCAACCAGAATTAAGAAATATGAATATGCTTAAAGCCTACTTATTTCTATATTGCCCTTGCAAATACAAAACAAGCGGAACATAGTACGCCTTAAGCGATGATCAAATATTTTTAGAACTGTCGCTATGTGTAAAAGGTAATTCTCTTTGCATGTCAAAAGATCGTTTCTGCAAATGTTTATCTCGATTAATATGAAATAGATGGAGAATAAGAGTTTGTAAAAATAGTTTGTACAAGAGAAGAGAAAGTCATGTGAGTGTAACACATCAGATTTTAATTCAGGAGGCTTCATATCGTATATTTCTGGTGAAATTTCATAATCAAATTTCTACCTTCTATGTAGTGGTAGAGAAATTAAAAATTTAAATTGACTTATAGCATCCAACTGCACTTGCTTTTCTTTACTACCCATCGATCTCTTATAGCTCACCAGTTACACAAAAGTATACAAGATTAATTTATAATGGAAAAAATAGGGCTTCACAGGTTATTTGCAGAAATTTCAAGTTTTGTATTTTGTTACTCATGTAAATTTCTGAGCCTTCATATCACATATTTAGGTAGTACTGAAATTAAATAACATGTTTGATATTTATCTGAAATTTCGGTTTTGAGATATGCTGTTCACAGACATAGGATTATGGGACCTTAAAACATGCATACATATCCTGTGAAACCTCTCTGTAAAAATTATCAGTTGCATACAATGTTTCCTATATTGACTATAGTTATATAGCAGCGAATGTAAATATATCACGAGTAACGCAATGTATCCATCTGCCTTTTATACCACTTAACGGAGTCATACGTGAATATCTCTGTTTAGAGAAAGCTGTATGATTGTATACGTTTTTAAAATTTCTTGATTATATTTATTGTTAGGATATGCAAAATATATTTTAAAGTCGTGTAATTTATTAATTATATTTTTTGAACATTACTAATTTCTACTAAATTATGGTATTTATTTTGCTGCTGAAAACGCGTTAGTGAACGGAAAAAGTCTTAATATGAATGCTCTTATAGCATGTAGTTACACTATTTTTAGAGTTCCTGGTCTTTTGAAGCAAAACTTTAAAGGTTTGCAGTAATTCATTGATATTCAAGGCGTTTCTCGGTAGTTTAAAGAATATAATTACAAGTGTGTCTAGTTTTCTATTTCTGTGAGAATTTATCATAATACTTTTACAGATTGCTCCCCTGTTAATTAAGAAAAGCATTTGCTAGTAATTAGTTTAATGCGGAAGACATATTATTGGTCAGCCTTTAACTTCGAAAATATGGTGTTGAGCATCTTTGAAGCGTACTGGACATCATTTCTTTCTTACTTTTCTTTCGCTTACCTACAAATTCCTCACCTATTCCTCCTGTCGCCGTTAAGTTGGCATCCAAACACTTTATCCCGCCTTGAAGCACAAACACACATTTCACTCCACCATCTTATTGCATTCCACCTGCTAGTAAACACCACGTGTCGTGTTTAGCATTGCTAATATATGGATTAAATACGCTTTGTTGCGTTCTATGTCATTGGACAAAAGTTTGAGAAGAGTTATTTTGTTGTAGGAGTTGTATTTTATTTGCCCCACGTTTTGGGCGCCAATTTGAGAAGATGGTTTGTATTGAAGGAGTTGTATTATAGTTCTTATGTTGCGGAGCAGAACTTGAAGTTGGTTACAACCGCACGTATAGTACCCGCTTTCCGTTAGTCTTCGCTCCAAATGTACTTTCCGGTGGCCTTTGCCCCCAAAAAATGTTTAAAAAAATATGTATGTTTGCCTCGGCTGCGTCAGTATTATTGTTAGAGACACGTTTCTCTTTGCAGGGTTGTGGTGCGACTGAAGAATGTAGACTTACACAGATTATAATTTTACTTCACTCCTTTTATTAATGCTTGATACGATTTAAATAACACTTCACTGATATAGAGAGCTGTGAAATTCTTTTGTTAATTACTTGCACCTTTTAAACACGTTAACTATTTTCTCACACAAAATACGTATTAAATTTCTCAAAGACGCATCTCGCGTCTGATTCGTAACACTGTCCAGTTATGAGCACTGTCTACAAGCAACTGACTTCTAGATTTGTAAATTTGGCTATATTTCAGTTTTTGATTGGCTATTCCTAATCCAATAGAATACCTTTATTTAACTAAAGCTTTTTCTGGTTGTTGATTGGCTATTTTCTAAACTGTCGCAAAAAATTACATTATTGTTACTCCAAGAATCATAAGTAGTATTGCTAAACTTTCTTACTCATTATTGATTCAAGGTTACCTCATTGTTACCTCATTGTTAGCAACTTTTAACCTATTATTCTTACAGCTCCTACATTATTAAATTAGGTAATACATTCAGATAACATTATTACATGTATATAATAATATAACCATATACAATGATGTAATATGCACTTTTTATATATTGTTACATATACATAATGCTTTAAGGCGGGCTTTTATTATATTGTTTATTATATAATTTGTCTAAAATCATTTAAGTGTTAAAAATACTGGCTCAAGTTTTGCGAGATATTGTACTAAGGCAAAGGACGTACTGAAACTAAGAATTCGATATTGAGATTTAGTTGGAAATTCTTGTTATACAAAGTCTGGGAAAAAGTTACTAAATCCATCTATCTGTATCCGGGTATATGTAAAAACCATACATAAAAATGAGAAGCTGTAAAATACGAAATTGTAAACTTTGTTCCTTTAACGATACAAACTGAAGATTTTTTAGGAAATTTCTTCTACCCCAAACAACAATTACATGTAAAAATACGTTTCGTACCGCGATTGAAATATCACGTATGATATATGGAATGATAATTCAGCCTTCTGCATACGCTAAAAAAATAACAAATGGAACCTCGACTTCAATTACGATATATCAAACCAAAACATTAACCAAGCTGTCTCATTTGCTCATTAAACTAATTAGCTCATTGAAATCCTGCTGACAATCACAGTAACATGCTAGCATGAATTCAAGTTTACCCCCAGGAACTAGGGCATACGAGTATGTAAGCCTGACAATGAAGTAAAACTGAAAAAACAAAATGCCATGTTGCTGTGTCACTTTTAACACACGTCACAAATCCTACATTTGGTAGCGTTGATACGAAGAGCTAGTCAACAGTACATACAGAAAAAACGTGTTTATATTCCCGAACACATGTTTATAGCAGACCTACAGCTGCTTCGTGTAATCAGTACTAAATGAAACATTGTTGGTAGACTAATTAGATTTTAAGAAAGCTTTTCCCGCTCTTCTCGACTTTAACGAAAAGTAAAACTTTGTAAACCACTAGGGAAAAAAGGTTTTGTGAATTTCACCATTTGATACCATATTTCTTTAAAAACCTTTATGTTGAGAGATATCGATACAGTTATATAAATTGCGCGCAGATAATAAATAAATAATATTAAACTCTGTAAAATGCAAAACTCATCGCGGTTTCATTATCCGACAAAGGAAAAGTTTCAGATTCGAAGTATCAATATACACTACGTGATCAAAAGTATCCGGATACCTGGCTGAAAATGACGTACAAGTTTGTGGCGCCCTCCATCGGTAGTGCTGGAGGTCAATGTGGTGTTGGTTCACCCTTAGCCTTGATGACAGCGTTCACTCTCGCAGGCATACTTTCAATCAGGTGCTGGAAGGTTTCTTGGGGAATGGCAGCCCATTCTTTACGGAGTGCGTAACTGAGGAGAGGTATCGATGTAGGTCGGTGAGGCCTGGCACGAAGTCGGCGTTCCAAAACGTCCCAAAGGTGTTCTATAGGATTCAAGTCAGGACTCTGTGCAGACCAGTCCATTACAGGGATGTTATTGTCGTGTAACCACTCCGCCACAGCCCGTACAGTATGAACAGGTGCTCGATCGTGTTGAAAGATGTAATCGCCATCCACGAATTGCTCTTCAACAGTGGGAAGCAAGAAGGTGCTTAAAATATCAATGTAGGTCTGCGCTGTGATCGTGTCACACAAAACAACAACGGGCGCAAGCTCCCTCCAGGAAAAACCGACCACACCATAACACCACCACCTCCGAATTTCACTGTTGGCACTACACACGCTGGCAGATGACGTTCACCTGGCATTCGCCATACTCACACCCTGCCATCGGATCGCCAAATTGTGTACCGTAATTCGTCACTCCACACAACGTTTTGCCACTGTTCAAGCGTGTAATTTTGACGCTCCTTACACCAAGGGAGCCGTCGTTTGGCATTTTCCTGCGTGATGTGTGGCTTATGAGCAGCCGCTCGACCATGGAATCCAAGGTTTCTCACCTCATGCCTAACTGTCATAGTACTTGGAGTGGATCCTGATGCAGTTTGGAATTCCTGTGTGATGGTCTGGATAGATGTCTGCCTATTACTCTTTACGACCCTCTTCAAATGTCGGCGGTCTCTGTCAGTCAACAGACGAGCTCGGCCTGTACGCTTTTGTGCTGTACATGTCCCTTCACGTTTCCGCGTCACTATCACATCAGAAACAGTGGACCTAGGGAGTTTAGGAGTGTGGAAATCTCGCGTACAGACTTCTGACACAAGGACACCCAATCACCTGACTACGTTGGAAGTCCGTGAGTTCCACGAAGCGTCCCATTCTGCTGTTTCACGATGTCTAATGCCTTCTGAGTTCGCGGATAATGAGTACCAGGCAGTAAGTGGCAGCACAATGCACCTAAGATGAAAAACATATGTTTGCGGGGATGTCCGGTTACTTTTGATCACATAGTGTATGTAACATGCTTGTGGCAAATAATTCCCCTTTCCGATTACATGTTGAGCCATTTTAAATGTATATGCATTCATAAAACTACAAATAAAAAGGAAAAGTATGTACAAAATTATGGTTTAATCATATGATGATGGACGGACCGACTTCCATCGACCTCCCACACGTCAGCCTAAAAGGCTTATTTGCAACCCCATTGCAAAGTAGGCCTTCATTGTTTCCCAAAATCTGTTCTCTGAACAAGTTTCAGAATCTTGGTTCCAATGTCAGCATCCTTTGCTACATCTTATAGAAAGAGTAAGTCTCTTTCTTGCTAGAAATGGACGGTCAAAGAGAATATGCAGTTTCCACATCCCCTTACGGAGGGACCCGGAACCGGGGCGGAGCACCGCGTGCAGACCAGTCTATCCATTATACTTCCAGCGTGACCTTTGGGAGGGAAAGACACGAAGGGCGGATCCAGATGCCGACGGACGCATGAATGGACGGGTTCCCTAACGTTTTCAGATGGTCCCTGCCCACAAACCAAAAACCTCCAGGATCCCCCGGAGTGAATCTCCAACTGAGAGGCCATGTACTATTGCAGCGACGCCAGGGAAGAACCCTTTACAGAGCGCAGGCCATCGCCCAGCCGCAACCCGCCGAACACCGTCGTGTGGTCCTAAAACCCTGAAACATGACAAGGAAGATGATGCGTATAGGAAACGAGAGAACGGAGAGTCGTGGTAGAAGAGAACCACCCCAGCATTCGCCTGGCGACCCGGGAAACGAGAAAAATCCTTGAGCCAGATTGAGCGGTCGCCGGGATCGATCTCGGGACCTCCCGTGCGGGCCATAGACGTAACCCCCTGAGCCATCCCGTTCTCTGCTTATTCTACAGATGGGTCCATCCTTGTAGAGACTCACTTTAGTAGGCTTTTCCTGAAGTGACCATGTTCAGGAATTAATGCAACTATTTCCTTATCTGTCCAAACTCAGGAGAGACGAGGAAAGAGTGTTGCATGGACCTAAGACCACTTTTATGCCTTGTCCTTGTCCAGGATAGATTTCACATCTGAGTTGGTGTTTTCCCTAATCCTGCTTCTTACCGGGATTTTGGCGTACGATACTGACCCCAATCACGGGTATCTCACTACCTTTTTCATATGATAGAATTGTGAGAGGATCAGAAACTTCACAACGCTGCATGTCTTTACTTTCTTTCACCTAAAAGTTCGATACCGAAATTTCACGGGAAACACTCGTTTTGAAGCTCAGAGTCCATAACAGTCTTTAAAAAATCTGATGCGTTACAGTCACATGACTTTCTCTATTCTTGTACAAACTATTTTTACAAACGCTTGTTCTCCATTTCCTTCATGTTAATCGAGATAAACATTTGCAGAAACTATCTTATTGCTAATTTTCTTGTAGGTCCCAGGGGAATATGCTAGACTTTAAGCGATAGTCAAATCTTTTAAGCGCTGGTTGCTATGTGCAGCATTCCATTCTCTTTGTATGTCCAGGACTTAAAAAAACAAACAACAAATTCCCATTTGAGAAAAAGTGTAAGTATTGAAAAATTCAAACCAATAACAAGGAATATCTCGGAAATGGTTCACTCCAAAAAAAAAGTGAATATGACATAAATTGTGTGTTTTAACGAGATCTAAATCTTTTGTGTAGAAAAGTTTTGTCTGTCTCTTATGGCTTACCAGTTATGCAAAACCCATTCAGAGAATTAAGATACATATTTCATTTGTCATGGAAATATCTTGAACATATCATATTTTGATCAAAATTGTTGGAGCCTTTTTTGAGAAAATCAAAATTTTCGAAAAATGTTCCATATAAAGAGTAATCTGAGATGGGGATTTTTTTGAAAGATACGGAACTTAAATACAAGTTTTGTGTTTATCCGACTTTTCGTTTTTGAGTTCTGCTGTTCACAGACACAGACTCAGACTCACATCCACACGGACCTCTTCCTAAAAATGCTTTGTTTGAATTCTGGGGGCTTCAAAACACGTACTTCCGGTGAAATCTCGGTATCGAATTTTTGGGTGGAATGCATTACTTCCCCTACTTACTATACGTAGCAGGAAAAATAAAAATGAAAGGCTGGTGTGCATCTGTCTTTCTGTGAAGAGCATAACTCAAAAATGAACAGTAAGTTAAATACCAAACTTGATATTTAAATTCAGTCTCCAAGAATGCCACATGATTTTCCAAAAAATCATCTCATCTCAGACTATCCTTTACATGGAAAAATATTCGATATTTTATTTTCTCAAAAATGGCTCTTAATGATTTTGATTAAGATATACGTTTAAGATATTTACATGACAAACTATTGTCTTTTTTGTTTTGAGAACAGCCTCTCAAGTTTTCCTCATTCTGAAGGACGTTCTACATTTGATAAACGATAAGACATAAACGAAATCTTATTACAAAAACAATGTGAATATCCTTAAAGCATAACGTTTACGTCAAATTATTTCTTCAGTTAACTATTTCCGAGATATTTTTTATTATTGGTTTAAATTATCAACCGCATAATCGTTTTTTATTAAGTAAGTCGCTATTCTGTTTTATCGAGGTCATCTGAAGAGCATGGCATATCAAAGACATCACTTAGGGATCTGACTTTTAAAATCTGATCGCTTTGATCTACATTGTATATTTTTCCTTCTCTATCACATACTTAGTAGGTAGAGAAAAGGTATTGTATTCCAACGAAAAATTCAACACCGAAATTTCAACGGAAATATCTTGCTTTGAGGCACCAGAAATCCGATAAAGCATTTTTAGAAAAATGTCCGTGTGTGTCTCTCTGTGAAAAAACGAAAAGTCCGATAAACAGGTTTAGTATCTTTCAGAGATACGACACGAAGATTTTCAAGAAAATCCCCCATCTTTACTTTAATGGAAACTTTTTCGAAATGTTTCTTTTTCTAAAAGATGGTTCTAACGATTTTGATTACAATGCATTATATGAAAGATATACACGTGAAAAATAAAATGTATAGAATGAATTTTCCGGGAATAGCCTGTGAAATCCTCTTTATTCCGAAGGAATTTCGTATAATCTTGTATAACTGTAAACGTTACGCCATAGACGAAAACGCACTACAGAAAAAATGTAGATCTTTTTAAAACACACAGTTTATTTAGAATAACCTTTTTGTGAAAATAAACAATTTCTGAGATATGCGTTATTAATTGTTCGAATTGTTCACCACTTGATTGTTCTCTCAAAATGTTGCCAATATTCAGTTGTTTCTCAGGATTGCATGGAATTTTAAGCCCAGCTCTTGACTATCGCTGTGTAATGTAGCTATTTCTGCAAAGATTTGTTTGGATTAAAATGTAGTAGATAGAAAAATAAGCTTTAGTAAGAATAGTTTGTATACCCACTAATAAATATAGAGGGTAGAGAAGGTTATGTGGTTTTTAAACCTATAACATGTAAATGTTTAATGAAAGTTAACAAGAATTAGACTGAAAAATAAGCTTTTGTAAGAGCATTTTGTATAAGACTGAGTAGAGAATATCCTGTGAATGCAGTACATAAAATTTTCTCTCAGCTGTACTTCCGGCTGCCTACAACGTATCTGTTTCACCACCAACTTCAACATCTTCGCGGTAACTGTAAGGTAAATAATGGAAGAATGGAGGACACTGGGTTTGAAGTGAAGGACCTGACCTTATGTAGAAAACTAATGACAGAGATCAATGCGAAATTTCAGGCACAGATAACGGATAGAGGAAGTAAATACGAAAATAGCCTATATTTTCTTGAGTTAGTATCTGCAATCAGTCTGCACATAATCTCGTATTTATTAGCATGTTCACGTAGCTGTTTACGGACATGGTATGAAATTTATGTTCTCGATGATTCAGTTATTGCCACGCCCGTTTAAGACTTCGCTTATAAGCTGTGTATCATCTCATTAAATTACGATATGGCCGGATAGATCGTCAATCAAAACGCTACACGTCCGGCAGCATTCATCAAGCTAAATTATGCCGTCACCTGTAATAATGGCTATCAAATTTTGCGACGCCTCTTCGGACGTTTGCTCATAAATTACACAACGTAAATCCTTTAACAGTTCCTGCCGCGAATTGCATCCTTTCTGCTGGGATTTCCATTGGCAATAGGCCCAAGACCAAGCTCGAAGCATATCCTTAGTAAGCTTGCATGATCACGTATAGGATTTGTTCCGTATGATTAGCCGCTATTGACTATTTTCATGGATGATAAATTTGATGCGTGCAGTAGGCACAGTCAATAGCGGAGTTGAAAAACAGTGGCATTCTTGATAACCAACGTTCATGAACGCAAGCACTATCGAAAGGTAGTGGCAACATATGCAGTAAGATAAATCAATACAATTTAACCTAAAAACTGCCACATACTTGTATATCCATTATCCAAACTTCTAGGTTAGATGGAGCAAGAAGCTAGTGTGCTACATTTACATGACTTTCTCTACCCTCTATCGTTTATTGGTGGATATAAAAGTTATTCTTACGAAATTAATTTTAATCGAGGTAAACCTTTCTGAATAGCTGCATTAAACACTTCGTTATACTCGTAGCAGTGTTGCCAATGCATTATTACTTTCCCCGTCGCACTAACATGCCCGAATCCGTCAAAATAGGGAAAAATAAAGCTTACTGCGTAGTTCCATGTACAAATAATAATAAAAATAAAAATTGTTTTAAACACGTCACTCGTTTGTTTCAATAAAATAGAAAAAAATTCTGGATGACTCACATGACTTTCTCTACTCTTGTACAAACTATTTTTACAAACGCTTATTCTCCATATGCTTCATGTTAATCGAGATGTTAATCTTATTGCTAATTTTCTTGTAGAATCAAGGAGAATATGGTAGTATTTAAGCGATAGTCAAATCTTTTAACAGCTGGTTGCTATGTGGAGTATTCCATTCTTTTTGTATATCCAGGAAAAAAAAAGAATAACGAATTCCCATTTGAGAAAAAGTATTCGAAAATTTAAGGGAATAACAAGCAAATTCTCGAAAATGGTCACTCAACCAAAAAAAAGTATATGACATAAATTTGTATTTTAACGCGATCTAGATTTTTTGTGTAGTAAAATTTTGTCTATCTCTTATGGTTTACCAGTTATGCAAAAGTCGTTCACAATGAAGAATACTTTTGGAGACATTCCCAGAAAATTCAAGATATACATTTTATTTGTCATGAAAGTATCTTAAAGATATGATATTTTAATCTTAATCGTTAGCCATTTTTGATTAAATTAAAACTTTGAAAAATGTTCCATGTAAAGGGTAATCTGGGGTGAGGGGATTTTCTTGAAAACCTTTGTGTCGCATCTCTGGAAGATACTGAACCTAAATACCAAGTTTGGTGTTTATCCGACTGTTCGTTTCTGAGTTTTGCTGTTCACAGACAGACACACACACGGACATGTTTCCGAAAATGATTTTTTTTGGATTCAGGGGCCTTAAAACATATATTTCCGGTGAAATCTCTTACTATACGTAGTAGAGAAATTTAAAAACTTGTATGCTTAAGAATAATTGTGCTTCCACAGAAAATGCATCAGATTTTTAAAACCAACCTGCAAAATCACTGAAAAAACTAATTTATTCATAATAATTCCGTCAAAAGCTCCGTCATCTGTCAAATACATCTTTTACCTGTTGTGAATCTTGAAAATCCGTCAACTGGCAACCTTGACTCACAGCGACATTCAAATGTTTTAGAACTGGACGCTATATGCTGGGCTTAAAATTCCGCACTCCTTCCATGACATTGCAGAAACAACTGAAAATCGGCAAGGCTTTAAAAGAATGACAAAGTATTGACCAATTCGAACCATTAATAAGGAATAGTTCGCAAATGGCTAATACCACAAAAAAGTTATTAGAAATAAGTTCGGTGCTTTACAGAGATGTATATTACTTTCCCTATTACGTATAGTAAGTAGGGGAAGTATTGTATTCCACCCAAAAATTCGATACCAAGTGTTCACGGAAAAATATTTTTGAGACCCCTGAATTCAAAAAAAGCATTTTTGGAAACATGTCCGTGTGTGTGTGTGTGTGTGTGTGTGAACAGCATAACTCAGAAACGAACAGTGGATAAACACCAAACTTCGTATTTAGGTTCAGTATCTTCCAGAGATGCGACACGAAGGTTTTCAAGAAAGTCCCCCCACCCCAGATTACCCTTTACATGGAACATTTTTCGAAAATTTTAATTTTCCTAAAAATGGCTGTAACGATTTTGATTAAAATAACATATGTTTAAGATATTTTCATGAAAAATGAAATGTATATCTCGAATTTTCTGGGAATGTCTCCAAAAGTATTCTTCATTGTGAATGACTTTTGCATAACCGGTAGACCATAGGAGATAGACAAAATTTTACTACACAAAAAATGTAGATCGCGTTAAAATACACCATTTATGTCATATACAGTTTTTTGTTGAGCGAACCATTTTCGAATTATTGCTTGTTATTCCCTTAAATTTTTCAATACTTATTTTCTCAAATGGGAATTCGTTATTCATTTTTTGTCTTGGATATGAAAAAGTATTAATCTGTAGCAAAGAGAATGGTGCTGCACCTAGCAACCAGCTATTAAGAGATATGTCTATGATTAAAGGCTACTGTATTTCTATATTGCCCTTGCAAATACAAAACAAGGGGAACATAGTACGCCTTAAGCGATAGTCAAGTATTTTTAGAACTGGTCGCTATGTGTAAAATGTAATTCTCTTTGCATGTTAAAAGATCGTTTCTGCAAATGTTTATCTCGATTAATATGAAAATATGGAGAATAAGAGTTTGTAAAAATAGTTTGTACAAGAGTAGAGAAAGTCATGTGAGTTTAACACATCAGAATTTTTTCTTTTTGGTAGTGCGTTTTCGTCTATCGCTTAATGTTTACCAGTTACACAAGATTATACATTATTCCTTCCGAATGAAACGGTCTTTACGGGTTTACCCAGGAAATTCAAGATATGAATGTATGAGCGAATAGAGTCTAAAGTGTCCCGTAAAGGACAAAGGCCTCCTGCGAGAGGGAAAGCTCTTTTATACAGATTCACGTGATGAGCTATTCCATGTGAATAGAGAGTTAGCATTGTGGATATTAGTTCCTGAACACATTGAATTACACTCAGACTTCTACTAATAATTCTTAAAATTAACTTAACGAACATATATATTGTGTGTTCGTGGTCTATTATTTCTTATTGATTGTCCTTTATGGTCATTCCAAACAATCCTACACCTCGCAGCACTGGACCACTGTGGCCCCACTAATTGTCTGAAGTCGCCTGCCCATCTTATTCTCGGTCTTCCTCGGTTTCTGTTTCCAATGTATGAATCCCTTCTTTCAGGGATATTAGAGTTGGAAGACGCGCCTTCTTATGTGACAAAACTTTTACACACATGTCATTCTTCTCTATGTGGCCTTAAAGTATGCCGCTTGACTCTTGTCGTGTTGCAAAATTCCTTTTACAAAGTCTAAGGGGTGATAATAGAAAGTAAAAGTAAACATATGATTTACCAAATGTGGGAATGAATTCTGGCTTGTTCATAGGTGCTGTTATGGATTGATTTACGGACAACCGTGATTTGAATACATATAGAATGTGTGCCATATTGACCTTCCCCGGAGAAACCTACTCTAGGCGACTACGGGCTCCACTAAAGCAAGGTTGACATCTACGGGAACAGAAGTGAAACGATTATGGTAGTGGTTTGTCAAGGAGACGACAACAACAAGAAGAAAGCGCGCAGTTAATTTGAGTTGTGTAGTACATCAGGCAATGGTGATCGTCGACTGCTTATTACTATACAGCAGTGAAGTATGCGGATGGGAGAGGGTGGATAATGTAAATAGAGCAGCCAAAATGGTGGGCGGCGGGGTTACAACGGGAATTATCAAAAAATAGGCTTAAACGATATCTGGCAAAGGGGTAATGAAAATACGTACAGTGCCGTGAAAAAAGTCAAGACGACTGTGTGATATAAACAGGCAGAAAATACAGTCTGAATGTAGAAAAATATTAACATTGTAGCTACAAAAGGAAATGAAAACTACGTGGGGTAAGGAAACATATATTTTGGAATTGGGTATAAAACAGAGGACGGGAATAGCATAGCTTAGTGTGGGAGGGTAGAAAGCTCGCAAGATTGTTGATGACGATGGCAGGAGGATTTGCCCATTATGCGGGGAACAAGAAGACTGGACGCATATTTTGGCAGCATGCGTGCCGACGGGAGAGTATTAGGAAAAAATTATTACCCGAAGTATTTTTGCCTTCCAACAGATGGAGGACAGCATGCTGGGACTTGATTCTAAACAGTCAAAACTGGCCAAGCTTGGGCACATACTTAATGGAAGTACGTGTACTAAGAGATAAGAGGTTTATGTAAATTTTCTTTAAATATATGTGGTGCTTGAGCCCCTGTGTGTGTGTGTGTTTGCGTGTGTGATTCAGAGTGTTTTTCAATTTTATATGTATGTGTATAATGTGGTGATTACAAACATAGTTGTTTCTGGTCGATTCTACAAGTCACGTATACAGACCAGGTATTTTTCTAGAGAGCGTGTACGGTCTTATGACCCATGCAACTGTATTATGCAATTAATGTAATACTAAGCACTTAATAAATACCACCACTACTACTACTACTACTACTACTACTACTACTACTACTACTACTACTACTACTACTACTACTACTAACTACTTTTTACAGACCTTATCCGGTCTTGGCAGCGATGGCATTGCATTTTTCACTCCCATGATCTACCTTTCCAACCTTGTCCAACACACGGCTTGTGTGGAAGAACAATAAATTACATTAATTGACCTAATAGTTGTCGAAACTATAAATCCCGAGACTTAAGTACTTACAACATTGTAAGTCGCCATTGGGGTATGTCATCTCAATACAATTTGAGATCTCCTTGAGGTTTAGCGGGAAAAATGCTAACCATCTGGGGAATTTAATGGTAGCTCTGTGGTTAGAGCAACCGAACGAAAACCAGGAGATCCGTGGTTCATATCCCAGCGACGGCATTGCATTTTTCAGTCGCCTGATTCTACTTTTCCAAATAACGAATTATTTATCACACACATATTTTTATGTATATTCCATAAGGAAAAGGAACATCACAATTTTGTTATCCGCTTTACAAATCATGACTGCTTAATATTAAAGCGTTCTTATGTTGTTTTAGATGTGTTTTTAGAATAAAGCCAATTTATATAAATCTTTGCCTTGTACGCTCTAAAACTGCATACCTAAATGTTAAAATATTGCTTAGATACAAGCACACGCTTGTGCTTGTTAGATATATTGAAATTTAACGTCAGTATTCTATCTGGGTGATGTAGAGAACAGTAAACATTAAATATTATGAGCATATATTTTCATTATTTATATGTTGGATATATGGTAAAATAAAACTGATGCGAAATGAAAACGGAATAAACACGCATTATGTTTTTATTTTTAAAGCATGCAATTCCACATGCATGTTTTTCATTTCCAAGTTTTAATCTCATTTTCAACAGTGTTTTAACAGCGTGACGGCTGCTTTCATCAATCTACTTTAATTTAGCAGGTAGAGGCATCAACTTTCAAGGGATCAGGTTGAAATAGCAGTTCCATTACAACGACGGGCCTGAATATCACGTTAATAAACCGGATGTTATGTGCACATCTCGCAGAGTGATTTTGGCGTTTTCCCTTCTTCCATTGAATGAAGTGGACGGTAAAAAATCTGAGTGCAGCAGTCATTTGTTTTTCTCTACCAGTTGTAATTAATTTTTGTATTTGTGCACAAGATCATTTATACAAAACATTATTTTGCTATGTACATAGTATCGTGTGATGTATTAGTCCCTCCGCAGTACCACAGTCAGCAGTCTTTATTATACTCCTAAAGCCTGTAAAGGACACGACGGTCGCATTCCCTGCCCAAAATGCCATCCCTATTGTTACAAGAGTTGTGAACAATGGACAATGTCAGACTGTCTCTCTGCCAGTGTCCAAGTGTGTTTTCGTTTAAATTAAATTGAAATAATGTGAGAATGGTTATGTTAATGACGCTGTAAGAATTGGTAGATCCCGATTATTTATTTTACTTTTTTGTGCTGCAAAGTCAACAGTATATAAAGATAATCCGGAAGCAATAAATAAACTAAAATTGGTAGTAATAAATTACACTAATTTAGTGACAGAATAAACTTAAATTTGAGGCAGTATTTTTAACACTTAAATAATTTCAGTCTAATTATATAATATGTAAATTCAATAACAGCCCACCTTGAAGCAATATGTGTATGTAGTAATTTGTAAAATTTATGTAACAGTCATTGAATATACTTATATTAGTGTATCCATGTGTAATAATGTTATGTGAATATATTATGTAATTTAATAATGTAGGAGCTGTGAGAATAATTGGTTAAAAGTTGCTAACAATGAGGTAACAATGAGGTAAACGTGAGGCAATAATGAATTTGAAAGTTTAAATGCTACTAGTCATTATTGGAGTAACAATAATGTAAATTTTGAGACAGTTTTAAATAGCCAATCAACAACAAGAAAAAGCTTTAGTTAAATGAACATATTCTATTGGAGTAGGATTAGCCAATATGAGACTTGAAATACAGAAATTTACTAGTTTAGACGGTTGAAATCAATTCAGTTGCCTGCAGACAGAGTTACTAACCAGACGCAAAAAGTGTCCTCAAGAAATATAATATGTATTTGTGTGAGACGAAAAATAAGTTTACGTGCTAAAAAGTGTAATTAATTAATTCATTAAAGAATCTCACAGCTCTCTATATAAGTGAAGTGTTATTTAAATCGTATCAAGTATTAATAAAATGAGTGAAGTAAAAGTTAATATCTGTGTAAGCCTACATTCTTAGTCGTATCACAACCCTGCCAAGAGAAAGGTGTCTCTAACGAATGCTGACGCAGCCGAGGCAAACCTAAATATAATATTTAAAGAAACAGTAAAAACACATTTGGGGCGAAGGTTACCGGAAACTGTTTACTATACGTGCGGTTGCAACTACAAGTTTGGCTCCCCAACAGTTGAAATACGATACAACTCCTTCTAAAAATACACATTTCTCAAATTGTCTTCCATACGTGGGGCAAATAACAATACTACAACAAACCATAATTTTCTCAAATTAAAATGTTTAAAAATGAAATTTAAACGTATCAATCCATGCCTTCAACAGCTCGGGGGACATTTTCAACACCTGTAAATGGATAACTTAATTATTATTTTTATTTATTTTTTATTTTCTATTATCTCCAAATCATTCAGACCACTGTAAAATCCAGTGAGGTTGACTACATGGATTCAGAATACATAGACATTAGACAACTTTTTAAAATTGCTTATAATTTTTTTTGAAAATAAAGTATCCTAGCTATAACAATTGTTTTTGAAAATAATTATAATTTAGTTATTTCTGTTAAAATTTTTGATTTTATAGAGTTTATTTCGAAATAAATATGTTAGATATTTACCTTTTTCTTCAGGTATAAATGGAAGAACAATAGTTGTATGGAGTCTCTTAGTATCTGTATAAGAATTTCCCTTAACTCGTGAAATTTAAATTTAAAAGCCGGGTTTTCTAAAACATTGTTGTTTATTTAGGAAGGTTACCTCTTGTTCCAAACAGGAGATCTTTGGTAGTCCATTTCTCTCTTGGATATTGAACTTCACAGACAGGAATGGAATGCATGGCTCATAAATTGCATGTTTTTCTAAATTCACCTCTTCTACTTGATTTAGGTCTCTCTTAAAGGGACAGTGGGATCTAATATCTGCTTACATCGCATCTGTTTCAGGATGTCATAAAACACAAACCTTGAACCGAATACCAACCCGAATTAATATATCTTATATTACAAGATAACTAATACATTTTACTAAAATTTTGAAATACTTCCAAATAAATATATATGAAACGAGTAGAAAATATTTAAAGCTTTTAATTCATAAATGGGCTACTCTTGTCTGGCAAGGTTAAAATAATAATCAATAATTTCTAACGCCAAATTAATAACTCGCCTAAATGTGATTTGTGAATGTGAGGCATGAATTAAATCGGATTGTGTTAAGGAATTAAAAGAATTAACCCTATTAGAAATATAATTTAGTAACACAGTAGTTCCGAAAAGCGTGGCATAGGTCCCTAATTGGAGATGATTAAAAGCCCTATGATACCAATGTAAATTTGCTAATCCATTAGCTTTATCTCAGAACTATTTAAGATGAGGATTTAAATGTTTAACGAATGTAAATTTTATTCATAGGAAAAGCTGCCCAAAGCAAAAATAGAGAAAACAAATTCGCATATATTTATTTACAAAGAAAAAAACATACGCCTTGAGTACACAGAAGCTGTCTTACTTAACAGTAGTACTAATTTGTAGAGCAAAACGTTCTTTAAAAGATGGGCTAAAATTTACCTCTCTAATCCAAAGTCTCTAGGAGTTACTATTTTGTTTTTCTGTGAAGCAGTGCAGAATTCAGAGCACCAAATTACAGATGGCATACCATTTTTAAAAATATTTTAAAATATAATTAATGTGCGTATAATATTTATATAAAATTAAAGAGGACATTTCAATTAATAAGACCACAAAAGATGAAGTATAATTTTTTGAAGGTTTTCTAAATTTAGTCTCGGCTTCAAAAAAAGGAAACAGGAACCGGGTGTTATGAGGTAAAATAGTCTTATCTGATATTGTTGAAATGTTCTGGACCTGAATATGAACTTTATTATTTATCGGACTTTTCGTTTTATAATTACGGTGTTAGACACAAGAACACGCGCATGTAACGTTTTCTAAAATGATGGATTTGAGGAATCCCATAATCATTATTTCCGAAGAAATCTGAGCATTGCTTTTTTCCATTGTATTCAATACTTTCTTTACCTGTCATAGGTAAATAGTAAGAAAATATCCCTTATATTATTAGCTTGCGCGATATGCGTAAAGTACGTCATATCCGACAGTTGAAAATGTACAAACTGATTTCATTCCAGTAGAGTGTAATTGACACGTGAGGATTGTCATTGACCAATAACGACCGAGTAATCTAAAATGTAGGGAACATGGAGACGAAAATTGAGGAATTGCTTAGAAACTTCAAGATGGCCTGCATTTAGACAGCGGGTCAGGGAAATAGAGGGACAGCTCCATAAATGTTAAGAACCCTATTAGGGAAATCTACACCAGCATTCAATCGCTAGTTTGCTTATAATTGTTCAACTTCTGAAGAAACGAAAGAGCATGAATAGCATGGTTTAGACTAGGGGGCTGGAGGGCACAGAAAGTGACTGACGATTCTGGAAGGACAATCTGCCCATTCTGGATTTGGATAGGGACTGAGTACATATTTTGGCGGAATGAGCTCAGTGGGAGAACAAGCAAAAAATTAAATTTAGAGAAAAAATGTTAAGTCTGTCAGAAAGAGATTGACCTGTTGGGATCTACTAGCTGACCAGAGGAACTCGAAACATGTACAGTTTCTTGGCCAAAGTTCACGAAGCTAGGTCAAATTTGTTCAGTTAATCAAAGGTAATTTCTCTCCGTTTTCCTTTTGCTTTTTTATGTTTTGTTTTGTTTCTTTCTCTGTTTATTTTATCACCATACCTTGTATCTTAAGTATGCATGTACGGTCAATGACTCGTGCACTAAATACTTGTGTAATAACTTCAATAATCTGAAACCAATAAAGATACCTTATCTATCTATCTATAATTGTTTGATTCTTCAGTAAACTTATACGCACAGTATTTCTCTAAATATACCACTTAAGTAATCGCATGATATATTAGTAGTGTCAATAAAATTGTAAGATTTCTTAGAAATTCAAGAAAATAGTTGGAGAAAATTGTAAACATACAGTGGTGAGTATTCCAGAACTGGTTGATGCCACAAATTGTATCTTTTAATGTATTCTACGTCCTTCTCGCAGTACGCTTTTGTGTATCTTTCGCTCTCTGCCGGTTGTATACATTTCAAGGAGAAAAAGAAAGACTTCGAAGGTTATTTACAGAAAATTCAAAATAAACGTTGGTGCCGTTCTGATGAAATCAATAGCAATGAGAAAGTTTCCTCGCAAAGAGTTTTCTGGAGTGGCGTGAAGTTTTTGACAATCTGCGCCTGTCATCTTTAAGGGCTGAAATGTCAACATTTTCAATGCTTCAGTTTGATGCCTATAATACCCAATGCTGTCTCTTTAGTGTTGAGTCATTAATTTAGCCCTAAGACCTCTTTCAACCCACAACGTGCATTATTAAAATCATAGGTGTGAAATTTAAGTTCGTTGTAAACGTCCTTCCACTCAGTCGCGTTCTGTGACTTCTGTCTGTGATTTCAGAGTAAAACGTTTCTTATCCGTAGATTCGCATAAGACTCTTTACTCACTCTTCTATAAACTATTCTTACAAATGCAGTCTTCTATTAATTTCATGATAATGGAGATAAATTTCAGTTACATTTACACATTTTTTGTAGGTTTAAGAAGCATACAGTAGACTAAAGCGATAGTCGGATGTATAAAAAGCGGATCGCTATGGAATGGCTTTGAAATGTCATCATCTTTGCTTGATCACGAGAAACAAATTTGATTTGTTACATTCACATACGTTCTATAGCCTCTGTGGTTTATTAGTGGGAATACAAATGACTCTTACTCTAGCTTATTTTACTATCTACTCAATTTTGTATATATTGTAAACAATAACAGACAGGTAAAAACTTATTAAAAAGAAAAACGTAATTACCATTAAAACGCACATTTACGTTGCACTAACCATATGTGAACAGAGCAAGACGGTAAATACAGTAGAAACAAGAGGCTCGCATTCAGGAGGTATCGGGTTCCATTCACCTTTGTTTTTTATGGTTGGTAGGCGAATTGGAGTAGTTTCTTATCTACCACGATTTTCTTTCCATCACTTCCATTTCATTCCGTTTCCTTCTAATCTTTCAGTTGAGTCGGTTTCGTGGCGTATGGCGGTGCCGAACAGATGGCGCGGATGCTTGCTCAAAGAAAAAGTAAACCCTGTGGACACTATAGGTCTGCTTGGTCGAGGGGTCGTTCATTGCCCCCTCTAGGCAGCTCCATCAGTGAGACGGATCTTCAAGCCTGTAACGTTTAAGGACTTCCGCGCGTCACATTGGCCTGTTTGCCTGAGGCATGTAGCCTTCTGCGGTTCCTTCACGCCATCCCTTCCTCCTTGGGCGTGGTGGCCACAATTAATCTCTGTAGATCGGAGTGTGCGAGGTGTTCCCCTCCGTTTTATAACCAATAATCGGATGCGAAAAAAAATTGAATTTTATTTATGGACGCTCTTTAACTACTATGGTCCTTAGCGTCCCATTCTATATTGTGCGTGAAAGATCGGAAATTTTCCTCAGAGGTATCTATCAGGCCTGAGGTTCCTTTACGTGTCGTAAATCTATACAAAAGACCACCGACTTTGCTCAACCAATGCGAAACATTTGTTGCTATTGGTTGGAAATTTTCAATTATATATTTTAAGTCCTAAATCAATATTCCGTTTTCCAGTGATTTGCTGCAAACAGTATTGAGTTTCAAAGACAGAATATAATTTTAATTACCTAATTTTAATGGCTCCAACCCCTTCTATCGCCCTTATGCAAACAATGAAATTTGCAGAAATGGCTTGATTACAACTTTTGTTTTAGTTAACATAAGCAATTAGAAAAATAAACTTTTGTAATAACAGTTTTTGGAAGAGACTAAAATAAACGATAGTGGGTAGAGAAAGTCACTTGAATGCAGCATATCTAATTTTTTTAAAATATGGATTTGCAGTACTACTAAAATACTGCTGTTTGTGAAAAGCTTTTAAAACTTTCAGAATGTGTTCAGTATAAGCAATAGAAATTGCTCTGCATTTTTATGTGATAGGGCAGGTAAACTATTTTTCGTATATGATTATATAAGAACAAGAAGGAAAAAGTTTAAGTTTTTGTAGATTAATATAACATCATTACACCCAAAATTCTTAATTACATAGGTTTGCAATATTTAGTCCCGGAATATGAGCTCAGACAGATAAAAGCTGCAAGGCAAGGTTTATTTTACATAGGCAGTCTAAAAAGTATCAAAACTCATTAGGTAAAAACTTCTGTAACTTGAGTTACAAAAGCGCTGTCTCAAGTCTTCAGCAAAAATTCTATTGTGATACACTCCACAGCTTTCTCTATACATTCTCTATACAGAATGTGTTACATTATTCACATAATACGTGATTTCTTCCTGAGCTGTACTTTAATCATAACAAAGGGGTTTGTATAGAAATTATTACAAATTGGTATAAATCAGTATCAGCCAACTGCATGCTCTGTGACGTCAGCAACCAAGTCTCCTCTTTCTCCAAGCTTTCAGCTAAACTCAGAAATAAGCATAGAATAGGTGAACCAAGGAGAATGCGAGGTTACTGTTAGCGGAGAACAGGCCTGCATTTCCTTCCCTTTCCTTCTCACTCCTTGTTTACGAAACCCTGAAATGGTGTTACTTCGCATCACCGTAATACCTCAGGAGTACGTCTATTGGTACTTAGTTGCATTTAATTTTCCATATAGGTATGAAACGAACAACTGTTAATATTACTAGTCAGTTTTCTCTTGCCATTAGCTCGCGTAAAGATAGAGCGAAAGAGAGGTTCAAACATTCTTAGATTACGATCAATCTACGCTCATCTCTAGAAAAATAAGAAATAAATTACCAAGAAAATAACTCTTTGCACAAAATTTTGCACTCTTTCACACAAATTCCAAACTCTAATTAGTTCTATACGTTTTCTGCAATAAGATTCTTTCTCTCTCTCATGTAAGTTTCCATACTGATCAAAGAAAAGTTAAGGTATACATTGTGCTTTTCCAGTCCGTATCTAAAAGATGTAACATCTAAAAATAATTGCCTTTCCTCTCATTCTTCCTCTCTCTCTCTCTCTCTCTCTCTCTCTCTCTCTCTGATTTTCTTTTTTATTCAGAGAACCTCAATACGTTTGTTTACGACAAAATCTCGATGGGACATTTGAGTGGATTGCAAACCTTGCTCTACCTGAGGTAAGCAGTAGAGAAAGCAAATACTATATAGTATATTGCAATATAAGTGTGATTATTGCATCATTGCGGAATGAGGAAAGGTTTTAATATACGAGGCGAAGTCGAGTATTTTGTGATTCGGAAATTATCCAGGGTATTTAACGCATGTGTATCTACTGCATACTATTTTTTTCCGACGTAGTGAATAATAGAAATAGTGTTTACACGAAAGTAAAATTAACGTGGTGGTTCCAGAAACAAGGTCACCTACATTAACATCGGTGATAAATGGCGATCGATTATCCACACCTTAAAACCTTATTGACCTTAACAAAATAAACAATTTGCTGCTCGTAAGTCAATATTGACAAATAAAAATAAATAAGAGCCCAAGTAAGACTTAAATGGTAAAATTCACCCATCAAATATAATTATATGCCATGTCTGTGCAATTATAAATATTTAAAAAATTAGAGAATTTAATATATTCCATGCACATACGTGCAGTAAAATAAACCACAGCATTTCTATACTGAATCCAACTTTCCACTATGACCGCATTAGCTGGAAGTGGATGAAAACCTATTGTCAAAAAATATTTATTAGCTGTTGTTATATGCAATTTTCAGAAAATTTGCAAACGGAAGCCCAGTTGTTATAGGAATTTTCGCTGTAAAAGTGATTAAGTGGAATGTTGTAGTATTCAAATAGCACTGCTGTGAAAACACCGGAGCCCTGTATTTACAAACATGAACCTTGTGCCGTTTGTTTTTACATTCCTTGCACACTTTCACGTGGGGAAGTACCGTTGCATGGAACACGTTCTGTACAAACTCTCCCATCGTATCCCCGCTACATCACGGCTACGTGTCTTCCTCTAACTTTTGCAACAAAAAGTTGCTCAAGGGATTTTCAGGAGCAGGTCACGTCGACTTTGAAGCGCTTCCTAGGCCGTGTGTAACCCACTCGTTTCTGCCAACTTCAAGTGCACCATTACTATAAAAAAATCACGTAAAATAAGAAAGATCATCCCACTACACATTTTGTGTTTACTCATCTATTATGTAGCGATAGTAAAAGCAAAAGAAATTCGTTAAAAAGTCCAGAATGCTTTTAACATTCGTTCAAGGGTCTTAAAAATGTAGCATGTTAGATACGTTCCAATATTTGGGTTCCTTTGAATGTCTCTTCGTAAATGACAGGAAAGAAGCAAAGACATCAGTTTGGTGGCGAGTGGGATTAAATTTTCATAGAACTGTGAGAACAACTTGAAAATGCTATTATCCATGGTGTCCAGCAATTTCCAACCAGGGTCTTGGAACTTTCTCCAATTTATGCCGCAAGAAATTTTGATGACCGTAGGATTGTTGGGTAACCTAACCAAATTAGTTCTTTAATATAACCCAGCATAGGAAATCCAGATGGATTGAGATCTATAGAGAGTAAATCTTAAGCTCCACGTATGGACGCTAATTTGAAGAAGTTTGTTTATTGTTGTAGGAGTTGTTTGCAACACGCTTTGTGGCAGTAATTTGTATCACAATAATGCAAATGCCAGAGTCATTGTAGTGTAAATAAGCATTATTGTATGACATTGATTTGAGATGTTTGCTAATTATATGCATTGCTAGGAAATAAGTTTACACGGCCTCACTGAAACTGACAATAAGAGCGGGTAACAATGAGCGAGGGGGTGAGTTGTTTATCAATTATTAGAGACAAGCAAATGACGTCAGATTGGCACGTTTTTCTTATAAATGGCGGGAATTTCTTCCCTAGAGCATATGTGTTCGTAATGTTGATTGGATATAAAAATAGACGCTAATGTTGGCGCGTTTTATTAACCATTAGCAGCTCGGTTATAATCTTTAGGCATATCGGGTGAGGGTGTATAAAAAGCTAAAGCCGAGAAGCAGGTGGCACACAGTCCAACAGAAGCATTCGCGTGTAATACGTCGTTCAGTTCAACATAAGTATTCGTGGGTTATACGTCACAAAGTTTAAGAGAATCGTCGCGCAATTCTACAAAATCTCTCGCGTCGTAAATTTAGTTATAAATGTGAAATACGCGAATTAATAAAGTGCGGAAAATAATTGATGATAATAACATTAGAAAACATAACAGTTTCAGTCTGGCGTGTATCAAAAGATATGTGAAATGAATAAAGTGTGACGGCAATAAAAGTGTAAAAACAAATTCTTTTATCAGTGTTATCTTTCAGTAACAAATCCTTTCCGTTTACACAGCCTGTTCAAGAAATGTGCTCGACGAAGAAATAATAGCTAGCCGGAGGACAAGTAGCCCAAAATTCAAACTATTAATTCAATAACAGGCGCCCAGCAATAGGTAACACCAGGTTACTGCGACAAATTGGCTCCCATACGTTGTGCAGATAAACATGAAGCATCGTCCAACTACTAACAAATATTCCACTTCAGCTTTGGGTGTCAATTTGAGAAAATATTTATTAGCCCCAAATGTTTCAAAATATTAACTTTTTAATTTAACTGTTTCTTTAAATATTCAATACTTATGTTTGTCTCGGCTGCGTCAGTATTTGTTAGAGACATGGAAGTCTTGGCAGGGCGTGATGCGACAAGAATGTAGGCTTACAAAGATTTTAAGTTTTATTTCACTCCTTTTTATTAATCCTTGACATAAATTAAATAGCACTTCACTGATATCGTGAGCTGTGAGATTCTTTTATTTATTACCTGCACTTTTTAACACGTATATTATTTTCGTCTCACACGAAATTAATTTCTCGAGGACATCTCGCGTCTGGTTAGTAACTCTGTCTGCAGGCAACTGAACTGATTTCAAGCGCCTAAACTTGTAAATTTCTGTATTTCAAGACTCTGATTGGCTATTTTTACTCCAATAGAATACCGAAATTCAACTAAAGTATTTTCTGATTGTTGATTGGCTATTTTTATAAATGTCACTAAAATCACATTAATGCTTCCAAGAATCACAAGTAACATTTAAACTCTCAAACTCATTATTGCCTCAAGTTTACCTCATTGTTACCTCATTGTTAGCAACTTTTAACTTATTATTCTCACAGCTCCTACATTATTAAATTACGTAATACATTCAGATAACATTATTGAACATGTATACAATAATATAAGCATATGCAATGACTGTTACATACATTTTACAAAGTGTTACGTACACATATTGCTTCAAGGCGGGCTGTTATTGAATTTACATATGATATAATTAGACTGAAATTATTTAATTATTAAAAATACTGCCTCAAAGGTTGATGAAACTTGCCTGCTGTTGACATGTTTGTCAACCGTTTGCGACGCTAAGGTTTTCAATGCCATTGGAATAACTTTATTTTCCCAGCAATGTCCGTTAGAATTATTAACTGGCCTGCTTTTCGGCTGAACTGCCAACTAAATTTTGTCTAATAGTAAAGGTGTTCAACACCGAGCACACTGTAGCGTTTGAGGTTCACATTCGGGAGCTCCCGGATTATGAATCCTGTTGGACCGGCCACCCAAGCGTGGATTTTCAGGTCGGTAGTTAATGTTGCTACCACATTTCCTTTCATCTTGAAGGGTTGGGCACAGTGGACGGTGGTGTGCGGGTATGCGGTTTCTGTGCTTTAAGAGAGAGTTTTGTCTTACCTAAAATGTAACTTTCTGCTCGAACCTATCCATTTGGATAGTTCGGGAAACACTGAGGGGCAGTTTTTTATAAATTTACGGACTTTATATTTAAATACCATTATTTTTTAACTATGTTCTGATAATTTTTCTTCACACTAGCCATGTACAGGTACTAAGTTGGAAATTTCAATGAGACTTTAAGATCCCTGCTTCAACTCCCGACCGTAACTTTGAATTTTCAAGTCTGATTCAACTTTCACCTTAGCGCGTATTCAGCTAGTATTAAAACGCAATGTAATTTTTACTAACCCTTAGTTTAGTTCAAATTGTTAATTTTGGGAAAATGAAAAGCGAATTAAAAGTCATTATATGGTAGGGTGTATATGAAATTCACAAGAAATTATTTATTTTGTATCCTTAGAAAATGCTGAACTTAAATATTACATGTACACAAGTAGAACTATTTATAAAAATATCCCTATTCTATTTTGACTTTCTCTGAAGAAGTAGCATTCTTTAAGAGCTTTTTACATTGCAGGTATACCTGTATTAGTCGCTTTGAAATTCAAATATCAAGTTGAGAAAAAGATCCAAATAATATGTATATATATATATATATTATGTACGTGTGTACGAAAGAGGGAGAGAGAGATAACATTCAGAAACATTGTTCATTCAGAAACGTAAGTTGCATAAATTACATACTTGAGCCAGACAGCGTTTATGGATAACAAGCAATTAATTATTCTAATAAAATATATATTTTAACAAAACTTAATATGGAAAAACGTTAACTCTTATTTTTCTCCAAAACGGCCATAAATATCTTATTATTGTCCTAATCTCATTGAATTTTAGACAACTGAGAAATCACAAGATACAGAAGAGCCAGAAACAAAAACAGAGCTCAATAAAACATAAAATTTATTTCAAACAAACTTTCCATAGTGTGTAAAATGAAAAATTGTAAAAATACCACATATTTAAGATATGTACATGACAAAGAAAATTTATATCGTGAATTTTCTGGGAATGTCACCAAAAGTCCTCTTCATTCTGAATCACTTTTGCGTAACTGGTAAACCGTAAGAGATAAACAAAATTTTACTACACAAAAAAGTAAATCTCATTAAAACACACAATTTATGTCATATACATTTTTTTCTTCCGGGTGAGGCATTTCCGAGATAACCCTTGTTTTTGTTTGAATTTTCCAATGTTATTTGTTTGAATTTTCTGAAATGGGAATTCGTTATTTTTTTATATGCCCTGGACATGCAAAGAGAATGGAATGCTCCACATAGCAACCACCGCTTAAAAGATTTGACTATCGCTTATAACCTACCATATTCCCCTTGTACCTACAAGAAAATAAGTAGCAAGATAGTTTCTGCAAATGTTTATCTCAATGAACATGAAGCATTTGGAGAATAAGCGTTTGTAAAAGTAGTTTTACAAGGGTACAGAAAATCATGTGAGTGTAAGACATCAGATTGTTTTACTGCACGTTCGACATATCGAAAACTGAAGGGAAATTTTCGGCCCTTATGCATCTTGTTTTGGTCCGCGGGGACGTCTAGCGAGAAACGGTGGTACTTCGACTCGTGCAACGGGACAGCGGGCTATTTCAGTTTTCTGCTATGTGTAATTGTGATTTCGCAGGTAAAGGTACGTGGTGGTTGCGAAGATTGAAACTTTTCAAATTGTATTTTATTCTTATTGGAAACTTATTTAGGTTTTAGAAAATTTTCGACTTAAAGTACTCTCTTTAGCTTTGTGTCATAAAGTATATATTGGTGCATTTCTAATCTGCAATCCCAGTTTAAAAGTCACTGCGTATATAAAACTTGTGTGTTTGGAAACGGTGTCAATGTGGGAATTTTTTTTGTTTTATATATATATAATTTTATATTGCGAGAAGGGCAAGACATGGACTGTTTGTCCCTGCCGCTATTGGGTGAAGCGTGCCTTTACTTAATTTTTTTCTAAGGAAATACTTTACAATTGGAATTCACGAAATTATCTTGAACCCAATTTAGTAAGCTCAATAATGGGTAATTTTTATTCATTACTGTAATTTCGAGCCACGCTTCACGTCTTAGTTGTACTTTTATTTATTTTTCTAATCGCTTTCTAACTTCAGTGTTGTTTTACAGTGTACTAACATGTTTACGCCACCCAGGCTTTAGTTTTTAACATCTAATTACTTTTCTCCAAGCTTGCCTATTGCCCATAAATCTTCCTCAATTTACCAATCCAGCATTGCCTCTCTAATTCCTTGAATCCCCGTGCTACAGGGCCTTCCTTTTCTGCTCCTCCTGATGGAGTCCACTCCACTATTCTTTTGGGTAATCTTTCATTTTACATTCTTTTAGGACCTCATAATTGGCATAACAACCATTCTAATTGCTTCTGTTGAATAAAGTCTAAAATTAAATTTTGAACATTCATATTTTATTTTATAATCCCATCTCTGTCACCATTAGTTTACTTTTAAACTGATAATTCAAAGTCCACACATGGGAGCCAAGGTTATATACTTCTAACTATATTTTGAGCTTTTCTATTAATGAGGCTTTTATTTTATGTTATATTATACTTCTATTAAATATAACAGGTTGTTAAAGGCAACTTGTTTAATAGGTCAGTTCTCCCCGATCCTACTTTTAATTCAATGCATTTAGGGCTCCTTGAGGCTTTCCCACGAAGTTAATGATTCTGGGTGTACTGGGCTGGGCACAGAGTTATGCTCTCCATAGACAGATACACAAACAAACTAACTCTTTTTCTAGATATACTTTATGATTCAAGGGATCTCAAAACATAAATTCATGGTGAAATACTTGTATAGAATTTTAGAGTGGAATGCACTATTCCCTTACTTTACTAAGGTTAGTAAGTAATAAAGAACGTAAGAATGTAAAGTGTCTCATTTTTTTCGTATAAATTCGGTAGTAACAAAACACTATATGCAGGATAAGCCCTGGAGTGTTGTTTCATCCGCTTCCATGAAGCTAAGTTGTTCTATTTTTACTTTCTCTACTACGTATAGTAAGTAGGGGAAGTATTGTATTCCACCCAAAAATTCGATACCGAGATTTCACCGGAAATACATGTTTTGAGACTCACTGAATCCAAAAAGAGCATTTTTGGAAACATGTCCGTGTGTGTGTCTTTCTGTGTGTCTGTGTGTCTGTCTGTGTGTCTGTCTGTGTGTCTGTGAACAGCATAACTCAGAAACGAACAGTCGTATAAACACCAAACTTGGTATTTAGGTTCAGTATCTTCCAGAGATGTGACACGAAGGTTTTCAAGAAAATCCCCCCACCCCATACTACCCTTTACATGGAACATTTTTCGAAAATTTTAATTTTCTCAAAAATGGCTCTAACGATTTTGATTAAAATATTATATGTTTAAGATATTGTCATGAGAAATGAAATGTATATCTCGAATTTTCTGGGAATGTCACCAAAAGTATTCTTCATTGTGAACGACTTTTGCATAACTGGTAAACCATAAGAGATAGACAAAATTTTACTACACAAAAAATGTAGATCGCGTTAAAATACACACTTTATGTCATATACATTTCTTTTGTTGAGTGAACCGTTTTCGAGATATTGCTTGTTATTTCCTTACATTTTCCAATACTTACACTTTTTCTCAAATTCGTTATTCGTTTTTTTATGTCCTGGACATGTAAAGAGAATGGAATGCGCCACATAGCAACCAGCGTTAAAATATTTGACTATCGCTTTAAACCTAGCATATTCCCCTTGCATCTACATGAAAATTACCAATTAGATTGACATCTCGATATCTCGATTAACATGAAGCATATGGAGAATAAGCGTTTGTAAAAATAGTTTGTACAAGAGTAGAGAAAGTCATGTGAGTGTAACACATCAGATTTTTTTACTTTCTCTACTACGTATAGTAAGTAGGGGAAGTATTGTATTCCACCCAAAAATTTCACCCGAGATTTCACCGGAAATACACGTTTTGAGACCCCCTGAATCCAAAAAAGCATTTTCGGAAACACGTCCGTGTGAGTGACTGCGTGTGTGTGTATGTCTGTCTGTCTGTCTGTCTGTGAACAGCATAACTCAGAAACGAACACTCAAATAAACCCCAAACTTGGTATTTAGGTTCAGTATCCTCCATAGATGCGACACGAAGGCTTACAAGAAAATCCCCCCACCCCAGACTACCCTTTACATGGAACATTTTTCGAATATTTTAATTTTCTCAAAAATGGCTCTAACGATTTTGATTAAAATATCATAGGTTTAAGATATTCTCATGACAAATAGAATGTATATCTCGAATTTCCTGGGAATGTCTCCAAAAGTGTTCTTCATTGTGAACCACTTTTGCATAACTGGTAAACCATAAGAGATAGACAAACTTTTACTGCACCAAAATGTAGATCGCGTTAAAATACACAATTTATGTCATATACATCTTTTTTGTAGAGTGAAGCATTTTCGAGATATTGCTTGTTATTCTCTTAAATTTTCCAATACTTATACTTTTTCTGAAATTCGTTATTCATTTTTTTTATGTCCTGGACATGCAAAGAGATTAGAATGCGCCACATAGCAACCAACGCTTAAAAGATTTGACTATCGCTTATAACCTACCATATTCCCCTTGCATCTACAAGAAAATTAGCAATAAGATTGACATCTCGATATCTCGATTAACATGAAGCATATGGAGAATAAACGTTTGTAAAAATAGTTTGTACAAGAGTAGAGAAGGTCATGCGAGTGTAGCACATCAGAATTTTTACTTTCTCTACTACGTATAGTAAGTAGGGGAACTATTGTATTCCAACCAAAAATTCGATACCGAGATTTCACCGGAAATACATGTTTTGGGAACCCCTGAATCCAAAAAAGCATCTTTGGAAACTTGTCCGTGTGTGTTTCTGTGTGCCTGTCTGTGTGTCTGTGTATGTGTCTGTCTGTGTGTCTGTGAACAGCATAACTCAGAAACGAACAGTTGGATAAACACCAAACTTGGTATTTAGGTTCAGTATCTTCCAGAGATGCGACACAAAGTTTTTCACGAAAATCCCCCCACCCAGATTACCCTTTACATGGAACATTTTTCGAAAATTTTAATTTTCTCAAAAATGGCTCTAACGATTTTTATTAAAATATCATATGTTTAAGACATTTCATGACAAATAAAATGTATATCTTGAATTTTCTGGTAATGTCTCCAAAAGTATTCTTCATTGTGAACGACTTTTGCATAATTGGTAAACCATAAGAGATAGACAACATTTTACTACACAAAAATACACAATATATGTCATATACATTTTTTTGTTGGGTGAACCATTTTTGAGATATTACTTGTTATTCACTTAAATTTTCCAATACTTATACTTTTTCTCAAATTCGTTATTCATTTTTATTTTATCCTGGTAATGCAAAGAGAATGGAATACTCTACATAGCAACCAGCTCTTAAAATATTTGAGTATATGTTAAAGCCTAGCAATTCCCCATGCATCTACAAGAAAGTTAGCATAAAATTAACATCTCGATATCCCGGCTAACATGAAGCATATGGGGAATAAGCGTTTGTAAAAATAGTTTGTACAAGAGTAGAGAAATTCATGTGAGTGTAACACATCAGATTTTTTCTGAAGAAACACTTTTCATGCTATTGTGCTGATGGCACAAATCCTGAATGGTAATTCCTTTAGATTACGCCGGGTGGCCTTATGCTCTTGGTATTTAATATTTCTCCGCAGGTTGTGCTTACCTGACGCTTCACGTTGTGAATCTTTCTTTACCTGTGCCACATGCAACTTTGGTGATTTTCGGAACAGCTCGTGAACTATGAAATTTGCTTTTTTCTAAAGGATTTCTGACCGGTATATTTTTTCATTGGGCTTGGCCGCTGTGTTTTGTTGCATGCCGTCTGCTATATAGATGGAGAAATTTAACGGAGCAGAGTCAAGATTGGGTTTTTTCCCTTAATTTTGTATAATTGTAAGTCGGTCAAATGATTAATATGAGTCTATCTGGAACACACGATCGCTAAGTAATCTGGTTAGTTCTCCTGAGAGTTTTAAATCATTTTACATACTTTCAAATGTTATTATGTAATTGTGCTTGTAATATTTATGTATTTGTAGCCTGGGAGATTACGGGCAGCATGTTAAATGTGGCTGCTTATTAAAAAGTATTAAAAAATTATTTGAAATAAATTGTGTGTTATAAAGAGATCTAATTTTTTTATGTAGTACGTTTTCGTCTATCGCTTAACGTTTACCAGTTATACAAGAATAAACAAAATTCCTTCCGAATGAAGAGGACTTCACAGATTATTCTGAGAAAAGAGACAGTCAGATATGCTCACTGACACTGATACGGACCTTTTTCTAAAAATGCTTTCTTTTGGATTCAGGGCCTCAAAGTGAAATCTCTGTATCGAATTTTTGGGTCGAATGCAATACCTTTTCTACCTACTATGTACGTGGTGGAAAAATTAATAACAAAAATCAGTTTTTATTTGCGCAGTAAACACAATCAGAATATCAAGCATTTACTTTCAGTGGAATGAATATATTGTTTCCTGAGTCTAGGTGAGATGTAGGGAAAGTTATAAGTCGACGGTCTAAATCCGAAATATTTTACTCTCTCAAAAGGAGGTATATTTTCAACTCTGCTGATTAAGGAATAACTTTAAAAAGAAAGTTGAGTTGAAAGAGTACTTATACATAATGCCACGATTTCAGCTTTTATGGGTCAATAAATTAAAAACAAAACGAGCATTTAATTTGTTCCACCGGAATACTTGAGTACAAGATCGCCTCACTTTTGTACAAATGTGAGTCTAACAAACCGGAAGTTGCAGAAGTTTTTAAACTCTTCTGTAAATTGTTTGGTTTCTCTAGTTCCCTGTTTTACTGTCCCTTAAGCCTCGCCCCTTCCCCAAACTTAACGTTGTTTTGCTTCAGTTAACTTTTCCTGTTAGGCATCTTGATGGCCGTGAAGTAAGCGTTTTGTAGCTTTTCTGGAGGATGAACGCGGGATGTCGGGACGGAAGCTTTTAGCAGACTGAAGAAAATGCTTCAAGTTTCCAGCCACTTTTCACCTGTTCAACTTGAAAGTGACAAGGGAATTAAGTGCTTGATTTTCACCGGAAAAAACACACCAAAGGAGCTGTTACCGTGAAAACGAGTCGGAATAGATTTAATTATGACGTGTGCATGTCAAGATGTACTTTCTGAAAATTGGCCAGGGGTTTAACTTTGATCAGAACTAGTATATATATATATATATATATCTGTATCTGAAAGGCATTTTCTGTCTCTGTTAATTTTTACGTTGTTTTAGCAGCACGCTTTGGGAGCCAATTTTAAGAAGTTGATGAATATGTTGCGGAGCCGAACTTGAAGTTGATGCAACCGCAGGTATGGTACGCGGTAGCCTTCGCCCCAAATGTACTTTCGATGGCCTTTGCCCCAAGTTTAAAAAAAGTAACTTTGTAGTTTGGCTGTTTCTTTACTATTATATATTTGTTTGCCTCGGCTACGTCAATATTATTGTTAGAGACATAGATTTCTTTGCAAGGCGCGGTGCGGCTGAAGAATGTAGGCTTACACAGATTATAATTTAACTTCACTCCTTTTATTAATGCTTGACACGATTTAAATAACACTTCACTTATATAGAGAGAGAGAGAGCTGTAAGATTCTTTTATTAAATACTTGCACTTTTTAAACACGTAAAATATTTTCATCACACACTGAATATGTATTGAATTTCTCGAGGACACATCTCGCATCAAGAATACTGTCTACAACCAACGCGTCCAGTATGAGCGTTGTCTACAAGCAACTGACTTGATTTCTACTGCCTAAATTTGTAAATTTCTGTACTTCAAGTCTCTGATTGGCTATTCCTAATCCAATAGAATACTTTTATTTAACTTAAGCGTTTTTCTGGTTGTTGATTGGCTATTTTATAAACTGTCACAAAAATTGCATTATTGTTGCTCCAAGAATGACTAGTAGCATTATTAAACCTTCTAATTCATTATTGCCTCAAGGCTATCTCATTTTTACCTCTTTGTTAGCAACTTTTAACCTATTATTCACACAGCTCCTACATTATTAAACTATTTAATACATTCACGTAATATTATTAAACATGTATACAATAATACACATATATAAAGACTGTAATATACACTTTTTATATGTTGTTACATACACATATTGCTTTAAGACGGGCTGTTATTGAACTTGTATATTATATAATTAGACTAAAATCATTTAAGTGTTAAAAATACTGCCTCACCTTAAACTATGTAGCAATTATATTCCTAAGCAGCATTTTCAAAAATAAATTGACTTACGTATTTTTATAGTGCTTACTAATGCATATTCCAAATAAAGCTCATAAGGAATTTGACTGTAAATTATTTTTGCACCATATATCGAGGGAAAATGCATATTTTAAACTGTTTATTGGGCTCAACTTTCCAACATGTGACGCGAGATTTTTTTTCTACAACCAACGTCAATATACTTTTTGAAGTACAGCTTCACATTATTTGGTGTAATATGTTGATAGAATTATTTATTTTGGTGATTTCTTGTTGAAAAATATTTTGTTAACACTTAAGCCTTATAATTATGGTTCTTTTTTACTTTCTCTACTACGTACAGTAAGTAGGGGAAGTATTGCATTCCACCCAAAAATTCGATACCGAGATTTCACCGGAAATACATGTTTTGAGACCTCCTGAATCCAAAAAAAGCATTTTTGGAAACATGTCCGTGTGTGTGTCTGTGTGTGTGTGTGTCTGTGTGTCTGTGTGTGTGTGTGTGAACAGCATAACTCAAAAACGAACAGTCGGATAAACACCAAACTTGGTATTTAGGTTCAGTATCTTCCAGAGATGCGACACGAAGGTTTTCAAGAAAATCCCCCCACCCCAGACTACCCTTTACATGGAACATTTTTCGAAAATTTTAATTTTCTCAAAAATGGCTCTAACGATTTTGATGAAAATATCATATGTTTAAGATAATATCATGAGAAATGAAATGTATATCTCGAATTTTCTGGGAATGTCTCCAAAAGTATTCTTCATTCTGAACGACTTTTGCATAACTGGTAAACTATAAGAGATAGACAAAATTTTACAACACAAAAAATATAGATCGCGTTAAAATACACAACTTATGTCATATACATTTCTTTTGTTGAGTGAACCGTTTTCGAGATATTGCTTGTTATTTCCTTAAATTTTGCAATACTTATACTTTTTCTCAAATTCGTTATTCATTTTTTTATGTCCTGGACATGCAAAGAGAATGGAATGCGCCACATAGCAACCAGCGTTAAAATATTTGACTATCGCTTAAAAGCTACCATATTCCCCTTGCATCTACAAGAAAATTACCAATAAGATTGACATTTCGATATCTCGATTAACATGAAGCATATGGAGAATAGGCGTTTGTAAAATTAGATTGTACAAGAGTAGAGAAAGTCATGTGAGTGTAACACATCAGATTTTTTTTTTTTTTTTTTTTTTGCTTACTGCACGTGTAGCCATATTGAATTCTCCATCATACACACTCAAAGCAATGTAGCCAAGACTCTTTTTTACTTTCTCTACTACGTACAGTAAATAGGGGAAGTATTGTATTCCACCCAAAAATTCGATACCGAGATTTCATCGGAAATACATGTTTTGAGACCCCTGAAACCAAAAAAAGCATTTTTGGAAACATGTCCGTCTGTGTGTCTGTGAACAGCATAACTCAGAAACGAACAGTCGGATAAACACCAAACTTGGTATTTAGGTTCAGTATCTTCCAGAGATGCGACACGAAGGTTTTTAAGAAAATTCCCCCACCCCAGATTACCCTTTACATGGAACAGTTTTCGAAAATTTTAATTTTCTTAAAAATGGCTCTAACGATTTCGATTAAAATATCATATGTTTAAGATATTTTCATGACAAATAAAATGTATATCTTGAATTTTCTGGGAATGTCTCCGAAAGTATTCTGCATTGTGAACGACTTTTGCATAACTGGTAAACCATAAGAGATAGACAAAATTTTACTACACAAAAAATGTAGATCACGTTAAAATACACAATTTATGTCAAATACATTTTTTTGTTGAGTGAACCATTTTCGAAATATTGCTTGTTATTCCCTTAAATTTTTCAATACTTATTTTCTCAAATGGAAATTCGTTATTCATTTGTTTGTCTTGGATATGCAAAGAGTATTAATCTGTGGCAAAGGGAATGGTGCTGCACCTAGCAACCAGCTATTAAGAGATATGTATGTGCTTAAAGGCTACTGTATTTCCAAATTACGCTTGTAAATATACATTCCCCTTATATCTACAAGAAACTTAGCAGTAAGATAGAGCCTGCAAATGTTTATCTCGATTAACATGAAGTAGATGGAGAATAAGCGTTTGTAAAAATAGTTTGTACAAGGGTAGAGAAAGTCATGTGAGTGTAACACATCAGATTTTTATCACTAAATTACACAAACTATATAATTATATGCATTGTCCCTAAATTACGCCTACTAGCTATGTCTGCTAAATGCTGACTCGTTAACCAAACTACGCCTAGTCTAAACTTTAATTAAACCTAATCGCTATACCATAGGTTAGACCGCCCTAATGTCTTCCATTAGTTCCTGGAAAGGGTCTGCTGAACGGTTCTTGGTGTCAGGATGCCACAAATACTGACAAATGCGAGCATTTAAATGTTCTCTGTGTCAATGAGGTAAACCAACAGATCCTTCTTATTAATCGAACGAGTCATTTCCAAAGCTTTTATTATTTGCAAGAATATCTCCTAGAACATACAAACTTTGCTTCTCACACTACAATAAATTCTAGTTCACTGCATGACCTTGATTGTACACTGCCGTTTGTGAAAATTACAACACCAAAAAGGAAACGCAGAGAATTCAATGAATTTAATACCGCAGGTTAGGTACATGACAAGTAAATCATAAACTTTTCAAAACTATACATGACCTTTGAGATCTAATATCCAGTATTTGGTGTGGCCTCCATGCGCTGCAATTAGTGCTGCTATACGCCGTGGCATTGAATCAGAAAGGTTCTGAATAAGTTTCTGAGGGATTTCCCTCCACGCAGTTTGTATTCGAGCCCACAAATCCGTGACACTGGTTACTGGGGGACCGTACGCACCAGGTGCCGGCCAACCACATCCCAGACATGTTCGATGGGTGACATGTCAGGCGATCGTGCAGGCCAGGGAAGCAGTGGTACCCGTCGCTCTTTGAAGAAGGCTTGTACATCCCTCTCAATATGTGGCCAGGCATTGTTCTGTTGAAATGTGGCCTGTGTAGATGCCTGAAGCAGGGGAGTACCTCAGGCTCTACAACCACCGTTAGGTGGATGTTGCTGTTCAACGTGCCCTCAATTCGTAGGAGGCGAGATTGATTATTATAACCAATGACGCCCCAAACCATCACACCTGGTGTTTTTCCGCTATGCCGCTCAACAATGCAGCCCTCCAGGTTGCGCTCACCACGGTACCACCGGACACGTATGCGGCCATCACTGTAGGACACGCTGAAGCGGGACCCGTGCGAAAAGAGTAAATGTTGCTACTCTGCACGCCAGTGACGGTGTTCACGTGACCATTGCTGTCGGAGGAGCTTGTGGTTTCTGGGCAACACTACGGATGAAGCTGTGCGGTCCGTTACGGCCATGCGGACAAGCAGACGGCCAACTCGTGCTGTGGTCATGTTCCGTGGTCCAGTAACCCTTCTTCGCTTTGTACGACCTTCATCTATCCACAGCTTCCACACACGCATCACTGTAATAGCAGCATGCCCTGTACGAGCCGAAATGTCACGGTATGACTAGCCCGCTTCCCGGAGACCGATCATTCTGCCCCGTTCGAACTCCCGATATGGCTCTCTTGACGGCGACTCACACTCACTTTATTGTTTCCACCTTGTTTGACAGCTCTGCATTTACTACACTGGGCGCTACATTGTCGGACCGATACGAGAGGGCTCTGCTCGGCCTACGTGTACCTCATCTCTCTGCAAACCTAATCACTTATTGCTTGCACACTCTTCTACACTTCCATCATGTTTGTAGTTGTTCCGGAAATTCTTTCTGGGTGTTGCAATTTTCACAAACGGCAGTGTAGAACAATAGAATCCAAGAGAAAGCCTGGTCAGAACTTTTCAAAAGTGACCGGTTGCTAATCGCTTCCAGGTGATAGTATACAAATTGTTGTGCAGATGTATGGGAATATTTTTCAGAGCTTGGCTATGGTTGTTACAAATAACAACTGCTATGCGAGAAGCAATGAAACTGATTGTCATCGGTCGTTTCAACCTGCTTGCGCATGCGCATTGGAGAACCCTTGGACTTGGAAAATTTCTCATGTCTCTCACGTAACATGTTCGAAAGTATCTCCTGTTTTTATTATTAAGTCAGTTTACAATGCTACCCATATTCATAACTTCTGACAGTCAAATATCAATCCAGTTATTTACAAATTTCGCTAATAGCACAAAATCATTCTCTGTTTCAACATTGTCCTCTTAATTGTCTTCCCTCCGTAGCTTCCCTATTGTCCTTTTTAATTTTTCCTCTTTTATTATCTATATATCTTCTCAAATGTTATTTTTACTTCCATTCCCTGTCTGTATGACTTAATTCCTTAAAAATCCTTTGCTATCCTTCAACAATGTCTGTTATAACCAGTCAGAGTGGTTTTAGTAAGTAAACAGCAATATTGTTACCACACGGAGTACAGGTAACGTCAGGTACCTGCTGCGACGGTCCCACTCCTTCCATCCCTAGCAGCCGGTTTCGTTGCTACTGCTTCATTTATTCGCTGCATATATACCTACACCAGTGCACAACTGTGGCAATATGCTCAATTATGAGGAATTTATACATCAAAATTAGCATCATTTGCGGCTGAATGTGACAGGGAACATTTTGGCACAAATGGCGAAAACATCAAATGACATATTGAGCTCAAAGTAGGTTTAAAATAACATATTAAATAACAGTGTAATTTAGTGAAACACAAGAAACACATAACAGTGTTAGAAAGAAAAAATATGATGTGTTGCACTAACATGACTTTCTCTACTCGTGTATAAACTACCTTTACAAACGGTGATTCTCCATCTACTTCATGTAAATCGAGAGAGGTGCAAGGGGAATATGGTAGGCTTTAAGCGATAATCAAATCTTTTAAGAGCTGGTTGCTATGTGAAGCATTACATTCTCTTTGTATTCCAGGAGATAAGAAAAAAAGAATAACGTATTCCCATTTAGGAAAAAGTGTAATTATTGGGAAATTCAAACAAACAAGAAGAAATATCTCGGGAATGGTTCACTCCAGAAAACAAATGTATATGACATAAATTGTGTGTTATAATGGGCTCTTATATTTTTTTATGTAGAAACATTTTGTCTATCTCTTACGGTTTATCAGTTATGCAAAAGCCATTCAAAAATAACAGGGACATTCCCAGAAAATTCAAGATATATATTTTATTTGTCATGTAAATATGTTAAAATCGTTATAGCCATTTTGAGAAAAACAAGATTTTCGAAATATGTCCCATATAAAGGGTGGTCTTGGATAGGAGTATTTTCTTGAAAGTCTTCATGTCGCGTCTTTGAAATAAACTGAACCTAAATATCAAGTTTAGTATCCGATACAACATTGCAATTTTTTAACCATATCCGAGATATTCCTTCTTATTTCTTTGATCTTCGAATACTTATACCCTTTCTCAAATGGGAATTCACTATTCCTTTTTTATGTCCTGGATATACAAAGATAATGGAATGCTCCACAAAGCAACCAGCTCTTAAGACATTTGACTTTCGTTACACCCCACCGTATTCCCCTTGCACCTACAAGAAAATTAGCAATAAGATTAACATCTCGATTAACATGAGGTATATGGAGAATAAGCGTTTGTAAGAATAGTTTGCACAATAGTAGAGAAAGTCATGTAAGTGCAGCACAATTGTTTTTTTAATTATGCTGTCTACAGAAGTCACACAGGTTGAAATTGTCATATCTGGAAACGTATCAGTATTCATTTTAATAATTATTTTTCAGAAATAAGGAAGATGATTTAATCAGCGGTCTATTAAAAACATTCTTAATTCATTTTATCCATTTTTACTATCGAGAGTAATGTGCTGACGCTCTTTGTTGCAGGAAACAGGGGCCTGGAGGCGCCCTATGCCGTTATGGTTTACGTGCACGGTGAATCCTACGAATGGAACTCGGGTAACCCCTACGACGGGAGCGTCTTAGCCAGTTATGGCCACGTCATTGTCGTCACCCTCAACTTTCGTCTGGGAATACTAGGTGAGCCAACCAGCATGTCTGAGGAGGTCAGAAGCAAATTGTTATTAATACATGTTTGATTACCCTTGACAGTATTTAAAGAGTTTTGAAAAAAAAATAGAAAAATTTTTAGTTTTTTGTGGTCATTAATTGGAATTTTTCCTTTTCAATTTTATATATTTCAATTTTATTTTATTTTTATTTATTTATTGATTTATTTATTTATTTATTTATTTATTGCCATTTTGGACTAAGAATACTGCAAAATCATAACTTCTACACTTTGTAGTCGAGACGTAAAGCTTTAGTCCATCTAAAGATTGGTACTACTATTAAGTATGGCAGCTAGTGTTTGCTCAAACCATTCCGGTTTCTTTCTTTGCAAATATATATGATTTCTGCATTATTTTTGCTTTGCAGTTTTATCATAAACTATAAAAGATAGCTTTATTGAACTTTAGGATGGTAAAAACACCCTCCAAGTATTGTTATGGATTGATTTTGGTGTTAATAACATGGTTTATTTTTTAAACAATATAAGTATTGATAAATGCTAATCAAAATATGGTATAAATAGGAAAATAATACATTCTCTAAAAATTTAAACCTAATATCTAAAATAGTTGCTCAGATAATGGGTTATAAACTTTGGTGGAACAAGGCTTTATCCCCTTAAAGTCCTAATATCAATTTTAATGATCACTAAAGAAATGTGCAAATATGGATTATCGTTTTAAAATGCATAACATTCATGAACAATGTAATAAACGTTTTATTATGAACAATGTTGTACTTGTACCTCTTTGCTTCTGATCTTGTAAAAGGCCTAATTTATAGTTTATTAATACCTCAATGTTATACCATGTTTCTTTTGAAATAACAATATATTAGCTTTGTATGTATTACTTCGATCATCAAAATGTAAAAACAAATATACTCTTAACGATGAAACAAAAATATCTGTTCCATTTTATAAACCCAATCAAATAAATGGTGTTAATCATTCGTATCATATTCCTGAATACTCATACCGGAATATAATGAAAGGGAACGTAAATGCATTCGTTTGTTATAGCATATTACCATATACTATATTTATAAAATAAAGGAAAGTTTAAAAAGTGAGCAAAGCAAGTTTGCTCTTTTATCTGAGACTATACAGAGTGGGCCATTTTAAGTTGAGATTGTAAAATATCTCCAAAACTAAGCGTTGTATAAAGAAATGTCTTGAATAAAAGTTGCTTGATATTATGGTGGAAATTAAATTCCGTTAGTCATGTTTTGACGTTATGATAGTCATTTTAGGGTCAATTTAATTTTAAGTTTAAATTTAAATTAAATTTACTTTCCCCTGAAATATCAAGCAACTTTTACTCAAGAGATTTCCCTCCACATGCTTAGTTTTGGAGATATTGTACAGTCTGAATTTAAAGAGTCCACACTGTATAAAGTGGTTCATAAACGTGTAATTGTACACCATATTTGTATGGCAGTAAGTATACTCTGAAAATATATAATATTAAATTACAAAACTAGATTGGATTTAATCGAACTATTGAGTGACAATAAAGCCTTAGCTGCCAGTATGAGCAGCTGCTCTGATGAATTCTAATAAGTGTAATCGTGGGAATTTTAACTTAATTAGAAGGCTCGCAAAGTATGAAAAATGCTGAGTTACATATATTGCAGCAACAGGAAATAAGAACTTGTTTTTGGAATGGATATGGCTACGGCTGCTGAATTTTTTTTATTTAAGGCAATGTACCATGAAAATCCAACAAAAGCACTTTTCTTCTGATATAACTTGATATTTTTACCATATACTTACAACATAAAATATTGCACACAAAATTTTAACGAGCTATGTCCAGCCGTGTATAATTTTAATTTATATTAATAATTAATCACTTTTTGAAATTAGAATATGAAATACCTCTTGATACAATGGTTTATCGTATCGTTCCCAAGTTTCAAGTTGGCTCAATATGCAAACAGGCATTTTTCTGCATAAATTTCTTAATTTTAATTTTTAAAACGGAAAGAATGTTTATGCATGTTAATAATTTTTTTAACTTTTCAATATGATATATGGAAAATAACACTAGTCTGCATTTTCAAACTTTTTGTCAGATGATTTCTTAAAAGTAGGTGTTCTTGAATCACGTTTTTATGTTGATTCCAGAAATAACTTACGTTTTTTTCTATCACGTCAGGTTTTTACAAAAATAAGTAAAGTTTTGACAATTTTACTAATGGGCGTAGAAAAGTATTCAAATAAAATTTTACACAGGGTAAGTTTTTATTCAAGAAACATTTTAAGAATACTCTCAAGAACTCCCCTAATTTATTGCATGACTACATTTTAACAAAACAAGAAGCCAAAGTGTTTCATTTAATTTTTCTTTCAAACTTTCTCTTCTTTGACCTCCTTGCATATCCTTGAAGATGACTGTCCCTCCTCAGCATCCAACAGTAGTCGGCTTTTCTTCGGAAGGGAAGTAAAGCCGGTGGTCCCTGTCGTAGATTTACAGCACGTATAAGAACCTTAAGCTTAATAAATAGGCCTCTGAGCAAAATTTCTGGTATTTCACGCCCAATATAGAATGGGGCGCTAAGGACCATAGTAGTTAAAGGGCGTCCATAAATAAAACTCAATTTAATTTTTAGTCGGCTATCATAGTTTCATTCCATCTCCCCTGGTACCTCCTCTCCATTTCCTTAATATCTTGGTGAAAACGTTCACCCTGCTCTTCACTATAATGTCCCAGATTTTCTGGAAAGTAGTCGATATGTGAATGCAGAAAATACCCCTTCACACTCATGTTACAACCCATGTTCTTGAAATTTTCCAACATCGTTTCGACAGGGGCCTTGTAATTAGGATCTTTGTTATTGTCTAAGAAGTTTTCAGTAACTGATCGAAAGGCGGCCCATGCTTCTATTTCTCTCTCATTTATTGTCTTCTCAAAATCTTCATCCTTCATCAATTTCTTTATTAGAGGACCAACAAAAATTCCAGCCTTTAATTTGTCTTGTGTAATGAAGGGAGATTTCTTGGACAGGTACTTGAAGCAGGGCCCATCCTGAGGTAGAGCTCTTACAAATTACTTCATCAAGCTCAACTTTATGTTAGTAGTGGAAGCAATATCTTTTGTCTCTCTACAAGTGGTTCGTGCAGAATGTTTTTAGTTCCAGGCAACAAGTTTCTCCGCTGTGGTCATACTTTCACACTCCAATGTCTTTGCTTTGCCCGAATGTCACATTCGCACAGAAAACAAGGCTTTGTTGTCCTAATAGTATTCCAATAACTTTGAAATCACCGCAGATACTCCATTTCTGTTCCTCATATTGGATACTTGATAAAAGTATCTTCATGTTTTCTACTGTCTCTTTTATTTTAATTGAATGTGGGACAGGAATGGACCCATACACATTCTCATTATGCCTTTCAGACTCCTCTTTGATGAATCTATAAAAAGTCTCCACTGAGTAGGATCATGTTCAATGTCATAAAAGTGCATTAACTCGTTTATGTCATTGCAGTAAACCAAGGACTCGATCTGTGAGAAAAATTAACTAGCTCTTGTTTTGTTGTCTGTACCATGAGTAATGTGTTGCTGGTCCCAGAAGATTCTTATTTTTAAAATGGGAGCCTAGTAGCTCTGCAGATTCCTTAGACAAATTCAAATCACGTACTAAGATTATTTAGTTCACTCTGAGAGAACAGTTGTGGAGTCACGTGTATTCAGGGTGGTAGAAATCATCAGAATCATCTTCGGTGATTGCATGAGGTTCACTTTCAACACAATCTTCTTCCAAGTTCTCTAAAACAGCTGGAGGAAGAGGAGTAGGCAGATCTTCCCCGTGTGGAACTGGCCTGAGGCCGAAGGAAATGTGTTTCTTATTTTTCGAATTGCATCCTTGAACATTAACTAAACAGAAATAACAGTCTTTAAGATGGTCTTTAGGTTCCCTCCACACCATAGGAATTGCAAATGGCATGCATGATTTCTTTCCTTTTATCCACAATCTTAACCTCTCAACACAATAGCGGCAAACTGTCTTTGGAGCCCAAGTATTGTCTTGTCACCAAGTTTCATTTTAATATAAGCATGGTACACCTTTTTCACAAAGTCTGTTATATCAGTTCTCTGCTGAAGCACTGTATAATTTTCACAAATGTAGCAGAAATGTGTGTAGACATAATGTATTTTTAACTTCAATCACGAATAGCACTGGCAATGCAAGCCTCTGATATTACCAACAATGCCTAAATTACAAATAGCAGCCAGCATCTACAGGTGTAACAACCTAAAGACTTATGAGTCTGTATTGACAAATTTTCCTCCAAGAAGTTATAAATTTCCCTTCAACAATACTCATCATATACTGGCTCAACTCTGTATTTTTGAAGCGAAATTGAGAAAAAACTGTACGTGATAGAAAATAATTAAAAGCAGTTCTGAAATTAGTATAAAAGATGCGTCAGAATCACTTATTAGTTTTCAGTCATCAGATATCATGTAGACTAGTGCAATTAATTGCAATTGAACTAATTAGAATTTTAACTATGAACGATAATTTTTAAATATGTACTTCCTGAATCTCTTCTGAACATATGAAGTTAATAAATTATAAACTATGGCCAGGGAGCTTTTTGAATAAACAAAAATGCTGAGAAAAATTGAGGAAAATGGGGATAAAAATTCAACGCGGTTTCTTACCTAAATGGTACAGGATCAATTAAATAACCATTTATTGCTTTAAAATTGTTTATGTTAGTTAAACCAATTGTTTAGCATGAAAGTAGAAGTTAGAAGTCGAAATTTTTTCACATTTATTGCCAAATTTCACAGATACATTTCGGTGGGAATGCTCCACTGAAATTATAAATTCCACAAGCTTTAGTCAATTTATTTGAGATTTATGTAATATAGTTATCTGATGTACATATCAGAAATGTTTACATTTAAGATGAATAAGATTTGGACAGATAGAATCAGATTGCACAATTTAATGTCATAGCCGGAATTTGAACAACGGATCTTCCGGTTTCCGTCCGGTTGCTCTAACCAACTTGGCTACCATGGCAACATGTCGGTACATGTGCAAAATTTATGCTAGCTATGGCATAAATTTTTCCATTCAGCATATCGCTTGGAATTTTGCCCGGGGGATAAAACATTATGACAAAACACAAAAGCTGAATAATTCCAACAGGATGAATAACACTGCTATATGTCTCGCAGAAGAGAGAAGCAAGATGCTTGTAATTTCCACCGTGGAATGAAAAGTAATTGCATTTGCAAAAACAAATTGACGGAAAAGTTTTCACTTACAGGTCCGAAAAAATCAGTTAGCGTTGAAATTCAGTGCACAATTTGAATGATAAAGCCAGAGGATTTGAATACCAAATCAAAATGCAAAGTTTCTTTGGTTCGCTCCTCTCCAATTCTTTCCAAGGTTTTAAACTAGGCACAAAAGTAAATTGGAAAATGTTCTCGTAGCGTAACGAAAATTCTGGATTAACAGCAGTGCGCAATTATAACGAGATGGTATACGATTATGTTATAATGAGCACAGCGTAAAAAACGAGAAAATGTGAGAAATAAAATTAGAACGTATAACATTTGTAAAATGATACTCTCGAAAATATAAACGAAAGCAGAGCGGTTAGGATGCAACATGCATGTAACATTTGCATAACATTCAGGCGTTTCGTTCGTTAATGACAGGAACGTGCCTCATTAAAGTCTACCAACTTTTAAATGAGCGCTCGAAAGAAATTGCTTTCCGATGGAAACACATTTGCAAATTGTAGCGCTCTGAACAAATGCTACTAGAATCCTGTATCGTATAGGGTGCATCAATAACCTGTATCTGATTTAAAACCTGTAGCTCGATGGATGAATACCACGTTGAAATATAGACGCTGTCCTTTAAACAGAGAAACAACATTAATAATAAAAATATGTATGTGCATTTTGCCTTTATCTTTCACAGATTTGTAGAAAATCTCTTTAGAAAGAGGAGATACTTGGCGACAGCGCACTTTTCCGTACCGATGGGTGAGAATTTCACACTTGAGAAGTAAGACGACAGATGCCCACAGTAGAATATTGCAGCAAGTTTTGAATGCAATCGCGACGAAACAAATGACAAAAGCATATGAAAAGTGTCTAAAGAAGACTAAGAAACACCAACCAACAGGAAATAGAATCGGATAGTAGAATTAAACCTTCTCTAAGTCTAGCAAATGAAATAAAATTGAATTGGGGTAAAGAGTAATATATACTTAGCCTAGGAAGAAAGGAAAGATCAGGTATAGCATGGTTTAGACTGGGGGGGGGGGTGGAGGGGACAGAAAATAACTAACGATTCTGGCAGGAGAATCTACCCATTCTGTGATTTGGATGAGGACTGGGTACATATTTTGGCGGAATGTGCACAGTGAGAAAACCAGCGAACAATTAAACTCAAAGAAAAGATGTAAATCGTCGGAAAGAGATTGATATGTTGGGATCTACTGGCTGACCAGAGGAACTGTCAAAACATGGGCAATTTCTTGGCTAAAGTGAGCGAAGCTAGGTCAAATTTGTTCAGTTAGTCAAAGGTAAATTATCTCTGTTATCTTTTTTTTCTGTTGCTTATTTTGTCACCATACCTTGTATCTTAAATATGCATGTACGGTCAATGACTCATGCACCAAATACTTGTGTAATATCTTCAGTAAATTGAAACCAATAAATATACCTTATCTGTCTATTTAGTTTCTGTGAAAAGCGTGTCTTAAATGTATGTTTATAAAAGTTCATACCGATTATAGCTCTGTGGAGAAAAGACTTAATTCAATATAATTATCATCAAATTACTTCGAAAATATTAGTTAACTATCAGTGAAAATTTGGCTTTTCTATATAATGTAAATATATATATAAATCTTATTTTATTCCCGGTGAATTTGTGTATCGGAATACATAAGCCTTAACCACTTATTATTCCGGCTGCATCCCCCAATTTAGAACTCATAATACACAATTGTACAGAAATGCAGTTAAATATTGTTACAAAGCCACTGGCCTCGCGTAGAAAGCGAGGCGATCGAACGACTGCCCGGTTGAAGAGATATGGAGAGATCAGGGAAGGAGGAGCGCTCCCCCGATGTAAGTTCCAGAAGCACTTTTACAGATTATACAAGTAACCTGCAAGTGCAGTTGTAAATCTACTTTAGTGTTAATAACACAGTTGTTAGAGTTTAATAAAATAATTGCTGATGAATGTTAATCAAATTATGGTATACAGGAGAAAAAATCCTATTTTCCTCAATAAATAAAACTTATTGTATAAAAATATATCGGTGAGCTATGAAGCCATTCATCTACATTCTATAAAAGTTCAGTCTGATATATTAAATATTTTCTGAGATGGAAGATCATGGATTTAGCAATTTAACATAGTGGATTAGGGCTTTTAAATGTCCTTAAAAACCTTATGTAATTACACTTTTACATTTTTCTCTTATGCAAGTCGTAATTTACTCTAAAGTTATGACGTCGCAACAGCGGCTAAATAACTGGGCACACGCACCTCTCATACGGCAGTGGTTATCTCTTGCCCATCGTTATCACACGTTGATATCTTCGGAATAACATTGTTGCCAACTTTTTTCATTTCCTTTTATTTTATGTTTAAATACAAATAAGTTTAATTGTTAGTCTCGTTTATTAAATGCTCAAATAAAATAATCTACATTGTTTTATTATATTTCTTTAAGCAATAAGCAATTAAGCAATGATGAACTTCTTGTTACAAATTGCTATATGTACTTTTTTTTAATTTGACGCATAATAATTAAGGTTTAACTTATAATTTTTATTTTCCTTTGTTTCATTCAAGTTTAAAATAGTGCATTTCGTTTTACTTACTTTCATTAAACATCTTTCAACGGAATTGAAAAACAAGTGCAAATTCTACTATGCGGCAGGCCTGAGCTTTCCCGCCAAGTGCGATATTCTCACCCAACTACAAGAGAAACCGTTTTTGCTTAATGTGCATACAAAGAAATTTGTTAAAATCTATTAAATAAAGAAAAATTTGCCCATGATCTTTTTCAATATAACTATTTCTTATTCAGATGATTATATTTGTACCTTTCTACCCTTCGTACTAAGTGACAAGAAGCCTGCGTATACAGGTGACCAAATTTAGTAGCAGGAGGCAGTATATATTAAGAACACAATATAAACACTCATTTCTTAATGATTCAAATTATATCGTTAAATTCTGTTATTTATCATCTGTTTTGAATATATAGCCGTGTATTTATTTACTATTTCGGTATACTAGGTCATGTATACAGAATGTTTCAGAAATACTTTTACAAACTTCGGGTATGGGTTCCTTACACCACAAGAAGGAAAGAAGTTCTTATGAATATATGTCCCATAATCCTTTGTTTTCTCGTTAGGAGGTGTTCAACACAGTGGTACACTTATAACACACAAAACTCATAATAAATGCTCGAAATGTCCTACTCTTGCTTCAGTGCATGCCTGTACTCGTCAAATCATGGAATGTCGCACCCTGTCAAAAACTCCGGGATGGTGTCGAATGGTTTCGCAGGCTTCCATGACACGTCGATGAAGCGTTTCTGCATCCGGGATGGCTGCTCCATAAACAAATGATTTAAGATGCCCCCAGAGGTAAAAATCCACAGGATTGAGGTCGGGAGAACGTGCAGGCCATGGAACTGGTCCTCCTCTGCCTATCCATCGGTCATGATAGATACCAGTCAGTGCATCTAGAACAATGCAACTAAAATGTGCCGGAGCCAGGCATTTATCACCTTTATCAGCAAGGCGACGATAAACGTTTGAATGACTCGGTTGTCTTTGGTCTGGAAACTCCATCTGATAGAGCCGTGCAGCCTATCGTCCATTACCATTCGCGCGACCATACATAAGAATCATGTCTGCCTGTTCACGAAATGAATATCCAGCCATGGTGGAACGAAACACGTGCAGTTAACTCACTACATGTACACAATTGAAACTTGAAGACAGATTAATGACAAATGACAAACGTAAACAAGTATCCATGACAACACTTCGCCATGTAGTACAATGGGTCAACGCCTTCTATGAATGCATAGAGAAACGAAGTTTTGAGGTTGGACCCCGAAGACCGTTGAACTCCCACTTTCATTGTGACATGAATAACGCGAAAATCAAGGATTATGGGACATATGTGCATATGAACTTTTTTCCTTCTTTTGGTTTGAGGAACCCATACTCGAAATTTGTAAAAGTATTTCTGAAACACCCGGTATATCGTGGCACCGTTGTTGAGATGGAGTCTGACTCAGCAGATAAATTATCGCCTCACGGCGGTCGGCAATACGAGAGCTCGATGTTTAGCAAACTTGAATCACCCCCATATAAATGAAACCACGCTTCGTTTGAAAAGGGAATGAGATTAGGACAAATTTTTCCGTCATCTAATCCTGTACACAGTATCGCCCGGTTTCCGTTCTTATACCACTGTGCATTTATAGGGTTTTAATCAAAGTAACTTCGTAGCTCTTTGTACGGAAATAAGAAATTCGCGTTAGCTGAGAAAGAGACTAAGAAACTTCTTAGGGGAATTTTTCAAGCGTTGACTTATAACTCAAGAATTTCTTCTGTGAGCACTGTAGGCCATGTTCTTCACTTCTTCTCTACACTTCCAGTTTCACGCAATTTATTGATTAATCTATGAATACTCCGACGGCTTGGGACTCGAACATCTGGGATATTCTCTTCAAATAATCTGCTAATAACACGAACATACGAATCGTAAATAAATAGCCTGCGTGGAATAGAAGAATTAGGCCTATAATTTGCGGTAACTACCATTTCACTTCATTGAAAAACAGAACCAACCGCATTGCGAGACCTTCAGTAAACCACCCCGGCGACCGCCCATTCTGACCCGTGGGTTTTTCGTTCTTTCCCCGGGTCGGCAGGGAATGCTGGGGTGATTTCTGATGTACCACGTTTTCCTTTCCATCATTTCCCTTTCATTCTGTAGCCATCTCTTCAAGGTGTTTGAATTTTTTATTTATTTATGGATGCTCTTTAAGTATTATGGTTCTTAAGCGTCCCATTCTATATTGGGTGTGAAAGATCGCAAATTTTGCTCAGAGGTCTCTTTATCGGGCTTGAGATTCTTTTATGTAAATATATTACACGGGACCACTGGCTTTATTCCCTTCCGGAGGAAGCCATGCTAAGATTTCTATGCCTGAAAACATGAATCGCCCTCGCTGGGTTTGAACCCGCAACCTCGGGAACTAGAGCCTAGTATGGGTCACCTACAACGAAGGACAACCTTCTAGATTTAGTAGGGTATGGCGGTGCCGGATAGATGCCGCGGGAGTACTCTTTCCATGCTCAATGGAATGAGTACTACCCTTGGACACCAGAGGGATGCTTGATTGATGAGTCATCCATCACCCTCTATCGGCGGCTCCAGCAGTGATCTGCGAGCTTGGAAGTGTTAGGGACTTCATACGTCTCTAGGGCCTGTCTGACTACGGCCTATCCCTTCTACCTATCCCTTCCTCCTCAAGGATGGCAGCCACAATGTTGTGGCATAATAATTTCATTGTCATTACCAGACGCACTGTGGTGCTGTATTGTTGCTACCACGCAGCATTATCATCTATTTGAAACTATCTGGTGTGACGTCAGCCCTGTCTGGCTTTGGCTAGACACGGTTGGTGGGTGAAAAGACGGCGTCACTCGTGTGGAAGTGGTCGCTGGAGCCAGAAGTGTGTGTGGCCGGGCTATGGTTTGTGGCATCTCCCTCCATCCTGTTTCCTTTGTTAATTATGTAGAGAAGCCAAACGTTTTTATGAATAAATCCCAGGCAATGTGTGTTATGTAATCTTTCAATGTATTATAAAACCCACGCCTTCTCCTTAATCATACACATCAAGGTCCCGGACTTTAGCTGCCAGCGAGTGTTGAGGTGACCTAAATTAATCGTTTTCTGGTAAAGTTTTTGGCCTGTCACCCCAACATTTAACGTTTTTGGTGGAGCGCCGGGTATCGATCCCGGTACATGCTACATGTTGGGGTGAAAGGCCAAAAAGCATCTAGTAGCAACAATACAGTACATTGTGTCTGGGAATGGCAATGAAATTATTATGCCACAATATGTACATCTCTGTAGGTTGCTGTGTCCCCAACCATTGAATAACTCATAAGTGTACCTACCTATTGCTGCTCATCTCCCGCCCGCGCAAGCGCATTGCTATTATCAGCTGAGGCGCGTGACGCATGTCCGGTACCAAGATATTTGGATGACTCTGTATTAACGTTTCAGCCGTGACCTCTACTACTGGTACTACAGCTTATCGCAATATACCGGTGATTAATATGATTGAAATAAATTAGGTATAATGTAAACAGCTTGCTGTGTTCTTTCCTCTACTGGAACAGAGTGCATAACTCTCTCTGACGAGCAAACAAGAACTCAGTTCCGGCTGTTAACTCAACGCATATATTGGAGTTTTTGTTCACTGACAACTATAGCTTCACGTTGAAGCAATTTTACCATCAACTCCCCAAGTACTTTTTTCTGCGAAGCATGTTAACTTCATGCAAACAAATTGAAATATTCCGTGCTTTCTTTGCTTCCTGTGAAAATAGACATTACAGTCAGGGAATTATGCATTCTCTTTCAACCGTTTTAATGACAAAAAACAAGTGCACATAAAAGTCTACAGAGCACAGTCTCTTCCCTTCTATACTCCATATTTGAGGTGTATATGTGAAACGCCTCAGTTTAGTTATGTGGCTTTTTTTGCAAATTGTTAAGCTACAAAGCCTCAGAGTTCATACAATTTAGCTTTTTAGTTGCGATATAGCTTATATCTATAACGTTAGAAAATCCTTGTGCTTGGTGGCAACAAAAACAGCTTATTTCTAAATACAGTTTGAATGACATTTGAATGAAATGTTCAGATATTACGTAAAAATCTGATGTAATGCATTCACATGACTTTCTCTACCCTCTATCATTTATTAGTGAGTATACAAACTATTCTTACTAAAGCTTATTTTTATATCCACTGCGTTTTAATCCAATTAAACCTTTGAAGAAATAGCTACATTACACATTTCGTTATAGATACAAAGGGAACAGCGATACTGAAATGCTGTTTCTATGCAATCGCAAGAAACAACTGAATGTTAAAAGGACTTAAAAGAACAACCAAGAAAATAATAATTCAAAACATTAATAACCGATATCTCAGAAATGACTTATGCCACAAAAAATCTTATTTGAAATAAATTGGGTCTTTTAAAGTTATCTACACTTTTTGTGTGGTACGTTTTTGTCTATCGCTTAATGTTTGTCAGTTATACAAGATTATACAAAATTCCTTCCACATGAAGAGGAAAATTCATGCTATACATTTTATTTGTAACGATATCTTTAACATATCGTATTTTGATCAAAATCGTTACAGCTATTTTTTAGAAAATCAAAAATTTCCATAAATGTACCATGTAAAGGTTAGTTTGGAATGGGGGTATTTTCTTTAAGATCTTCTTGTCGCATCCTTGGAACATACCGAACTTAAATACCCAGTTTGGTATTTATCCAACTAACTTTTCGGAGTTATCTGTTAAGCCGCACACGCACCTTTTTCTAAAAACGCCTTTTTTTGATTCAATGGGCCTCAAATCATTTATTTCTGGTGAAATCTCGGTATCGCAGTTTTGGGCGGAATGCAATACCTCCTCTACTTACTATATTCGTGATAGAGAAAGAAAAAATGGTATTTCTCTTATGTCTTCACATAATTCCCTATATATATATATATATATATATATATATATATATATATATATAAAATATCTTCAACTGCGAAGTGTCTGAAGTAATGCCAACCTGCCCCTGTAGAAACATTTTTGTGAAAGGCAATATGACTATGGGTGTTTTAATCTTATTTGATTTATTACTTTCTCTACCGATATTTCACCGGAAATACATGTTTTGGGGCCCCTGAATACAAAGAAAAGCATTTTGAAAAACAGGTTCGTGCCTGCGTGTATATCTGTATCTGTGAACAGCGTAACTCAAAAACGAAAAGTTGCATTAACACCAAACTTGGTATTAATTTGCAGTATCTTCCAAATATTTGAAACAAAGAGTTACAAGAAAATCTCTCACACTAAACTACCCTTTATGTCGACAATTTTTCGAAAATTTTAAATTTGTAAAAATTAACTCTTAACAGTTTTGATTAAAGTAACCTATATTAAAGATATTTACATTACGAGTATAGTGTATATCTTGCATTTTCCGGGAATAGTCTGTTAAGTCCTCTTCATTCGAAAGGAATTTTTTATAATCTTGTATAACTGGTAAACGTTAAGCGATAGAAGAAAGCATACTACACAAAAATGTAGATCTCCTTAGAGAATACAATTTATTTTGAAAACTTGTGTTATAGCATAAGCTGTTTCTGAGATATCCGTTATTAAAGGTTTGAATTTGTCATTTCTGAGTCATTCTCTTAAAGTCGTGTTAACATTCAGTTGTTTCTCGGATTGCATGGAACCAGTATGGAATTTTAAGGCGCCCGGTTCTTAAATATTTCGCTATCACTATTACCTTTGTATCTATAACGAAATGTGTAATGTAGCTATTTCTGCAAAGGTTTATTTGGATTAATTTAAGTTTAAAGATAGTACTTATAGTTGAATTTGTGCCTAATTCCCTAATTCTACTTCCTACTAAAGTACAATTTAAGAATTAAGTATAAAGGATTAAAACGAATTTGCTGGCACCGACCTGTTGGTAAGGATAGGCAGATATAAGTAGCACTTTCAGCAGCGTAAACACCAGAATCGAGAGATAATCAGAATCTTCTGGAATTTTCCATTTCCTTGACTCTCGAACATTCTGGAACTTTGTGGGAAATTCCATTAGCTATATAAGTGAAGATTCTCACGAGTGAGCAGATTATTAAGCAAAATAATGAGTGTTGCTGATGCGATATCAAGTGTAGTATTACAAGTGAGTTAGTGACGACAGTTGTGTCGTAGAGCGACTGCTGCTTACGCGAGAGATTAGAGATGTCGTGTGTTAAATTCCTCAGGGAGTGAATCATCCGAAGAAGAGGCTGCTTTGCGCAGTTACAGACTAATTTGAACTAGATCATATTAATGAAGCAATATATTTACAGTATTCATAAAGCATGTATTCTTTTATTCGCATCACGTTATGCACGATTTAAAAAAATTCTATTGCCATATCGTTAGTTAGTATTTTTCATTAATAAACCCATACGAGAAAAGAGAGAAATTGCTTAATGCAAATGCCACATGACAGTTCAATCTAAGGAAACTTAAATATAGAACAACGATTATTTTGAAAACTGCCAATGCTACAGAAAGGTTATTCAAGATAAATTGTGTGTTTAAATTAGCTCTACAGCTTTGGTGATAACTTTTTGTCAATTTCTTATGGTTTATTACTTAAATAAAATTATACATAATTTATTAAAAATGAAAAATCTTTACATACCTACTGTTAACAAAAAAATTAAAAATATACATTCACGCAAATATCTTAAACAACTGGTATTTATTTAAAATGGGTGCAAACATTTCTCAGAAATTGAAAAATAACGAAAGAGTTATTTAGTTGAGCGAATGTTTTATGAAGCCTTACACATATTTGATATTTAATCAGCATTTCTGTTTTGGGTTGTGATATTGACAACACGCACTCATGAATCTCGCTTTAAAATGCTGTTTTGGGTTCAGTATATTTTTAAATGTGTATTTCCGATGAAATCTTGATATCCAATACTTGAGTGGATTACACTACTTCCTTCTCCTACTATAGATAAAAATACAAAAATCTGTTTTTCCAATTGTAACTTAATTTTAAAATAAATTAAACAAGGATTTGAAAAACCTGTATAATTCCCCCCCCCCAAAACATAAAGATTATAATATGTAACATATTGAGATCATCAGTGCAGATAAATTATCGTTTGTTCTTTGTGCATATTAAAAATCATAAAATCAATTTTGGCTGCTATAGACATTTTACTTTCTCTACTACTTACGTATATAGTGGCTTCGTTTTCTTTAGTCCACTCAAGGCCACTTTCTCCGCTTTTCAACCTCCAAACAGCGACTAATGGCATCTACTTTCTCCCATAATATCAAGCAACTTTTATCAAAGACATTTCTTTATACAGCGCTTAGTTTTGAAGATACTGTACAGTCTCAACTTAAATGGTCCACTCTATATATAGAGCGGAGTAAGGATTACCACGCGTGACCTTGATGGACTGGAAAAAGTGTGTTCCTCTCAGGAGAATGTATGTAAGGAATGTGTTGACATCAACAATTCTAGCGCTATCTGAGAGAGATTATGGCTCTACTTTCAACATGTCAGTAAGGCTTAAGGCCTCTTAGAAAACTACGCTCTTGTGCTAGCAATGCTTTTGTTTGCTTTTCTTGTCACAGATTTTAACAAGGTTAGCAACTATTTCTCGGGCTTGACTGTAGAGTTCATTCTTTCTTGCTGGTCACTGTAAAAAAATATAAACTGCTAGAAAACCTTACTCACGGTTCCAAGTGAAACAGCTGTAATGCTAACGTTGCGCTATGTTTTGATGTAGACAGTAGATCTATTTATGACATCATCGTGAGGTGCCACGTGTTACTGTCCCCCTTTCACTCTTCTGGAGAGTAGAACATCCCGCAAACGTTTTCTCATCGGAGGCCTACAGTAAGGAGAGAAAATTGGATATATTGAGACTCCTAGAACCCACACTGTGTGTGTATCTGTCTGTCCGTCTGTGAACAGCATGACTCAGAAACGAAAATTCGATTAAATGCCAAACTTAGGATCGAGTTCAGCATTTTCAAACACGCGACAATATTTTCAAGAAACCCCACTGCAAATTATTCTTAACATGGAAGAGGTTTCGAATTTCTCCAATGATTACGATAAAAAATATATACCACACGATACGATTAAAAGAACGTATGTTTCAGATATTTTCATGACAAATCAAATGTATATCTTCAATTTCCTGGGAATAGCCGTAAGCCATCTTCGTTCTGAATTACTTTTGTATAATTGGAAATCGTAAGAGATATACAACACGTTACTACACAGAAAATATAGGTCCACTAAAGTATACAGTTCATTAAGATAATTTTTTGTGGGTTAACCATTTCCGAGATACCTTTTGTTATTCTTTTGAATTTTGAAATACTTATAATTTTTTCAAGTGGTAAGTCTCTATTAATTTATTCTCGTGGTCATGTAAACAGCATTTAATTTCAAAATGATCTCAAGTTTATTGGGATTAAGAAGAAAAAAATATAATAAACTTTTGTAAGAATATTTTGTAGAAGAATGAGTGGATAAATCATGTGAATGCAACGTATCACATTTTACTTTCTCTACCAGTAGGTAAAGAAGATATTACATTCCACCAATCAATTCGATATCGATATTTCAACGAAAATACACGTTTTGAGGCTTTCTTAATCCAAAAATAGTGCGCGCGTGCGTGTGTGTGTGTCTGTGAGCAATATAACTCAAAAACTAAAAGTCATACAAGTACCAAATTTTGTACTTAGATTCAGCACATGCCAAAGATAAGACATGAGGATTTTCAAGAATCCCAAACAAACCTTTATATGGAATATTATTCGAAATGTTTTATTTCCTAAAAATGGCTCCTACGACTTTGATTAAAATATCATATATTAAAGATATTTACATGAACAATAAAATGTATATGTCGAATTTTCTGTGAATAGCCTGTGAAGAGCTCTTCATTCAGAAGAAATTTTGTATAACCTTGTATAACTTTTAAACGTTAAGTGATAGACGAAAGCATATTTCACTAAAAGTGTAGATTTCTTTAAAACACAGAGTTTATTTTAAGTAACTCGTTTGTGACATCAGCCATTTCCGTTATTAATGGTTCGATTTTTTCAATCGTTTTATCATCCTTTTCAAGTCCCGTCGATTTTCAGTTGTTTCTCGTGATTGTATGGAAAGAGTATAAATTTTAAGACAGCAAATAGCGTCCAGTTCTAAAACGTTTGACTATCGGTAAATAGGCAAAAAAACTAACTTTCGTAAGAATTGTTTACATACTCACCAATAAACGATAGAGGTAAACAAGGTTATGTGAATGTAACACATCAGATTTTTAAAGTAATATTCTAGGTGTGTGAGAAGATCGAAATGGCTTCATGTCAATAAATACATTTAGAGAAGAAGTTAACCTCTCAGCCTTTATTTTTATGAAGAGTAAGATTTACCCAGCGCACACGAAGTTGATATACTTCGGTCTATTTGAAGGGAACATGTATCTGACATGACTCACTTTGAATTACCACTCAGTTCGGTTTGTTTACAGAGCAATAGCAGTTAAAGTAATCATTAATTTGCTTAATGTGTTTTTGGGGAGATTCTCTACAGCGAATGTGGGCGCGCCGCGAGTTTCTTGTTTTAGAGGGGTGGGAATTTCATTTCCATGGGTATTATTACAAATGAGGGGAGGAGGAAAAACAGATTCACTGGGGAGGAAACGTTAGCCCAACTCTTCACTGATTTTAATGCAACAATTCTGTACCATGCATGCTTTTTACACTCATGTGCCGCAGGGAGTATGTAGATGTATTTTAAAATTCCTGTTAAATTCAGTCAAAACTGTTACCGCCTTACTGTGCGAGAGGGGTTGATATTTCAAACACATGTTTGGAGTTTAATAATCAGTGCCTAAAGGAGTCTCAAAACGTGAAGCAGTCATCACACGATTTCCTGAAAACACCAATGGCTCATTTAAATGTGTACAGTGTCTTTAAAAAGAGAGGTAGAGGTGATTGAACGGAGGGGGAGAGCACCTAGCGCGCTGCGACTTGCACATATCTATTGCGACTACCATCCCCCCCAAGAGGAAGGGATGAAGTGAAGGATTCACAGGAGGCTACAATCCTTAGGAAGACAGGACACAGAGACGCGCGGAAGAACCTAAAATTTTCAAGCTCGCAGACCAGTGTTGTCAATCTAGAACATTGAATCTCGCTGCAGGTCGAACAAAATTCCGCTACAAAAATACTACATCATTATTATAAGTAATAAGAAAAATGATTACATTGTCGCTGTTGATAAATTAGGCTATTTTAGCTGTAGTCATTTATCTTTTGGTTAAGTGAATAATTAAGTTAAAATAAATTTAATCATTGTATACTTCTTATTAAAATGTAATAATTATCTGAGAAATGCTTGCTATGTCAGTAGCTTTTATATACTTCATATATTTTTTGTTTTCATAGTGTTTCAAAGATCACTTATTTTTGCTCCCAAAACAACATTACTGTTCTGCACTTCCTTTCAGCCCTCTACTTAACTGGTTGTAGCCATTTCGACAAAAATATCTTCTTACAACCATTAATCATCGAAGCAAGCAGGAAATATGCCATCCCAATGGATAAATGGTCCATTACAACCGAAGCCCCTCCCAAGAAAATCTATTTCATAGTAACCCGCTCTTAAAGGATTTTGACTACCGCTTAAGCATACTGTTATCCCCCTAATCCCATTGTACCTATAACGAAATGTGCAATACAACTCTTTATGCAACTATATGGATTAATATAAAGCAGAAAAACAGGCTTTTGTTATAATGGCTTGTTGAATGGTTAGAGAAAGTCTTGGGAATGTAACACATACGATACTTTTTAGTCAGCATGGCCTGAAATTAGAACTTCTAACACAGTGTGTTCGAGTGCGATAATCTCTATTGTGACAAACTTCAATAACTCAATTTGGTTTGATTAGGTTTTACTTTTCATTTTGTCTTTTTACATGATTAACTTCTCATGGCGCTCGCATTATTTGTTCACAATACAAAACGTCATACTTCAATCCTTCGCAATTCGTATTAGAGTTAACCTGCATGTTACATTGGCAGCCTTCTTTTATCTAATATAACCCACATAAAGGTTAAATGGAGGAACTTATGAGTTCAGAAGAAAATGTAATGAAAGAGCCTGGTTAAATTACAGAAGCAGCAGAAAGACTAATAACTATAAATTCAGAAAGCAATATGATAGAGACTTAATTACTTTATTAGCTTGTGTAAGACAAAACACATTGAAAAAGTGCACTGAAAATGACTGCTAGCGAATCAAAAAAGCATCTGACATCTCGCTTTTTAACGTCATTCTCTTGTTTCAAGAATCGTGATTTTAGTTTCAGGAATAAATAAAACATGATTGATATTTTACAAACTGTCTAAAAAATACTATATGCCACACGTGTTAAAAAATGGTATTATTTTGCTCGTAGTTTGCTTCTACTCGCAAAATACAAACCTACTTTTAACCCTTATATTATAATCTACTATTAAAAATAGAAATTATTATGAACTAAAATAATATAGCTTAACCAGCGGAGGTGATGTGCTTTGTAGAAGGTTAAAGTGATATTTAGGGCTGTTTTCCAGCGTTAAAATTTGAGCGGTTAGCTTGAGCTTGGCGCGTGGAGGAACATTAAGAATAGTTACAAAGAATGAATGGCTCCATGCTTGTAAATAGTACATATTGCATCTGATTTAACTTTGATTGCCTTTTTAATTTATCATCCACCTACTTAGGAGAGGAAGCTGTATTCCACTCCATAGTGCAGTATCGAGATTGCACTAGAAAGAAACGAACAGAAATTATATATAATAAATCCAGTTCTACAAACGTGCACAAAATTTCTTCAAAATGAAGGTTTCAGAGGCTATTGACAGAAATTTCAAAATATATGCTTTGTTCCCAAACATACAATATTTTGATCAAAATCCTTGGAGCCGTTTATGAAAAAATAACAAAAAACGAAAACTTTTTCAAGTAAAGTATAGTTTACGCTGAGGGAAATTTCGGGAAAATGTGGTATTGTATCCTTAAAAATGCTCTATTTAATGCAAAGCTTTGGTATTTATTCAGTTTTTTGAGTTATGGCTGCCTTTTAACCCTCCCCCCTCTATTTCGTAGATCCTATCCTAATTGATTTTGCTTCATGTGATCTCATAAGACGTATCTCTAGTGATAATATCTATACCAAAATGTTGAGTGTAATACCACACTTCCTGTATCATAGTTAACCAGTAGAGAAGTTAACAAATGCTTCAGGTTTATTGTAAGTGTTAGTTATTTCTGTTATAATAAGATACTGTCCCCATTGTATAACAAAGTATCAGATAAAACCCCGTGTGCAGAATTTTACGAATCCTTACCTGCCTTATTAAAAATAAAAAGGCTTAAATATTAACATTCCATTGCCCATTCCTCTCAAACACCTGAAATGTTCTATTGTTTTCTAAGTGAACTCGGTGGGGCAACTTTAATATCCGTTCTGCACCAAAACGCAATAATTCGATGTTGTGTGCAACAGCGTTAGTGTACACATCAGCGAAACAAATGAATGTTGTTATCCTCGTTGGTGTCATGAAATGGGGGAACTATTCTTGTAATGACATCATAGATGCCGCTAACTTAATGAGCAGTTAATGTTTCCATATACAAGCTAAACCGAAATATACACGGGGATTCAAACTACAATTCTAAGGCTTCTAGTGGTATGTAAATACTAATACTGGCAATAATTATTAGGTGCATTTAACTGTGAATATTCTGTAAGCTATTAGCCCTATAATTAATATTTTAAGAGTAAGCTTTGAGAAATTTGGGCGAAATTGAAAGAGAACTAACCTGCGTCTCATTTGATTCAAAGTAGATCTTTCACTTTTCTGAAGCAAAAATAAAAGAATTTATTTCCAAAACGTTTCAAATTTAATGCCTTGTTATAGTAAAGAAGAGGAGGTGCATTTATTATTAATGAAACCCTTACTTAACATTCAGGTGTGTAAGGTACTGCGTCCATCTGTCCGTATGTCCATCTGTCCAGCTGAAACAATTCGCAAACCGTTCGAAGTACAGAGTTGAAATTTAATATATAGCATTTAAAAACGTTGTCGATATATTTCAAATTTGGTTGTAATAGGTACAAAATTAACCAGGGTCTAGATAAAGAGAATCCTACAAATTTAAAATTTTTATGTGATCCCCCTCACCTTAGGGTGTTGAAATTCTATACACTATTATTTTTGTTGTTATTATTATTTATTTAAGTACTAAGCTTCTATATAAAACCTGACCGCTCGCACAGTGTTGTGCGTCACAGCCAATGCCAGTTGGCTTGCCCAATCCCCACAACCCATGCTCACGACAGGCTTTCTGTCCTTCAGATACTACGCAGTCATTAGCGTCAGTAGTCCACTTTCATTTGCGGAGATGGCAAGGCAGTTATCTTTAGAAAAACGTACATTTGTATGTAAATGTTGTTTTAAATACGAATCATTGAAGTGGATCAAGGTGTCCAACTTTCACCCGCATTATTTAATATTTATTTAGACGTCATTGCTAAGTGGCAAAATATTTTAAATACTAATTTTAAAATGGATGGTATATATATGGACATTTGAGCTTTTGCAGATGACTAAGCAGTTATAGCATTTACTGGTGCTAATTTGCAAAGAGCTACACTACGTGATCAAAAGTATCCGGACACCTGGCTGAAAATAGCGTACAAGTTCGTGGCGCCCTCCATCAGTAGTGCTGGAAATCAATATGGTGTTGGTCCACCCTTAGCCTTGATGACAGCGTTCACTCTCGCAGCCATACTTTGAATCAGATGCTGGAAGGTTTCTTGGGGAATGTCAGCCCATTCTTCTCGGAGTGCGGAACTGAGAAGAGGTACCGCTGTAGGTCGGTGAAGCCTGGCACGAAGTCGGCGTTCCAAAACATCCCAAAGGTGTTCTATAGCATTCAAGTCAGGACACTGCGCAGGCCAGTCCATTACAGGGATGTTCTTTTCGTGTAGCCACTGCGCCACAGACCGTGCAGTATGAAAAGGTGTTCGATCGTGTTGAAAGATGCAATCGCCATCCCCGAATTGCTCTTCAACAGTGGGAAGCTAGAATGTGCTTAAAATATCAACGTAGGTCTGCGCTGTGATCGTGCCATGCAAAACAATAAGGGGTGCAAGCCACCTCCAGGAAAAACACGACCACACCATAACACCACCACCTCCGAATTTCACTGTTGGCACTACACAAGCTGGCAGATGACGTTCACCGGGCATTTGCCATATCCACACTCTGCCATCAGATCGCCACATTGTGTGCCGTGATTCGTCACTCCACACAATATTTTGCCACTGTTCAATCGTGTAATGTTGACGCTCCTTACACCACTGAGGGCGCGGATAATGAGTACCAGGCAGTAGGTGGCAGCACAATGCGTCTAAGATAGAAAATGTATGTTTGGGGGTGTGCGGATGCTTTTGATCATGTAGTGTATTTATAAATTAAGTATAGTAGCTACTGAACACAAGCTGGAAATTTCAGCTGAGAAAACAAAAATAATAGCATTTTATGGAAAAGATCCTGTATACATATATTGCATCTTTAGTTCTTGTGTATATATTTATACATTATAACTGTAGGAAAGTATTAAATGTCTTTATTTTTTGCTTTTCTAATTATTGCCCCTTGTTCTTACTGTTTTTATTTATGTCAATTTCCTATTCATTTCTAACCATAAACTTCCTTTTCCCAAAATCTCAGTTTCAATACTACGACTTATCTCTGCACTCTAAAATATACTGAAAAGCGAAATGTATAGCCATAGTTCGGTTGAGAATGTTGCAAGGTGATTCGGTAATCTATAGAGCATCGTATGATCCGTGTTGTCACTTTTGTCTTTATATCCAACGAAGCAATCGTATCATCTATATTTCTTTTAATATAAAAAGCTATAGATGGTAATACAGGCTGTTTTATAATTATGATTAGATGAAAAATGTTTATAAGTTATTCGAAATAAACATGTAACCAAAAATGTAGTTCCAATGATTACATGAAGTCCGTGAAACCCGGTTGCTATAAAAAAGGTTGATCCAAAAACTGAATCTGCAATTGTAAATGGGGCTTCGTAATATTCATAATAAAACTGGATCAGTAAGACATTACAACCTCCGACGAAAGTCTTGGTTTTATAAACGTTTCTAGAAGAGGCGAAAGCAATCCAGCTGGTAATACTGGCCATACGCCTGATTAGTGATTATGTTTCTATACATTGGAGCACTTTATTAGTTTTAATGCACGGTGTAATCAGATAAATTGGTAAAGCTTTTAGCGGCACCAGAATGAGTAATTTAAACGGACGATCTAACTCATAAACTCATACTTACTGGGCAACAATTCTACTTCCCAGATTCTTCACTGCACTTCTATGAACAAAAATGCGGTAGAGCTGTCTTAAATGCATCCATCATTGGAGAAAAGGATGAGTAAAATACGGAAAGAGTCGAGTATTTTCTACTTCAGATATTCATATTGCATATTATTTTTTGACAATTTTCGATAATAGAAATAACACACGAAAATAAAATTAATTACTACCAGCTGATGAATGTGGCGGTTCAAGTAACAAGATCACCAACATTAATTCTGATGGGGGATTTGGCGATCGATTGTCCACGCACTGTTATTGACCTTAAAAATTAATAATTTACAGCTCATATTTAGCATTTGTATGAATTAAATCGTAAGTACAAACCAAAAGGAAGTAAACAGCCAATTAAGATTTAAATGGTAAAATTCAACTATCAAATATTGTTATATTCTATGTATGCAGTAATAAATATATGCAAACTTAAAGGTTTAATATAGTTAATGTATATACGTGCAATTAAATGTACAAAACACGCACATAGGTTAGTTTACCGGTACTGTATGCTGGAAATTCAACTTTCCACCATGATAGCATGAATCGGAAGTGATTCAGAAACTGGTCGAAAACTGATTGACTCGTTTTGTTTCTCGATGCTTTAATAATGTAATTCTTGTAATTTAATGTTAACGTGCTTGTCAGGGAGATTAAGATTGTAGTTTTTTTTATTACAATTGACTGGTATGGAATTGGGTACGGAAAGTGATTATCACATCATTTAGCAAGGATTGTTAAAGATAAGTAGCCGATGATGCACCATTTTGAAATATATAGTGCGATTCATCTAAATCTGAACTACTTTAATGGGCCATAATTTCCCTCTGAAAGCTCGTAGAAATGTGGAGCTTGTTTAATAATTCAGGTGGCTCTGGGAGAATCAGTACCACTGGTATTTGTTGAGTATCTTGTTGATTTCTATGGCAATTACGAGCATTGTTGGCAGTCTTTAGTTTGCAGTCGTAACAGAAACATGCAGTACTCACTTCCACAGTGTGTTTTTATTATGAAAACGTATTGGAAGACAAATTCATTGATAGCAACACAACGGGAATTTCGAAGAGAATTCATCGTGTGCAGTGTTGCAACAAAGGCAATAATTTTATCACTAATAAGAAAGTGGAGACAACTGGTGTACTTGTCAGTGAGAGTAGAAAACACAGACCATCATTGAGTGCAGAGACTGTTGATAATGTTCGAAGATGCTTAGTGAACTCTCCAAAGAATTCGTTCCGTCCATTGAGCCAGGAGACAGGCTATTCATATGGCATATGTAAAAGAGCTGCGAAGAAATCGGGGTTGCAACCATACAGAGTGTATAGCTATGGTGCATCAATTAAAAGAAGAAGATCATAAAAAACGAATGCATTACTGTCGATGGTTTCATGGTTTTCTTATTCCACTACCAGACATTCTTCCCATAACGTAGTTTACAGATGAGGCTTGGTTTCATCTGCCAGGCGAAATCAACACACAAAACAGCAGATACTGGGGTGCTGTAAACCGCCGTATCAGCCACGAAACACCACTGAATGATGGAATGGATGGAGTGTGTTGCGCGGTGCGCGGTGTCAGCGTCCAGGTTTGTTGGCCCGATTTTGTTTGATACGACTGTAGACATTGTAGTTTATCCGGGCATCTTCAATACATTTGTGGAGCAGCTGGTTGATATTGAATTCACAGAAGGTTATTTCCAGCAAGATGGAGCAATGCGTCATACATCTAAATACATGCAAATTTTAACCAGTTTAACCTCCAGATCACCTGATTTAACCTCGCCGGACATTTTGTTATGTGAGTATCTTAAAAATAGTGTGTATACGAGATGTCATCAAAAAGTTTCCGGAATGGCTTCACAACAATGCTGACGCTGAGATTTCTTTAATTCTTACCCAAACTGTACACGCAGCGTTCCTTCCCAATAAAAACGAGAGGTCACGTAACTTCCTGTGACCATGCAGTAACGAGGTAGACGCTCTGAAGTGAACACGTGTTTTGCAGGTGCTGCGATTTTTCCCCGTAGCAAAAATGTCAGATTACGAAGAACAAAGAACAAACATCAAATTTTTTCTTTAAACTCGGTAAAACTACAACAGATGCCTATGAAATGTTAAGAACAGCTTATGGGGAGTACGTTATGGGCAAACCTCAAGCATTTGAGTGGTTTTCGAAATTTAAAAGTGGCGCGGCATCAGCTAAAGATGAAGATCGTTCGGGGCGATCCTATTCCAGAAAAACTGATGAACATATCAATCAGGTTAGGGAAATGGTCTTAAATGATAGGCGCATTACAATAAGATAACTTTCTGACTCATTAGGTCTCTCCTTTGGAAGTATTCAAAGCATTTTGAAAGAGAAAATTTGGACATGTTCCTGCATCATGACAGTGCGTCCGCGCACAAAGCCCTTTCTGTTCGCCAATTTTTGGATAAAATAAGACTTATACTGTTCCCCATCCCGCCTATTCTCCAGATTTGGCACCAGCGGAATTTTTTCTTTTCCCGCGACTTAAAATGCGGCTCAGAGGACACCGTTTTGAGGACATTGATGTCATCCATCGCGAATCGCAGAAAGCTCTGAACATGTTGAAAGAAGAGAACTTCCAGAGGTGCTTCCAGCAGTGGCAGAAGCGGTGGGACAAGTATATCAACTCCTAAGGAGACTACTTCAGGGTGACAGTGCAGATTAGACAAAACAAACTGTTGTGTAGTATTTATGACGTCATTCCGTAAACTTTTGGATCATACCTCGTATACTAGGCCTCGGACAACTGCTGAGCTCCGTGAATCCATTAGTAACGAAATAAGCAACATTTGCGAGGAATATGGTGAAACGAGTGCATATATGTATGCATGCTGGTAGAGGACACTTCCAACATTTGCTCTGAGGAACAATAAACAATTTAATCTCCCAATTGTGCATTATATTCTCCCAAATTTGCACATATGGCCCATTAAAGTGGTTCAGGTTTATATGGGTCACACTGTACAAAAATACCTACTAATAGTACAAAAATTGCATAATTAAGGTTATTCCCCATCTTAACCCCATGTATACTGTTCACATAAGGTAGTTAATCAATAGAGAATTTGGAAACATCTAATGCAACGAAAAGGGTTACTAAATTCGAAGTATATATTTTAACAAGTCCTAGATTCTTTCTCTGTATTAAGCTTTGATCTCTATCGTATGATTTGAGTTCATTTAATTCAATAAAAATGAAGCTGATTTCTCAGGCTATTTATAGCAGAGTCTGCCACGCCAACTCAAACACGCAGTGAAGCCTTTGTTAAGCAGTAATTGTTCCGCAAGGAAGAGAATGGTTTCACAATCGCGGATGTACGAAGTACAACATGCAAACCTCTGGCCCCATTAATCCATCTCTTACCATTAACTTCTTTTTACCCTTCACTCACCTGCCCTTCGTCTCTCAGCGAGTTCCTTTCTCGGTGTCTGGCGAGCTGCATTTTCTGGGGTCAAAGAGCATTCGTTGGCTGACACTGATGGACAGAAAATTGAATACGTCAAACACTTCTTCTTTAACCGATTACCCTTCTCTTTGTAGGACTTACACCCCCAAGGACTTCCAAGGAAATGTCTTGGGTCAGTAACCTGTCGAGGAGCAAGCAAACTTGGGATCATATGATCAGCCCAATGGCAATGAGACAGACGGCAATGAAGTATAGTGATAAAAGGATGATAGGAAAATTCGCGAATCTAATTATCTAAGCCTAGCGAGCGAGAAAAACGCGAAGAAACCTTCGGTCAGATTGGTCAGACTGGTTGTTTGAGCCCATATTGTGCGGGTTAGAGCTTGTATCACTACTTTTATATTTTGAATTTACGGATTACCAAATCTCGCCATTTTTAGTTTGTACCAGCCGCCAATAGTGAGCAAGAAAGTGCATGAGAATAGGCTTCCTAGATCCCTAGTCTAATCGAAACACACATTACAGGAATAAAAAATTAATGTAGGGGAAAAAAACTATTAGATGTTTTTGAACACCGTGTTTTAAACTACTGAGTAAGTTTGATTCTGATTGGTGAATAAGGTATCAATGAAACCGTACATTGGCTGAAGAGCGTCGCGTGTAATTATCTTCATTGTTTAGAAAAGGAGCGATATTTTCGCAAATTAGTCTCCTGAAATCAATTCAAAGACAATTTTTGAGACATTATCGCTCTAGTGACTGAAGTACCTACTTGCCTAATAAGCTGCGGATAGCTGGAGTAAACGGTAAAGCAGAATTTAAAGCCGATGTCCCGTGAAAGTGTTCATACCAGGCTATTTATTTTACAGTGAAATAGGTTTCTCTATTAGGTTCTTATCGCATTTCTGGAATATTTTTCTATCTACACCCGACAATTTTTCAGGTACTCTGCGTGTGATTTCATGTGGTTTGTTTTTCCGATTAGTGACAGACAATTAATTAGACAAAGCAGTAACCTCACGAACGGTGAAGTAATAACAAGTGCTGGTAGGTTGCATTGCCGGCAGCATGCGTGGCGGCACCGAAGACGTATTGTTCCAGCCAAGTTGTGAGGATACGAAGCAATGGACGCCTTGGAAGAACTTTTGGGAGAACAAGCACGAGGATGTTGGAACCTACAGTATGTAAGCACCACCAGGGCCGATGACAAACCGGCGGCATCTTAAAATAGGTATTGGTTTGGTATTTATCGCAGGTTTTCTTCAGCTATACTATTCACACAAACACAGGGGGCTTTTTTTCTAAGAATGCCTTCAGGGAATAAAAATCTAAATATTGCATTTTTGGTGCAATAAAACACAGGGTTATTCAAATAGAAGGAACATATTTAAGTATTGATTTTTAATGAACGACAATAGATAGTGACACATACACACATCATTGAATAGAGGAAAGTTTAAATTTTTAAGCCCCACCTAGTAGTTCCATTCAGTGCCATTGTTTACGAGAAAATGGCGACGCCACAGGAAAAGTCGTTTTGCGTGCTGCATTATGCAAGGAGTGAATCCAGCGTGTGCAGCGTGTATTTCGTTGTAAGTTTCAACAACGAGCCGCCTCGTCATAAAAAATTTACAATTGATATAATAAATTCGTAGAAGATGGTTGCGTATGCAAACGGAAAAGCACTGGTCGTCCTCGAATAACAAATGGTGCTCATTTTGAACACATCAATTAAAAGTTTGAAATTTTCTCAGTTCGGTGATGTATTGCATGTGTTCCCATCTATTGCTGTTAATTAAAAATAAATATTTAAAGTTTGTTCCTTCTTTTTGAATAACCCTATACTGCGATACGTAATTGATACAGAAAGTAAACACTATCTATAGTGTGAATTAAAATAGTTTCTACGTGCAGCTAAATGATAAGAATTAAATAAATTTTTCTAGTGATATTTTGGAGAGAAATGAGCAGAAAGCTCAGATATGTGAGAAAAGACTGTACAGTCTCCATTAAATACTATGCTTTATATTGATACTTTAAAGATTAACATGCGCCTTGCTTTTGCATCTCAGAAGCCTCTCAGTTACTGTTAACTTCATGTGGAGCAAAACGATTTCTTTTCTTTCATTGTCTGAAGTGAAGCGCTTATTGGTACAACGGGAAAAATCAGCGACACATTATTTATTCTCGGAAGCCTCTGACATTTCACATTGCAACAACGAGCGTGTCTCTTCAGCCAAAGAAATAAAACAAATCGTTTCCCTCCAAGTGGAATCAGCAATATCTGAGAGGCTTCCAGAAGCAAAGGTGAGCCACATATTAATCTTTAGAATAGCACAGTAATAATGCATCTTTATTATTTTTGTCATAAATCCTGAGGTATTACAATTTGATTATTGCTTTCATGTTGGATATTGCAAAGGGATAACGGTAGAATAGAATTCCTTCAGAATATTTATAAGTGAAAATACGCTCAGCGTCTCGGCGACTTGCCCAGCCAATAATTTATACGTGCCTCAGCTTTCCATTCTCCATGCTACCCCAGGGGAGAGATTACACATATATGCACTGTGGATATCCAATATTGTTTTAACGTGAGCCTCCCTCCAACTAAACATTCGTTCCTCGTCGCAATTAAAACAATGATGATTTCACTGCAACTCCACACCGCTCTAAATTGTGGATTTAGGGCAACGAAAATGATACAAGTCTTTTGATCTACCACTCAATTGTTTGTGTGGAAATATAAAACCGCCACTCGCTTTATGGAGAACTATGTAATGCATATATGAGGACGACCATTAAAACGAGCAAGCAGCGAATACTTGTGTTATTGTCGGGCTGAGTGTTGGCGGAGGAGAAGCATCTTTCAGGCAGTATCTGCAAAAGAATTCGTAACCACGCTTTACTGTGAAGTACATAAAGGGGGTTACAGGGTTTGTAAAACATAGCAGTGTATACCTGATGGTATAAACGATAACAAATCCTAACTATGTCCTAGTAAATATCTCTATTAATGTAATAAACAGAGAGCATTTGTGTGTATGTGTGTATACCAGGTTCAAATCCGGCAGAGGGCGATGGGTTTTTTCGGTCATAAAAATCCTTAGCATGACTTCCTTCGGAAGGGAAGTAAAGCCGATGGTCCTATGTTGTAAATTTACGGCACGTAAAAGAACCTCAACCCTGATAGAGGCCTCTGAGAAAAATGGCCGGTCTTTTACACCCAATATAGAATGGTACGCTAAGCACCATAGTAGTTAAAGAGCGTCAATAAATCTTCTTCAGGCATTAGACCTCACGATCTGTTGCGTCTCATTGTTCTGACCATCTTTTCTTGGGTCTTCCAACTCCTCTTTCCCCTCTCGACTTGTACTTTGAAAACTTCTTGGGCATTCTTTCATTACCCATTCTATTAATGTGGTCTTCCCATGTCTGTCTATAATCAGCTATTTGATCGCTTGATTCATATATTTCCAGACGATTACGAATGTCTTCATTGTACAATCTATCTTCTTCTGTGACTCCTAGACATGCTCTCAAAAATGTCATCTCTACTGTTTGTATCCTACTACGTGTTTCTGTATCAAGAGTCCAAGTCTCGGTGCCATATAATCCACATGGTACCGCCATTGTTTTGTAAAATTTTATATATGTTTCTCTCCTGACCTTACCTTTTAATGTTCTTCTGATAGTCCCACACATGCGATTACATTTTTCAATCTTCCGTTCTGCATCTATCTCTCCTATATATGGCAGGTCACACCCTAGGAATTTGAAGGAGCTTACCTGTTCAATGCTTTGGTTCTGTATCACTAATTTACATCTAAGAGGAAATTTTCCCCGAAATGCCATTGTCTTGGTTTTTGGACAGATATCTCTAAGTTTCATTCTCCAGTGATCTTTTGTAATTCGAAGAGTGATCTTTGTAAGAGGTCTGCATTGTCAGATATAAGAACCTGATTATCTGCATGCCGACGTGATGCTCCAGGTCCTCCTGACCCGGGAGGTAGTACCTGGTAAGGACCCCTTGCCAGGGTTACGGAGAAGACTGCAATGGTTGACGTGGCGATGTGAGACTAGGTGAAGATCACAGCGGCTTGGAGAGCGGAAGCAGCGCCCCTCACCGTTGGGGTCAAAACACAGTGTTGCTTATTTGGAAGCAATGAGGTAGCAGTCCTACCACCAAACTTACCCTGCGCAGCGCTTGTAACGCGACCAGGGAAAATTGTTATTACTACTGATACTCTCAAAGAAGATAGCCGGCCGTCTTTTTTTTATACAACCAGCGTCCATAAATAAAATTCAATTAATTTTTGTATACCAGGTAGCCATAATTAGAGGTAGTTATTATTACTCCACTTATTTTACGCTCTAACTACTTGGTCATATCTCGACGAATCTGTTAGTGGATAACTTAGAACGATGTGTGATAGACAGTTACCCTTCTAGGTCACATTCCCGTAACCACTCGCCTCGTGCCCTAATGCCGTCCAGTTTAACCACCGTCTTCACACAGAAAGGGGGACAGTTGACCTTCTAGGTCTCATCCCTTGAAATGCCACCTTACTTCGTCACGTGCCCATAGAGACCCTAGCGCATGGCAGCCGTATCTTCTTCATGCCGTGCAGATGTCTTTAGGGTACCGTCCAGTCTAACTTCTTACATTGTCTGTGGATATATGGCACAGCATTTGCTATGATCACTTATTTTTCATTTTACTATTGTTTTGGACTTAAGGAGTTATAGGTAAACAAAGGTGAGGCAAAATAAGTAAACATTTGGTGTAGATACGTTTTAGATAATGGGAATTCCATTCTGAGAAGAAGAAAAATATTTCCAAAAATTGGCACCAGAGGATGAAATGGCACGGTATGGGGAGTAAAAAGAAGCGAAATGTTACTGGTATCTTCAACACATTATACTTGGGCCTCAATGTGCTGCCCTTGAACATGTTCGAAAGCTGCTCTCTTTGAATCGCATTGTTCACTGCAGAACATAGCACCAGTTGCAACAGTTTCTAAGTCTTCGTTACATACAGATTTTTCATCGCCCTGGTTGCACTTAAAAGAGCCAATACGTTCAAAGATTGAGATTATCTTTCAAATGGGTAATGGTCCTGGAACCTCTCCATAGGTTCTTCGCAACGGAAACATTGCTGTTATTTTGGTAATAAAGCTTGACGAGCAAAGCACAATCGGGTAGCAGAGCATTACGCACACAATTGTATCTTAATGACAGTAACCAAGATGCCATGCTGAGACATGCACCGCATACAGCGCCATTTCATCCTCTGGCTGAAGTTTTTGTAAGTATTTTTTTATTCTCGGAATGTAAATCCCATTGTCTGAAACGTATGCACACCAATTTTAATTTATTTGGCCTCACCGTTGTTTACTTATGATTCCTCAAACACCTGTTTAATTATGGCCACCTTGTATGTAGGGTAATCTCAAAAATCGTTCAAACTATTTTGATAATTCTTTCACCATTGAATAATTCTATTCTTTCTGGCCAACATGGACTCTAAAACACCAAATTGCAATTCATAAACTACTAAAAGACCAAACAGGATTTACAGAGCTCTGTATATGAACACACAAATTAACATACTTGCAAAAAAAAGCTTTGACTCACGCAGAGATTGCTATGGAATAGAATGTAGTTTTTATTGCTCCAAAGAAAACTCGTGTAAAATAAGACCAATGCCGCCGATATTTCGTTCCATATAAATGGTCACGATAGTCAAGCCAAAATACTTTATTAATCCTCTTGTAAGAAAGCTTTCTTTTATTTCCTTTGCGTTTATGTAGTAATCAAGTTCGTTAGCAGGGCATGCTAAATAATTGTATAAGGAGAGAAAATTGCTAACGTATAAATCGATGAAGGATATTTTGTAATTAAGAACCGATAAGATTATTTTTGTCTATGGTCGCAGAACATGTGTTTTTTCCATAGAGGTTAACTTGGTGGCCTGGGAGTGTGAAATCTTCATATGTTCACCAGCTTCATTTCTATTTAGTTGTACATGTTGCGGGTTAATGCATTATGTAGATTTTATTATCGACATTTATGTGGGGAAAGAAGATAAGTACAAATGTTTAAAATTTCACCTTTTGTAATTATTCAAAAATTACTTCAGAACCTCACCGATGATTGTTCCACAAAGTTTGGTTTTAAAGTATCTTTTGTTTTTGTTGTAACCGATTATAAATAGTATAAGGAACATGCCTATAACGTTTTTGTTATTTGGACCTTTAAAGGGCTCTTATGGTACAATATGATAATAGTATATTGGTATGTAACAATGTGCTCAACTTGTTGTTTCTGACATTTATCGTAAATTTTATTTTTTAAACTTCACGCACTTTTTCTCAACATCTATTTAACTTAGAAGTTTGAATTCTTTGTGACTGTACAGAATGATTAGTTGCAATTAGTAGGTTAATGATTTTAATCTTAAATTACATCGTTTCCACGAAAAGAAATATTAACGTAAAAAAATTAGACCAAAAATTATTTTTGTGACTTTGTTTGTAACGAAATTATTCCCTTAAATGGACAAATAGCTAACCGGTTATCTTAAGCTACTTATAAAAGCCCATAATAAAACATTGGCGGCGATTTGATCTTTATTTTCAGAGAAAAGTGTACCTATAAATGAAAGTAAGCTGTTTTTAGAAATTATTTAAATACTTCTGTAATTAAAATGTTTAAAAGCAGGTACAATATTCTTGATGCCAGCATACTCAAACAACCTTTAATAAGCGATAAAATGTCCATTGTTCTAGGTGGTGTAATTCCAGAGAAAACGGCTTTCTTTCAATTGCAAAAAAGCGTATAAATACCCTGTGATCTTTACCAAGTGTCTGTTAAATGGCTTCGAAGGCGTAATTAAATGCCCAGAAAATATTACTTTGCAAACTACTCATTGCTGGTCCTGTAACTGGAGGCATATGGAGCTTCCATTTAAAAAAGGAAAAATTAATAATTGAGAAATGACCAAGCTTGGTATAAATGGTAGGTACAGGTTTATAAACATGCCACGTGTACATGACTGTTTTAACCTTGCAAGCAGTCGCACGTGGAATCACAGTCAACACGAAAGTATTCCTTCGTTTCCTTTAAGCTATTTGAACTTATGAGTCATGTGATCCAATTAGCTTCCCATAATCATCAGTTTTACGTTATTCCTTAGTTGCACTTGGACTTGTGCAGTGGTTATGGAATGGTCAGCAATTGGAGACTGACAGTGCCGCGAGAGAAACGACGTTGGAAATTATCGGCATTGTGGCTCGCCTTTAGCAGAAATAGTAAACGTGAACTACTATAGTCACACAATAGTTTATTCACAAGAGTTTCCTTATTGTTCAAGTTCCAACTTCTATTAGTCACGTAGCTTCGTAACGTTCAGGTCAAAGAACTTTTAATTTATCTATTTTTTTGCAGAATGGATCCTTCTGAAACGGAGTCTAAAGGAAACAGGAATAATGTTGATATTTTGTCCGGGAGGGACCATGAAAGTTAAAGCCTATGACTGAAATGTATAATCTCAAGCACCGCAGTAACCAATGCGTGTTTATCATCCTATTTACAACATTATTATGCAGCATTTGTTTGTGAAGCACACGTAACGTATTAAGAAACAGAATTTCAGTAGGATCGGACAGGGTATACTGTTTTATAAAACTATGTGCTTCAAATATTCAGTCCGCAGCGACTACTACAGGGTCAAATTTACGAGTTTTGAATTTACGTAACAGTTAAGTTGTAGTAATACTTGGTCACTTTTCTAATTCACATCACTTCGGCACTGAAGCTGTTGGACAACGGAACGTTTTCGGGAAGATTGCTTCCCATCTTCATCGTAGAAGGTCGATTGATCCTACCGTACACTCACCTGCCCCCCTCCATGTGTTGAAGAAGATATTGTCTTTAGGAGTTTATTTATTTATTTAGCTCCACACTTGGGAAACCAATTTGAGGAACATGTAGTCTTTACGTTGGAGTTTACGTTGTTTAAGGAGTTTTGCACCACGTATGAACGTCAATTTGAAGAAGTTAATGTTTGTTATGTAATATGCTGCTACGTATGAAAAAGCTGATTTGAAGATGTATTTTTGCTGTTACGCTCCAAGTTTAAAAAAAAATTTAACATTGTTATTAAACTGTTTCTATAGATATTATTTATGTTTATATTCGCCTCGGCTGCGTCAGTATTGTTTAGAGACACGTTTCTCTTAGGCAGGGTGTGGAGCGACAAGAATGTAGGCTTACACAGATTTTAAGTTTAAAATTCGCTTATTTTTATTAATCCTTGACACAAATTAAATAGCACTACACTGATATCAAGAGCTGTGAGATTGTTTAATACTTGCACTTTGTTAACGCGTATACATAATTTTCGTTTCACACGCATGCGAAATATTTCTTTAGAGAACACATCTTGCATCCGGTCACTACCAAGGTCTGCAGGCAACTGAACATATTTCAACCGTCAAAACCCATAAGCTTCCGTATTTTAAGTCTCTGATTGGCTAATCCTAGTCCAATGGAATACCTGCATTTAATTAAAGCTTTTTTCTAGCTGTTGGTTGGCTATTTTTAAACTGTCGCAAAATTTACATTATTGCTGCCTGAATTATGACTAGTAGCATTTAAACTCTCAAACTTATTATTGCCTCAAGGTTACCTCATTGTTACCTCATTGTTAGCCACGTTAAACGTATTATTCTCACAGCTCTTACATTATTAAATTACGTAATGCATTCACGTAATATTATTAAACATGTTTACAATAATATAAGCATATGCAATGACTGTTACATACGTTTTTACAAATTCTTACATAAATATTGCTTCAAGGCGGACTGTTGTTGAATTTACATATTATATAATTTAATTGAAATTATTCAAGTGTTAAAAATACTGCCTTAGTGTTCTGTTCTGAATTAGCGGCCCTGGTATAATAAAGTCATACTTGGTACATCTGCTTCTGTTTTTTGTTGGTCTGACTCGAGTGCCCTCTGTGGTGTGTAATGCAGAACTCCTCAATTGCTTCTCCTGTCTTCCATGGTCTGATTGGGTAAATTGCAGTAAAGGATCAAAAGGCGGAATTTCGAAATCCAAAATATCATCAATTCTCAGGTGAATAAATATTTTCCCCACTGAATTAGAAAAGTCGATCAAGTATTATTGCAATGAACTGTACATCACTTTTAGAAAGTCGTCTTATAATCATTTATAACAATTAAGTTTTCTCGAAAACGCTTAAATATTTCCATAACTGCGTACAGTTGCAAATGTGCACTTTATTATGGCACTGTTTACCAAGATTGGTTCTGGACTTACCCGTGCTTTGTATGCAACAAGCATTGCATATTGTGCTGAAGAAGTTGCCGAATCATTAGGCGTTTGAGGACGGCATTAAGAGGTACCCGTGCTCTATAGGCAATATGCCATGCGAGGACGATGAAGTAGTTATCGCAAGCGCAAGGCGTTGAAACATATCATGGAAGAAGTATCATTAAACTGCTTGCCAGTTATCTGGAAGATAATGAATATCCTAGTCACTCCGGTTCATTAGTTTCATGTCTGACTTTCACTGAATAAGCATCAATCATGTTCTAAATTTAACGTCTCAGTATGAGCTTAATTTATAAGCAGCCAAAAGCTACGTGTTTCGATGCAAATGAAGATGAAGTGAGAATTCGGAGAACAGCAATTTTTCAAATTTAATTTACAGACATTCGTATTGTATTCAAACTGTATATCTTTCTAAAATATGTGAGTATACTTAACTTTATTCTGCATTATTCACAGTTTGAAACTGAATGGCTTCTATGAAAACTCGAAAACTAAGGACGTTTTCGTAGTAGCATCACTTCTAAATGAAATAAATAAAAATTTTGTATACAAATGTAACGTATTACATCATCAAGTACCTATTTCTCAAGCCGACCAATCTTACCGAAGGTTTTTTCGCGGTTTTCCTAGTCGCGAGGCAAATGCTGGGTTACATAATTTGATCCACGAATTTTAATATCGTCCCTTTCATTCACTGCATTTTATTTCCTTCTTTACCGCCATACCAAGCAGTGGGCTCATCGTCCACCCTGGATATGATATGATCCAGAGTTTGCTTACTACTTGACTGGCTGCTGACCCAAGCATTCACTTGTAAGTCCTTAGCGGTGTAAATCCTACAAAGAGGGGGCTAATCAGTTAAAGAAGAATAGAGAAGGTCACACTGGCTGAGTGTGGGGCTAGATTTGTCAACATAAACAGCTACGTTTCCTTATGGGGCCACATTTTATGCACGTCATTATATATCTTCTGAGGATGTGTTTGAAAGTTTGCGATTCCTCTTTTATCTTTCCGTCGCAAAACTTGGTTACCATAACTAAACATAAATCCTATTAGCAGCAATGACTTTCAGTTACAAAGTAAATGCTCCAAAGTGCCCTTAATCGTACAAAATGTTTACGAAGTTACAGCTTTAAGAAAGAGCAGAACGCCCGGTCCATCAAATTATAAAACATACATTTGTCCAAGGCAGGAGAGGGCCAGTGAAATAACCGTAAGTTAGAAAAGGGGTTGAGTCCATATGTTCCACAGCCTACTACATCTTTCATGACCGTCTTGCTTTTTCTCTTATTGGTTTCCACGTTACTGCTGTTCATTAAATTTTATCGGCGCGCGCGTTTGCTCGCTCTTTTCGTAGCTCCATTCTTCTGCTGGCGAAACTAGCTAATCCGCGATAACAACATTTATTTGATTTCTCAATGTGCGCTTTGGGTGCACTAAATAATGGAAGTGTAAATAGCACAAGAACATTAGCAGCTGGCCGAATAGAATGGGGTAGTAGCCGTGTTGAAAACGTAGCAAAACAAACATGCTATGTGCTCAGGAAACAAACCCAAAGCCCAGAACCCCTCCCCTTTTTTCTTGCATGGATCGTGTGTACAAAGCGGACAAGTCTAGCGTTTGATCCTCTGTACAAACTAAACGGGGATTTTTTCCCTAAATTATTCAATCAGGTGCAACATTTCATGACAGCTTTGGTCTTTATTTATCTACAGTAAAAAGCTAATCTATTTTGGATGTGTTTCGCCCCACAGAAGGCTGTAAAAAAGTAATTCCCTGTAACTTAATACTGAAAGTACGAACTCAGGGCAAACGTGTATTTAACTAAATGATTTACAATACACAAGTAATTGACTTACTGCTTTAAATCACGTTGAATCTACAAAGGTACGGTTTCTAATATTGAAATAAATTATTTTAATTAAATAATTAGATGATTAAAAAAGTTCATCTTAAACTTTATTTTTACTTTTTCAGCCGCTTACCTGTGTAAGCTCCCAGGCCGACGTAGCTCGGAATCCCACTGAAACAGTTAAAATATTCGTAACCTACCCAACTTCTTATAGTTAAAGTAATAAAATTACAGTGATAATATGCAATTACCTCATCATAAGAGATGATGGAAATGTGCCTCTCTATCCGCATATTTTTGTCATCTTCTCGAAAGTTCAATAACTAAAATTGAGTGATTTTTTCGCCTGATGTTTTCTTTTAGTTCTTCCAATCTATAGGATTTATTCCATACACGTTGCTTCTAATGTAATCATGAGAAGGTATTTCTCTGCTGTTGGTATCCCCACGTTTGGAACCAACTTGAAGTAGATATAGTTTACGTAATTTATTAGCCTTACGCTTGGGAAGCCAACTTGAAGTAGATATTGTTCTTGGTGTTTGTTTATTTATCTTAGTTCCAAATATGGACGTCAATTTGAATAAAATTGTTTGTTACGTAATATGCTTTTAAGTATGATATGAAGAAGTTGTATTTTTGTTGTTATACTCCAAGTTTAAGAAATATTATATTAACTTTGTTATTAAACTGCTTCTGCAGATAGTATGGGTATGGTGCGACAAGAATGTATGCTTACACAGATTTTTAAGTTTAAATTCACTTCTTTTTATTAATCCTTGACACAAATTACATAGCACTACACTGGTATCATGGGCTGTAAGATTCTTTAATACTTGCACTTTGTTAATGTATATACATATTTTGCGATTCACACGAATACGTAATATTTCTTTAGAGAACACACCTTCCATCCGGTCACTACCAAGGTCTGCAGGTAACTGAACATATTTCAACCGTCCAAAACGTTTGTATTTCAAGTGTCTGATTGACTAATCCTAGTTCAATAGAATACCTGCATTTAATTAAAGCTTTTTCTGGCTATTGATTGGCTATTTTAAAAAACTGTCACAAAGTTTACATTATCGTTGCTCTAACCATGAGTAGTAACATTTAAACTCTCAAACTCATTATTGCCTCAAGGTTACCTCATTGTTACCTCATTGTTAGCTACGTTAAACTTATTATTCTCACAGCTCTTACACTATTAAACTACATAATGCATTCATATATAATTATTGAGCATGTTTACAATAATATAAGCATTTGCAATCACTGTTACATACATTGTTTTACAAATTACATACATATTGCTTCAAGGCGGACTGTTATTGAATTTACATATTATATAATTTAATTGAAATTAATCAAGTGTTAAAAATACTGCCTCAATCATCAGAGTGTATTTATTCACACTTTATCTTCTTCTATGACGAATCATGGTTCCGTTTATACAGCTATGTTTTGTCGCAACATAACATACATTGGAGTACAAAGAAACCCAGTTTTATGCACGAGATTCTGTTGCATTACGATAAAATTGGTGTGCAGTAGATAAATACATACAGAATGATAGGGCGTATACTTTTTATGAAAAACCATTAAATGCAAAGAGGTACAAGAATGACAAACAATTTTTGAACAGCTGACTGACGTTGTTGAATATCAGTCTGGAATTTTCCATGAAGACATGCAACTCATGAGCTATTCAGGAATGTTTTAAATAGGGTAATTAGTAAAGAATTGTAGCTCTCACGATCCCCTTATTTTTGTGTGATTTTTATGTATGAGATAATTTGAAAAGTAAGGCAGGGGAAAGGTCCCTAATTTGAACCCTTTCTTAAATTGAACCGTCAAGATATGAAGGCTTGGAGGTGTTGACTTTGCATTCTGAGTTCTGGTTTCAGTTGTATGAAGTGTTGTATGTAATATTTGACACATCTAGCTAAGCTTACACGACCAATTAGATAATTTTGAGATGATCTATATATACATTACATGTTATGAAGTGTTTATTTAGCAACAATATTCATGCATACGTTTTTTAAAGCAGCGTCTCTCCTTGTCACATAGATGCTAAAGCTTCCAAAATGGGGTGGCTCGTAAATTGAACCACTGTTTGAACCCTATATTGAACTGGTCCAATTTAGGAAACCTATTGAAATTCTAGGATTACTCAACTGCGAATAGTATATCGTGTGAATAAATATCCATATAGTATGCTAAATTAAAGAAAATCATGTGAAAACAGTGGATGACATGAATATGTAAATTGTGAATTGTCTGAAATTATGGATCCAGTGTATGAGTTGTAGGATATGACTTCACCAAAAGTGTGCAAAAGATACTGCCAAGAAGAAAGTCTTTTATTGTGAAGAATATTGGACTTTTTTGTGTCAGAATAAAAATTAGTAAAAACTATATTTGCAAATACTACCTATTCTAAAAACCAAGTGATTGTCATTATATAAAAATTCAAACTGTTCAAGGAAATTGGTATTCTTATCACAATTTTGGACCCTACTTTTGTTTCTGATAGCATATTTGTTGTGAATGTACAATACAATATGAGTATTTTGTATTAATATAAATGCTTTTTAAACTTAAAAGTATGCGAATCTTTTTAAGATACGGGTGGTTCAATTTAAGGACCACGTTCCTAATTTGAACTGATTTACACCATCTCACTTTTTAAATGTATTTAATTGATAATTTTATTAATTTTAAATTTTGCTGAGGATATTTATAGCGCAAGGATTTGTCACTTTAAAGCCTGTGTTTCTGAAAATTTTGATTTGAAATTATAATTATTATTTACTATTTAGGCCTAAGTGGTTCAATATAAGGACCTTTCCCCTTTATGCAACAAACCCTATTCATTGAAAGAACTGAAAGAAAACAGGCGAGAAATTCACTCAGTTTCGGATTTTGAACTCTCTAGTGTGAATGGAAGTTTATATTATGATAAGGAATGTGCTTATTATTATAGCAATTGGAAATGTAAATATGAGAACGTGAGGCGATTGAGGAGATATTATGGGAGTCCAAGCTATGGGGCCGGTGCACGAGCCGCGATGTGGTTGCCGCAGTGTGAAGGAAAGGCTTTGTATAGTGTCGAAAATTTTCCTGTCCCCTATTTCCTGCGATTTCATTTCCTTACGTTTCATTGTCGAAGGATCAGGCGAGAGGACGCAGGCAGAGCGTATAGCGGCGGAATTTGAACAGAGTAGGCCTGTGTAGGAGGTCTCTCCAGCATAAGGATATGTCCGGAGACGATAGAGACCACGCCCGCCCGCCCGCCCGCCCGCCCTGGATCTGGTCGCCCAGTGCTCTCGCGTCATCCTTTCTCCTGGAAGTTTCCAGAAGCACAATAGGCGGATGTGCGCTAAAGGCGGATATACGTACCCTCCTCCACTTCCTGTTACATAATCTATATCATCAGCCACAAAACTTAAGCCGAAGAAATTAGAGACTGTATTGCAGTCCTATTAGCTCTCTGCGTTAAATGTGTATTTAAATTGGTTAAAAATGTAAAAAGATTTTAGGAAGACTATAATATGAACTTATGCTGCGTGCAGGGCATTGGATTTTTTTAAATGCATAGAAGTGTTAACACTCTTTATATTATTATTATTATTATTATTACTATTATTATTATTATTATTATAAAAATAGTAGTGACTGGCTCATGTGAAAGGCGAGGAACAATGAAAAATGTTTAGAAACAATACCTTAAACAAATAAAACGTTTTGGTTCTTGCAGCTACATAATTCAAATATATTCTATCAAGCATTAACAAATTACAAAGGCTTTAAAATTCAAATTACATTCGATATACACTTCAAAGTCTTTGTTCTTCTTGCTACGAGTAAAACAATTACTAAATTTAAGTTTAAATTTAATTACATATTTATATTACGTAAATTTAAATGCGTTTTTCTTTAACGTGCACAAACTTGCTCTAGTCCAAGAATTAATGCTATGACACACGTGCTGAATTAATAGAATTTAGAATGTTACTTACAAAAGAATGCGTTAAAGAATAACCGAAAAAATGGGTGGGCGTGGCTGTTTCCCAAACGCAAGCTAAAGATTCCTTCTCGGCGATTCTACATCTCGACTATCTGTAGAATCTCGACTAACTTTCACTCGTGCTCACTCCAGCTCGCTCGGACCTGCGGAGATAGGTCACGTGATATGACGTCGTTCTGCAGCACCAGCGCCACACTATATGGAACCAGCCCGCCATCTATTGCATGTACAGCGAAGCTCCTTCCAGGTAGTAAGGCAGGCAAGACATACGAGGTTGCATCGTCCCTTAGCTAGGCGAAGGCAGGTGACATATTAGACTTGGTCAGCGCTCAGCCGAAGAGACAAAAACCGCTGCAACGGGGGAGCCATCCATGGCTCAACCCCTCTCGTGTTTCATTCTCCTACTACAAATCTGCTCTACCTTTGTCTACCACATCTATCATGGAGGAGTCTAAACATTCGGATCTAGGAATTTCATGGCAACACCCACTACGGGGTAGAGGAATACTCCCCCAAAAAATGTACACAGAAAACGCTGAAGTCGAGTAGACTATCCTTTAATTTCAGTACATGAACACTAGGTTTTGTACATATCTTAATCTAACCAAAGAGAAGCAAATATAGATTGAAAATGTTACACAATTAAGAACACCAGGATTATACAAAGGTGTATTTATAAATATTTACATTACTTGCCTATAAACCGTGTAACAACGCTCAGCAAAAGAACACAAGTTTTGGGATAAATGGACAGCAACACGTATCACCTCACATGACACATTCAACATTACTTGAACAATCAAATTTAAGAATGAGGAATACAGTATTTTACATCTAAATAGTCTGACGTTAACACGTAATAAATCCCGATTATTAAAATTTAGATAAAGTCTGCGCATTAGCAAACCTAAATAAACTCCGTAACACATGAGAGAAACCATATATATTCAACCATTTAAATAGGCTAAATATTAAACAATTTACATTCACTCTGAATATTCATCAACAAGAATAAAACAACGCACAATAAATGGAAACCAGAATGCAGAACATCAACATGTACTGCTCCAAACGAAAAGGATATATGACTTGTTTACCATGTGTGGCGCTGTGTATCTATTCTCTTATATCCAATAATCACAAAATGTAATTTATAACGAAGTAAAGGCCGCGGTCAGACAACCTTCGGGTTAAAAATTGAATACGGCGCCTATGCCATTACAGAAAACACCCGAGATCCGAAGACTTCAACGGTAGAGAGTGAAAAAAACAGATGTACACAACCCGACTGAAGCTGAAGACTCGATAGTGGTGCAACGAGCGGTGAAGATAAGAGCGCAGTAACCATAAGCCACACCGCTCATGGAGAAAATGTGAATTACTAATTATGTGCCATATCCGCACAAATCCAAACCGCTTTACTAATCTGGACATACTTTAAGAGTCAGTGAAAGGAATACGAGGGGCGTTTTTAAAGTACCATTTTAATACTTTGCCACTGCAGTTGCGATTTTGAGCATGCGCGATCACTTTCTACACTCATTACAAAGCCAGCTGCGTAATGAATGCATCTGCGAGCGATCGTCACTTTGTGTTTTCCTATTGTTAGAATGTTTCGAAATGTTCAAAACATTCGAACGATCCGCCAAACGTGAAGTCAGACCAGTAATTCGTTTTTTGAATGCGACAAGTGTACTACACCAAACAGGGGCGTTTATGGGGAATCAATAATGCATGATCTCATAGAGAAAAATTCTACCACTTTCCCTACAGTCCGCATTTTGCACCAAGCTGTTTTCATCTGCTTCTTCATCTGAAGAAATTCCTTGGTGGAAAATATTTCAACGACGATATGATGTGAAACAAGAAGCGTACACTTGGCATAAATCACAGGCGGCATCATTCTTTGACGAAGGCATACAAAAACTAGTTTCCCGTTACTCGAGTGCCTGAGTAACGACAGTGACTATGTAGAGAAGTAGTGTAAGGTGTAAGGTAATGAATATAAAGATTTGGAAATTAATATACTGTTATTTTTAAAAAACTATCCGTTCTTAAAAAAACACCTTACGACTTTCGAAAGTCATCGAATATCATTATTAGGAATCCATTGATACAAATGGCTGTTAAGAAGACCATTTTCCTGGCCTCGCAAATACCCTAATTTAGCAGCACAACCGAATTCCACAGTCGGCAATATTTCCACAGCAGTTGGAGCACCATTGACATAGGAGATTGCGATTAGAGTTACCCTTGGTATACAATGATGCAATGTTTACAGTGGAGCGGGGATTACCTACTGCGTGTGCCGCGCTGATGGTAATTAAACTCAAACCCCTGCTATCCCAGCAATATATAACGATTTCACCACCGCCACTGCATTTTTTGATCCGACGATATCCTACTGCCAGCTTCAGGACTGTAAAAACGTTGCGCGAAATAGATTAATGCCCCCTGTAAAGGGAACATGCTGGCCGCAGTAGAGGGCCTTTGATTTGTGGATGCAAAAGTTCCTAGCGTGGATAGAAAAACAGCTATTGAAAAACTGTAAGAGTTTCTCACGTGTGACACTCACATGATTTCCTCTACTCACTAACGTTTATTTGTATATATCTTCTACAAACTATCGTAACGAAAGCTTATTTGTCTATCTACTTCATGTTAAAGTTTGGATAAAATTGGATCAAAATTTTCAACAACATAAATTATTTGTCCAAAAACGCGCTTAAATTAAATACTACGGCTTTTGCTCCCACAGCTCTTTAAAGCTTTAAGACCAGGGCTAGGAGCGGAGGGGGACCTACGGAGAGCTTTTGGAGACCGCTCCGTTTCCAGGGAACAAAGTTTTAACAGAGAGCATCTTTTTCCCCTGCCATGCAACCCCGAGAAATCCGCCGTCACTTACAACCCTGTAACAAGCAGATGAAGGGAAATGAAATGAGAAAGAGGAGAATAGAGAGACGGGAAATTCAAGGATGTAATTAACTTCCCCAGCATTCGCCTAGCGACCCGGGAAACCCGCGAAAAAACCAATGGGTCATGTAGGTCCCCCGCAGGAATGGGACCCACCACCTTCCGAATTTGAGTCCCATTTTCTACCGCCTGCGCCTCCTCGCTCGATTTTAAAGCTTTAACGCATGACTGCTTGAATCCAAAGTCGTGACAGGGCAGAAACGCAGAGAAGAACAAAGTAGTCTACGGTAGGAGAGAACGGCTGGCAGTATTGCCCTTGCGTAGAACAACACTCACTCGGAACGCCGACCTTATCTCATGTTGTGTACGTGCCTGCTGCTCTGTTGCTACTGATCCAACACTCCTCCCAGAAGATAAATGGATTTGTCCAGCTACTGCGCATACAGAGAAATGGGTCACGACGGAAACATTAACCTGTATGGCCTAATTAATCGTCCACGTTTATTTCCAATTGCTTTTACTTGATTTGGATTTTTCTTACACTTTTGCACATTAAAAATGTTCCACGCAATTTAGTTTGTAAGCAATCTTCAAGTTTACAGTAGAACATTTGAGAGAATGAAATTAAAAACTGACAAAGGTTTTGCTATACTTCTCAATATGACACAATTTACCACTGAGGATTAATTCTTACAAACATTATATTTAAAGGTTTATATATTTGTTCTGAAACAATCAGAAGAGCGAAATGTCAGCTTTTAGTATTTGTGTTTAATATGATAGTATATTTATTTTTTCAAAATTATTATTTCTGCTCACGCAGAGTAATTAGCGTCATAAAAGTAAAATTAATTTTTTTCTCAGTAAATATCAGAGAGATCTGCATGACATTTAAAACGCACCTATTGGTGGTGGAGCCACATATGACAAAACTTTGGAAACTTTAGATAAAAGCTGCATGATTTAGTAATTTCACCTATGTGTACTCATAATCGAGATAAAGCTTTGCAGAAATAAGTTCTACGCTCCCTTCGTTGTAGGTACAAGGACATCGGGGAAACCGAGTCAGTAGTCAGAAGTTCAAGGCCAGTGGGGTATGCTGGCCTTTAAATTTCAGCTCTTTCCATGACATCGAGAAACTATAGCGGCAGCCCTTAAAACACTTGTATCTTATATGTTACATTCACATAACTTTCTCTACCCTCAAACGTTTATTAGTGTGTATACACATTATTCTTACGAAAGCTTATTTTTCCGTCGACTTCATTTTAAACGAGATAAACCTTTCATAAATTACACATTTTTATATAGATACAAAGGCAATAACGGTGGTCAAACGTTTAAGAACTGGACGTTTTATGCTGGCTTTTAAAGTTCCATACTCTTGCTATGACATCGCGAGAAACAGTTGAAAAACGTCAGGATTTTAAAAGAATGACAAATTGTTAACAAATCGATCCATTAATAAATGATATCTCGTAAATGGTTGACACCACAAGAAAGGTTATTTGAAGAAACAAAATGTGTTTTAAAGAGAGTTACATTTTTACTTTCTCTACTACGTATAGTAAGTAGGGGAAGTATTGTATTCCACACAAAAATTCGATATCGAAATTTCACCGTAAATATATGTTTTCAGACCCCCTGAATCCAGAATAAGCATTTTTGGAAACATGTCCGTGTGTGTGTGTCTGTGAACAGCATAACTCAGAAACGAACAGTCGGATAAACACCAAACTTGGTATTTAGGTTCAGTATCTACCAGAGGTACGACACGAAGGTTTTCAAGAAAATCCCCCCAGCCCAGATTACCCTTTACATGGAACATTTTTCGAAAATTTTAATTTTCTCAGATATGGCTCCAACGATTTAGATTAAAATATCATATGTTTAAGATACTTTCATTACAAATAAAATGTATATCTTAAATTTTCTGGGAATGTCTCCAAAAGTATTCATTGTGAACGACTTTTGCATAACTGGTAAACTATAAGAGATAGACAAAATTTTACTACACAAAAAAATGTAGATCGCGTTAAAATACACAATTTGTGTCATTTATATTTTTTTTATTTAGTGAACCATTTTCGAGATATTGCTTGTTATTCCCTTAAATGTTCCAATATTTATATTTTTTCTCAAATGGGAATTCGTTATTCATTTTTACTTTCTCTACTACGTATAGTAAGTAGGGCAAGTATTGTATTCCACCCAAAAATTCCATACCGAGATTTCACCGGAAATACATGTTTTCAGACCCCCTGAACCCAGAAAAAGAATTTTTGGAAACATGTCCGTGTGTGTATGTGTCTATCTGTCTGTGTGTGTGTGTGTTGTCTGTGTGTCTGTCTGTGTGTGTGTGTGTGTGTGTGTGTGTGTGTGTCTGATAGAGCAATTACAATTAATACTCCGAAATTTGATTTATTATGTTTAATTAAAGTTAATTTATTTTATTGTATCTTGTGTCTCAGAGTATATCAAAATCAATAATAAATTTTGGAAATGATTATTTTAATTCAGTTGATTTATTAGAATGTTAAGATTATTACGTGTTTATTATTTTTAATTCCATTATAACTTAGAAACGAACAGTCGGATAAACACCAAACTTGGTATTTAGGTTCAGTATCTTCCAGAGATGCAACACGAATGTTTTAAAGAAAATCTCTCTCCCCAGATTACCCTTTACATGGAACATTTTTCGAAAATTTTAATTTTCTTAAAAATGCCTCTAACGATTTTAATTAAAATATATATTTAAGATATTTTATGACAAATGAGATGTATATCTCGAATTTTCTGGGAATTTCTCAAAAGGTATCTTCATTGTGAACGACTTTTGCATATCTGGTAAACCATAAGAGATAGACAAACTTTTACTATACAAGAACTGTAGATCGCGTTAGAATACACAATAAGTCATATACATTTTTTTGTTGAGTGAACCATTTTCAAGATATTGCTTGTTATTTCCTAAATTTTCCAATACTTATACTTTTTCTCAAATGGAAATTCCTTATTCATTTTTTTTTTTGGTCCTGACAATGCAAAGAGAATGGAATACTCCACATAGCAACCAGCTCTTAAAATATTTGACTATAGCTTAAAGCCTACCAATTCCCCTTGCATCTACAAGAAAATTAGCAATAAGATTAACATTACGATATCTCAATTAACGAGAAGCATATGGAGAATAAGCGTTTGTAAAAATAGTTTGTACAAGAGAAGAGAAAGTTATGTGAGTGTGACACATCACATTTTTTATAATTGTCATAAAAGAAAAGATATTGAATAATAACAGAAACACGCCGTATTACTCTATTTAATAATAACATCAATGAATTTTGAAGATCTGTGACGTTAAAATTAAATTGAGTTAAATTTATGGACGCTCTTTAACCGTGTGGTGCTTAGCATCCCATTCTATATTGGGCGTGAAATACCGCTAATTTTTCTCAGAGGCCTCTTTATCAGGCTTGAGGCTGTTTTACTTGCCGTAAATCTACGGGACCACCGACTTTATTTCCCTAGCCGTGCAAGGATTCTTACACCCGAAAATATCAATCGCCCACCGCCGGGTTTAAACCCGGGACCTCGAGAACTAGAGTCTAGTCACGGAGGACACACCTGTAACGTTGATATATCTGTTGAACTTGTTTTGTTCTCAATATTAGGTGTAATTTTCAATGTGCACAGAACAAGTATATTAGCAGGATGTTTATCTGAAATAGTTGAACGTTATTTACTCTAAATAACATCCATAGCAGAAAAAGTTGGCTCAAAAATGTGAAGTCAAATCTGAACACGAGCCGCAGAGCAAGATAGTGAATTTCAGGAAATCGATCTGAAGGGATATATTTCCTAAATTCAGACAATGAATTCATCCACATTCATCTCCAAACTTAGCACAAAGTCATGAGTGGTTTTGGATTTCTATTATCTCCATTTGCAAGGATGAGAGTGGTTATGAACCTCAGATTCTGATACTGAAAAATGAATTTGTGAATAAATCTGTTACTTTTTCAGATTCTAAATAAGAGTTTTGTAACGATAAATACGTTCACATCGGATCTTGAGCTATCGGAGGGCCTCATTTGGCCCACGGACGCAAGATTGCTCGCCCCTGTCATACATCATGCCATGAAACTTTACAGGACACAGAAATTTCATCGTAAAATGTTAACAAAAGACAGCGACTTAAAGATGGAGACAAAACTTGGAAGAATGTTCCATTTCCTAGTAGCCTGGTACGGAGAAGAAATATATGTCGGTGTACTCTATCTAGAAAGCTATTGACAATTTGTGGACGTAATATAAAAAGTAATAGCTTTGGGATTTTATCGCCTTATCTACGGCAGACAAATCCAATATGACCCTGCAATTCTAGTAAGGCACTGGGATTGATAGAGTAGAATAAACTGGTGTACGGAGTAGGTCAGAGTTATGTTCAATCTGTCTAATGGCGGAATTGTACAACTTTGAATACTAGCTAAACTTTACTTAGAATAACATGGTCTTAAAGAAGTTTCTATTTTCGTTTTATTAGGTGACCGAGAAAGATCGTTCCGTTTCCCAGGAATAGCTTTAAAAGTTCTTATGGACACTACAATAAAAGTGTAGTTTTTGAAGTTTTTTTTATTTTTCAGGTTTACAAATTGAGCTCTTTGTGATATAAGGGAACCTATAATATGACTTTTTTTGAAAATCTATTTTCATAGATTCTTGAAAGCTTTTATAACCCCCGGCGCATCCGGCATATATATATAGGGTAGCTAAACTATATTCGAACCCACTCGCGGCCTCTCTCTACTGCGCGAGACAGTCGGTAGTCGCCGGGGAAGTTACGCCGGCAGAGGCGGACTAAAATCCTTACCTTATAATAGATGCTGAATGTTGACCTTCTGCTCTCAAACAGGCAGCATATCTCGTGTAAATATTCTCGCTCACTCTCCGAAGCTCAGAAGCAGGAATTCTTGCGACTTCATGCACAATGTTTTCTCTAAGTTCCTGTAGTGTGCTAGGATTGGAAGATACACTTTGTCTTTTAAAGAACCCCATAAATAAAAATGACAACTCGTTAGATCAGGAGAACAAGGTGCCACAAATCAAAACTAATTATTGTCATCAAACAGCTCTCTTATTGCATGTAATGATTCGGCAGCCATATGTGCTGTTGCAGAATCTTGCTGGAACCAACCATACTATTTCTCTTCTTCTGTTATGCGATCGCAAAATCGCCTGAGAATTAACCTCTGATATCGCTCTGAATTTATTGTTTCATCAAAGAATATCGGCCCTGTTATTCTTCTAGCACTTATCGCACACCACACTCCAATTTTCAGATCATAATGAGGCGTTCCATCACAAGAATTCCTGCTGCTGAGCCTCGGAGAATGAGGTAAGGATTTTAGTCCGCTTCTGCGGCGTAATTTCACCGGCGACTGCCGGCTGTCTCGCGCAGTAGAGAGAGGCGGCGAGCGGGTTCGAATATAACTTAACTACCCTATATATATATATATATATATATATATATATATATATATATATATATATGCTAAAACTAAATTTTCTCAATATATGTTATTGCCACAAAGTATTATAAATATTAATTCTTCTTTCTCTGTTTACCCTCCCCATTGCTAGGGCTTACACCCCCACGACTTACAAGGGTGCCTGGGGTCAGACAGATTATAGATCAGAGAAAAAAGCCAAGATGAGTGATCAGCCCGAACACATGTATGAGAACAAGAAAGGAGATTATATGAAATGTCGGTGAGATAACTGAAAGGAAAGGTGATGTGGCAATTGATGGAATGAATGGTCGGGGAAAATCCGCCCAGAAGCCGCTTTGTCCACCACAATTCTTCGGGATTGAACGTTGGCGCCCTAGGTGAGAGTCGAACGGTTTAACCACTCGACCATTGCGCCGCCACCACAAATATCAATTAAAATAATAAATATAATTCATTAATTGGTTTTATTTTTAAAATATTGTGCAAGATGGATTAATTAATTCTAAAAGTTTATAAAATTGTATCACCTAACGAAGCAAATTTCATTTTTAAATTCTTATTTCAGAGCCTAGCTCTCAATAAGGTATGTAACAATCACTTCACAATATATCAAATGTTCTCATGCAGAAATGAAATTCTGAAAATAAATAATGGCACGTAGAATATTTTAAAATTTGCATGAATTACAATCCATAAAATCTCATTTTAATATCTCAAGCAATGCTCTTTCAATTTTGTTGAAATTTCCGGAGGACACTATAAATAATACAATATACAATAATAATAATAATAATAATAATAATAATAATAATAATAATAATAGGCAGTATGCAAAATTTGAAGATGTAACTCAAAATGTGTAGAAAAATGTTATCAGCTGTCAAATGCCTAAGGAAACAGGGAGAAACATGTGGTTCATCTGGAAATGCACTGAAATTATCACTTGCTATATTTTAAAGCCTAAAAGACAATTTTAATGGATTGATTTTGGTTTAAACTGTGACACTATATACCTATTTAACTGACTTACATTGTTAATTTATATATTAAACACACATTTAATAGACACTAAATGATAATGCCACAGAAAAAAGTTTAGCATTTCATTAACAATAATTTAAATTGCGTAAGAGTAAAACATTGTAACCGATTTCCTTTAAATTAATCTTAAAATTGGTTTAAAGGGTAGCTACAGTGAAATTTATATGAACATTGATAGATTAGGTTCATCTTTTAATAACTGGAATAGGAATTAAAGGTGTTTACATAAAATAGATTTATGAATCGTCGTCTGTGTTTGACATACATCTGAATACATACTTTACTATTATTTGAAATGCGAAAATAATAGAATTCTTTTTCTAAGACTATTGAAACTATTCTTTCGATTTAATCCATTTCCGCAATGGCGATTAACTTAAACCACTGTTACTGACATAGGGCTTAGCTTTGTAAAACTATATTAAATTTAAAAAAGAAAAATGTGACGTATTACATTCACATGACTTTCTCTACCGTCTTATCTTTATTAGTGAGTATACAAACTATTCTTACTAAAGCTTATTTTTATATCTGCTTCATTTTAATCCAAATAAATTTTTGCATAAATGGCATTATACGTACATTACATATTTCGTTATAGGTACAAAGAGAACATCGATAGTCAAATGTTTAAGAACTGGACGTTATATATGCTTGCCTTAAAATCCCACACTCCATGTAATCCGAGAAACAACTGAATGTTGCCAGGACTTCAGAGAATGACTAAGTAATGAACAATTCTAACCATTATTAACGAACACATCAGAAATGGCTGATGTCACAAACAATTATTTGAAATAAATTGTGTATTCTAAAGAGACCTAAAGTTTTTCTGTAGTACGTTTTCGTCTATCGCTTAAAGTTTACCAGCTATACAAGATTATACAAAATTCCTTCCCATAAAATTCAAGATATGCATTTAATTTCTCATATAAATATCTTAAATATACAGTATTTTAGTAAAAGTCTTTCAAGCCATTTTTGAGAAAATCAAAAGTTACAACACATTTTGCATGTAAAGTGTACTATGGGTGGGAGAATTTAGTTCAAACTATTCGTGTCGTACCTTTGGAAGATACTGAAACTGAAATACCAAGTTTGGTATTTATCTCACATTTCATTTTTGAGTATTCACAGGCGCACTATGCGCGTGCATGCCCAAGGACGTTTTTCTATTTTTTTTAATTCAGGGAGTCTCAAAACCTGCATTTCTGGAATCTCGGCATTTTATGGGTGTAATGCAATACTTCCTTTACATACGATAGGTAAGTAGTACAGAGCGTAAAAGTACACAATGTGATTAATGTGAAATTCTGTGTATTTATTTATAACTATCCCACGCCTACTCTGGAATGTGTTGTTTAAGATTCTGGTCCTCTTGCTACCTCTGCAGCTATGCCTCCCAATGCATATGATGGGGAAACTAAAATTTAATATCTAGCTGAAAACCTTTTGGCCTCACCCCAGCATCACTTTGATCTGAGTGTTGGGTCTGTAAGGTTGTATGTTAAATCGTGTGAATGTAGTCTCATGTGTGTAGCATCTCCCTTCAATTTCTTCCTTTTTACCTTTTGTGTGTAATGTAGCGGCACCGTGCTTATACTGAATAAACCACAGCTAATGTGATTAATGTTAAATTCTATGTATTTTGTTATAATTATCCCACGCCTGCTCTGGAATGTGTAGTTGAAGATTCTGGTCTGCAAATCTTTTGGCCTCACCCCAGTATATAACAATAACAAATCGTTTTTCATCCAAAGAGCTATTTGTACAGGAAAGTAGCATAAAAATCCTCACCTTAACTGAACTTAAATATAAAATTTTCGAACATACAAACACGTGCTTGAAAACGTTTTCTAACAGTTCTTTCTATTTTGGTTTTGGAATACCTCAAAACATGGTATAGAACGTGGGATCCATGTACCACTTTCTCCAACTTAAGGGGGATACAGGAAAGCAAATATCGCTTGGACCTTTTTGTTACCTGTACCTCAAACAAGGTTCTCTTACCACATACTGTATAGTGCGCTGCAAGAAGTTGAACTCTGGAGGATCCACAACGCCGTATACATTTTATTATTTTGGCCATTACGTAAGAAAGGGGAACTAAAGCCGCTTTATCAGCTTGAAAAAGGCGATAGCTGATGGAAAACCGTGTATCGGTCCCAGGTGGACGAAAGAAAACAGAAACAAAACCCATCCTTATGGGAAAAGAGTGTCACAGGAGAGTTGTAAAGTGGTAACCCCTTAGCCACCGATTTTCTCTCTTTACTGCTGTATCGATTGCACATTATATTGTGAAGATAACACCAACAGATGCTTGGCTGTGTTTGCCCACCTTTAGTAATTCTGGTCTGTTGCTCTCTTGGGGCCCTTTAGGTGCGTTCATACATCACATAAATGAAAATTAAGTTTGCGCATGTCCTGGAGTCCATTATTACAAGGCTTTAAATCTTGGAGACCGTAACAAAAGTTGACTGCACTGTAGAATATAAACCAGTTTATTCTTGCATACTGCAGCATATAAACACACACGCCATCATGTGAGGAGGTTGAGCACTGTATCCCATACTCCATTCTATTAGAATCATCTTTTTTATTGCAGTTCCATTCATACCTCGCCTTTACCTACATGGTCTTTTCCTTTGGAACTTATTACCTATTGGTAATGTTGTAAACTCGTATTCTCTTGTCGTTGGGTCTCTTGCACATTTTGGGTATTCCACACACACATTGACACTTTGATGCTTGACATTCCAGCCAAGTGTAAGGAAAAAATGGTGAAGTCAACTGCGGAACCGGCGTGAGCAATTCTGGCTGAAAGTGGAGGGTAAACTGTCCATCCAAAACAGTCTCTACTTCATCCAACCTTTCATACTAGCCCTCAATTAAAAGACTAATGATTATGCTACCTTTGCACAGTCAATATACTGCGGCCCTTCAAACTATATTCAGTGGGCAGGTTACTTCCAGACTCTGGGGAGGATAGGGAATAATCTTAGCTAGTGAAAAATTCCCACCCCCAGCCGAGAATCGAACCCGGGACCCCTTACAGAGCAGGCAGATGTTCTACCAACTGAGCTACGGGGCCAACCTGGTACCTATATTGTAAGCCTAATTGTTAAGTATCCTTGCCCTGTATATGTAGGCATGTAAATCTGTTTATGGGAATCTACAAGGATTGTGCACAATTTTTAGTTGCATTCTTCAAATATTGTATGCTCTCCAGTAATATTCCTAAAAAATAATACATAACATTCAGAAAAACAGAATAATTGGTTGGAAGGGTAAAGTCAGACTGAAAATTCAATGTTATTGCCAGGATTTGAACCACGAATATTCAGATTGCTCTAACGAACTGAGGTACCACGGCAATATTCCAGCACTACATGAAATTCTCCAACTGTCTCACATTTTTTCCAGAAAACCATAAAACAATTGAGTTTTATTTATAGACGCTCCTTAATACTGTGGTCCTTAGCGTTCCATTCTATACTGGGCATGAAAGACCGATAATTTTGCTCAAAGGCCTCTTTATCAGGCTTGAGGTTCTTTTACGTGTCCTAAATCTATCACCAACTTTACTTTCCTTCCGAAGGAAGCCATGCTAAGGATTTTTACGCCCGAAAAAAATCCAGCGCCCTCCGCTGGGTTTGATCCTGCGATCTAGAGGCTAACAAGGTAACCGCTACACAACGGAGGACCAGCCGGTAAACCATAGAATCTCAAATTCATTTTGAGATGACATACCTCAAGCATGGTTCATATCCATTGGTTTATACTTCATCTATAAAGTTAATATTTCTTTTCTAATGCCCAATAATTCGACAAAAATCCTCTTTTTAATAACATTAATTAGAGATGTATTAAATGCATTATGTGCGTACTCATGAATAGAGGAAGAACAGGCTTAGAAAGTAATTTAATCTCCTTCGTCGCTTTCTGAAACTGCTTTTTTTATTCAGGGGGCCTCAAAGCATGCATTCCCAATGAAACATCGATATCGAATTTTTGGATGGAATGTAATACCCAAGTTATCTATTAAGCACGTGTTACAGAAATTAAAAGTTGTAAATGCAGTTAGCACTCTTAAAAGTACATTTAAAATAAAAATATTATGCCTACAATCATAAAATACACATCAAATTATTTAGGAAATTCCAAATAATAATGTCACGGTTTAATTTGTGACTAGGAGGGCGTAGGCCAAGGATTATATGGGAGAGTAAAAAGGCCAAAGGGTATGCCATATTGTTTATAGCACAGAATAGAATATTACAAGCTTAGGGACATGGCAAGTGAAGGATCTAACTGTAAATGCTATTGTTGCAAGTGCTAAGGTTGATTAACAATTAAGATTAAAGAATACAGAATACAGATATCTTACCCTTAGGAGTATGTCACAATACTAGAGGCGTAGTTACAGGGGATCCAACGTCTCGGCGGTATCTTGGCAAGTACCATGGCGGCAGGAAAGTACCTCGCGGAGTCCCAGATGGAAGAGAGCTAAGAGTTATCTATGGTACATCTTATATAGTCTCGTGGTTGCCTACGTAGCAGCGCGACATCATGACGCAGGTTAACCATATATGGTAAACCAACGCCCAATATAAGGTATCATGCACCTACATGACAGTGCTGAATTTAGCATGATTCTGCTTGTTACTAAGCGAGAAATGATGTAACTGTAAAGTCCCATGTAAGTAGTCAATTGAAGAAGTAAACCAGAATGTCCCAACTCGTAAAAGTTAAGTAAAGCTGCAAAATATAAAATCTCGAAATAACTTAAACTTAATAAGTTCTAATAAATATTTAATTTCGCGTAATTTAGTACACTTCCCAATGTAGCATATGTGACAATAAGACAGTACAAAAACAAAAAAATGTAATTTTTTGCGGTTTACACCATTATTAGTCTTCCCTTCACATTGCTTGAATCTATAATACCACACAATACAACTACAATACTGTTAATTTTGGGGTAAAGGCCGAAAAGGTTACCATAAAATGATTAATTTAGCTCACTCCAACACGCACATGGGGGCACAACTCGCTGGCAGCAAAAAGTCCGGGACCTTGGCGTGTAAAATTAAGAGGAAGGCGTGGGTTTTTATATATTACATTGAAAGATTATATAACACACATTACCTGGGATTTATTCACAAAAACGTTTGGCTTCTCTACATAGTTAACAAAGAAAACAGGATGAAGGGAGATGCCACGGACCGCTAGCTGACGTTATACCAGGCAATTTCAAACAGAACCTTCCCTTTGACGTCCGCGCCAAAAGGAAAGGCCGTCAAAAGAAATATAACTAAGAAAACCCAATAAATGCTACGTCTAGTAGTAACAATACAGCACAACAGTACGTTGGTAATGACAATAATAATAATAATAATAATAATAATAATAATACGCCACAATACCACACTAATGGTTATAAGTGGAATAAATATGTTTTGCCAGATTTTAGGACAAGTCCATGTAGAAATATTAATAAAGTATCCTCATTCCAGTTAAAAACCTCTATTATTACAATGGCGGAAAGCAATAAAACTCTGATAACCTGTACAACTGAAAAACAACCTATAACCACTAGCTGCTCTTCGGCCAATGTGGTGATGTACCTTCTATGAGATATTATCAAAATGTAATAAAATTCCATTTACCTCATCATGGAAACAAACTTCTAGGGAAAGTATTTTAATCTCCGTCGCTTCTGAAATATCGACCTTAGTTGGTCGATAATGCAGACGTAAAAGCGAGGTCTTGGTTGTGGGCTATATCCTCACTTGAGAAAGGGTTTCATTTTACTTGAAAAGTATGTAGGCTCTTCTCTCAAACCAACTTTAAGGTTTTATAATGTGAATTACAATACTTCACCTACTTACTATACCTAGTAGAGAAAGTTACAGAGCACCCAAAAATTGGATACCGAGATTTCACCGGAAATATATGTTTGGAGACCCCCTGAATCCAAAAAAAGCATTTTTGGAAACATGTCCGTGTGTGTGTGTGTGTGTGTCTGTGAACACCATAATTCAGAAACGAACAGTCGGATAAACACCAAACTTGGTATTTAGGTTCAGTATCTTCCAGAGATGCGACACGAAGTTTTCCAAGAAAATCCCCCCATCCTTTACCCTTTACATGGAACATTTTTCGAAAAGTTTAATTTTCTCAAAAATGGGTCTAACGATTTTGATTAAAATATCATATGTTTAAGATATTTTCATGAAAAATAAAATGTATATCTTGAATTTTCTGGGAATGTCTCCAAAAGCATTCTTCATTGTGAACGACTTTTGCATAACTGGTAAACCATAAGAGATAGAGAAAATTTTACTGCACAAAACATGTAGATCGCGTTAAAATACACAATTTATGCCATACGCATTGTTTAGTTGAGTGAAGTATTTTCGAGATGTTGCTTGTTATTCCCTTAAATTTTTCAATACTTATACTTTTTCTCAAATGGGAATTCGTTATTCATTTTTTTTGTCCTGGTAATGCAAAGAGAATGGAACACTCCACATAACAACCAGCTCTTAAAATATTTGACTATCGTTTAAAGCCTACCAATTCCCCTTGCATTTACAAGAAAATATGTAATAAGATTAACAGTTCAATATCTCGATTAACATGAAGCATATGGAGAATAAGCGTTTGATAAAATAGTTTGTACAAGAGTAAAGAAAGTCGTGTGACGTAACACATCAGATGTTTTGTCTTTGCTATGCAAAGAGTATTAATCTGTGGCAAAGAGAATGGTGCTGCACCTAGCAACCAGCTATTAAGAAATATGTCCATGCTTAAAGGCTGCTGTATTTCTATATTGCCCTTGCAATTACAAAACAAGGGGAACATGGTAAGCCTTAAGCGATAGTCTAATATTTTTAGAGCTGGTCGCTATGTGTAAAATTTAATTCTCTTTGCATGTCAACAAATCGTTTCTGCTAATGTTTATCTCGATTAATTTGAAATAGCGGGAGAATAAGAGTTTTTAAAAACAGTTTGTACAAGAGTGGAGAAAGTCATGTGAATGTAACACATCAGAATTTTTTTATTAGTTTTCAGTTCCTTTGTTTCTGATGGAAGTGAATTAAATAATACTACGTGGTTGTATTAAAATCCTTTTTGGAATACCTGCAGGTTATTGTTTGGCCTGTGTAAGTCCTGCCTGTGTCTTGTTTGTTTATTGTATATATCTGAATTTATTACGAACATTTCTGGAACTCGATTACAATTAAAAGTAGAGCTAGAATGCACTCTGTGAGGATATACGGCATAGGAGGTGATGTGCACCAATTTGTCGGTATTGGATTTGTAGGAATGGTCCCGGGTTCGATGCCAGCTCAGGTTCTCGCATGGATCTTGGATCTAGGGCTAGTGGTTAATACGACTGGTTCGTTTTCCTGCCCGTTTATTTCCCGTCACCTTTTTAAAATCTGCATGAACTCGTATGCTTGCAACTATCAAAGCACTGACCTTCGTTTCAGGCGACCTAAAAGTACATGATCAAAATCGCCTTCTGCCCTTACTCGGCTACAATGGGGAAAACCAATCCCGTTTCCTGCTTGTGCTTGCACTGACTCTCCAACCAATATTCACCTTTAAAATTAATATTCATTTCCCAGTCTTATTTAATAATATTATTCCTACTGTTACTTACATTTACTTTAAGATTATGGCCATCACTTTATATTTCTAGCTGCGCAGAAGTACTGTCTCAACTTACATTTGTTAAAAAAAATTTAAATAGCTGATTGTTTTACATCTGTCATTATTCTTACTACTTTTTTTGCAAAAGAAATATTTTATAGCGTCTACTGAATTTGCCTAGAACGTTATTCCATAAGTCACAATTGAATGATTCTATCGCTATTCTTTGAATCTATAAAAATGAGTAATGCAGCTGTTTCCGGAAAGGTTTATCTCTATTAAAATTAAGAATATAGAAGCAAAGCTTTCGTAAGAATCATAAGTATGCTCACTAATAAACGATAGAGAGTAGAGAAAGTAGTGTCAATGTAACATATCAAATGTTTACTTTCTCTAATACGTATAGTAAGTAGGGGAAGTATTGCATTCCACCCAAAAATTTGATACCGAGATTTCACCGGAAATACATGTTTTGAGGCCCCATGAATCCAAAACTGTGTTTTATAAAAACAAAAGACCAAGTATGTGTCTGTGAACAGCATAACTTGAAAACAAACAGTCCGATAAATATCAAACTTCGTATTTAGGTTCAGTATCTTTCAAAGATTCGACACGAAGATTTTCAAGAAACTCCACCCACACCAGACTACCCTTTTCATGGAAAAGTTTTCCAAAATTTTGGTTTGCTCAAAAATGGCTAACAATTTTGATTAAAATTTCATATATTTAAGATATTTTTATGACAAATGAAATGTATATCTTGAATTTTCTGGGAATGTTTCCATAAATCCTTTTCATTGTGAATGGCTTTTGTATATCTGGTAAACCGTAAGAGATACACAAAATTTTACTACACAGAAAATGCAGATCTCGTTAAAACGCACAAAATTATGTCATATGCATCTTTTGTGGAGTGATTTCCAAGATATTCCTTAGAGAATGGAATGCTTCACATAGCAACCAGCTCTTAAAATATTTGACTATCGCTTAAAGCCTAGCAATTCCCCTTGCACCTACAAGAAAATTAGCAATAAGATTAACATCTCGATGTCTCGATTAACATGAAGCATATGGATAATAAGCGTTTGTATGAATAGTTTGTACAAGAGTAGAAAAAGATCATGTGAGTGCAACACATCAGATTTTTCTAAAAGTACTGTTGTTTGTTTAACTTTTCCTGTTTATGTTCGTTATCTGATTTTTCCAGCACAATGAATGAAACGAACGTAGCGTTAAGGCTTTGTGATTTATTTGGGATAAAAGGGAACTTGCAGGGTAATCACACCAGTAAACCCCTCTCGTAGAGATGTAATTTGTGCTATCAGGTAGATCTGGTGTCATTACTTGGTGCAAGGAAGTGCAAGATGGATGGAGTTGCCGTTTGACAGGCTCTCTTGTTCCGGTTGTCAGTTCTATAAATTGGAGTTGAAGAGTTGATTGTACTCTGCAGAGTAGAGGGTTAGTTTGTAAATGTGTCGGGGGTGAGGAAGAGACATCCATCTCCCCATTTGAGGTGTAAATCGGATTCAGGTCGTCGAGCGTTCGCACGGAATTTGCACCGTCCACTCGCGTTACAGTAGAGGCATTTGATTTCATTATGGAGATCTGCAAAGCGGGAAATTGAGAAAGTGACGAAATATTTAATGATCGGGTATTCCAAAACTAGATAGTCAAATCCGAGATAAATAAACTTCAGTGATGTAACATAAGAGGATTATTTTGTTAAAAGTATGACACTTAAACGAATTACGAAAAGAAGGGAACATTTGCCATTTTTTCTCTATTCATAAAACGTTTTTATATTTCTGCAGGGATGTTACACCTGATATTACAAGATATTATCTTTGTATCTTCTTAAGAAATGCCAAATATGACACTTTCCCTTTCCATCTAGTCTTATAAATTGGATTTTTCTCTTTAATTTAATATGCTTTTATCATTATAGACACTTATGTTTTAAATATGTTATTTAAAATCTGATGTGATACATTCACATGCCTTTCTCTACTTTCTAGCGTTTATTAGAGAAATAACTAGCTATTTTTACTGAAGCTTATTTTTCATTCTACTATGTTTTAATCCAAATAAACTTTTTGAGAAATAGCTACATTACATATTTCGTTGTAATGTTTAAGAACTGGACGCTATATGCTGCCTTAAAATTCCACACTGTTTCCATGTAAACAGAGAAATAACCGAAGGTTGACAGGACTTCAAAAGGGTGGCCAAGTAATGAACAATTGGAACCATTATTAACTGGTATTTCAGAAATGGTTTATGCGATAATAAGCTTTTTTGAAATAAATTGTGTGTTTTAAAGAGATCTACATGTGTAGTACGTTTTCGTCTATCGCTTAACGTTTACCATTTATATAAGATTATACCAAATTCCCTCCGAATGAGGACTCCAAAGGCTATTCCCAGTAAATTAAAGATAAGCATTTCATTTGTCATGTAAATACGAAGGTTGGGGCAAAAGTCATGACAACTATTTATTTTATTGAAGATACCAGTCCGGTTGGAAAATGTGACGCGTGGACATGTCCACATGTGTGGACAATGAATAGCACTTAAATATCGTAACACACTAATTTATTACGGTAGTAACAGGGCAATATGGCCTTCATGGTGCAAAAGAATGACAACATAGCACACATACAGTTGACACGACAAACCTGGGCCTAAAGACCCTCAAAGTAGTCCCCTGCTACTGTCACCACACGCTGCCAACGATGTGGGAGGCGCTGAATACCATCTGCCTCAGCATTTGCCGCACCGTGGGTGAATCGGGTCACCTGTTCGCGCACAGCATTAGCAATGTCCTCTCGTGTTGCAAACCGCTACCACGTAGTGGTTCCTTAGTCTTTCGAATGAGATCAAAGTCACAGGGCGAAATGTCGGGAGAGTACGGTGGGTGCTCCAATTCTTCCCATCCCCAACGTCGCAGTAGCTGCCCTACACACTCTCCTTTATGTGGTTTTGCATTGTCGTGCAGGATTATTGCACTATCCACAAGATCCGGACGTTTTTCCCGAACGCCACGTCGTACCTGTCGAACCAGGAAGTCCCTGTAGTACTGTGCGGTCACTGTTGTGCCATGTGGAACAAAGTGGGAAACATTGACCCCCTGACGTCATACGCGACGATAACCATCAATTTGACTGGGGAAGGATTCTGACAGAACTGCCTCCTTGGTGACCCAGCATGTCGCCACTCCGCGGACTGACGTTTCAGTTCTGTTTCGTATGCCCTGGCCCAAAATTCATCGATGGCGATTATTCGTGACAAGAATTGAACGCCGACCTGTTGCCAGCGTGGTCGGAGCATATTGCATAGCGCACCCACCTTTGAACTTCCGTCAGTCCATGCGGAACCCACCGTGATGCGATTTTGCGTAGTTGCAGCTCATTACGCAATATCCTGTGGACGGTGCGTTTCTCGATGCCACTTGCCATCTTTAACTCCAGTAGCGTCCATCGTCTGTCTTCATCCAGGAGCTGCTCGATGACGGCACGTGCCACGTCGGTCCGCACACTGACAGCTCGTCCCGAACGTTGCTCATCACTGGTTGACACACGTCCTTGCTGAAACTTTCCTACCCACCATGCTACTGTACGATATGGTAGGTCATTATTCCCAAGGTCTTCTACTAATTCACTGTGACATTCCATCGCATTTCTCCCTCGGAGAACGGCTATTTTGATGTAAGCGCGCTGCTCAACACGGGTTACTTCCATCTCGCACGACACTCACCAACTGAGTGATTTCACAGCCCTCGCTGTCCTACTACCAGCTATCACAGAGCCATCTGTTGTTCTGCATACACACTATGCCTGCAGAACTTCCACGCGACATATATACGTTTGTTATCCCTTCACATATCTACAAGTAAAAAAAATAGTTGCCATGACTTTTGCCCCAACCCTCGTATATTTAAATGTGGTATTTTAATCAAAATCGTTACAGCCATTTTTATAAAATCGAAATTTTTTAAAAGTGTTGCATGTAAAGGATAGTTTAGGGTGGGGATTTTCTTGAACATATTCGTGTTGCAACTTTGGAAGGTACTGAATACAAATACAAAATTTGCTATTCATCCTAATTTTCTTTTTGAATTATGCTGTTCAGACACACACGATAAACTTTTTATTCAGGGGCCTTAAATCATGTATTTCCGGTGAAGGCTCGGTATCGAGTTTTTGGGTGGAATGCAAAGCTTATCTCCTACTATGTACCAACAAGAAAGTAATAACAAATCCTTTATTCTTTGATGTATAGAGGTACATTTTAGCTCCTCGTTTAGAGGAAGCTTTTCTGTACAAATTGGTGCCAGTGTAAATATAGCAACTTCTGTATATCCAAGAAATGTGATTTTTGGTTTGTAAACACATGCGTCCTTTTTATTTTCCCCACTACGTATAGTAAGTAAGGGAAGTATTGTATTCGACCCAAAAATTCGATGCCCTAGATGTCACCGGAAATGTATGTTTTGAGGCCACCTGCAACTTAATCAGCACTTTTATAAAAGGGTCCATGTGTTTGTCAGGTGTCTGTGAACCTTCTAACTTAAAAACGAAAAATCGGAAAATTGCCAAACTTGGTATTTAGATTCAGTATCTTCCATATATCAGACACAAGGAATTTTAAGAAAATTCTCCACCCCAACTATCCTTTACTTAGAACATTTTTCGAAAATTCTTATTCTCTAAAAGTGGCTCTAACGATTTTGATTTTAAATACCATATTTAAAGACATTTACATGGCAAATAAAATTTATATCTTGAATTTTCAGGGAATAGCCTTTGAAACCCTCTCCATTTGGAAGGGATTTTGTATAATCTTGCATAACTGGTAAACGCTAAGCGATAGACCAAAACGTACTACGCAAAGAATGTAGATCTCTTTAAAACACAATTTATTTCAAATAAGTTTTTTTTTTCTAGCCTAAGGTGTTTCTTAAATATCCTTATTAATGGATCGAGTTGTTAATTACCTGGTCATTCTTTAAATTTCTTTCAACATTTAGTTGTTTCTCGCGATTGCATGGAAACTGTATGGAATTTTAAGGCCAGCGTGTAGCGTCCAGTTATTAAACATTTGACTGGCACTGCTCTCTTTGATTTCTGCAAAGGTTTGATTGCATAAAAATGTAGTAGCTAGATAAGTAAGCTTTAGTAAGAATACTTTGTATACGCACTAATAAAGCTAGAGGGTAGAGAAGGTAGTGTAAATGTTATCACATCAGATTTTTTTCGTGTTTACTTTGAGTAGTGTTTTGTTATCTCTGAATGGTTCTTTCTGCTATAAATGACCCGTTTTCTTAAGAAATATTGAAGATAGTTAAATGGAATTTTTATATACTAAAAACAACACCTTGGTAATGTTACTGATCTACTTTTCATTTATTCATCTATTAACAAATTGGTTCGTTGTGTTTAAAATCTAATTGTCTGTGTAGTTGAATAAGAATTTGTGTAATTCAGAAAAATCAATATGTTTATTAATAAACAGCAATATTGAACAAACCTATATTAGTGATCTTAGAAGACATGTATTTACACAATGTTTGCTTTTCTTTTCTTTGCTTTGCTTTGCTTTGCCTTGCCTTGCCTTGCCTTGGCTTGGCTTGGCTTGCTTGCTGCGTGTTTGAGGAACTAAGGATTTTCTTTGTGATAACTATGAATTTCAGCTAGACAGTAATGCAAATATCTTAAATATATGGTTCTTTAATCAAATCGTTGATAGCTATTTTGAAGAAAATAAAACGGAAGAAAATATTTTGGGGGGGGAAAGGATAGTTTGGGGTTGGGAATTTCCTTAAAAGTTTGTTGTTTTATCATTTATAAACGCGGAACTCGTGTACCAAGTTAGGTATCTATTTAAGTTTTTGTTTTTGAGTTGTGCATGCTGTTCACAGACACGCACATACACACACAAAGTTATTTTTATAAAAATGATTCTTTGAAGTTTATGGACTTCAAAGCTTGTATTCCACTACAGTTTCAGATAGAATACTGTACTGTAAATAAGCGTTAGAGAAATAATAGGTATCAACCTATAGGGGTAGCTATTATTTGTATTTCAAAGAAGAGCTAAAATCTAAAATAAATGAGCTTTGGTTTTAATCTTACCCCTTAATATCTAAATTAGCATGTTTTTATTTAAAATAAATTAAAGTGGTATAGTTATTTATATTTCGAACTTTTGAGGTAGATACTTTTTGCAGCCTTCCGTTGCTAGGAAATATCATTTCTTTTTCAGCACAAATTGAAATGCACCGAACTATGAATTTGTTTAATGCACACAGCTAGTAAAACCGTACACCAATATTCTCGATTTCATTTTTGTATGTTGTAACTAACGTGTACGCATTAGAGCTAGGTGGTTCGCTAGAACTATTGTCCGCATGGATAATTATCGGAGATACTCCAAACATGAGGGCTCTAAGTATTGCCTGGAAACCCCTATGAGGCTTACGTAGCTCTTGAAATGCCCCCACTATGTTGTGCTAGGTTGACGAGTAGGTAATGTCTGTTATTTGTGCATAACACTCTCATGCTCTAATGTAGCCTAATTTAAGATTTTAAAATGTCTTTTAAAAGCACCATTTCTCTACATGTTGCCATTTTCTTGCAATTCTACGGACTATTCATATAAATTGTTGTTTTTATCTAGCTTATACAGGGTCTTCAGTATAAAACCTGACCGCTCGCACGCGGTTTTGCATCTGAGTAGCATGACGTGCCATAGCCGATCGTGTTAACACTCTGTCCTCACTTCTTAAATCTGTGTTTCTGTAAACTTGTACATAAAATACACTTATCTCATAGCAAATGATGGAACGTTTGCCACGTAAATCAATATCGAAGTTAGTACAGCAATTTGGAGTTTGAGCAACATCTGCAAGTACAGGAGTAAAATTGTTAAAACCCTACAAATGCACGCATGTTCATAATTTAAAACCAGATGATCCGGTAGCATATGTGTGTTATTGCGAGTTGTTTCTGTCGCCAGTGGCTGAAGGATTAACTGACCCTAAGTTTGGGTTCTTTACAGACGAGGCGTAATTCCATCTAACGGGGAATGTGAACACTCGAAATACTCTGAAAATCCACCTTATGTCCAATCTTTTACTAGAATGCAGTAAACGGAGAGCAGTGCCGAAATGGCATTCTCGCCCCGTTTTTCAATAAGCTAACGGAAGAATAAAAGTCATATTCGTGATTTCGGAAAGATTCCGCTCATACAGCAGAGAAATCCATGGACACAATTATGAAGTGTTTGATAATAGAGTTATTAGTGCTAGTGTGTGGCTCCCAAGATTTAACAGCTGTGATTTTTACCTGTGGTGTACCCTGGAGGACAAAATAAACCAAAAAAGCCTCACACATTGGAGGGACTTGAGGAAAAGAAAAGCACTGAAATACGAAACATTACAGCGGCCGAGTTAAATCCTGTCAATCGGAGTGTATTTACACGGTACAACGTTTATTTAGCTGCTGAAGCGGATATTTTCAACATTTGAATGAGGAAAGGGTTAATTTTGATACGTTTTATGTACAGGTTTACAGAAATACAGATTTAAGAAGCGAAGACAGAGTGCTGGCCCGGCCGGCTGTGGCATGTGTGCTACCGAGACGCAAAACCCGATGCGAACGGTCAGATTTTATACCGAAGACCTTGCACATAGCCATATAAATGTATCAAACATGCGACAATGTCTTTACTTCGTCCATTGCTTATATATCGCTGCACAATTTGGGGTGGAGTTGCTGCGTCCATCGTCTACAGTTGTTTCAAAATAAAGTTTTTTATGGGCTCATATTTGAATGCTATTTGATATGTATGCAACACTTAGCTACATTATAACCTGGATTCAGTACAGTCTGAAAATATTCATTCTCAGGGTTATTCATTTTTCCTTTGTCTCATCTTTGTGCCCGACTCGGTGCATTTCTCCCTAGAACTGCTGCAGTTCCTTGGGCCAGAAGTTGTCTCTCACAATTTCCGCTGCTCTCTTCTGACATAGTTTCGGAACATAAGATCCTTACGCGAGAAGGACCTCTGCTTTTATTTAATACTGTTTAGTACCAGAGGGGCTTATGTGACTGACCTCCGTTCCTGTTATTATACAGTGTCTTTACTTCCGGATCTGCACAGTACATTGTTGCCTGATCGATTCCATAATAAAATAAAAAAAAATTCATGTCAGATTTTATAGCTGCTCGAGTTTAGTTCCGATATTGCCCGCATGCACCCTTGTGTCGAATTCGGAAGGATCTGGCTCAAATCCCTTGGGACAGGTCAATCTGAAGGTTGCCACACAGTGTTCCAGTTGAATAATGTACTTCAGAGAATTTTCCTATAATCCCTGCAGAACGTTCAACATTACACCGCGATTTTAATTGATAAACCATCCAGAGCGTGCTGTGATCCAGAAATTAAAAGTGCCTGACAATAGCGTAATGTAATTCGAAAAATAAAGTAAGAAAACTTCAGTCAACTTCTAAGGATATAGGGTGCAGGTTTTCAAGGAATTTTCTCTACACAATCTATTGCCTAACTGCTAAACAAAACAGCTATTTTTAACATTCTGATGGTTCTAACACTTTAGACTGAAAAAATATCATAGTCTTACAACACAGATACGGTGGCCGAGGTCGTTCAGACACGGACGTGACTTCTGCGGCTCAGAAACTGCTAGGACTGTGTGCAAGGCTTTTTCCAAATTTTCCTCAGTCCCCATTAATGTCAATTACCGGGAAGTAACTCTGAACTTAGGTCTGGTACTTTTCCTTCTCAAATTTCCTTCCACAGTTGTTACATTTAACGTATCATCAATGTCCACCGCCTGTAATGCCGTTTGTAGTAAGAATGGGCGTTAAACACTATTAAAGCAAATTGTCTGACTTAACAGTGTGACATAAAATGTACGAGGGCGGGTCAATAAAGACTGAGAATGCTAGTGTTGGTCCTGATTGGTATGGTCTTTTTCAAAGTATTCTCCGTTGAGTTGAATGCACTTTGCCCAACGCTTCTGCCAGTCCTGGAACATGTGCTGGAAGCCATATTTTGAAATTTTCTTTATAACCACCTCAGCCTTCTTCAAGATGGCCTCCTAAGCAGCAAACGCTTCCCTCTTAGTTCCTTTTTCAGAGAGGGAAAGAGATAAATGTGCAGGCGCTAACCACAAGGATGCACTTCTGGTCGTTTTCGTTGGATGTGTTTAGCAAGGACATCCAAAACAGACTCGTAATACACTCCATCAACCGTCGTATGAGAAGGGACTTGACGTCGGTACACCATCCCATGGCAGTCGAAGAACGAAATGACCATCACTTTTCCTGCTGACCGAACAACCTTTGCTTTCTTTGGCGTCGGAGAATCAGGTGATTTCCATACTGAGGAGGCCTATTTGCCTTCCGGGTCGTAATGGTGAAGCCAACTTTCATTACGTATAATTATGGAATTCATGTATGCATACCCATTGATCTCAACTAGACGTTGCAGTTCCATGCACACTTCCACCCGCATCAACTTCTGTTTAGGAGTCAATAATCTTGGCACCGAAATCGCACAAACATGCCTCATGTATAAGTGATTATGCAGAATTGAAAAAACACTGGCGTGGGAAATCAATGATGCCAGCTATGTTAATCATGGTTTCGTTTATTGCTGTTGCTGGAGCACCTGGCCCACCTTGCTTTGTTATTGAAACACGGCCTTTTTTAAATTCCTTGAACCATCGAAGTGCTGTGGACTGTGGCAAAGCATCATCACCATATGCCTTCTGCAACATTCTGTAAGCCTCCATGCCGGATTTCTGCAAACGAAAGCAAAACTTCAATGCAGCGTATTGTTCTTCGCGTAACACCTCCATTTCCTCTGTAGGCGGCTGGCGAACTGACCTACTCCGTTCGTCCCCTGTGTACAGACGCATGCGCAAGCGAGCGTGTGCTTTGTTCACCAATCAGAGCTGATTATTGGCATCATGCAAAATTCCTTCCACAATGTGCCTATGTTGTATGCGGTAAAAAATATCTGATGTGTTACACTCGCATGACTTTCTCTACTCTTGTACAAACTATTTTTACAAACACTTATTCTCCATACGCTTCATGTTAATCGAGATGTTAATCTTATTGTTAATTTTCTTGTAGATACAAAGCGAATTGGTAGGCTTTAAGCGATAGTCAAATCTTTTAAGAGCTTGTTGCTATGTGGCGCATTCCATTCTCTTTGTATGTCCAGGACATAAAATAATGAATAACGAATTCCCATTTGAGAAAAAGTAGTATTGGAAAATTTAATTGAATAACAAGCAATATCCCGAAAATGGTTCACTCAATAAAAAATGTATATGACATAAATTGTGTATTTTAACGCGATCTACATTTTTTGTGTACTAAAATTTTGTCTATCTCTTATGATTTACCAGTTATGTAAAAGTCGTTCACAATGAAGAATACTTTTTGAGACATTCCCAGAAAATTCAAAATATACATTTTATTTGTCATGAAAATATCTTAAATATATGATATTTTAATCAAAATCTTTAGAGCCATTTCTGAGAAAATTAAAATTTCCGAAAAATGTTCCATGTAAAGGGTAATCTGGGTTGGGGGATTTTCTTGAAATCCTTCGTGTCGCATCTTTGAAAGATACTAAACCTAAATACCAAGTTTGGTGCTTATCCGACTGTTCGTTTCTGAGTTATGCTGTTCACAGACACACACAGGAACATGTTTCCAAAAATGTTTTTTTTTATTCAGGGGGTCTCAAAACATATATTACCGGTGAAATCTTGGTATCGAATTTTTGGGTGGAATACAATACTTCCCCTACTTACTATACGTAGTAGAGATAGTAATAACTCTGTCTTTATTGACTCGCCCTCATAGATCTCGAATTTTTCGTCTAGTGTATCTTGCATGATATTTCGTTAGTTTCATATAACTAGAATCACAAAATTTATCCAGGAAGTTAGAGATGTAAAAATTACACACATTGATAAAATACAGGGTGTCTGACCCATACGCTTAACACTGCAAAGTTTTATAACTCTAGTTGTATCATATTCAGATAAAAAACATTTGACATATGATTATTAGGTCCATTGCCATTTATGATTACAAAAATGACAATGGCAACAATGATCATATTATAAAGTTAGATTATAATGCGCAAATATGGCGACGTGGACACCCCAACAAAAGGTTTTCTCTGTTCTTGGACTGACTGAAACAAAAGCTATGAAGCGTGTACAACGAAATTTTTACCGTTAATTTAACCTTTGGCGGCACCACGATGTCCCCTTCCATGTAGGAATTATGAAGTGAGATAAAGTTTTCATTAATGCATATCACACATTTAACTTTGGTGTGTCTCTTTTGACCTCGCAAACCTCACGAGGATTTTTACTGCCTCGGATAAACAGTTTCTGTTAATGGAGTTAATTGTTCTTTCACACAAGCCGTGTGTTGGACAGGGTTGGAAAGGTAGAATCAGATGACTGAAAAATTCAATGCCATAGCCGGGATTTGAACCACGGATCTCCCGGTCTCCGTCCGGTTGCTCTAACCACTGAGCTACCATGGCAACATGCCGACACGACATTAAATTCTCCAGCTGATTCGCTGGTGGTTAGAGCAACCGGACGGAGACCGGGAGATCCGTGGTTCAAATCCCGGCTATGGCATTGAATTTTTCAGTCATCTGATTCTACCTTTCCAGTTTCTGTTAACTTTTCCATTCACATGGAAAGTTACTTCATCAGAGAAGTACGCTTTATCCAGAAAGCACCGTCCTCTTCAATTTTATCCAAAACATCTGCGGCGAACGTAGATAGATTCGCTGGCGTAACCGAATCTTGTAGGCTCGTAGACGTAATCTTTTGTGAACTACATCTTCAACCGTAGATCGAGGAATGCAAAGTTCTACACTGGCGCGTCGAGTTGACTTCTTCGGACTTCTTGTGAAGGTCACATGAATCCTTTCCTTATTTTCCGCAGACACAGCCGTTTAATATGCTTTCTATGTGTAGACAAAGGACTACCAGTTTCTCGTAACTGTCTGTCCCATTTTATAACGCTTATATAGGAGGGGACATCGTCGAGACGGCCAAGAATAAATTCAGGGCGAAAATTTCGTAATAGACTCTTCACATATTTTATTTTAGCCAGTCCAAAAACAGATAAAACCTTCTATTGCTGTGTCCACATCGCTATATATTCTAATCTAACCTAATAATATTGTCAATGTTGTCATTGTTGCAATCATAAATGGCAAGACACCTACTAATTATGCGTCAAAAGTTTTTATCTGAATCTGATGCAACTTAACTTATAAAAGTTTGTAATATTAAACATATAAGCCGGACAACCTGTGTGTCATTTGTCAAACAATTTTGTAGCCTTTACAGTTTCCAAAATATTCGTTTGGTATGTTTAAAATATCCCAGATTTAAATTTTAAGCACACAATTTCAATAAATTTGGCTAATTACATGTGCCAAAAAGAATAAACAGCAACATAACAGTTCTTGTTGTCTAGGATTTAACCTGACACGTAGTGACAAGCAGGCATATTGATCCTTAAGCAGTTGTCTTTAAGTTACCTACACTAAGACCATGATGCCAATGCAAAAAATGTAAACAAAAGCGCTTATGGGTGAGTGATAGGCAGGTAAATATGTCTGCAAACTCAACAGAGTGCCTTATGTGTATTTTTCTCCTTTATTTCTGAGTACTTATTAAATTATGTTCCATATATTTCCAGTTTATAATCTTTATTCAAAGTTCTGACACACGGTTACAAGTAGAGATCAATGCTGCATGGCTATCACACAAAAGACAAATTGCCCCACTCTATAAAATCACTTATATGAGTTGGAACCCTGGTCAGGGATTTGCATTAGATTTATGAAGTATCGCAGCTTGTGGTAATGTAGGAAGCACTGGCTAGTAGGGCACCAGACCGCTTACTTTGCTTTCCGAAGGGTATATATTGGCCATGTATGTAGGTCAATCGCTCTCAATTCTCGATACGCTATGAAGCCGAGACTACGCTCGTCAGGTTTCCGACGCCCCACCCTAAATAGCTAACCTTTAATTCAATGTTACAGCAAATCCGGTCAGAGGTTTCCAGATAAGAGATGTGGGGTTACGTCTAAGTTCTTGCACGTAGAACCCTTCTACCGAGGGGACCCAACGTTATGTTAAAGTATCTAAGAATATAGTCATTAGCTTTTTATACAACCCCTTGGGTACTTATTTAAATTAAAAAATAAATTGAGTTTTATTTATGGACGCTCTTTAACTACTATGGTCCTTAGCGTCGCATTCTATATTGGGCGTGAAAGACCGGTAATTTTCCTCAGAGGCCTTTTTATCAGGCTTGAGGTTGTTTTCGTGCCGTAAATCTACGACACGGGACCACCGGCTTTACTTCCCTTCCGAAGGAAGCCATACTAAGGACTTTTAGCCCGAAAAAAATCCATCGCCCTCCGCTGGGTTTGAACTCACGACCTCGGAAATAGAGGCTAGTGGTAACCACTACACATGGAGGACGACAAGGTACTTATTTGGCATCCCTCTCTCCCCCGATAACCTACTATGGACACCTGCACCCCGGTACCGACCTGCCCTACCGTCTGTAGCTACCTGCCCCTACTAACATGGGCGTGGGAACCCTCAGGATGCGCCATAATATTATTTGTTTCCCTATATGCATTCCATTTTAATAAAAAAAATTAAGTAGCTTTCATTTTTAAACTCTTTGACAGTCTTGTAATGAGTAAAATCAGAATAGTATTTCATGCAACAAGACTATATGATAATAAAGACGCGAGTTTCATAATTTTCATATGAGCACCTTTATTATCATTATAATAAGTTGCATGTGACTGTTTTTGGTCGACCCCACTATAATTTAAAAACCTTGAGTTTTTACAACAGGATTTTACCTTTTTAATTTTATATAATTAAACAGAATCGGTTGGCGAGTAGTGCAACATATAGCAGTAGTGTTTATTCCACGTCGTATTTATTGATGTTTTGCAGGTAACGTGAAAGCAACACATATTGATGCATAGGAAATGAACTCAATATATTATAATATTAAAACTTCAATGAATGGAATTTATTTTATTTAAAATACATATATACCGTTGTTCATTTGGGGAATGGATCACAGTGGACTGCTGCTTTGAATGTGTTAAAAGGTGTGGGCTACGCCAGCCGCCGAATAAGATCATAATGATTCGCTGAAGTATTATGGATGTAGTAACAATTCAGTTGCATCACATGTAATCATTATAGTGTGGTCGACCAAAAAGTTATAATGAAGTTGAAATTATGTAGTTGCATGTAAAATCCTTGGCCCACCCGTAATATTACTTAATGTTTACTATACCTACCACTTAGTTTTAGCATCCAGAGGAAGTATTGTATTCCACTCAAATCGTCAGCTTCGAAATTTCAACGTAATATAGTTTTTAAGGTCCACTACTTAATAAAATTCGTATGTGTGCGTGTCCGTGAACAACAAATAAAGAAATCCGATTTGATACATTCACATTACCTTCTCTACCCTCTATCGCTTATTAGTGGGTATATAAGTTATTAACACCCAAGCTTATTTTTCCATCTGCTATATTTTAATCCAAATAAATCTTTATATAAATAGCTACATTACACATTTCGTTATAGATACAAAGGGAACAGCGATAGTCAAATGTTTAAAAACTGCACGCTATATGCTTGCCATAAAATGCCATACTATTTCCATGCTATCGCGAGAAACTGAATATTGAAAGGACTTTAAGAGATTGACCAAGAAATGAGCAATTCGAACCTTTAATAACGGATATCTCAGAAGCGGCTTATACCATAAAAAAAAACTTATTTTAAATAAGTGTGTTAAGAGATCTGCATTACTGTGTAGTACGATTTCGTCTATCGCTTCACGTTTACCAGTTATACAAGGTTATACATAATCCCTTCCTAATGAAAAGGACCATAATCTATTCGTCGAAAATTCTAGATATACGTTTCATTTTTCGTGTAAATATTTTTCATATACGGTATTTTAAACAAAATCGTTAGCCAAGAAAACCAAACCAAAAACCAAAATTTTCAAAAAATGTTCCATATTGTTACGAGTATATATTGGGGTGAGGCCAAAAGGTTTGCAGCCAGATATTGAATTTTAGTTACCCCAGCATATACATTGGGAGGCATAGCTGCAGAGGTAGCAAGAGGAACAGTATCTTAAACTACACATTCCAGAGCAGGCGTGGGATAGTGATAACAAAATACACATAATTTCACAATAATCACATTACCTGTGGTTTATTCAGTATAAACACGGTGCCCCTACATCACACACAAAACATAGGCATAGCTGCAGAGGTAGCAAGAGGACCAGCATCTTAAACTACTCATTCCGGAGCAGGCGTGGGATAGTGATAACAAAATACACATAATTTCACAATAATTACATTACTTGTGATTTATTCAGTATAAACACGGTGCCCCTACATCAGACACAAAAAATAAAAAGGAAGAAATTGAAGGGAGATGCTACACAGACGAGGCTACATTCATACAATTCACATACAACCCTTCAGGTCCAACACTCGACCAAAAGTGGCACTCAACACACAAAGAAGTAACACTCACTTCCACCACTCTCCACCGCTAACTAGGATCATCAGCTAGAAGGTGGCGAGTCGCCACGCCAAACGAAACTTCAAAACCCCAGCCGAAAGAATTACCCCAACAATGCTGTCGCCAACGACGCAATAATGTGTCTGTCCTGACAATACACACACACATACACGTCACAATATAAAACGTAGTTTGGGGTGCGAGATTTTAATGAAAATCTTTGGAAGATATTGAACCTAAATACATTGTTTGGCGTTTATCCGAGTTCTCGCTTTTTAATTATGCTGTTCGCAGACACACAGATATGTTTTCCAAAATACCTTATTTGGATTCAGGGAGCCTCAAAGCATATATTTCCGGTGAAAACTCGATATAGATTTTTGGGCGGAAATACTTCCCCTACTTATTATATTTAGTAGAGGAAGTAAAACGAGAAGTGGAATTAAAAGCAAATTTCATATTTGAGTCGAACATTGCTTAAGCATACTCGGTAGGCATTTAAAAAGAATTCCCCGTTATAAACTGTCCTTAATATGGAAAATTTTTTGTTATGCTGCATATTCAAAAAGATTGCTTCAACGGTTTTGATTAGAATACCACATGCTTAACATGACTAACATATGTCTTGAAGTTTCTGTGAAAAGCATGGTGAATTCCTTTTCATTCTGAATGAATTTGTATAAGACTTACTGCACGAAAAATATTGAGCTCATTGAAATATACAGTTTACGTCAAGTATGCATTTTTAAGATTAGTCCTTTGGAAATATTTGTTGTGATATCTTAAGTTTTTCCAGGTTAAAGCTACCGTGCAGTATCCACAAAGCATCTTACGCGATTATTCTTGTTTCCCGCATGGGTTCATTAATGACAAAAGAACCGAGTTTGTTTTGTTTTCCGTAATGTACACACAAACAGGTCTATGTTACTTAATTTGATGTGGGTTAGTTTTTAGACGTATTTTTATTGTTAGAAGGAGTTGCTACCACGTATGGTACACAGTTTCCGGGGGTCTTCGCCCCAATGTTCACTTTCCGGTGGCCTTCGCCCCAAGTTTACTTTCCAGTAGCCTTCGCTCCAACTTTACTTTCCGGTGGCCTTCGCCCCAGTTTACTTTCAACTTTATATTTTAATGTTTCTTTAAATATTATATATTTAGGTTTGCCTCGGCTTTGAGATTATTTATTAATTAATTGCACTTTTTAAACACGTAAACTTTATAATACCCTCGCCGTAATGAATTTTTGTCTCGCACTGGATACGCATTAAACTTCTCGAGGACGCGTCTCACGTCCAGTTAGGAACGCTGTCTACAAGCAACTGATTTCTACTGCCTGAATTTTTAAATTTCTGTATTGCAAGTCTTTGATTGGCTAATCCTACTCTAATAGAATACCTTCATTTAACTTAAACTTTTTATGGTTGTTGATTGGCTATTTATAAACTGTCTCAAAAATTACATTATTGTTTCTCCAAGAATTACTAGTAGCATTATTAAACTTTCCAATTCATTATTTCCTCAAGGTTACCTCATTGTTGGCAACTTTTGACCTATATTCTCACAGATCCTACATTATTAAATTACGTAATACATTCACATAACATTATTAAACATGTACATAATAATATAAACAGTAATACAATGACTTACATACATTTTATGTTATTTTATACATATTGCTTTAAGGCGGGCTGTTATTTAATTAATATATTATAAAATTAGACTGAAATATTTTTAAGTGTTAAAAATACTGCCTCAAATTTCAAATTACCTAGTTAAATGGTACATTACAATCCATGTGCGGAAGTATATCATTGTAGAACGAGTAAGTTTGATCATGTGAGTATTTTCATTTCCGAGTTTCTGCAAAGCACTTAACATTTGTGTGTTGCATACGATTTTTGGACGATAATGAATACTAAAAATATTTATTTAACTATCATTAGGACCATGCTTGCCCTTGTGACCTGACGATCAATTAGTCATGCCTGATAGTGATGACTAAGTCAGTCAGATGGCTGCTTGCGTCGAAAGAGTTATACTTAAATGCTCTATGAACTAAATCATAAGTAAATGTTAACAAATAAGGGGAAGACTATAAGTTTAAATGGCAAAAATGCATCTATCAAATATAATTATATTGCATGTCTGAAACAAATATACCTAGGTACTTATCAATATTTGGATGATTAAATATCAGCTTCTCATGCATGATAATGTTGGTGGGTAAGTAGATAAAAAGCACTATCTTCCAAAAAATGTTATTTTGAATGCAAGATTCACGATTTTACGAGACTGTAATATATAAGATACATTCAATAGAGAAAGTTTCGCAAATGTCACGCATCATAGTATTAATGCCGGAATTATTGGGCTCGTTCAGTAATAAAAATAAATCGGTTCTCGTTAAATGAGACCACTCTGCATGCCACTCTATAAAGTGATTTTGTCCATTCCTAACTCAGGAATTTGTCACGACTAACGTATATCAGCTTGTTTGAAGCCCTTTGTACACGATCAAATTTTTGTCAAATTCAATACTTTACAAGACTCTTCAACAGTTGTCACAACTCACAGTTTTCTTACTAAATTGCTTCCAATGCTTTCAAACTGTTTGAAAGTCTTGAAAGAAAATAAGGACATGCTCTATACGGTCAAAAATTTGACAATGATTCGACGGTTTAGGTCAATGAAATGCAAGTATTTACAGTATGTCACGAAATCTGCAACATGGCTGAAAGCGGAAAGTAAACAAAAATGGCTACCTGACCAAGGTATGTCGTATGGAACTGGCCATGTCTGTACGTCGAGGCCTCCGTGGATTACCACAAGATGAAGCAGATGAGGTCATATGAAGAAATAATACCAGGCAGAACTAAGTAATACATTAATGCAATGTTATGCAATTAACCTATCGGTTGGTGTTAGTTCCATTGTATTCCATAATCGTAATGTGATTTCATTGGTTATAATACGTGAAAGAGCTACATAATATTAGTAAAGAGCAGTATTTCATTGCAAATTGTTATACCGTGACGCAAACAGTAATTTCCTTGCGCGTGATAAATTATTATCAATGTGTTCTAAAGGGTTTCAGTTTGAAAAAGAGACAACTTGTAAACACACATTTATGACATTGCCAGGTCTTGTCAAGTCTTCTCCAATCTTGTCACATATTGAAAAATATTTGACAATTTTTCTTGTAGACTCTTGAATTGAAACAAAAAAGTTTGATCATGTACAACGGGCTTAACAAACAATTTAAGTAATAAAAGTTTACATTCTTCAGCCTCTAGTGAAACTCTGCACCGAAAATGTGGGTCAAAGTTACTTCCCTTGCGTTGTATAAGAGCTAGAGAAAGTAAAAATCCGTGTAGATGAATTAATAAACAGATAACGAAGTAGAGCGTGAGGGAAAATATAGCTCCATCCGCTTTGATGGTAGAGGAAAGCAGCAAAACGCAAGAAGCCTTCTAATCAGGTTTAATTCCGCTCTCTCTTTCTATATAGTTCATCATGCATCCTTGTCACAGCCCCCTGTAATCAAATTTCGGGCAGCAGCTCCGCCGTTCCTGCGATATTGAAGTCGACAGCTGCGTGCATGCGGCCGACTGCTCCAGTTGATAATTGCGAGTATTGGCAGCAGTGATAATAATAGCTCTCGGGATCACAGGTCACCCATTGGTTCCCACCAATTCCGGAAGAGTGCGAGCGCTCTATTAGTAAGAACGGTAACACATGGCTAACTCAACGAAACGGCAAACTGGAAATTGCTCATTTGAAATGAGGACGTCAAATACAGATAATGCTCTCTTTCTGACACGGTAGCTTTCGGGCAATTAGATTCGTGAATCTCGGCGTTTCACTCTGTCCATTGTCCACTGAAACTGTATATTGATATCTCGAGTTTAACTAGCAAACTAGAGAGACGAGATCTTCCATTGTATTTTCCTGCGCAAGTATTTACAGTCGAGTGCATGGAATCGTGCCGATATAATGTGCAGTGGTTTATGTTGGTAAGGAAATACAAAAGATTCGAAAAGAAAGGACAGATTTTAAATGCAATGATACATCACTGAATAGAAAAAGTTCAAAGTTTTATTTTATGTGTTCAAAATGAGCAGCATTTGTTGTGAGGACGACCAGTGCTTTTCCGTTTCATACATAACCATCTTCTACGAATTTATTGTATCAATTGTAAATTTTTTATGACGAGGCGGCTCGTTGTTGAAATGCACGCTGCAATGAAAGAATGGATTCACTCTTTGCATAATGCAGCATACAAAACTCTTTTCCTGTGGCGTCCCCATTTTACCGTAAACAAACACAGCGCCGCTATAGGCACTGAATGCAACTAATAGGTGGGGCTTAAAACTTTGAACCTTCCTCTATTTAGTGAAGTGTCGTGTGTGTCGTTATCTATTGGCATTCATTAGAAATAAATATTTTAATTCCGTTCCTTCTTTTTGAATAATCCTGTACTACACCACGTCTGTCACGCCCAGCTCACCACATCTTATCTGTTCTAGCATCCCGTTTCATATTTGTCTTAGATATAGGTAAAGGTTGAGTCAACGGAGGGGGACACTCCACGACCTGCAACCTGCATAGATCGATTGCGGCTACCATCTCCCAGCAGGCAAGGATGCGATGAAGGAATCACAGGAGGCTACAGGCCGTAGACAGATATGTCACAAAGACGCAAGGAAGTTCCTAACATTACCAAGCTCGCAAACCTGTCCCACTGCTGGAGCCGCCTTGAGAGGTCGATGAACGACCCACCAATCAAACAGCCCTCTGGTGTCCACGGGAATATTCTTTCCATTGAGCAGGCATCCGCGCCACCTATCCGGCACCATCATACGCCACAAACCTAGAAGCACAGCTGTAAGACGTCGTCCGTGGTATACGGGTACCATGCTAGTCTTTAGTTCCCGAGGTGGCAGGTTCAAACCCGGCGGAGGGCGATGGATTTTTTCGGGCATAAGAATCCTAAAGCCGGTAGTCTCGTGTCGTAGATTTATGGCACGTAAAAGAACCTCAAGGCTGATAAAGGGGCCTCTGAGGAAACTACTAAGAACCATAGCAGTTAAAGACACTTGAAGGATACGAAGGAAGCGAAATGAAAGGAAAATAATGAAAAGGAAATCGTGATAGCGAAGAATCCACCCTAGCATTTGTCTCCCCACCCTGGGGAAACCACGAAAAGCCAATGCGTCAGAGAAGGTAGCCGCCGGGGATCGAACCTGGTACCTTCAAAATGCGAGTCGCACACGTTACCGAACAGCTTCTCGCTCTGAGATATTTGTCCTACTCCCCACCTTATCTTGGCTCCTGAATCTAAAACGGACCTGCTTCATAGTTTAATGTTTGAGTGCCAGATCTTTGACATCAAACCAATACGAGATGATCTCAACCAGGGGCTAGAATGGATCATCGTTGCGAGGCATGCCTTCCAGCCACTCAGGTGAAATGTTTACCTTTTTTTCGCTAGACCTGACCTTTGCTTATAGGCTAATGCGTGTGAGTCGAACTTGAATTCAAACCAATAAGAGATTGGCTTAACCAGATGGGGAATACAAATGTTCTGCCAACGTTAAATAAAGAAAAGCACTCTAGGAAAACAAATGCAGTGGCACGTTTCTGTGTACTCGACTGTGATTGTCACCGGTGATTTGTCCACCAGACTCGTATACTTTAGTTTTATGCAGCCCACAGTTTACACACAACTAAGAAACATTGTTTCTTAGAGAACAGAAACAAACATTAGTATGTTTGGAGAGATTAAAAACCCTATCCCATCAATGTTAAAATCTGCTAAATTCGTGGCCCATTATATCGGAAACTATTTAAGATATCAAACTGAACTTTTTACTGGGTGTAGATGCATTTCTTCTTAGTACACATACCTACTTTTATTTAATATGTTTTTTTATTAAGGAAGCTATTATTACTTTCTTAATCAAACTATATTTTGATTAAAATTTATTACCAATTGTTTTTAAAGAATAACCAACCATGTTATTAACACCAAACGTATATCCACAATAGAGCAAAGTGGTTTTTATCGCCCAAAAGTTTAATTTCGCTACTTCAACAGTCTTTTGAGAAAACGGATCATTTATACCACAAAATGCCATTCATAAATAAACTGTTCAGAACAAAAATAAAGAAGACAAACTCTCATTTATTTGCAAAGAAAGAAATCACATGGCCGAAGCACACACAAAAACTGCCATGCTTAAGAGTAATACCAATTTATAGAGCAAGACCTCCCGTAAAAAAATGGAACTAAAGTTGGTGCACAATTCACAGTACAAAATAGCAAGTGCAGTACAATTATAAATATATACGTATTTAAAATATAATTATTATATCAATGATATAAAGAGGAAATAGCATGTAATTACACGCCACAAAAACAAACAAAATGTCACTTTGTTTTACAATTTTCACCATTTATCCCCCATTTAAGTAAAAGTTATAAAACTAACGAACTGTAACGATTATATAAGTGAGGGTGAATTATTTTAGTATGGAACACTTGAATAAGTACTGTAGAGATGCAACCTTCCTTCCAGCTCTCAAGCTATGCCGTAGCTGTATTTTCCACACGAACGAAGGCGGTGGATAACAGTTGCCGCCTAGTAGTTGCAAAGAGGAGGAAGTGGTGAGCGAGTACGTGGGGATTCGGCGCGAACTGAGCGAACGCATTATTTTGTTGCTTACCTCGCATAACACATGCATTACCTTATGCTTACTTGTAGGAAAAGAATGAAGTACTGGGTGTTCCTTCAACTGGGTGCCGGGTCATAGTGGCATAGAGGGCAATGAAAGATCTGATGAACTTGTAAGACAAGGAGCAGCTTCACAATTTATTGGGCCAGAGCCCAGAGGACATCTCTATGTTTAGTAAGACAGGCTATTAAGTACTGGTCAAAGCAGAACATCATGTATCCTGGCTTAAAACTCCAGGATACAAACATATATTAGAAAACCATGTAAGAAAAGAGGTGAAAGCTTATTTAAATGTAACAGAATTCAGCTGAGAAAAATTATTGCATTTCTCACAGGGCACGCTCCTGTGATAAATAATCCTGACACGATGGGAATGTTTCAGGGTAACTTGCATTGCAGATTGTGCAAGAAAGAAGTATAACAGCCCGCACATCATATCTCCTAGAGGCTTTGGCTCACAGAATACATACTTGCAGGACGTTATGATGGTCATTTTAGGGTGAATTTAGTGTTTTAAATGAGAACCTATAATTATAAACCTACAGTTATAAATTCGTTATAATTTAAATTGATCCTAAAATGTCCACCACAACGTTCTCCAAATAAAACTCAACTAACGGCATTTACTTTCCCCCATAACATCAAGCAACTTTTATTCAAGACGTTTCCGTCCACAACGCTTAGTTTTGGAGATATTGTACAGTCTCAACTTAAATGGCACACCCTGTATTGCTTTTGGGGAAATGTTTTAAAATCATATCTGTTATGATACTGTATTCCTTGGTAAAGGTTGTAGGCATAATAAATTGGCTATAAAACGATACAGTTAACACAATAAGCCCAGGACAAGTGAGTCCGGAGCAATGACGGAAATCTGTATCGTATAAGACAAGACAAGACCTTATGCTTCGTCTTTGAATTCTCCTGCAGAATCCGAATCCCGAAGGAGTCCGCTCAATGGAGTCGATATACAGCTCGAAATTACGAGATCTCACTGTTAAATGACAGGCATGTTTACAAAAAGCAATATCGTTGATTGGCTGGGAACTTTGTGACTATGGCGTCGTGGGAGTTTTTGCTACTGCGCAACCGCCTTCGTTCGTGATGGAGACTCTAACTTGGAGAACGTACACTGCAGTTTGAAATCCTCTACAGCTGTTTTTTTCACTTTATTTGTCGTTCAAACAGCCTCTTCACAATCCAGAGGCATAGACAAGTGCGAAAACTCTAAACTGTAGCTTTATTTTTTTATATGCTTTCTGGTGTAATTCTTACTTTCCCTACCATTTATCTACGGTAAGTAGAGGAAGTATTGTATTGCACCTAAAAATTCGATATCGATAATCCACGGGTAATACAAGTTTTGAGATAGCTTGAACTCAAAAATAATTTTTAGGAAAAATATTTTTGTGTAAATTTGGCACGCGCGCACGCGTGGGTGTGTCCGATTGTAGGAGATGAAAAACATGGCAGCTTTAGAATTTCGTCGGTTATTAGTTAGTTTTTTAAAATACATTTCATTGTTTCCAGGGATTTTCATTTTTATTTTATTAATGTAACATTATTTACCCTTGTGTGATGTTATGCATGATAATTCTTCAATTAGTTCTAATGCCACAATACATTGCGATGTGGTTGTTTGCTTTAGAGATAACTATAAGAGAATTACTGCTGTTGTGAACAAATTTTTCATAATAATAATGACGATAAAATTTACGTAGAAATAGTTGAAATAAACAACACTGAAGGTTTTGAAATTATATTTAAATTCATCATTATATTATGTAGGAGTGTCTAAACTTCGATTAAATGTTCTTTGCTGTTAACAATTCTAAGAACGTCCTCTAGTTAAGATACAGGCGAAAGTATTCGCTAGGGAACGAGGAAGAGTATATCCCAATATATTCAGTGGGGGTAGTTAAGAGAGAAAATAGCAAATGTAGAAACGCGATCTGCGAGTTGATTCTGACGTAATTATCCAATTAGGAGAGTAGTCGTAGCGTGAACAAGAGCAGTCCCCCCCTCCCGCCAACACACCTGCTTGCCACGTGTGTAGGGTGTTCGTGAAGCACGTGACAGGGAGAGAAATGTTCCCTTACTAAACGATATGTCGTCCTCCAGGAAGCTGAAGTACAAGTATTTATACGCAAAATGGGATACTGCGATTGCAAATGAACTACAATTTTAGTGGTTTTATTTTACTGGTTCTTAATAGAGGCAGGCAAGATATGATGCATTCACATGACTTTCACTACTCCCTCTAAAATATTATTGTACCCGCTTCTTATTAATCCAAATAACATTCAATTCACATTTAAATATTAGGTAAATTGATAGAGTTTTAAAGAGCGTGTCGATATGCGATAGCTTTGAAATTCTATGCTCTTTACATGACTACAAGAATAAAATAAGCATAACTTTTCTATCTACTTCATGTTAATCGAAATAAAAATTTGTAGAAATTGTTTTATTGTATATTTCCTTGTACACACAATGGGAATAGGGGAGTACTTAAACGATAATCAAATCTTTTAAGAGCTGGTCGCTATGTTACGGCTTTAGAATTCCGTTCTCTTCGCATGATAAGGAGAAAAACAAATACGAATATCTTTATTTGAGAAAAATGTGAGCATTTAAAAATTCAAACCAATAACAAGGAATATCTTGGAAATGGTTAACTCCACAAAAAAATTATTTGATATAGATTGTGTACATTAAAGACAGAACAAGTTTTGTGTAGTAAGATTCTGTCTATCTCTTACGGTTTGCCAGTTATGCAAAAGTCATTCAGAATAAGAGGGGCACTATTTATATTTTGAGCCTAATAATTAAAACAAAGTAATATCTGATTGAAAACTGCTTTATTGTTTTTCAAAATCTTCTCCTTTATGATCAATACACTTTTTCATCCGTTTGAACTATTTGTCAAAATATTTATTCCAATCTTCTAGAGACACCTCCAAAACATGGTTTTTGAAGGCATCAACGGCTTCTTCTGCCAACGAAAACCGTTATCCACGCAATTTATTTTTGATTTTCGGGAACAAAACGAAGTCGTTGGGCACCAAATCAGGACTGCATGGCGGATGACCCGTCAATTCTATTTTTTCAGCCTTCAAATACTCTGTTGTTAGACGAGATGTGTGTGCGCTCGCATTGTCTTGATGAAGAACGATCCTACGGTTATTGTTGGTTTTCCTTACTTCACCGAAGGCTTCCGGCAAACAAATGGCTGTGTACCATTCGGCATTGTCCGTTTTACGTTCCTCTAAATGCACTGTTGCCACATGGCCAGTTTTGCTGAAAAAGCAGTCGACCATTTGCTTCGAAGTGCTTCGAGTGCGAACAACTTTTCTTGGATTTGCTTTATCTTGAAACACCCTACAGTCGACTGCTGTTTATGTTCCGTCTCTTACTCATACATACATGATTCGTCACCTGTTACAATCTTATATACGTCTTTTGAGGCACCGTCATTGTATTTCTTAAGCACTTTTGTACACCAATCGACACGAGCATCTTTTTGAGATTACGTCAAATTATGTGGGATCCAACGAGAGCAAACCTTTATCGCGGGTAAATAATGATGCAATAATATATATATGCTGGTGGAACTAATGTCTAGGGTTGCCTCAATCTTACAATATGTTGCATGACGATCTTTCATTATTAGGTTTTGCACAGCATCAATGTTTTCTGGCACAACAACTGATTTTGGACGACCTTCACGAACTTCATCATTGAGCGAACGGCGGTCACGATTAAATTCGTTATACCAGCGTTTCACAGTGGCAAAGGATGGAGCTTCGTCGCCAAATGTGGAAGTTCGTTGATCGATGTACTCTTGTCTTGATAATCCACGTCGAAATTCGTAATAAATCATTGCACGAACATTTTCACGAATTAATTCCATGTTTTTATTGACACATAATTTTAAGTAGTGTAAAAAAAACAGATGACGCTCTATTGACAAAATGTTTGAAGTAGATTATGGTAAAAAATGTCAAACTTTCCATTGGAAACATCAGATGGCACCTACAACATTCAGGGTTGCCAAGGCTCAAAATGTAAATAGTGCCCCTCCTAAGAGGACTTCAGTCGCTATTCCCAGAAAATACAAGATACAGAATTCATTTGTCATGAAAATATTTTTAGCATGTGGTATTTTAATCACAACCGTTACAGGCATTTTTGAGAAAATCAAGTTTTCCATTTAAAGGGTATTTGAGTGGGGGGATTTTCTTGAAAATTTCCCTATGGTATCCTAAGAAGAATCTGAATTTGAATACCCAGACTCTCGTTTTTCAGTTATGCTGCTCACACACACGCATTTTTCTAAAAATGCTGTTAGATGCTTCAGGCGGCATCAAGACATATCTTACAATACGAAGACCGAGACCCGTGGTAATGTGTGAGGCTCGCATTCGGGAAGTCCTGTGTTCGATTCTCAACTGCTCACTTTAAGTTAGGATTTTTCATGGTTTTCCCTGTCGAGTAGGCGAATTCTGCCATAATTCCCTTTCATTCAGTTTCCTTTTCATCTTACAGGTGCCGGACAGATGTCGTTGATGCCTGCTTAAAAAAAGACTACACCCCGTGGACACTAGAGGGCTGCTAGGTCGACGAGTCGTTCATCGCCCTCTCTAGGTAGCTCCAGAGGGACGGGACTTCGGGCCTGGAACTGTTACGTACTTCGCGCGTCTCTGTGGTCTGCCTGCCTATGGCCTCTAGCCTCCTGTGTGATTCCTTCACTTCATCTCTTCCTCCTGGATTTGTTAGTCACAATAGATCTACGTAGGCCGCAGTGCGCAAGGTGCCCTTCTCCGTTGTCTACTATACGTAGTAGACAATTCATTCATTCATTATCTGTTTACCCTCCTCTTATGTAGGACTTACACCCCCCAGGACTTACAAGTGGGTGCCTGTCGAGAGGCCCGTCGAGGAGTAGACACTCGTGCATCAGACAGAGCATCCAAGAAACGAAATGTTGGTGAAATGGATTAAAGGAAAGGTGATGATGGAGCAGTTGGTGGAATGAATGGCGGAGGAAACCGGATAACCCGGAGAAAACCCGCCCAGACCCTCCTTCGTCCACCACAAATCCCACATGCAGGTCCCTGGATTGAACCCGAGCCGCCTCGGTGGGAGGCGAGCGGTCTAACCACTCGGCCACGGCGCCGCCTTATACGTAGTAGACAAACTAAAAAAAAAAACAGTTAAGTGTATCAGGACCTTCTTTATGAAGTAAATTACAGGCAGCAATTAAATATTTGGACGGAGTTAATATTCTATTATTCCAAGATGAAACATTTGACAAATAAACCTAGTAAGTAAATATTTACACCGGAGGTTCACCAACCGTGCTCTATCGTTTCTGATTACAGGTACATTTTTAACTAATATTTGTGACCGTAGCGATGTTAGCTTTTCGTTGCGTAAACGCTTCAGTTTTTAATTTTCATCCATTTGAAAAATACCACACATTTACTGTTTTTGGATGCAGCCTGCGGCAACAACACAATCCATACAACGAAATTTAGTATAATCCATTATTCAACTCGCATATTACTGCACTTTGACATGAAATATCAATTATTTTTAATTTCTCTACTACGTATAGTAAGTAGTGGTAGTATTGTATTCCACCCAAAAATTCGATACCGAGATTTCACCGGAAATATATGTTTTGAGGTGCACTGAATCCAAATAAAGCATTTTTGGAAGCACTTTAATGTGTGAGTCTGTGAACAGTATAACTCAAAAACGAAAAGTTCGATAAATATCAAACATAGTATTAAATTGATTTTCAGAAAATTCCCCCACCCAAGCTACCCTTCATAGTGAATATTTTTCGAAATATTTTATTTTCTAAAAAGTGGCTTTAATGATTTTGACTAAAATACCATATATTACAGACGTTTACATGACAAATAAAATGCATATCTTGAATTTTCGAGGAATAGCCTATGAAGTCCTCTTCATTCGGAAGGAATTTTATATAATCTTGTATAACTGGTAAACGTTAAGGAATACACGGAAACGTACTACACAAAAAATGTAGATCTCTCTAAAACACAATTTATTTTAAATAAGGTTTTTTTTATGTAAGCCGTTATTAAAGTTTCGAATTGTTCATTTCTTGGTCATTCCAACTCCTTGCAATATTCAGTTGTTTCTATGATTGCATGGAAGATTATACAAGATTATGCAAAATTCCTTGCGAATGAAGAGGACTTCCTAGACTATTCCAGAAAATTCAAGGTATGCATTTTATTTATCGTGTAGATATATACGGTATTTTAACCAAAACCTTTAAAGCCAATTTTAGAAAATGAAAGTTTTCGAAGTAGTTCCATGTAAAGGGTAGTTGGGGGTAGGGGGATTTTCTTGAATATATTTGTATTGCATCCTAATTTGAGATACTAAACTCAAATACCAAGTTGGGTATTTATCCGACTTTTCGTTTTTGAGTTATGCTTTTACAGACGACACATACACGGACATGTTTCCAAAAATGCTTTATTTGGATTGAGGGCATATGAAAACATGTATTTACATTCAAATATCGAATTTTTGGGTGGAATGCAATACTTCCTCTATTACTATTCTGTTAGAGAAAGTAAAAATAGAATTCCCACATATATTGACACATTAATAAACTACCATACAGAAGAATGGCATTAGGACCCGGTCTATATAGCTCAAAAAGCCATTGTCTGTCTCAAACTTTCAGGTCATCAAGGTTTAGAGTTTTAGGCCTGTTACGTTTGATATCGTCCTCCGTGGTGTAGTGGTTACCATGTTGGCCTCTAGTTCCCGAGGTCGTGTTCAAACCCGGCGGAGGACGGTGGATTTTTTCGGGCGTAAAAATCCTTAGCATGGCTTCCTTAGGAAGGGAAGTAAAGCCGGTGGTCCCGTGTCGTAGATTTACCGCACGTAAAAGAACCTCAAGTCTGATAGAGGCCTTTGAGTAAAATCATCGGTCTTTCACATTCAATATAGAATGGGACGCTAAGGACCACAGCACCTAAAGAGCGTCCATAAATAAAACTAAGTTTTTGTTACGTTGACGACATAAATCTATCCAAATTTTTCTAGGACTACTAAGATGTCTTCTGTCACTGGTTGATAAACGTTACACTGTACTGGAGTGCTGTTTATATCCATTCCCAATATATGCTGGTGCTATTATTCTCTTCAGATCAGATATTATATCAAAAATTATAAGAATATTATTCTTATTAATTTTAATAATTTGCATTTGACATTAATGAAACCAACAGGTCTAGAAGACTCGATGTTGTCAATAAAGCTGTATTTGTGACCCATCACTATCCCTGTTTCACTTCTAACTTACAAATGGTCTTAGTAAAACCATTCTCCGCCACTTCTATTCTTCCCTGTTGTTAATAAGAACACGATTTTGTAACAAAGCCATTGTCTAATAAAATTTCAACATTGTATCATTCTGGACTCTCTTCGTCGTTCCCAGGAGCTGTAGGAATCAATTTTAATCCCTTGATTGGCATATGTAGAGTTGGATCCTAAATAATTAAAAGTATGTGTTTTCTCTAAATTAACATTATCAATTGAAATTTTGGCTCCTTTAGGCTGAGAACCTATGAATTTGAGGATTTAAATCTTCTCCTTAGATAGCCGTGAAATATAACACAAAGCTGTCTTATACAAGCTGAAAATTGCGTTTTGTAATTTCTGTTCATTATATGAGAGATACGATCGAGTAAAAGGCATTTAAGAGGTGCTTTTACTTTCTCTAGCGATGCCTAGTGAACAGAGAAGGTAGTGTATCCCATCCAAAAATTATATATCTAGATTTCACGGCAACCACATTTTTGAGGCCCCCTGAGTCCAAAAAATGTGTTTTTAGAGAACGGTCTGCAACTGAAGGCGTGTATGTGTGTGTGTGTGTGTGTGTGTGTGTGTATGAACAGTATAACTCAAAAATTAAAAGTGGGATAAGTATTAAACATGCTATTCAAGTTTAGTATCTTCCAAAGATGCGACAAGATGATTTTCTAGAAAATACCCCACTCCAAACTACCCCTTACATGGGACAATTAATTACATCTTAATTTTTTTACTCATTCACAAATGTCTGTAACGAATATTCCGAAATTAATAAAATTGTTAATATTATTTTTGTTGTGTTTAAATTAAATAAGATTTTAGTTTATTAATATGCATTATTTTCCTTGGTTCTAATTTAAGTTCATTTGTATTTTATTTAATATTAGTATTATTCACTAGTTATATTTTATATAATTATAATACGAGGACAATTGTATATAACAATAATGTGAATTAAAATACCGATGTTTTTAATACCAAATGGGAATTCGATTTTTGTTTTAATGCGTATCTTTATGTAATGACATCAGAAGATGTAATTCATTCATGAACAATTCCAAGAATTGGAGTTAAAGCTGATGCTACCCCAGGACGATTAAATCAAACATAGTATGTTTAATATATTTATATAAAAAATAATATATCTTGAATTTTCTGGGAACAAACTATAAAGTCCACTTCATTTGGAAGGAATTCTGTATAATTTTTTATGACTGATAAACGTTAAGAGATAGACAAAAAGGTATGATACAAGAAGTGTAGCTCCCTTTAAAACTCAAAGTTTATTTTAAATAACTTTTTTTGTGAAATCGGCCATTTAAGAGATATCCGTTATTATTGGTTACAGTTTTTCAATACTATGTAATTTTTTAGTCCTGTCATTATTCACCTATTTTTCGCGATGTCGTGGAAAGAGTATGGAATTTTAAACTCATGAGCCGCTTTTAAACTTCTGACTGTAGATTCGATCTCCTTTAGCCCTCTTGTACCTACAAAAAAAATGGTTAATGACACCATTTCTCCAAATGCTTATCTCGATCAACATGAAACAGATAGAACAAATCCTATGTGTTACACTCACATGACTTTCTCCACTCTTGTACAAACTATTTTTACAAACGCTTATTCTCCATAGGCTTCATGTTAATAGAGATGTTAATCTTATTGCTAATTTTCTTGTAGATGCAAGGGGAATATGGTAGGTTTTAAGCGATAGTCAAATATTTTAAGAGCTGGTTGCTATATGCAGTATTCCATTCTCTTTGCATTACCAGGACAAAAAAAATGAATAATGCATTCCCATTTGAAAAAAGTATAAGTATTGGAAAATTTAATGGAATAACAAGCAATATCTCGAAAATGGTTCACTAAACAAAAAAAATGTGTATGACATAAATTGTGTATTTTAACGCGATCTACATTTTTATGTAGTAAAATTTTGTCTATCTCTTATGGTTTACCAGTTATGCAAAAGTCGTTCACAATGAAGAATACTTTTGGAAACATTCCCAGAAAATTCGAGATATACATTTTATTTGTCATGAAAGTATCTGAAATATATGATATTTTAATCAAAATCGTTAGAGCTCTTTCTGAAAAAATTAAAGTTTTCGAAAAATGTTCCATGTAAAGGGTAATCTGGGGTGGGGGATTTTCTTGAAAACCTTTATGTCGCATCTCTGGAAGATACTGAATCTAAATACGAAGTTTGGTGTTGATCCGACTGTTCGTTTCTGAGTTATGCTGTTCACAGACACACACACGGACATGTTTCCAAAAATGCTTTTTTGGATTCGGGGGCCTCAAAACATATATTTCCGGTGAAATCTTGGTATCGAATTTTTGGGTGGAATACAATACTTCCCCTACTTACTATATGTAGTAGAGAAAGTAAAAATAAGCTATCAGACATATGGTTTGTAGAAGCTATATAAAGTAAACGATAGTGAGTAGGGAAGGTCATGTGAATGTAACACAAGAGTTTTTTGCTATAAAATTAGCATTAAGTTGTGGGTCCCATACGTTCAGGTATTGCCTAGAAATATCCTCTTTAAGGCCATCGGCACAGCGCACTACTAATAGACATTAAACCACATCCGTTGATTCGTCGATACAAAACCGCTGCAAATGTAAAGAGCGGAGAGCGAATTCTGCTTCGGTTAGCTAAGCTAATCATAATATCGATCCAGTACCTGAATTTAATTAATATTTGCTTACATTCAACGGAGATTTTTGCGTTATTTCGCAGTGACCTTTGTGATTTCAAAATTATTAACTTACGATTTAAACTATTGTGAGCAAAAGCTTGATCTTAATATCGAAACGTACCTTATGCCCAAGAGCAGTTTATACAAAGTATAAAACCAGAGATAATTAGACCCAGGACTAAACCCATCGTATAAATTATTACGAGTAACCTTAAAGTTGTAGAGGAAAGTCCCAGAAATATTCTGAATCACTGAATAATCTCCGATAAAATCAGATATGAATATTAAACTCAGCTTGTGAGATAAGTTTGTTTATTGAAGGTGGAGTTGTATTTCGACTGTTGGGGAGCCGATCTTAAAGTAGTTGCAAACGCACGTATAGTAAACAGTTTCCAGTAGCCTTCCGGTGGCCTTTGCCCCAAGTTTAAAAATATTAACTTTGTAATTTGACTGTTTCTTTAAATATTATATATTTATGTTTGCCTCGGCTGCGTCAATATTTATTTTTAGATACATGAATGTCTTAGCAGGGAGTGGTGCGACTGAAGAATATAGATTTACACAGATTATAATTTTACTTCACTCCTTTTATTAATGCTTGACACGATTTAAATAACACTTCACTGATATAGAGAGAAAGAGCTGTGAGATTGTTTTATTAATTACTTGCACTTTTTTAACACGTAAACTATTTTTGTCTCGCACGAATACGTATTAAATTTCTCGAGGACACATCTCGCGTCCGGTTAGGAACACTGTCTTCAAGCAACTGTCTTGATTTCTACCGCCTAAATTTGTAAATTTCTGTATTTCAAGTCTCTGATTGGCTAATTCTAGTCCAATAGAATACCTTGTTGTTAGGTTATTTTATAAACTGTCACAAAAATTACATTATTGCTTCCAAGAATTACAAGTAGTATTGTTAAACTTTCAAATTTATTACTGCATCAAGGTTAACTCATTGTTACCTCATTGTTAGCAACTTCTCACAGCTCCTACATTATTAAATTACGTAATACATTCAGATAACATTATGATATGTATACAATAATATAAACATATACAATGACTGCAATATACACTTTTTATATATTGTTACATATACATATTGCTTTAAGGCGGGCTGTTATTATATTTTTATTGTGTAATTTGACTAAAATCATTTAAGTGTTACTGCCTCACTTGTTTTCAAAACGTGTTAAGAATATTAGAAAATAATAAGATGGAAGGAATTGCATTACCTGTCGGGTTGGATTCATATTATAAGAAGTTATATGGGTATTTCATTATAAATTCAAAGGCATGTTTATAATGTTTATCTTCGAAAATACAAATTATTATTGTTATTATTCTTAATAATTACGTAAAACAATTCACACGTCGATCTCTTATGCAGGTTTACACTATTCCAATTAAAATCACGTTCTGTTACTTTACGTTAATCACTATAAATGTATGTCAATAAATGGTTTCCAACCGTAGGAAAACACTTATATGCAGAAATGGTAACAACATTCAACTGTAAGTATTAGACATCCATTTTAGTTGATCTCATGCAGAAAATGAAGACACTTTTGCAAAAATACGAGTGTAATCTAGGTTGTAACTGTCGTTTGGCTTTAATAAATTCAAAAAGCTAACATTTTATTAAAAGAATCATTCCACTTACAAAACTGAAACTTGCTTTATCTCCCCACATAATAATATCCATTATTTAAACATTTGCTATATCTGTACACTAGCTTTAATATTCACGGTCGGCTGTCGCCAGTCAATTCAACCTAGATATTCTGTCACAATATCACCAAGTAAAGAACAAGAAATGTTTGTGAAAGAAATATGTAACTCATCTAGGCTCACATATCTGTCTTTTTCGATTTTGTTGTCCACTTGATTCTTCAAATGATTTGTATATAGCAGGCATGGGAATTTCTAAGCATTAAAGTCAGGACGGACGGAAAGAAGGTTGGGGTGGCAATGGACTATAAGCAGGGAGGTCGGAGATAACAAACCATTCCCCCGTCCCTCACAGTCTTTTGGCGTTTGCAGAAAGCACTCGAACGGTTTTTACTTATCATTGCCCTTATCTACTTTAAAATATTTGTGGTACAATGGTTTGAGTATAATTAACTTGACGCCACCTACTTAAAACCTTGCTCATCTATTGCTGAACAATCCATCACCTTAATTTCTTTCGCTCATTACTACATCACCATACACTTTCTTTAGTTGATACTAAATTTCTGCAGGTTTCAACTTCGGAGAATTAAAAAATCGAATACCTTTCACCATACAGTCGACGGGACTTTGTATCACACAGTTCATTTCGAACAGTCACAGAATGCACAATAAATTTTTCGACTTACATTCACACAACATTGAGAAAATATATCCGAAAACCCTTTTCTACTGACTTTCACACAACATTGAGAAAAATGTCCGAAAACATTCTACTTTGTATAGAAGTCCAAGAGCGATCTGCGCAGCGGGAATGCGCAAACGCTCGTTGATTTCTGAATTATCCTCGTAGGTTGTCAAAGTAGACTTCAACTTGCAAAATTTAAACCTAAAAAAACTGATTTGTTGCATTCGCATGACTTTCTCTATTCATTCTATTGAAAACTACTCTCATAAAATTTTAATCTTCTATTTGCCTTATTTTAATCAAGATAAAGTTTCATTGCGCGCAAATGTACATTGCAAATTAAGTATATGATTTTTTTAGAGAATCTGTGCTTTCTTAGGTTATTTTATATACATATAATTTTTGTAATCTATTCTACTTTATTCAATAAATAAACCTAAAACGTTCCGATCAGATTATAAACATAATGCATTAAACATTCGGGAATAAAACTTTTGTTGTTTTATCTAAGCAGAATTAGGGAGAGTTGGGAGCAAAGGCAAAATGGTAGAAAAGCCATTCAAAAATGGTTCAGAGTAAACCTGTTACAGGTAAATGATATACTATACAATTGGTTGAAGAGGATAAAATGGGGAAAAACGGAAACTTTGATGTACAAAATACAGACGACATTGGAAGAAATAGGAATGGGCAGAAAGAAGCGTTTCTGGAAAGAAATTAGAACAAGAGTGAGGTATATTGAAAAGCAAGAAATTATAAACGTTTTCAAAGAAAAAGGGCCATGAATAGATTATAGATATTTGAAAACGGAATGGGGAAAAGAAAAATACATCAAGTATGTAACAAAGAGGCCAGAATAGGATATGCATGAGCAAGGACAGGTGTAACGAAGGTGGGGTATGTACTAAATGAAATAGACTGCTTGATAATTGGCATTATATTCTGGAATGTGATGATGCAGAAAAAGGAAGCGAGAATTTAATACTAGAGAAATGAAAAAATTTACCAAAAGAGCTAAACGTTAGAAAGATATTCAATTCAAGATAATGTGAATATATGGAGAAAACAGGAGAAATAAGCTTAAAATGTTAAACTAAATGTGAAACAAATTGGAGAAAATACGGAGTAACAAAGGATAAAATTAAATAGTGGATACATTATACTTCCTGAGGCAGTGTTTTTAACACTTAAATAATATCAGTCTAATTATATAAAATATAAATTCAATAACATCCCGCCTTAAAGCAATATGTGTATAATATAATATATAAAATGCATGTAACAGTCGTTGTATCATGTTTATTTTTATTACATGTATAATAAAGTTATGTGAATGTATTAAGTAATTTAATAATGTAGAAGCTGTGAGAATAGAGGCCGAAAATTGCTAACAATGAGGTAACCTTGAGGCAATAACGAATTGGAAAGTTTAATAATGCTACTAGTAATTCTTGGAGCAATAATAATGTAATATTTAAAACAGTTTATAAATAGTCAATCAACAACTAGAAAAACCTTAAGCTAAATAAAAGTATTCTATTGGAGTAGGATTAGCCAATCAGAGACTTGAAATTGAAAAATGTAAAAATTTAAGCGTAAACGCCAGTCCCTAGTAGACAGCGTTCACAACCGGACACTAGACGCGTTCCCGAGCAGTTAAACACGTATTCAGTGTGAGACATATAAACTTCATTACGGCGAGAATATAATAAAGTTTACGCGTTAAAAGGTGCAATTAATAAATAATCTCACAGCTCTCTATATCAGTGAAGTGCTATTTAATTGTGTGAATGATTAATAAAAGGAGTGAAGTAAAAGAAACTATAATTTGTGTAGCCTACATTCTTTAGCCGCATCACCCCTGTTAAGAGATGCATGCTTCTACAAATTAACTGACGCAGCCGAGGCAAACATAAAGAAACAAAAATACAAAGTTGATTCATAAACGTTAGGGTGAAGGTCACCGGAAATTAAAATTGGGGCGAAGGCCACCGGAAACTTTGTACCATACGTGGGGAAGTTACTTCATCAAGTTTGGCTCCCCAACAGTGGAACTACAATACAACTGCTACTTCAAATTGGCACTTAAACGTGGTGCTAATAACGTAAAAGACAATACTCCTTCATTCCCCATTATATATACAACAGAATGTTAAATGTGAGGGGAAGAAAAATAATAAGCAACTCCAGGAGGGAGTAACACATTGCGTAAATTGTATGTAAAGTTTAAAGTAGACAATAAATAATTCATTCATTCGTGATAAACTGTTGCGTTCATATTGTATAAATTATGACACATTGCGTTCTATTGATATCTGATGGCTCCTTTCTCTGTGGAATGTCAGTCCGGAATGACGTCACTGGAAGCGCACTGTATACCAAATGAGCTTCATTAATTGTGACAAACATCAGAGGTGATAGAGTTTTCATTTGTGTTCCGTTCCGCAGTTTGATGATTAGCACTGTACAATCTGCTAGGTATTAATACGCTATGATTTTATAGGTTTAATGAGCAGAGAAGAGCGTTTTCCTCTTTAAAGGATGCTACGCTTTTCAAGTGCTTCTGAAATGGTTTTGATAACAGCTGGGCTGTTTGGCAGTTGAGGATGACTAGTATGCTGTGTGTATCACGAATTAAGTCCTTCCATTTATGGAAATACAGCCATCCCAATGACGTCCATGTTATTTTTATACAGTTTTGGTATACCTTATCAAACAACTACAAGGTTGGACATATAAAACCAGCCCTATCTCATGTAATATGACTTGGAAAAAAATAATGTTGGTTATTCTTTCTTCCACGTGTTTAGTTTCATTGTTGTTACTACGTTGGTTATCCTTTCTTCACGTGTTTAGTTCCATTGTTGTAATTATGTTGGTTATCCTTTTTTCCGAGTGTTTAGCTTCATTGTTGTAATTATGTTGGCTATCCTTCTTCCACGTGTTTAGTTTCATTGTTGTAATTATGTTGGCTATCCTTTTTTCCGAGTGTTTAGTTTCATTGTTTAATGATGTTGACTATCCTTTCTTCCACAGGTTTAGTTTCATTGTTGTAATTACGTTGGCCATCCTTTCTTCAGCGTGTTTAGTTTCATTGTTGTAATTGTATTCGCTACCCTTTCTTCAACTTGTTTAGTTTCATTGTTGTAATTATGTTGGCTATTCTTTCTTCCACGTGTTTAGTTTCATTGTTGTAATTATGTTGACTATCCTTCTTTCAACTTGTTTAGTTTCATTGTTATAATTATGTTGGCTATCCTTTCTTCAACTTGTTTAGTTTCATTGTTGCAATTATGTTGGCTATCCTTTCTTCCGCGTGTTTGTTTTCGTTGTAATTATGTTGGCTACCCTTTCTTCCGAGTGTTCAGTTTCATTGTAAGTAACTAATTTATTGATCAAAAAAAAATAATACAATATATTTGGTGTCGATGATGTGTGACAGGTCAACAGTAACATTAAATTCGTTGTTATTTATAATACAATACAGTTTATATATATATATATTCATAAAACCTTGATGTCGGTTTCTAATACATTCTGTGATTAATTAAAATCAGTAGTCAACAATTAAGAATTTAAAATTAGACTAAAATAATATATAAAATAAGTCATAAAGGTCACATCATTCCGTAAATGTTTACATGCATGTTTACAAATTATAATTTAGTTATTGTTTATACATCATATTTTTACTTGACTATGGTAAAACCACTATATACTCAAGTAATAATTCATCTAATTCTGTTGTGGAAAAAATTATGTATTTGAATAAAAGCAGCGGTCGAGTAAAAAAGCTGGAAGTTTAATTTTAAGTTCCGGAAATTTCTCTATGGTTTTAATTTATCAGAACGTTTTTTATATAATTCGGTACCTGAATATACTGCTCCACCTTGTAATAATTTTGTATTGGTTTTCATCATATGAATGTTTGATTTAGCTCTAGGATTATATTTGTGAGTTTCTTCATTCATTTAAAAAATGGTATTAAAATTGATGTTTTTCTTTGTAAAACATATTAACCTTTATATATATATATATATATATATATATATATATATATATATATATATATATATATATATATACACCTATATATACTGGGAGAGGTAAAATATTATCGTACTACTTTCCCCTGCTATTATTATTAATAATCTCTTCTTAGTTTTGAATAGTACTATACACTTTGGTGAACATCCCCAGAAAGGAATTCCATACCTCATTATACAATGTTCATACGCAAAATAAACAGTTATCATTGTTTTTAAACTTACATTATTCACTATCAACCTGAAGATATAGGCAATACCACAGGTATTGTTGTTGTTGCTTCTTACAAATGACTGTCAAGATTTATACACTGTTGTAAACAGTTGTTTGGTACAGTCAATAAGCATGACTTATTCAAAAGTAGAATGAGTGTTCATTGTAGAGGCGTATATACACCATGTGTTCAAAAGTATCCGGACACCCTCACAAACATACGTTTTTCATCTTAGGTGCTTTGTGCTGCCACCTACTGCCTGGTACTCATTATCCGCGACCTCAGTAGTCATTAGACATCGCGAAACAGCACAATAGAACGCTCCGTGGAACTCACGGACTTCGAACGTGGTCGAGTGATTGGGTGTCACTTGTGTAGAAGTCTGTACTCGAGATTTCCACACTCCTAAACATCCCTAGGTCTACTGTTTCTGATGTGATAGTGAAGTGGAAACGTGAAGGGACGTGTACAGCATAAAAGCGTACAGGCCGACCGCATCTGTTGACTGACAGAAACCGCCGACATTTGAAGAGGGTCTTAGGGGCGTGAGGTGAGAAACCTTGGATTCCTTGGTCGAGCGGCTGCTCATAAGCCACACATCACGCATGAAAATGCCAAACGACGCCTCGCTTGGTGTAAGGAGCATCAGCATTACACGATTGAACAGTGGCAAAACGTTGTGTGGAGTGACGAATCACGGTACACAATGTGGCGATCCGATGGCAGGGTGTGGGTATGGCGAATGCCCGGTGAACGTCATCTGCCAGCGTGTGTAGTGCCAACAGTGAATTTCGGAGGTGGTGGTGTTATGGCATGGTCGTATTTTTCCTGGAGGGGTTTTGCACCCCTTGTTTTTTGCGCGGCAAGATCACAGCGCAGACCTACATTGATATTTAAGCACCTTCTTGCTTCCCACTGTTGAAGAGCAATTCGGGGATGGCGATTGCAACTTTCAACACGATCGAGCAACTGTTCATACTGCACGGGCTATGGAGGAGTAGTTACACGACAATATCGTCCCTGTAATGGACTGACCTGCACAGAGTCCTGACTTGAATCCTATGGAACACCTCTGGGATGTTTTGGAACGCCGAGTTCGTGCCAGGCCTCACCGACCTACATCGATACCTCTCCTCGGTTTCGCACTCCATGAAGAATGGTCTGCCATTCCCCAAGAAACCTTCCAGCGCCTGATCGAAAGTATGCCTGCGAGAGTGAACGCTGTGATCATGGCTAAGGGTGGGCCAACACCATATTGACTTCCAGCATTACCGATGGAGGGCACCACGAACTTGTACGTCATTTTCAGCCAGATGTCCGGGTACTTTTGATCAAGTAGTGTACAGACCAGCTCTATCAAGGAATCACGAAAATCATTCAGAAACAAATGCCCGCTTCGTCCAGTACCAGCAAAAAGCAGCATTCATGATTTGGTGTAACAATGGCGTACCACTGGATCCATTACAAATGTAACAAGGAACAGAACGCCTACTGTTCTGGTACCTCAGTTTACGGTGCAATTAATGAAATGACGACTAGGAGTCCTCGAAAGTCTACCAGAGATTGGATCAAAAGGTTCATGCGAATAGATCTAGCGGACATTTGCGTTCAAAGTCTTTGACATTAAAACAGCTCCAAGTGGTAGCTGTACAACAACTGAAGGATCTTGACAGGGATAACGTGTAAATCTCTGCCACTGGTTGTTGAACATGGTTACAGATGATCATATGGACCCGCTGATGTTTATCATGAGTGATGAGGCTTGGTTTTATCTATCCAGAACAGTAGGTATTGGGCAACACAAAATCCTAACATATTGTTCGAGCACCCTCTACACGACCAAAAGATCGCTGTGTGATATCTATTACTATGAAACGCATTATGGAACCAATATTCTTCGATACCACAGTCAACACAGATGTCTACTTGATCGTTTTAGATGAAATTTATCCTTAACTAATAGAAGAGGGACTTAGTTACTGCTTCTTTCAGCAAGATAGGGCAACATGTCACATCTGAGAGGTCATTTTCCCCATTCATCAGATGTTCACTGAAGAGAGACTGTGAGCAAAGGTTCTTGGCAACCGCGGTCACCGAATTTGTCGACATGTGATTTTTTTTTGTGACTGTGTGTGTGCGGAGATGCTTGAAGGGTAAGGTGTACGAGCAGAATCCCCAGCTTTTTGTAAACCATTTTCTAATGAGAAAACAACATAGAAGTTGCAGGTTCCCATTTAAAAAAATTAAATTGACCGCAAAATGGCCATCATAACATCCTCCAAACAATCACGACTAAAGGCATTTACTTTCCCCCATAATATTAAGCAACTTTCATTCAAGAAATTTCTTTCTACAACGCTTAGTTTTGGAGATATTGTACTATGTCAACTTAAATGTCCACTCGGTATATTTAATAGTTTTATTTCGGCCTTAAATATGTATTTGTCACCAAAATGTTCCCTAGGTATCAGCATACACCCTTTAATGAGTAGCTATTGAACTCGTACTAGAAGTGGCCGGAGGATTGCAACAATAGGCTGCATGTGCCGTTTATCTCAGCGACAGTACAAGTCTAATACTTCACAAGAAGTTACGACGAGCTTGCATATTTTGGTGCATTAACACTTACTTCACAAGTAATATTTGAAATATTAATAAAAGGTTACTATTTTCCATGGAATAAATAACTAAAAATTAATTTTTTTATTTCAATTTTATTATTTCTTAAAACGTCCCCCTCCAAAATGAAGCAGTGTTAATTCCCAGATAATAGTTTTTCTAGTGACGTTGACATAATTACAGCGGAAAAACAAAAAGCATCTGCAGGTGACAAAATAAGGTATGTGCCCCTAGCACTTCAGTGCAAATAACTAACATTTACACCATGTCAAATGAGATAAATCCTTTGCATGGCTTTCTTGGAAGGGAAGTAAAACGGTGGTTCCATGTCCTAGATTTAACGCCATGTAAGAGAACCTCAAGCCCTGATAAAAGAGGCCTCTAAGCAAAATTTCCTATTATTAATGCCCAATATAAAGGGACGGTAAGGACAATAGTAAATAAAGAGCGCCCATTAATAAAATTGAGTTTTTTTATCTCAAATGATGTAAGATTATTACAGCAAAACAGGTAGGCCTGGCCAAACAGGGACTATGTTTATAATAATAATAATAATAATAATAATAAATTACACCTTAATTAGCTTTTTCTTTAAGGAGATAAAATGTTCCAACTACTCGTTTTTGCTTTGTGGTTAGGAGTTAGGAGTAAACAGACGGAGGAACCTTTCAATAACTGGAGCACAGCACCGAACGTATGCCACAAGGACCCTTTATTCTTCCAACGTGACCCGTGGTAGGAAGGGATCTACGGGAGACACTAAAGTTGACAAGATCTGGACTACGATGTGCGCTAGCAAGGGCGAGATCCATAACGAATCCAATATTACACCAATTCTGACGCCGGCTAACCCTGACTCACCGTCCCGCAACCTGAGTTCTCGGGAGTACACAAGTAACTGCCAGAAAGGAAGAGGTCTAGCAGTCACGCCAAGCGCCAGGGAGAAATGTTTTCATAAGACTAATTCCACCGTCCTGCCGCAACACACAAACCGCCGTCGCCTGGTACCACAACTGGAAACAGATGAAGTGAAACAGATAATCCACCCCAGCACTCACTTTCGATCTGGGGATGCTACGAAAGAACCCATGTTCAGAGTAGCGCTCCCGATGGGAATCTAGCCCGGGATCTCCCGAATCTGAGCATCACACATTATTCCTGAGCCATCTCGCTGGGTTTTATTTTGTGCTACTGGTATGGCAAGCTTTTTACTTCCTCTGTCACGTAGCTAGTAAGTGGAGAAGGTGTGGCATTCCACCCAAAAAAATTCGAAATCAAGGTTTCACCGGAAATGCATGTTTTGAGGCCCCTTGAATCCCCCCAAAATTAGAAAAATATCTGTGTGTGTGTCTATGAACAACATAACTCGAAAACGAAAAGTTGGTTAAAATCAATCTTGGTATTGAAGTCCATCTTTTAAGGATTTGACACGAAGATTTTTCAAGAAAATCCCCCCACTCTTTACCACTCTTTACATGGAACATTTTTCGATACTTTTATTTTCTCAAAAAAGCCTCTAACGATTTTGCTTAAAATATCACATATTAACAATATTTACAGAGCAGTGAAAATAGAGAAAACGTGCTTCAGAAAAACATGTTGATCTCTTTTAAAAAGCCCAGTTTATTTCAAATAGCCTTTCTGTGGCATAAGCCATTTCCAAGATATCGTTTTTAATGGTTCGATTTGCTCTAGACCTCATGTCATTGAAGTCCTGTACATTTTCAGTTGTTTCTCGGTTGAATGGAAACACTGTGGAATTTTAAGGCTAGCATATAGCGTCAAGTTACTAAATATTTTACACTCGTTGTTCCTTTTGTATCTATAACGAAATGTGTAATGTAGGTATTTCTGCAAAGGTTTTTCTGGATTAAAATGAAGTATATAGGAAAATAAACTTACGTAAGAATAATTTATATACCCACTGATAGAGGGTAGAGAAATTCATGTGAGTGTAGCACATCAATGTTCCTTTAAAATGTTTAGAGAATTCTGGATACGTCTGTGGTTGACAGCCCCTGCTCTAGCTCTATTGATCTATGCAGTCTAGTCGTAAACCTAGCCTCTCTTCTTCATTCTGTAATAAAGAATGTTGCAGAGATTTTTCAAATACTGTCAGTAGTAGTGTGTTATAGACACCCACTCTTAATCACCATGTTCACTGCTGCTTGGCATTAGCACTTCTCTCGCTGGGGGTGTTTTGCGCCGCTGTGGAGCTGAATTGGTGCAGCACTCGCGCACAATTTTATTTCAAGTGTAAGCCCTCGCATTTAAACCAGTTTAGTTGCAGGCTTATAGGGCATTGCTCTTTCCTTGTCGCCCTCCTCCAATTGGAGGCAGAGTTGTGCAAAAGGGCGTTTGGAAACGTGCGCTGCATACGGAGAGACTGACTGTCCGGCAGAAACAGCTTCGTGTGCATTTTAAGTGGCATTTGCATTTCTCGGACATGTTGGCGAAAAGAAGAATACATAAACACGCTGCCAAGAGAAGGGGCTCCAGCAAATGGAAATGTACAGCATAAAAGAAGAGAACGTGTTGCTGGGGAAGAGAGGGGTGAGTAAGAATTAAAAAGGGCTTGATAAACAACGAATTCTAAATCAGAGAAATGTACAGAATTCATTATAAAGCTGATCCCTAACAATCACGTGATTTGTTCTACCCATTACAATCTCGTAAATATTTGACAGGCTATTTACACACAGACAGTTTTATATGTCTTTAACTTCATATTTAATACATACAGCTTTGTAATACACACTATCCCCACCCTGCGGGGTGTGGCAGTGCCATGCTGTATCGTATCCGAGAGGTTCCGAGTTCGAATCTCGTTAGGGTGAGTTACATTAATAAAATTATTACGGAGTTTTATCTTTTCCGGGGTACCCTAAGCTGTAGGGGCCCCGGGCCCATTTGTTCATTCACCGTCCGATGACTTATTAAAGCAAAAATATTATTATTATTAATAATAATAATAATAATAACAGCTGTTTTATCCAACATTGCAGGGTTAACATTTTAAATCTCGACTATCTTCCCTGTATTATTCACGAATTTAGTGTACAATAAGCTATTTTATGGTATATCCTCTCCTTTACCTCTTCTTTCATAATACCCCTGCCACTCAAAAGCTTATGTCGAGATTTCGCCGGAAACGTATGTTCTGAGGCTTCCTGAATCCCAAAAAAGAAAGAAAAAAATAAAAGCTTTAGAAAAAGGTGAATATGAGTGTCCGTGTGCACCCACATAGTTAAAAATCGAAATGCCGGATATATACTGAAGTTCAGTATCTTCATAGTGATACCAGAAGTATTGACGGGAATATATAAATAATTAAATAAAGGAACAATAGTAAAATGGAGAAATAATTGCAATAAATAATTTCCGTATATTAAATCAAGGTATAATGTAATAACCTTAAGTTGAAATGTTTTTACAGAAAGACGAAGGTAATTAGGAAACCAGGTTAGCAAAAGTCATTAGCAGCAGCCGAGGATAGAACACATTAGCTTAAGGGTTCTGGATATTCAGTTAGGTTATAAGCAAGCAAATATGAATACGCACAGTAGTTTGCCAAGACCTAACCACCTCTTAATTTATAAGCCATTACAGATGTTATCTATGAAATACATAAATGAATTTAAAAACACAAAAATGGAATATATTTGCTACTCATTGGCTTACAAACGTTTTAATAAGAAGGACGTTTAATAGAAAATTCAAAAATAAGGAAACGTTCTAAATGATGGCTTAAGAAGAAATGCTGTGAAATAACGAGACAAAAGAGAACTATTGTTTCATTTATCATCGGAGCCTTTTCAAGTCTCTGATTATTCTGCGAACCTTCTGTTAAATGGGAAATCTTCTATTCGTTCCATGAAAAGAACGTTTTGTACCTCTTTTTTAAAAAATACAGTGCCCTTTCCATTCTGTTCTCCCGCTGTCTTCTGTGACATTGTACGTTTCTTCTCCTTTGTATACATTTCTTTGTCGCCATGATTTTCCTTTACTTGGTTTTCGCAGCCCATTTCTCCTCCATACATGCGCCCCGCTTTCACGTTATTTACGCTTCCGCTGGTTTTTTTTTTTTTTTTTTTTTTTTTTGAGGTCAGAATGAACACAAGCGTTTTTAACTCCATGTGTTCAGCGAAGCGTGGTTCGTAAACATTTCACTAAGCTAAACTGTTGTGGTTTTTAGTTCACGAGAGATTTACTTTGTGGTTAATAAAGAACATGCTGATAAATCTATTCCTCAGTGATTGATCCACCTTTTTTAGTCAGAGGCGTTTAGTAGACTTGGCCTATAAGGATATTTCAACGTATTTCCATTCATGTCAACTAGCTTTATTTCCATATATTATGCAGGTCATTGCGTTTAATCGTGAAGAATTTGGAGAAGTCAGGGTTAGCGCAGTTTTGTTACCTTCAAACAACTTTGGGGCTATGTAGGCTAAAATGCAGCACGTGTATATTGTAGCGGGAAATCGTCGTTCCTGGGTTGTTGTAGTCTTCTGTAGTGTTCTTCCTCGGCTATTGGTGCTCGTCGGTTGTTGCGTATTCCATTCCTAACTATATCTAATTATTAATTCTCAGGTTATAGTGGGTGAGGCAAGTTTAAGAAATACACTGCAACTTTCTCTTAATAAATGAAGTTTATTCACAATTGAAATAATTATGGGCGGCTAGCTTTTCCCATAATTATAATCCCACCATTTTAAATTAGTCAGGAGCATAGCTATCTGCACACGCATTCCCACCCTTGTGCATATGTAGCACCTCATATCGACGTGAATTCTTGAAGATCAGTGATAGAGTGGGCTCTGAGGCCTTGCCTGCCCTTATGTACGGGAGCCTAGTGACACTCACCTCTGCGTTTAAAAATGTAACACGTTTCCTATTGGCCCTCACACCGCGTTACCTTAACATGTATGAGAATGTGTGGCTTCAGATCCGTGCCCTTAAGCGTCATCTTGGAGCGTTGTGAAGCTAGTTCCATATTTCCATCTCTTTCTTTTCTCTATCTGTCTCTTTATATTTCTCCGTACTGTTACCAGTTACCTGCCTGTTAGCTTGGTGAAAGGTACGCTCTTTATGTTTTCCTGGAATGTTTGCTAACTCGCCCGTTTCTTACAATCAGCTCTGTACAAAAGTTAGATGTTGAATATTTTAACATGTTAGTGACTTAAATTATTACTGTACAATTCTTATAAGTATGGTTCCCCTTTCATATGTACAATTCCTATATATGTATAATGTATCCCCTTTCAATGTGTAAAATAAACCACCCTCTATTGTCTATCACAAGGGAGAAAACGGTGTACTAACTCTAAACGAAACGTTGACAATATTACTTGCACACTGCCAGCGATAAGAATTATTAATACAGGGCATGCCATAACAAAGCTGGGTCTGAAATGCTCATTAGTTAATATAATATAATAATAATCTTTAATGTACTAAGCCATGTACAGGTAAAATACAAGTAATATGACTGGCATTCAGCCCTGGCACTTTACCGGTAATATTCATATTACAATACTTCCTTTTATCTACTTACTTTACTTCCCATTTCCTTAATCCTATTTAGCCACATTTGTTGATCTGTTCACTGACCAAATGTATTTGTTTTTAACTTTACTCAAGTATTGCCCTATACTCTTACTATCTTTTTGAATCATTTCAATTATAGCAGTATTTCTATCTACCTTAAACCATTTCTTTTTAACAAACTCTTTTCTCCACATTTCTGTACCTTTGCACTTAAATATTATATGTTCGACCTCTTCATTTCCACCACATATTCCTGTTTTTACCTATGCAATGCTATCTCCCTCGTCCTTATTTGCATTATCTACATATTTTTCTCTTCTCCATGTGTTTTTTATAGGTATGTGAAAAACTAAGGATCTTTTTTCGGCTGTCATGCTAAATGTGCACTAGTTAATGATAGAGACACATTTTGCTTCCAAAATAATCCAAGAACTCCATAAATATGCGTTATTACAAAAACTTCCAAAAAGTGAAAAAAGAACTTTTTTTATCCCTCAAGTACTAAGCTTAATAACGGAATAAAAACATATCCTATCGATAAATAAATTACTGTGATCAATATTACACAACAAGCATTTAGCGTTTCATTTATTGACTTCAGTATATGCAGTTAGGGCATTAACTTGTACAAATATTAATAGAAGAAAGCTATAGCATTGCCTTAAAATATTTTCAAGAATGTGATTTGTTTTCGAATTATTTGACGTTATAAAACAGAGATAAACTCTATACATGGGATATGAACCCATAGCTTAAACTTAACTATTTTTCTACGTTTTGTGTATGATGTATAACATAATTTGATATTTTAGGATTACAGTTTGAAACTGTTAAATGGTAAGGAATGTTCAATTAAGTAGCGTAATAGACCATTTTGTTAATTTGGATAAATATGAGAAAAAAGCTGTGCAGAAATACTCTCTGGATATTATTAATTGTCGATACCGAGCGGGATGGCTCCGGCGGTAACGTGTATGGCCCGCATTCGGGAAGTCATGGGTTCGATTCCCGTGATTGGCCTTCCTGACTCATGTTTTGTTTCGGGGTTTCCCCGGGTCGCCAGGCGAATGCTGGAAAGCATCATTACATTCCTCGAATTTCCTGTCCCTCCATTTCGCCTCCATTCTCATTTCACTTTACCTTTTATCCGCTTGGTATCTTTGAGGGTTGCAAGTGTCGGCGGGAGGTCTCGGCCTGTGCATGTCAGGGGAAAAGGATACTCTGTGGAAACCTACGTCCCCCGGAATGCGAGCGGTCTCCGGATCCGGGCTCCCCCCCCCCGGGGATGTGTAAGCACACGGGAGGGATGGGGCAGCGTGCACCAGCCAGCACCCGAGGAGTTCGGAAGTCCCTCTCCGCTTCTAACCCTATCCTAGCCTTAATTTTCGATAGCAAGCATTAGAACCCTGGCTACTTTCATAGTCACAATAAATCCAAATGTCAAAAACTTCTTTTTGATCATTATTTCTCGTCCCCGAATGTAATGGTCGTCACTACTGACCGTGTGGATAATCCCATTCTTCTGATATTACTTTCCCTGATTAGCACAAATCCTCTAAAACTGTTGCTAGCTATT